>OZ025221.1:8390492-9052992 GCA_964019055.1 Anthopleura xanthogrammica | reverse complement strand
TTCTTCTCTAACCTGAAAAATGAAAATTAATTTGTATCAATTCTATTCGTCAAAGCACAACAAAGTCCCAGGCAGCTGAGACCATTTAATTAATCAATAACTCCTTAATTTATTAGTCAATCAAAAAGAATAAAATTAATAAACAGGGCTCAAAATAACTACCAGTCATATGCCAGTCAAGGTGTCCAGCGTATGATATTTTATTTTATTTTTTTCAAATATGACCGGTCAACATGTCCGATCAAAACTGTATTTGACCAGTCAAGTACCAAATTTGGCCGGACACTGACTGTTGACCAGCCATTATTTTGAGCCCTTTTGAAGCATTTTTCAGCCAATTAATAATCACGGGAAGAACAGGTGGCGTAGCAGTGAGAGTGCTCGTCTCTCACCAAGGCCACCAGGGTTTGAGTCCTGCCAGGGTTGTTGTGTCATATGTGAGTAGAGTTGCTTGATGATTCTCTCCTTGCATGCTTCAAGGGTTTTTTCCCGGGTTTTCCACTTTTCCTCCCTTCGCTAAAACCAACTTCTAAATTCCAAAATTAGAATCCAGTGGAAGAGCAAATCTG
This sequence comes from Anthopleura xanthogrammica, assembly GCA_964019055.1. Lineage (NCBI taxonomy): Eukaryota > Metazoa > Cnidaria > Anthozoa > Actiniaria > Actiniidae > Anthopleura > Anthopleura xanthogrammica. Next base: position 9,052,423 of record OZ025221.1, on the reverse strand, counting down.
TTTGTGGAATCCTCTCTTATAATTGCCAATTATTTATTATTATCATTTATTTAATCAATCATTACATCCATTATTGAATTATCTAACAATGGTTATAATAAAATTAAGAAGCTGATTAATTAGTCAACCACACAACCTGTCAATCAAAATGTCACTAAACTGTCAAACTTTTACTCAATCCATCAACAAACTTAGTCTTCTTAAATTATTCATGACCAAACCTATTAAATTACTAAATGAAAATAGTGGGAGGGGATTTCACCAAATAAGACCAAGTTTTCTTCAACCTTCTAAAAGTTTCATGTTTCTAATTAAATCATCTAAATTCCGATAGTAAGCTTAACGAAAAAGCGAATAAAGAAAGAGTAAAGAAAGATGCTAAACTGTTTACCAAAATAAATATTTGACTAATAAATCGGGCAAATTAGCGCATATTACTTCTTGTTAACGATATTTGAAACCTTACTAACTGCGAAAGAGGAATTAGAGCCCGTCATTATTTATTAAAAACGTAAAATAACAACCTTAAAGCGTAAGCAAACTGAAACTTGATGTTTCTATGAAAATAGAAGAAGACCAAGTTATTCGAGGCGATTACTCAATAAACATCCTCAAACTTGACGAGAAAAAAATCTTTATAATGAAATGATCTTCAAACTAAAATCATTTCTATATTCTCTGATAATAAGACTTACCATTTACTGTAGTGGATGGCTAATTCATCTTTACGAGGAGATATATTTTCAATTTTTTCCAAGGGGAGAAGGAAGCCTTCGCTTTGAGTGAGTTGACAAGTCCTTCAGCTCATAGGACAGCAGTTGCTTGAAACCATAATCTTAGCATGCGCAGTAGCGCTCCCTTAACCACAGGAAGCCCAAGCTCATGTAGATGATTTAAACAAATTCAAAGGACATATTTTGAAACTACTCTGAAAGCCATTTATAAATATATTACAGAAAATATTTTTGTATATTTTCCTTTATATGTATATATCCGATATATATCCTCTAAGAACATCTTGGGCTCCCTGTGGCGCGCATACTTCCCGCGATATCTAAAGCCAGCGGAGTATCCAATAAATTTAGAAATATTTATGAGAAAAATAAAAACAAAATGGCGGACGAAGGTGACGTTGAATTTTAGTTCAGAAGATTCGCTATTTTTGAGAGAAAAAATGCGAAGCTAGTGTCAAAAATGGGGCCTTATGGCTTGTAAAGTAAGGCTCAATGTTGTTTGCTCTTCCAGAGAGAAACGATTTCTGGTAAGCTTAAGTACAGCGAAGTAAATATTTCTTGACTTTTTTTTAACACTTTAATTTTTTTTCTTTAGTTTATCAGACAGATTTAAGGCTTACTTAACTTTTTGTTTACACAGGTTATTGCATATGAAGACTGGCTCCTTGAGGATGTTAAGAAATGCGTAGAAATTGTCTTTCAGAAACTCTACCCCGATGAACAGACTTTGAAGGTCTGTAAGCTACAAAATGAGTTTCACTTTGATTTGCCTCATCACTACACAGTTGGAGATACTCTAACAGATGCTGGTTTACTGTTTGCCATTGAAGAAGAACAGAATCGTACAGACAGGTACATAAAATGATCAATTGTGTAAAAGATACAAAAATAAAACCCTCCCCACCCCTCTGAGAAATAATTTTAGACACAGGGGGAAGGGTTGGAGAGCTCTGCAGTATCACAGGGTAAGAGGTAAGTGCATTTCCACTACACTTACCTTGATTCCAACAAGTAATGCTTTACAAATATTACAGGAATTCAAGTGCAATTTCATCACAATCAACACCTGAAGAAAACCACATCAAGAAGAAGAAACTCAAAAGAAATAAAAAATCAAAGAGTCAGAAGAAAATCAACAAAAGAAAAAGGAGTGGAAATTTAGCTGTTGGCCGGGAGAAACAGAGTGGTTCCTGTGATAACAGAGTTACATCCACGACAGGACCATCAATGAATTTATTGGCTGAAGGTAATATATTTCAACCTCTATTAGGTGGCCAACCTTGGGAAATCATCAAGTTACTGCTAAATAGTCTGAGCACATATAAATTGGTGCAAAAACTGTCTCTGGAACTTTGGCAACTGGCTGCTAAATAGAGTCAATGCATGAAAAAAAATGTGATTTGTAAATTTCGTCCCCCCCCCCCCCCCCCGTGATGCATGATCTGCTTATTTTGTAGACGGTGATTCATGTTACCACAAATCCTTGTTACAAGGTTAATCATTAATCATGTTTCGTGATCCATGAATTTATGAAAAAATTGTTTGTGAATTGTGATTGATACCCCCTATGCCTCCCTGATATGCCTACTGTATATTAATTTACTCTTGGCGTAGTAAGCACATTTTAAGACGTCAAACATCTAAGGTCAATGATAGCCTGCGTAGTACAGTGTAGGCTAGGTCAATGACCGAAGGAAGTGCATTTTTGAGAGTAATTTAAAGAGAGCATACAAGATGGTTGGCATTTAGCTTGTCTTACAAGACATTAAGATGTAATTACAAGATCATCTTTCAAGTGACAGACAAGAGCAGGTCATCACTCCAGACAACCCTGTAATTCAATTCACAGACCATCTTATTTGAATTTGATCGATTTGATTTATATGGATTTTATTACAATTTTCTAAAAAAACTTCAAATTTTATCGAACCCTAAGAATCCCTGAGCTCACCAAAGTCAGAGCAAGGCTAACTCTGTGTTCAACCCAGAAACAACTATGTCTGATCTAAGTTAGGGCAAGGCTAACTCAAAGATCAAATTTAGTTAGGTTTTGAAGAGGTATGAAAACTGGAGAGCCAGGAGAAAAACCCTCCAATCTCAAGGGAGAGACATAACAAACTCTACCAACATGAGTACAGGAATCAAACTGGAGACGTCAGAGGCGATAGTTGTTGTCTATAGTTTTTATTAATACAGCATTAAGATTTACGAGTGTTGAATTATGGTCAATTAATTTGTGTCAATTTTGTCTACCAGACTGTAAGCTGATGCCGCAGGTTGTTGAAAAGGTGCTGTGTGAAGACAGCGAGGTAGATGTTGAGGTAAACTATCTACATGTACGAATGGAGAGCTTTTTGAGCTGTTGTGCTTAACCCGCACATAATCGAGTACAATAAGTCTGTATTTGACATGCACATCAATAATAGGCATGCACTAATACTAACACTATTTGCATTACAGCATCATATACTACAAATACCAGAATCCCTTGCACACTTTCTTTTGTTCCGTTTTATTAGCACCAATTGTCTTACTATTCCCATGAGGAAATAGAAATTTGAATAAGAAAGAAATTTGCAAAGCATTCTCATAGTGTGGTAATAAAATGATGTCATCATACAAACAGCCTATTCCATTATTTAAATTAATTAACAAATTTTTGAGTATCTTCGTATTCAAGATCAAATTTTTTTGAAAAATTCAATGAAAAATATATTAAACAAAAAAAAATTTGATAAATATTTTATAAGAAATTATCAATATTATTTTTTCAGACTGTTGAAGATGACGACCTCTAGTTCCTCATTAAGGTGGTTAATAGGAATGCATCCAAGGTTATGGATGTGTCTGACTTCAGCGTAACCCAACACATTATTGTTACGTATGGCTGAAAACATTAAGATGAATGGCTCTAATAGTCTGATTTTGAGATGTGATGACCACTGTCAAAAGTATTTTGTGGGTGGGCATGAGAGAGAGAGAGAGAGAGAGAGAGAGAGAGAGAGAGAGTGAGGCAATTTTAGGCTAAAAAGTAAACAAAAAATATTTTGCCCAAAACTACCTTTTATGCCTGCCTGCCTGTCTGCCTGCCTCCCTGCCTGCCGCCTGCCACCTGCATGAGTTTTGACAGGGATTATCACATTTTGGAACCAAGTTCATGTACAGCCTTGTTTGAGAATGTACCATCAGTGTAAATAAATATATTATTCACATAAACATTTCATGTCAAGTCGTACCAGATTTCTAACGGTAGATGTTCTATCAAAATGTTTCTGGTTGTTTGTTGAGTTGGCTGTAAAAAATGTATCTGTCCTTGTGAATAAGCCTAGATAAAGAACTTGGAAACAAGATACAAATATCTCCTATATATATATGTATATATTTAGAAAAATAGAAAGATGTGTAAAATAAGATGCTAATATTTTTTTCATCTAAATTTCTCCTTTAAGTTACTAGTTGAGAAATTTTGGAAAAAAAATTGTTTTAATGACTAAAGACTGTTGGATTATTTTTAGTTTATAATACAACATTTAGTATTTATTGAATTATTTGGAGGGGGATCTTTGGGATTTTTCTCTTTTTTCTTGAATTTGTGGGAAGAGATTTAAATAAACAAAATTACTCCAAACCTGTGGCCCTCGTTCCATTAAAATGGAAGGCTAGGAGTACAGTTTCAAAGATCGAGGTTATTTTGAAGTGAAAGTTTGGTATTTCGGCAATGTATTGTTGATCCATAATGCATGTTGAGTGTCCATTGTTGACACTCGTAGCTCACCTTGATAGATGAATGAATTTGCATTTCGCGCGCCCTGAAGGTCCTTGATCAAGATCATCACTCATGCTTCCTTGACTGGTGATGTAAAGTTGAGTCTGATCTCGCCCTGCTACGGACAAGAACTCACAAGAAGACTAGACCTTTGTCCTGTTATTTATTGTTTTAGTTCGTGGTAAACAATCTACGGAGAAGAAGAAACATTGGCGTGGTATTTTGGACGATCCATTCATCTCTTTGGAAGCCGTTGAACAGCAAGCATATGTTCATACACATGCCTTAAATGTCAACAAAACCAATCGTACTGGCAGCACATTTGTTACTTGGACGTTAGATGTCTAAATCATGCAGAGAAAACTAAATAACTGGCTTTATATTTTCCTATGGCTTGTGATAAGTGAAGTTCTAGGCAAGGCCAACGATGAGGTTACTCTATCCCTCGGCGCAGAACAAAACTACTGTCCATATTTTAAAAACAGAGGTCCTTCAAGACAAGACAATCTAAAAAACTGTACCTGGTATAAGGAGAATTCTTGCTGTGTTAACTCAGAATTAGAATTTGCTTTTAATCAGCTGAACCCGATTCCTGGAGCTAGTGAAAAATGTGCTCAGTACTTGAACTATTTATATTGCTATATCTGTGCTCCGCATCAAAACACCTTCTTCGAACGTTCTACGTTGATCGTATGTGAAGAATTTTGCGATCGTATTTACAGTTCCTGCAAAAAAGCCCTCCTAAAAGGAATGAAAATAGAGCAAATGTACGCCAATGGTAAGGAATTCTGCGAAGGAAGACGATTTGCAACCGTCAAGAAAGCCGTACGAAGTTGTTTTAGTTACGACCCAAACAGCGGGGACGTAAAGAGCAGAGCGGCGAGGGTCACGCATCTTTCGTCTGTTTGTTTTGTTTACTTGTTTATTCATATTCTACAAACGTTCATAGCGTCTTAATTTAACGTCTTTTCTAGCTACTTTAATACTTTGGAGTCTGCTACACTTCTGTGCCCCGTGAAGGAAGACAGGAAGACAGATGAAGGAAAACAAGATTACGAACAGGAACTATTTACTCTTGCATGACAAATGAATGGATTATGTGTTTTCCAACAAATATACACTTCCAATATTCCTCACACCGAACAACAATATACAGGCGATTTATTCTGAGGAAATTATAATCTAATATTGACTCAAATGAGCCTGAATCCTCACCAGAATAGGAAGCAATCATTCATATGCATGAATACATTAATGATAAATAAGACACTCATACAATTTGTGCACCAATCTTTAATTAATTGATTTGGCCAAGCAATTTCAACGAACTCGTACATTATTAATTTATCTAACGAGATTGGGAGATTAATATTAAGGTTGGTGTGAGGTATATGCCCGGAAAATTCTCAGCGGAGGTGTCATTACTCAAACTATCTATACTCGCATAACATGCATCCTTAAAATAGCAATAACAATGCCTTCAATTTGGCAGTTGTAGATGCGATGACAAATGGCCCTCTAGCAAGCCATAGGTATGAAAATAATATAGATACTAGAAGTTCTTAGTCTACATTATTTGTTCGTGTAGAAACATCTAGAGGATAAAAACATGTAGGTATCCCCAGTTTCAGAAATTACACTCTGATTATATTGGTAGACTTCCAAATGTCGACAAGATGTGATTGTTGTTACACGTTGCTATGTGATAATCATTATTAACATCATCAATATGAGATCATGATTGACCTTTCTTTGTATAATCCTTTCGCAGACCAAAACATTGTTCTACATTAAGATTTTCATTCATTTTCACATCATTTTATATTGTACTGTGTGGACGCAAAATTTAAGAAGGGTATCTGTCACTTATTTTTAATGTTTTTTTTCTCTATTAATTAAATAACACATGGTTACTGACTATTAACTCTGTAAATGATTTTTGGGTCATTGCCAGAGGTGAAGTATTATTACAATTCCATATATATCTCAGATTTCAGTAAGGAAAAATATAGAAATGTTTTAATGTCATGACATTTAAATGGCTTACCATTGTTTTTATTGGATTGACTACAGCATATTCAAGCTACTATATGACAGTGAGATGGCTTTCCATTGACAGTGAAATGGCTTTCTATTGTTTTCATTTGACTGGTTGTAGCATGTATAAGGTACACTATGCCATGACATTGAAATGGCTTCCCATAGCTTCCTTGCATTGACTATAGCATATACAAGGTACACTATGCCATGACAGTGAAATGGCTTCCCATAGCTTCCTTGCATTGACTATAGCATATACAACATACACAATGCCACGACAGTGAAATGGCTTCCCATAGTTTCCTTGCATTGACTATAGCATATACAAGGTACACTATGCCATGACAGTGAAATGGCTTTCCATAGCTTCATTGCATTGACTATAGCATATACAAGCTACACTATGCCATGACAGTGAAATGGCTTCCCATAGTTTCCTTGCATTGACTATAGCATATACAAGGTACACTATGCCATGACAGTGAAATGGCTTCCCATAGCTTCATTCCATTGACTATAGCATATACAAGGTACGATATGCCATGACAGTGAAATGGCTTCCCACAATATGCTAACACTGTAATGGTTTCCCATTGTTTCAAAAAGTGACATGGTCTATGGTGTAAATGATTGACATGTAACATTACATATAGTGAAATATATCCTTGGTTATAATCTATAACCTAATTTAAACATGTTTAAACCATGATAATTTCATTCATAGGATCAATAAATTATATCAATCTGTATTTGTGGGAGTATGAACAATAAATGAATGACTTTTAACCAATATTATCACAATTTCTAGCCTTTGTAAAAATTAAATAGCTTAAAATGTACTTCTCTCAAAGTGTTTCCTCTCAGTTATAAGAAGCAATTTTTGAGTCCATTTATTACCATTCAGCTTCCAATGAAATAAATATTGGGGTGCCTGTGTTAGGAAAGAAATAAAAGACTGGGGTTAAGAGATAAGAAATAGCCCACTTCCAGTACGAGGCCACAAACAATATTAGGTTTCAGTACGAGGCCACAAAGGTTTCAGTACGAGGCCACAAAGGTTTCAGTACGAGGCCACAGAGGTTTCAGTACAAGGCCACAAAGGTTTCAGTACGAGGCCACAAACAATTAGGTTTCAGTACGAGGCCACAAAGGTTTCAGTACAAGGCCACAGAGGTTTCAGTACGAGGCTCTGTGCTAAAATTAAAACATTATTCTTTTCTCCTGTTACTTACGACTGTGCAGTAAGGCTGCATTCATAATGTATGGCAGGGGCAGGTGAAATTTAGGGGGGATCTGAAATTCTTTTATCATTAACATGGGGGGTGGGGGTTGAAATTTTTTATCAGAATCGAGGGGGCATGTGGGGGGGGGGGGGGGGGGGGGGGTGTTGATAAATTTCTAACCTTGCCTGGAGGTGTTACTATTTTTGGAGGGACTGCAAGGGGGAATCAACATGTTCTTGTTGTTGTTTAAAAATTTCACCTGCCCCCCCCCCCCCTGACATACATTATGAACTTCTTCTTCTTATGAACTATAAATCATTAATATTTTTAAAGGCATTCGTATTTTGTATTTTATATTAAAAAAAAATTGTAGTACCCCCCCAATGATTTTCAGCTTCCGCTGCTGCTGATCCATTAAAGAAATTGTTCTGTATCTTTAATTAGTTTCTTTCGCAGGGGGACGAGGAGTGAAAGGACGTCTGTTTTTTTAAGCTATATCTTTACATACTATGATAGACAGTGTATTGCCTGATTCCAATGTCGTGACTATGGTCTTGATCGGCACAAAGCAATAAAAACTGTGGCAATTCCTGGAAACACTTTTAAGCCTCAACTCCTCAAATCTTGTTATTGAGGCCCTGCTAGTGAGGGTTAAGGGATACCGTAAGAGGACAGACAAAATAGTTTTAGGGACAAATTGAAAATAAGTATTTATGGATGAATTATGGTGTTGGTACTTTAAGGGATGAGGAATGCCTGTCCTGATATTTAACAGGGTAACAGATCTCAGAATCTCCTAACAGGATGGTCCTAATGATTGTAAAAATAGCTAAAATTGAAACCACAAAGAAATTACCTTATCATTAGCGTACCAGTGCTGTGAGCAAAGACATCAAACCAATAAGCAAACCTTGAACTGGAACTAAACTCGCCGAACTTTCAACATCCAAATCAGCAGGCATAAAGCACTTCTCGCTCATCTCACTAGCCACAATAAACTTTCTTGACAGACAAAACTCTGTTCCAGTATTATAAGTGTCCTTAATTTGCGATCCTTTGAGCGTGGCGTCTCCACAAGCTTCGTAAATGTTATCGCAGAACTCAATACAAACGGTCAGCCGTTCATCTCGGTAGAAGAGATTTTGGTTCGGAGCACAAACGAAGCACATCAGGCGATTCAGGAGTCCAAGGCACTTTTTATTCGCTCCTGTTGGAGGTGGAATGTTGTCGAAGATGATGCTCAACTCCTTAGATAAACAGCAGGACTTGCTACGATACCAGGTACAATTCTGTAGATCCGGTTGAGGTAAGGGTGCGCGGTTCTCGAAATAAGGGCAAAAATTTTCCACTGTTTTAACTTGGGTTTCTTGAGCGGTGCTTGAAAATACCACAAGGATTATTACGAAGCAAAATAAGAAACTAACTTTACGTTTCAAACTGTGCCAAAAAGAAATCTCCATTTTAAACTTAGGGCTGTTTTTATCAGACAACGAACACCTAAGAAATGATTCTTTTTAGAGTATCTTTGCTCTAACCCTTGACCAAGGAGAGAATGAAGAAATCTGCTCTATTCTTCAGTAAATCTTAGCTCTGCTTCCAAAACAATCCCTCGCAATACTCACAGGTGTCGAGTTACTTTGAACTTCTCAAATTTAAATCAGAAAAAAAAGTTAAATATTGTCTTTTGACGTTTGTCAGCCATCACAAATTGAATGTTTACTTTGGCACACGATAAAAAGAAAAGAACTTCAAGACGATTGAAGAAAATTAGTTTTAATTTTAACTTCGCGTTCTGGATTTGAGGTATAATTCTTGTGATTGGTAGAAAATTTTGGATATAATTAAGTAATTATTGAGAAAACAATTTGATTAGTTTTACTTTTATTTTCAATTGTTCTTTTTCCTGCCTGTATAGTTTAAATATTTGTTTACTTTTTTGTTCCGTTGTCAATGATCTTTTCTTCCTTTCTTTTAGTTTTCTTTCGTCCTTCTCTCGATTTTTAATTTTCGAGTTTAGCTTCAGTTTCTTTCTCTAGAAAAATTCATTCTTTTCTGCCTTTTGTCTTCCATCTTCCGTTCCTCTTTTCAATTTCTCATTTTTTCTTCCTCTCATCCTTCCCAATTTTCCCGCTTTTCTTCAGACCGTTTCCATTTCTTTTCTTGTGTTACTCTTTTATTTCATTAGCTTTATCTCTTCTCCCATTATTTCGTTGTTGGTTTCTCGTCTTTTCATCCCTTATCCATTTCTTCAACACCCATCACATCTATGCGTTCTCTCCACCTCTATAAAAAACATATGAGAGGTTTCATTCAATCGTGTTTTGACATCACAATATCGCGCGGCAAGTTTGTTTTTGCGCCAAATACCGCGTGAAACCTCCCATAGAGCAGATTTCGTACGAGCGTGAAAAGCCACAACACACGGCACGGTTACGGCGCGGCGCGGAATTTTGAATGTTTTCATACACATAGTACAGCATTGACACGGTCACGGTCCGTGCCGTAGTTACAGTTAGAAGGGTTTTCGTATGAGTGGGAAACATATGGTAATGCTAAGATGACGTACACATTACGACATGCCATAACATTGAAATGGCTTCCAGTTCTCTGGCAGTAATTCATCCAATCACAACGCGTAGATACGGGTACGGTAAGGTACTGTACGGCTACAGTACAGCTACGAATCTACAGTACCGTTTCCCAATCATACGAAAACCGCTACATATCTTCACGAGATAGAGAATCAAAGTATACCGTACGTTGATCAGCTATCATCCATCATCAACCAAAGGTAATCGCACTCCCATTGCATTAAGAATATTTGAGGCGGGTCCAGCCAGACCTTCCTGACTACTAAACGACTCCAACAGGTTTTTAACTAAATTCAAGTCCACGTCCACGGGAATTTGGTCTTCCTCTGACGTCATATTTTCGTCCGATGTCATTTGTGACGTCATATCTGAGGACAAGTTTTCTTGTTTTGTTGGATTATTCACTGCAGGCTTCACTTCTTCTTGCTGCTTGTTTTTATTTGATATTTTGACGGCTTGTTTTTCTTCCTGGAATTAAAAAAGGTCCCAGTGATGAGCCTTGGAGAAATCCCATGACCTAAATCCCGGTCCTAGTGATGAACCTTGGGGAAATCCCATGTTGGAATTCTATTTCTTATTCACAGTGACCTAAATTCTGGTCCTAGTGATGAACCTTGAAGAAATCCCATGTTGGTGATTCTATTTCCCATTCCCAGTGACCTAAATCCAGGTCCCAGTGATGAACCTTGGGGAAATCCCGAATCACAAAACAATGATTACTAGGAAACGAGAAATTGGACTATTTTACGATGTCTTCTGTGTATTGAAGGATACTGACAACGTTAAGCAGTTTTACCTTCTGAAAACTCCTGCCAATCTTAGTGCTTCCTAACTGTCTGTCCATCTCCTCCATGTAACTTAAGAACTCCCCACTTTCCTCAGAAAAGTCTTCGCCATTTTCTTCAACACTGCTGTCACTTAAATCATCTTCCTCATCACTACTCGTCTGTTCTTCTTCTTCTTCTTCTGCTGTTCTCCCTTCTGTATTAAAGAGAAATCAATGCTCATCCAATCAGAAACTGGGAAATGGTACAGTCACGGTCACGGTGAGGTCTGGAAGTAAGTATTTCAAAGTCATACGAAATCAAAGTTTAAAATGAAACCCAAACCTAAAAGTTGTTTCATGGTGTCCATGAACGAATCTGCATCAAAATTTATTTCTTCATTCTCGTCCTCTCTGCAAGAAAAACGAAAACAACAGATTTAAAGAAAATCTTTAAACACTCTCTTGAGTATTGTTCCTTCCTTTTAAAGTAATGCGAAAGAAATAACAAACTGGGTGTGACCAAACAAATAATCCATTTTCAAAAAGGATTGAAATGAAAAAGCGTTTGGCATTCTGACCAGGTAGTTAGAGATTTTGCAAAATCCCAATCCCAGTAATGGCTAAATTCCAGTCCCAGTGCATTTAAAAATCCCATTTTCCCAGCCCAAAAAAAAGGCGAATCCCAGCTCCCATTTTAACCCTTCAAGACCCTCATAAAATATAGTAAATGTAGAAACACATCAAGTCCAACCTAACGTTGTCTTTGTTTCGTGGTCACTCAAGCGAATTTAGGAACAGTCTATCTCAGATAAAAATGACCAACTCACCCTGGAAATTCTGCTCCTTCATAGCTTGACACCTTATCAACAAAAGACTTCATTGATTTTGTTACTTTCTCCAGGTTGAATTCCTCCTTGAAGAGAAAAAAAACATAAGTTTTGGGAAAAAATTGAATGGGAACTCATCTCTAATCATCAATTTCCTCCTCTCCTCTTCTCTCTTATTTTCTCCCTCTCTATTCTCTTCTTCCCTCTTTTTCCTATTCCTTTATCTTTTTCTCTATCACTTTTCCCTCCCTCTTCCTTTTTTCTTCGTCTTTCCCTTCTCATTTTTTCTCCTCTTGTCCCCCCTCCCTTTCCATTCACCCTTAAAATACACTGCTACCTCTCCTTACCTCTCGTCTATCTTTTTACCCCTATCCCTTTCTCTCTCTCTCTCTCCAGTCTTTTCCTTTTTCCCCTTTTCTCTTGCTCATTTTTTCATTCATCCTTTCCCTTCTTTTCTCTCCCTTTATTCTCTTTTCTTTCCTTCACCAGAATGTTAACATTCTTTACCTCTCTACTGCTCACACAATATCTCCACACAAAGATAGTTACCTTATGTCCATTTGCAGTAGCTTCTTGTCCTGTACCAACAGTCGTACGATACTGACTTAACATTTCATCTAACACTTCTGGGCTTATATTAAGCCAACTATCATCTGATGAAAAATGATTTACCCAAAATGAAAAATCAAATCCTCAAATCAAGGGAGACCTAACAAACTCTACTCACATGTGATGCTGAGTCTGGGAATCAAACCAAACACCCCAGAGGTGAGAGGCATGTGTGCTACCACTACCCCACCTTTGATCCCTCTGTCCTTCCCTTCTCTCCCATATTTACTGTCATATCCTCCCTCCCCCTCCCCCTCCCCCTTGGGAATATCATCTCCAAATCTATATTACCATCCTCTGGGGGTAATGTTTTCTCTTCTCTCATCTTGTCAACATTTATTTCAATATTTCTTAACAGAGAAAGAACAGTGCTTCCAGGGTCATCTGTTTCCATATTATCAGGATGAAATGATTCCAGAAAATGCTGCTCAGCATTAGATAGAAGTTCCATGTACAACTGTGATCCTTCTATTTCTTCCTGGAATTTTATTGAAAAGAGAACCAATTTGAATAATATTTTTTAAATTTTGTAAGCATAATGACTGACTGACTGACTGACTGACCTACCCAGGGGCAGATCCAGGGGAGGGGAGCAGGGAGGTGTGCACCCCCCCCCCCCCGCCTCAGAGCAACTTTTCCTTTTCTATCTTGAAGATACCCAATACGAAATAATGTCTTTTTTTTTCTTTGATTCTGAGGGTTGCACCCCTCTCCCAGGGCTTACTTTGTGCCCTGCACCCCTCTCTGAACAAAATCCTGGATCCGCCCCTGCTACCAACTGCCAGGCTGACTGATTGAGTGACTTCTAATATGTTTTGACAAGACTTACCTTGAAATATCGTTGCTTCTTCAGACAGTGTAGATATCTTTCCCACTCAACACCAGATGGTTTGTTTACTGACTGAAAAAGTGGTTTTGCATCAAGCATGAGTCACAGAGTGAGTGGGTAGCATTCATTTCAATGAAAATCCTTTATTTCTTACCTGTTTTTCTGTGTTAATTTTACTTTTTGAGCAAAGAATTTCAAACCCGCATGTCTAAAATAAACACACAATAATAATGATTAAGACTTGAAGGAGATGTATAGAATAAATATTTTATGGAACTACACAATATACCCTCCTCAGACCCTCTCCACCCCTTAGAAATTTCAATGAAATTCCATGGGGGAAGTATGAATGTTTTCACTCACTATTTTCATTCCAAGCTGATGGGCTTTGTAAAGAGGATCTGTTGATGAAGGCAACTGCCATTGTGATTTCTTATCAGGCTGAAAGTTCTGCTGCACCATTTGTGCATACAGGCATCTGGTGAAGCAAACCTGATGATGTTTAAAAAAGACAAGACATTACAAAATTCATCACCTGCAGTCACAGGTAGCAACCTTTGGGGTCTTAGGTCCAATTCCTAGCCTCACCATTACATTAATTTGTAGAGTTTGTTACATGCCTTCCATTGATTCTACATGGATTTTTCTCTGGGTTGTCAGATTTTCCCCTTCCATACTAATGGCAGGTATTAGGCTAGAACCCACAACAACATCTGTGAAAGGCAATCTCACTCGCTAATATGCCTCCTGTGTTTCCCATAGAGAAATTTTACAAAAGGACGATCTTCTACATTATTGATGCTATGTAATAGATACAATATGAGTGGCAATGTTGTATGGGATATATAATTACTTTTGCCATATCTATTACTTTCCCTTGCCCTGGTATCTTCAGTAATGTATTTCAACTTTTTTGTTACTTTGAAATGAGAAGAATTTTAGGATCATCTTACCCTTGTCAATATTCTTTCTTCTGGAGGGAAATTTCTTGCTTCTCTTGTAGCCTAGTTAAGATAAAGATACTTGATTAATATAAATGACACTTACAACTCAGTAATATTCAAGGCATCATTGTCATCATCATAGAGCTGTTAAGTTGTGACGTATTTCTGGGTCCAACTGCTCACAAAAAATGCTGAGATAAAGCAAAAAATGTTCTCAATGATTTAACCTTCACCTGAAGCAGTTAGAATTTTGGACAACAAATCTTGCCATGAAGAAAAAGTAAGAAAACATCTTTATAAAACTGCCACTATCACTTCATCACAACATTACCTTTATATCTATGGGATCCCTGTGGTAGAAGGCCTTAACTGCAGCACTAATGAGCGACGGCTTCTTATCCAAGACATATTTAAGGGCAGGAGGGACAAAACAGTTGGTATGGTGATATACATGCTTGACTTTATCTGGATATCTGAAGTAAAGTCAAAACATCAAAGGCAAGGAAAGCTAAGAAAACTAAAAGTGAGTTAGACGTGCCCTGACTTTGATTAACCCAGCGGTTGTTTCAGGGTCTGATCTGTGAGTTAGCCATGCCCTGACTTTGTTCAGCCCAGAGGTTGTTTCAGGGTTCAATCTGTGAGTTAGTGGTACCCTGACTTAGATCAGCCCAGAGGTTGTTTCAGGGTTCAATCTGTGAGTTAGCCATGCCCTGACTTAGATCAGCCCAGAGGTTGTTTCAGGGTTCAATCTGTGAGTTAGCTATGCCCTGACTTAGATCAGCCCAGAGGTTGTTTCAGGGTTTGAAATAATTCATGTTTTTTTCCCTTGGATTTACTTACCCTTCAATTCTCCTCAAAACAGCTTGTTGCACACTGGGGCTTGCTACTGTATTGAATGGTCCATGTATGAGATCCAATGCTTTAGGTAGTGGTGGGGTCCCTGTGGGAAACATGGTGATTTCCCTAGGGGTGGATGGTAGGGGGATGATGTGCAGCTTGCCATCATGAAGGAAAACCTAAAATGGAAAATTGAAGGTCAGATTTTGAATGTTTTCAAAATTTTACATATCAAAAGACCTTGATATGGGAATCTTGATTATTCATCTGGTGGGCTACCTGTGGCATGTTTTACCACAGGAATTCCAAGCACAAAAGAAAGAAAGAGAGAGAAGGCTGCCTGAATCTAGGAGGCTTAGATCTACCTACCCTATTATCACTAGTTTCTGGATTCAACCATTTAGGGATCTCATGTGCAGCTTCCATCAGCAGGAAATCTCCGTCGCTATCTTGAACACTAAGAAAATAACACTGGGATTAATTTTTTTTGATCAATTATTAACTATTGGAAGTGCTCAAGGGAGAATTTTGATTCAGTCCAAATGCATAATACTATTCAAAAATGCAAATGACATCTATTTCATAATGATTTTGAAAGAAGAGCATTTTTCACAGTTACTTAAAATAGATATTGCAAAGTCTTGTGGGATCGAAATGCAAAGAAACTTTTTTAAAAATGCTTCTTTTATGAGGAAAATAATAATAATAATAACTTTATTACTTGTATAGCGCAAAATTCATGCTAATAATATGATCTAAAAGAAGATCAATATCAGTCGAAAAATCATAGAAACAAAACATTGTTGCAGCATATTAGCATGTGTTTTGGGCTTGGCTTGCAGTCCACATTTCAATCCCATGATGCATCTCCATGACGTCATCCATGGAAAGCGCTAGTGATTGCTCAGTCTCCTGAGTTAGATGCTCATGTCCGAAGTATGCAATGTCAGATTGAATTTGAATTTGAATTGGATCAAGGAGGAAAACTAGAAAACCTGAAAAAAACCTCAAAGCACAGGAGAGAACCAACAAGCAACTCTAACTATGCATTATAATGGGAGCAGAGATCAAACCCATGACTGCATCAGATGAATTTTTAGAGGAGCCAAAAAAGCATAAGGACTCAGTTTCCCATCATGCTTTATGCTAGAAATTGGAGCTTGTGCATATTGGCTATTGTAATTGGATCAAGGTGGAAAACCAAGGAACCTGAAAAAACCCTCGAAGCACAGGAGAGAACCAATAAGCAACTCTATCCATGCATTATAGTGGAAGTAGGGATAGATCCCATGACCACACCAGTGAGAGGTGGCACATTAGTAATGCTTGCTACCCATGCTTCCTACTAGTTTTTACCTTACGGTGATATCTGGATATTTTGATGTAAGTTTAACAAGAAGGAATACAATAAACCATTCATCCTCTACATTATCTCCATAGTTGGTCTGTCCATAAAGATGAGCCAAGGTATCACCTGGTTAGAATAATAAAGGATACAATAACTAACAACAAAATAGTAACAAAAACAAAACGCATATATATATATATATACTAACTGACTAACTACCTTACTGAATGAATGACCAAATGAATGACTCAATTATTGATTGACTGACTGACTGACTGACTGACTGACTGACTGACTGACTGACTGACTGACTGACTGACTGACTGACTGACTGACTGACTGACTGACTGACTGACTGACTGACTGACTGACTGACTGACTGACTGACTGACTGACTGACTGACTGACTGACTGACTGACTGACTGACTGACTGACTGACTGACTGACTGACTGACTGACTGACTGACTGACTGACTGACTGACTGACTGACTGACTGACTGACTGACTGACTGACTGACTGACTGACTGACTGACTGACTGACTGACTGACTGACTGACTGACTGACTGACTGACTGACTGACTGACTGACTGACTGACTGACTGACTGACTGACTGACTGACTGACTGACTGACTGACTGACTGACTGACTGACTGACTGACTGACTGACTGACTGACTGACTGACTGACTGAAGGTGTAGAGTAAGACTTTGGCCTACCTTTCCTTGGAACGAACGACAAGCCAAACGACTGGTCTTGCCAAATATAATCTCCAATAAACTGACTTAAATATGCCAAATACTCAGCTAAAAGACTCTTGTGTTCCTCTTCAGTTCGTTCTAAGCCTTCCTGGCTCTTATTTTGAACGTAAATCCTGTATTCAAGACTACAGTCGTCCATTTTTGAGAGAAACGTCAAACGCACGTTTTTTCCGCCATGTTGAATTTTTAACACATGTATGGGCTCCCTGTGTTACAATTGATCTCTCGTTTGGGCCCTGCGTTTGGGCTTCCTGTGCCGGAGGAAGAAAAAGCACAGGGAGCCCACATTAGGAATAATAATGTACTCGAGATGGATTGGATGGACGTACAGGAATAAGAATGTACACGAGATGGATTGGATGAACGTAGAGGAATAAGAATGTACACGAGATGGATTGGATGAACGTATAGGAATAAGAATGTACACGAGATGGATTGGATGGACGTATAGGAATAAGAATGTACTCGAGATGGATTGGATGAACGTATAGGAATAAGAATGTACACGAGATGGATTGGATGAACGTATGGGTGAATTGCAATATTTACTAAAAAATCATATATTTGGTGAGAATTCTGACGTATTTATTATTTCTCTTTCCATATAATTATTCCAAACACCATCGATTATTTTATTTTCGATATGACTAATTTATTCATAATCAAATGTATACACAATTTAATACCTATATTGAAATATTAACATACTAGATTAGATGCGCCTTCAAGCTTCTGGTATAAAGGCATACTGTATCACATTCCACATCGTGACAGATTAAAGGCCTGCTTATGTTGCGTGACAGAAAGTGCGTTACAGTTGCACCTACAGGAGATATAGACCCCTTGCAACACGTCGGAATGCAGTTCAATTTAAAGGACAAAACAATAGGTTCCAATTCTCAGGAGATTTAAATTCTTTTGTTTTGTCCTCCAAATTGAACTGCTGTGACGTCACGTGCAAGGGGTCTATTACAACATTATATGCATGCACAACTATAATGTTGCATTAGGCAATTTTCTGTGCGATTTGCGAGACAGGTTGCTAGTAAGATTGCCAAGCTGAAATAGGGGCCTTCGAAATCTGCGCGACTCGTTTAATATTTTTCATTTTATTTTCATCCCATTTTTTATTTCTTTTTTCACGAAATACATATTGTTTTTCACAAGCCTCGTGATTGGCTAACAATGGCGTTTTGTGACATTTGATTGGCTCACAGGGAGAAGCTATCAAAATGCTTGTTAAAGTTATTTGTGTCATACCAAAAACCGAGTTTCGTTCCGATGAAAAATCAAACATGCCGCGCGTCAAAGAAAACAGTGCGTATAACATGCCCCTACAAGATGCGCAGAAATTCAAGAGCAGATTTTTGTAACTCCTTCACGAAACAGGCCTCTCCGACAGAAATGCGATATCTAGGATTTGTCCCAAGAACTGTGGTAGAACGTCCAAAATGGAAACAAAAATTCACCTTGGTTCTTTGACCGCATGCGAATATTCTGTCAGCCATAAGTCTTACATATATCAAGAAGGCCAAATTTTTCGGATACTGATCAAAGAAGACACTTCTTTCCTCTTGATAATCGAGTTCAGAATTTTTAGGCTAAAAATACCACCGACAGCTGTCAGATCTGTCAGACAGCTTGAGAATGATTGAACACTTAAATCTTTTATTTCCTGACTTTAACTACAGAAACAGACGCCAATTTTAGTGTCAAATCGACAATTTTGTCACCGTACAAGGCAACTTAGAAAAAGGGAGAAAAATCGGGCAAAGTGGTAACGAATGTTTTCACGAACTGGCCACCATTTTGTATTTGTCACGTGACCACTTAAAAGTTGTATATAGACCCCTTGCAGCACGTCGAAATGCAGCTCAATTTGGAGGACGAAACAATAGGTTGCAATTCTCAGGCAATCGGAATTCTTTTGTTTGGTCCTCAGAATTGAGCTGCTTTGACGTCAATCTTTCTTTGATCCTTTTGAGCATGCGTGTGCTTGATTGACAACCACGGATAGTCGTTTACGCATGCGCAATCCTGAGAAATGCCGCACGCGATCGTGAGTAAAGCTGTAAATTGAACATTACAATTTTTTGGATGAGTCCGTTTAAAACAAAGTAAATCGTCAGTCCCTTTAAAACAAATGTCCTTACAATACCTACAATTCATCGTGCGCCTAAAACCTTTGAAATGCCTGTCAATCACGGACCAGTCACGTGATCATCCTGCCATGTTTGGATGCCTTATATGGCGGCACGAACACGTGACATATATTACGTATATTATTTTAAGGGGGATAGGGGAAAGGACCAGTGTTGACAGTCTTTAATCTCAAAGATTCTTGATGTGAATTGTAAATATTTGATAGCTACGGTTTTTTCACGTTTTCTTTCTCGTCATCTTCCTTGAGTTCCTCGCTTTCTGGTACTTTAGGCAGTGATGTCTTCCAGCTGTGTGGAGAATAACGAATCTCTGGACACGAGATTGACCTCGGACGAATTTTAGGCTTCACCACCTCGAGTCTCCTTTTCGCCTCAGGTGAGTATGACACTCGATGTGGAAGCTTTGGTTGCAAAAGGTCATAACCATCAACCGTTTCGAATCTTGTGAAATGAGTAGAAAAGGCGGGAAAACTATTTTCTTGGCCTCCAGTGGCGCCTTTGCGCACAGGTCTCGGGGATTTGACTCCGTTGACGCGCTGTGCAGCGTGGACGTGCTCGGCAATCTTCAGTTGTAGGTTGTGTATAACTCCTTCCATGCGAGCTCGCTCCTTCAGGTGTCTTTCTGATAATTGTGCAAGCTTTAAATCTTTTAGAAAGGACATCATGTCTGGAAAGAAATACAAAATTTAAGCTTAAATTTTGTCTCCATCGTACCATTTGTATCACAGCGCATGCGCAGTTCAGACGCCATGATATCTTGGAATGATTTCTCGTGCGCGAATTTCAAATTTCAAAAATTTGCTCAAAAAGATACCAATTTTTTTTTTTTTAATGTAATTGTCTTGAGCCATATCAGCTACCTAAAACTTATCGTAGGAGATTTTCAAAATTTGTAAAAAGATGTGCAATAACTACTTGCCGGAGGTGCATCACTGATGTGACTGTTAAAAGGCTTCCACCTGGAAGCTAATTAAAATACTGTAGCACTTAAATGGTTTCCACTCTGAACCAATCAAAAAGCACCACAACACTCAAATGGCTTCCATACTACTCCGAACTAATCAAAAACAATATGGCTTTTAAATGGCTTCCATGCGATCATAGTAAATTAACTGTTAACTATATATGATGCCACTCGAAGCCAATCAAAACACACGATAATTTTCATTGTCCAATTAAATGCTTGAATGCCGGGAAGCCACTTGAGTGTCATGCACGCAAAATCTTCAACCAGGATTAATAAATTCGAAAAAATTATCCGGGGTTTTCAGAGAAATTGAGCATAACTCTACTTTTTATTTCTTCCCGTCAACGAAAAGTTTCCCGCTAAATCTTTCAGTCATGCTTTTGTGTCACGCAATATAAGCTAAAAAAAACTCACCACACGTGACAGCTCGGGGCAAGGTCAGGCCTAAAGGTCTAAAAATAATTTCATTTTTTTTACCCTTTGAAAATAAGGTTTTTAGACTGTGCAAATATAATTTCGACAATTGATAACAATTTTTTTTCTCTACTTTTACAAAGGTTAAGACGGCTAAAAAGAGAATCAAAGTCAATCATTCAGTCTAGCCGCTTTTTTTTTTTCTTCTTTTTTTTTCTCCTGGGTTTCCGGCCTTCTTAACAACCCTCCATCTATTAAAAACCACAGTGATTTAGTATTTTCAAAATAAACATTTATTACCTTAATTCAAGAATGGTGTTATTTTTTTAAATATACTTTTTTTTGCGATGAAAAAAAAAGTATTGTGGTTTTGAAGATAAAGAAACGGAAAGCACGGCGAAAATTAGCTATGCAACTACACTGAAACCACGAAGCAAGGTGATATCGTAAAAGCGAAATATCTTCAAGTACATACGTGAAAATAAGCTTCGATGGAAGTTCATAATATATAATTTGTGGCATTGATTAGCATATTTTTTTTTAGTTTAATTGAAATGTTGCTTAGAGACGTAGACGTGAAAATCGCTGGAAAACCTACGGGAATTAAAGCTGTAGCTGAAATACCCCAAAATTTTTACCACTAAAGTCTACAAATTGACAGTACTTTTACATCTGAAATTGAAGATTATTAACTTTAAATGGGGTCAACTGCATGTCAGAGCGGTCAGGTCTAAAAAACCATTTTGAATTGTTTTGCTTTCGGTCTGTTGAAAACTGTTTTCCTGCTGCTCTTTACCGGAAATTAAGTTCATCTTCGTTTTGAATATTATTATTTAGAAAGGCACTCAGAATTATACACAGAATATTTATGAATTATGAAAAATCTTTGAGGTCCAAAACAGGGTCCGAAAACTATCAACATTTGTGAAAGTACTTAAATTCTACATCGTGATAAAAGTAAGCAATAAATTACTGTTAGCGGGTGATGTTTTAAAATAACAGTATATCAATGGATTAGATTTCTTCAGGCGTTTTTTAGGAACCAGATATAATACAAAACACTACTCATTAAAACACATTTGTTGGTTGGACAAAACTGAGATTAAAAAACGGTAGGAAGTCGTAGTTAGGGCTTTTTATATCCTAAATATAAAAGCACAAAAATTTCATTGTCTTTTTTTAGAATACTCGAGTAAACATGAAGCCATAAACCCATACTAATCAAAATACTGTACAAAAATGCCAGTGTTTCGGGATTTTCTGGACCAAAGTGTGGCAATATTATCGATAAAATTCAAAAACAGGTTGTTTTCTGATAAAGAGGTATAAATACTGCTATCCAAGGAAAAAACAATGAAGATATTTATACGTGACAGGTAAAGACTTGTTCATAAAGAAGTCCTCAATGCGGAAAGATAGCACACATTTGATATTTTTTCGCTTTTTTTTCTGGAAAACCTTGACTACTTACTTGCAAAAGAATGAAAACGAAGGAAAAACAATAAATATAATTCCATCTGTTTCGTGCTAAGTGATTTTCAATTAGCCATTCTAATTTCTTTCCAGTACTTATGAATAAAGATCAACAAAAAAATAACAACGAATGTTGAATCGGAGCAAATTCATCGGGAACCAGTGTTTCTACCTGATATTTTTAGGGAATTATTTTAATATCTTGTGTAATCCCTTGCTCTGATATTTCTAAACATCTATTTTCTTCCAAGACAAAGCTTTGTCTTTTCGGGAAATTTGTTTTTTTTGAAGGACCTATATTTCTGCTTATTTATGAACGTGAAGCCGAGGTTTCTCTTTTGCTCAAATCCTTAAGTATTTCACCGGTGTTTTCGTTCGTAAACCTCGATTAATCCGTAAATAGTTCGCTTGCTTTATTTAAGTCTTAAAATTGAATTACAAAGAACTCGACTCACCTTTTAAAGCAGAAAAAATATCGTCATAAAATTGGTCTTCTGACATCGGTGTCTGGCCTGGTATCGTTACAGTCAAACTCATCTTGGGAGATCGCCTCTACTTACTTAATAACAATACTACAGTGTATCAGTTTTCCTCTAAAATGCCCTCGCTAGCTGATGGCTATATCATCAGCATAGCTACAAAACTAAGGCTTTAGATCTGTGTTTATCAGTGTTATCCGTCGCCTTTCGAGTCGAGAGGTCCTCCTGTCAAATGCTTCAATTCTCCGAAGATTTATGCAAAAAGCAGTTGTGGTTTCCTCACAGCGACTGATCCTAGGGTTGAAATTCCAGTTCAACTGATTAGCGCCAGACGCGTTCTGTTTCCAGGATAGATGAGCCTCTTTTCAATTCACCCGATCCTTCGTAAATGATACTCCAATCGTTCGCTTCTTTCTTAGCATTAAGTATCCCCTAAGACCTTAAAATTACAACAGAAATTGAATTGAGGTAAACCTCCCACGCTCACAGCTCACACAACAGTAAATAACAACCTCGGTAGCGAGTTCACTTACAGACGAATGGTTGTCTTGTGTGACAAAAACATTAATAAGATTTGAGTTTGAATTTAAATATTCATCAGTTCAATCGATAGAAAGATCTCTGTACAAGGTACGTGGAGTTTCAGTTGATCATTAATGCTATTTACGTCATTACATCCTCAAGAGCTCACGTCTGCCGATATTGTCATAGTTGTCTCTGTTTATTCGTAAATAATTGTTTATCATAAACTAATGACAAGCTGTCAGCGCATGCACAAATAACGCAAATACTAAGAAATGGAAAAATGGACAGTGTTTACGATTAATCTAAGAGGAGACAAGGAATATTGTTCTGTCTAGAGTTACTGTCGGTAACCTAGAAATGCAGCTAGATGTAAATAGCTAGGAGCATGTCGGTCACTAGGCTGACCAGCCAAGCATAGTCAGTACTAAAGTGATCACGAAATCTTCAGACAGTCATCAAGGTCACCTTTGGAGCTAATAATAACTCCAAGTGAGATTTTATTTTACTTCTAGCTCTTTGCTAAGTTAAATTTAAGTTCAATTTTCCTTCTTTCTATCTTTCTCTCTTCAGTTCTCTCCTTCTCTCTTGCACTCTCTGTTTTCTTTTTACATTTTTTTTACAAGTATTCTTTTTCCTTTCTTTCCTGTTTTCACAAAGACATCCTTGTTTTGCGGAAAAAAGGTTTGCGTACCAAAACTACTGCGTCAGTAAAAATTTATCACGGCTGCGAAGTATATACCCAGATTGTTCAGTACGACTGAAACTTCTGCGAAAATAAAGTCCCACTTTCCCCCTTAGCAATGTTGTTCTATGAAGTTATCGAGCTTATGAAGTGATTGCTTGATAAAAAGCATGCGAGACAGCATTGCCACAAGGGGAGAGGGGGAACGGTCTCCCAGAGTACTAGGTTGTACATTCTGTTTTGCAGAAGATTGTATATTCTTATACAACGCTAAAAACGTTCACTGTGTCGCATCACTAGGAGGTCTAACTAGTATTCATTACACCTTTTGTTACAGTTCAGACAATGGTGCAGAATCTTCACAGTCAACTGAATTTTCAGGTTCGATATCATGAAATAACCTCTGGGTTGATCAAAGTCACGGCTAGGCTAACTCACAGATCTTGTAAGGTTTTGCAGAAGTGCAGAGGGAGGAAACTGGAGAAAAACTCTCGAATAAACGGAAATAGTTGTCACCAAAAGAACGAATTTTTTTTGCAATGAGTCGTTTTTCAAGATAAGTGATAACTATTTTAAAAGCTTTTGCAGAGTTCTTGGTATCCAGTTCTGTTCATTTGCATATGTAAGTCAAAGACATCATATTGAGAAGAGGCCGGGATTCTGTTATCGTGTTTTGAATAAATATTTCAAAGTGAAGTTTCAACTTTCTTTCACTGTTTAT
Organism: Anthopleura xanthogrammica; assembly: GCA_964019055.1. Taxonomy (NCBI): domain Eukaryota; kingdom Metazoa; phylum Cnidaria; class Anthozoa; order Actiniaria; family Actiniidae; genus Anthopleura; species Anthopleura xanthogrammica. The sequence continues at coordinate 9,027,723 of OZ025221.1, read as the reverse complement.
TATCGAAGTGTTTCCTGTTCTTATTGCACCTTACTGTGTTGTACTGTCGTATCAGTTTGTTGTCAGTGGTTTGTGTTGTTTCCTGTTCTTATTGCACCTTACTGTGTTGTACTGCCGTATCAGTTTGTTAGTGGTTTGTGTTGTTTCCTGTTCTTATTGCACCTTACTGTGTTGTACTGTCGTATCAGTTTGTTGTCAGTGGTTTGTGTTGTTTCCTGTTCTTATTGCACCTTACTGTGTTGTACTGTCGTATCAGTTTGTTGTCAGTGGTTTGTGTTGTTTCCTGTTCTTATTGCACCTTACTGTGTTGTACTGTCGTATCAGTTTGTTGTCAGTGGTTTGTGTTGTTTCCTGTTCTTATTGCACCTTACTGTGTTGTACTGTCGTATCAGTTTGTTGTTAGTGGTTTGTGTTGTTTGCTGTTTTTTGTTGTCATGTTGTTTCATGTTTTGTTGTTATGTTTTGAGGTGTTTTGTGTTATGTTTCAGTTTGAGTTTTTTTGTGTTGTTCGGTTGTTGTATTGTTGTTTGGAGGTGTTTTGTTATGTTGTATTGTTGTTTTCAGATGTTTTGTTATGTTGTGTTGTTGTTTTGAGGTACCTTGTGATAATGTTTTGCTGTGTTGTTTTGTAGTGTTATATTTTGAAGTGTTTTGTTATGTTGTGTTGTTGTTTTGAGGTGTCTTGTGTTTATGTAATGTGGTTTTTTGGTGTTGCGTTGTGCCAACTGATATTGTTTTGCTATGTTGTATTGTATTGTTATATTTTGAGGTGTTTAGTTATGTGTGTTGAGGTGTCTGGTGTTTGTTGTTGTGTTTTGTTGTTCTGTGTATGATATTGTTTGTATTGTTGTTCTGTGAAGTTGCTTTGCATTGTTATATCTTGAGGTGTTTTGTGTTGTTGTTTTCGTCGTTCTGTGTTGTGATGTTCTTTGTTTGTATTGTTATATCTTGAGGTGTTTTGTGTTGTTGTTTTCGTCGTTCTGTGTTGTGAGGTTCTTTGTTTGTATTGTTGTGTTGTTCTCAGTGTAATTTTGTGATGCTGGGTTCTTTGTAATCGGTTATGTTGTGTGGAGCAGTGTATTATGTGCTATGTGACCCTATACATGTGTTGTGTTATATGTTACAGTAGTGTAGTGCCTCGTGATGCGCCGAGGTAACGGTGACGAGACGCAAATTGACATGTGTAGAAATAAATATGATGTGATGTGATGAGACATGATGTGATTTACATTAAGTGACATGACGTGACACAACGTGATGTTACTACATAAACCATGCACACCAACGCGACATACAAACTTCTCTTTGCCTTAAGAATCACCAGCAAGTGCCGACAGCTGTACTTACTCCGCACTATTCAAGAGAAATCTAAACACGTCACTATAATACTTAACACACACACACAGACATACTTGGAGAAATATATCACTTAGGGTCACTAATGTATCACTAGACAGTACTTGGCTCCTTCACTCTACGCTTGTCAGCCATGCAGGCACTAAATGAAGCCGTAGGTTCAACAAGTACATCGATATCATCCAATATTCCTCTTTATAATGTCGCAATGGCAATGAAATGAAATGTTGAAGTATTGTGAGACAGTTTGACTGACAGTTACTGTGTTTTCTCTACCTTTCAACTGCTAACCTACAGCTCTGGGATGAGCTAAGTCAGGGCACGTCTAACTCACAGATTTTATTAGGATTTTGCGAGTTCGGTTTTGCAGAGGAAGGAAAACCAGAGAACTAGGAGAAAACCCTCGAATCAAGGCTCTAGAAATTTGTAAAAAGCAATAAGAATAGCAGTAAGACAAATTGGTTTTATCAAATTTAATACAGTAGAAACATAAGAAAAAAGAAAAAAGCAAACGGGAACAGAACAAAAGAAAAAGAAAAGAAAAAGCAAAAAAGAAAGCAAAGCAAAAACATTATAGGAAAAGAAAATTAGGAAAGGAAAGGCAAAATAAAATGCCAAGTTAAAACTACATTCTAAGAATTAAAGGAGTTAATACCTGAGAAAATGAACTATGAATGAAAATAAAAATATAGGGATTTCAATATTTAAATTAACACCCTTTAGTAACAAAACACCGGTTGCTATGGCAACGATGGAAAATTTCCGTCAATACTATCAATTACAGACACTACATCAGTCTTTTTATTCCACATTCAATCACGTTTAGCCACTTAAATGTCGAAGGTGTATATGCTTCTTACGTCAACAGGATTTAAGCAATAGTATTGCACTGCTGGTGCCTGCGTCATTGATATTTAAGCCATAGTATTCCTCTGCCAACTCTTACGTCAGGTAGAATTGAGCAATTGTGTTGTAGTCATTGTTTATCCTTACGTCAACAGGATTTACCGAAGCAGGGATATTTTATCCCTCTCTAAAACACCCTCAAATTAATGAAGCATTCTTTACAGAATAGACTATGCTAATGAAGTATGAAAAATACAATCGAATCAACTAAGCTCTTTAAGAATGATATGATATGATATGATATGATATATGGCGAACGACTGAATTACAAGTGGAAAACTATTACAAAAACTAAGTTATTTGGTCAACCAACATTTTTCTTGGTTTTCCAAAGTTACCTACTCGACTTTGTGTTAGTTTTATCTTAATAAAGCTCGTCTCGTCGGCCAAATATTGTTTAATCAAGTACTTAGTCAATATTTAGTTTCTTTGGTTCATTTATGGACATAATTCATCATTTGTTTCGCTATTGGAAATACGTTTTATCCCGCCCCGGTGTTTTATAACGTATAACATATTTCGAATTTTTTTATTCAGTTTCCTTGAGGAAAATAAGAAGGCCAAAAGTTGAAAGATTTTCATTTCAGTAATACTATGTTTATTTGGGGTATCAATCAATCAATCAATCTTTATTAGGGTTAATTATTACACAGATAAAGACTTTGTCTTTTTTCCAATCTGCCCCTTAAATGATATCATTTTTCTGAATGCGCATGCGTGTTACTGCTGACCAATTTAAGAAAAGGTGAACACTTGTTTCCATACCCCAAACTGCCCTTCATCGAGAAAGGACTGGCATCGATTTTAGGGTTGGTTAAGTCTAATCCAGGAATAACTACATTTGATAGGCCAATAAAACAATGGCGAAGACCAAAAGGACCGCGGGCTCAGAGAATGGCCAAAGAGAAACGAATGAGAGACTGGGTGGTAGTACAGCAAAAATAGCAATCGGTTCGATTCTGCTATTTTCAAATTGAATTTTTTTCTTTGTCTTTAAATTGTTTTTAGTAAGAATGACTATTGGATTTACTAAACTATTATTAATTGATTACATTGGTTTCGTGCAAAAGCCGCTGACAGCAAGCAACGCAGGCTACAAAGAAATGATCAAAGTAGCTTTTTATAAGTTACAGTCAGCTAAAAATAACTTTAAAAGCCATACACAAGGAAGTACAGAAGATAATGTGCACATCATACTGTCTGCCAAAACAACTCCGGGCTTGATAAACCTGTCTTTAAATAGCCAAAACAGTGTTGATAAATATTGGATTTACAAGTCACTGCTTGTCTGATATTCCACCCAAAATGTACACCAAAATGTTACACCTTAGTTGTTTCTTTTTTCCCCTTCAAACTGTGACTTGGATTCTACATCATTTTAGGCCTAAATTCCCGCCTTTGCCTTTATTTTCTGTACCTTTACTGAGAACTTCTTATTTTTCGAACTAGAACAGTTCACGAATTAGTGATCAGTGAATCTTCACCCTTCATCTTCTTCACTACATCGCCACGCAACATTAAACCCCTTCTTGTTCGGTTTCCTTTCGCACTCTTTTCGTTTTTCGCAAACGAAGGTAGAAAGGCTACTGATGACTTGGATATACTCCGGGTTGGGCTTCCTGTGGTCTTGTTTGACGGTCGAAACGTGAGGAACAGAGGCAGACCGCTTACGAGGATGAGGAATCTTTATCGAGCTGTTGTACGCTTGTCGTAAACGTTCGAACCGTTTTCTGTTACACAAACTCATCTCTGTTTCATCTAATCTCTCCTCTTTGCCTTCAGATTCCTCCTCATCCTTGAAAGAACAACTTGACGAAGCTTCTCCCAATTCGCTGCCATCTTGGCCATCCGCGTCTTTGGGCGAACTTAAGCATTTCCTCTCAGACAACGCCGGCAAAGGCTCATGGGATGTTATGGGTGGGAAAGACCATGATCTTATTCGTCTTGGACGTTTCTGTTTGAATGTTTCTGTAACGCCGGTTGTTAGTTCTGATGGCGGAGAAATCTTTCGTACAGTCGATATTTTTTTCTCGAGATTGAGTCTTCTTTTTTCGTATTCTGCACTTAAGGAGGCGCCGGCTAAATCACTCAAAAAACGTTCAACCTCTGAAGAAAAAAAAAATTACTTTTAGTAAAATGAATTAGTAAATTCTCTCTCTTTATAAATGATATATTGTTAAGTAGAGAACCTCTAAATGATAAAGCGGCCAACCTCTATTTAGCTGTCAGTTGTCAAAGTCCCAAAGAGGTTATTTTGCCCTGATTTATACCTCTATTATTCCGCCAACCTAATCTTACATTAAGGAGGCTCGAAATAGTTTTCAATGAATGAGCGCGCGCGCTCTTAAATGACGTAGCACTGAATCATTTGAAATGGAATAGGAAAATTTTGTCCCAAAAAACCTCATACTTAAACTAAAATAACTTAAAAACTGGAAGGTAAATCTTTTTAAAACTTTGCATGTGGCTTTTATTTAATGGTTCGTAAGTACTAAGAAAAAATAAAAAAATTCTGTAATGGGGAACTTCCTAAAATAAACTTCATTGATTTCTGAGAATTCCTCATTACAGAATTTTTTCTTTTTCGGTCTAAACAAAGATTGAATCATGAACTTCAAACATGCCAATTTTAAACGACTTTCACCATACGGTTTTTGAGTTATGAATTTTTAAATGAAAAACTTTGCACACATTTGAAGTGTTCAATCATTGTCATAACAACGTGTTACGTCATATTTTTATTTTCATTCCAACCTTTACTTTATGGTCTTTCGTCTTCTGGGTCAACTTACGGTCATATATTAGTCATATAAAGTTTTTCAGGGTCGTTTTTGTTAGTCTATATGCAAGTTCAAAAACCCTTTCTAGCCTCCTTAAGCCACTGCTCCGCGGTCCCTGGGCAATTCCTAATTCTTCAACAAAAGCCATTCAGTTTGAACTGGATATCCCACAGATTGGTCAGAAAGAAAAACTACTAAATTAAAAAAGTAAATTTAGCCGTAGCTTTCCTTTCCAGTGGGTACATGTACATGACGTCACTGACGGAATCACAATGATGACGTCATTTCGTGTACTGTCTGGTCATTCTATATGCAGGAATTAGTAAGCCTCACACCCATGACCTTTCCAAAATAGCCGAACTTAACTACAGATGGTCGAATTACAGTTATCGACCGCAGTCGACACAAAGGTCGGACACTCCCAAAGTCCTTAATATAGCCGATTCCCAGCTTTAAATAAATGACCAGGAAAGCCGCTAAATCGGATGCTCTTAGCTGTTTATTTTAGCTCGGAATCTATTGATGATATGAAAATATACAGGTCGCTCTGTTATCTTCGTACATCGACAGAATTTTAGTCTAGATCGATAAGCGGTCTCACAGTACTTATGCAAAGTTAGAATCTACTGCTTAATCTGATTGGATACGTGGGCCGAAATCTAGGCTTGTGATTGGCTCGTGAAATGTTGTCCTGCGCAGACTAAAAGGACCGCGGGCTCTGAGGTCGAGATTGTTCGATTTCGCAGCTCAAAAAGCCAAGTCTTTTATAATATTTGGGTCGATTTCTGCTACTAAACACGGCACAAAAGTTTCATTAAAAATCACTTATCTAAGACAGCAGAATGTTGGCTGTTTTGCCTTAGGGATGGGTGGGTCGTGCAGCGATCAAGTTCACATTAATGCCGGCACTTAGATGATGATTGACTGTGTTGCACTGCGGGTCACCAAAACCTGACCGGAAGTGCGAGGAAGACTCGTAGTCACCGCTTAAAATTTTTGTTTTATCGATCAATCGATTGATGACTTTATTGAAGGCTTTCAGGTAAAGGAAGCAGGTAGAATGTTCGTTTAAGCACGCTCTAAGGCAAATCAAAAATCTATTAGAATTTTAATGTGGGATTCTTATGCCGGTAATTGCAACATTTTGATCATTGTTAGATATATTAAAATCGTCAAAAACAGAAGAAAAACGCGCTTAAATTTCTTCCAAAACTGAACTATTTTATTCTGATCCTCAGGAAAATACAACATACATCAATATTGAAATAAAACATTGACGCGAAAACATTTTCATCCAAACCGGTTGCCATAGTGACAAGATGGGACTTGTTGTTACTATGGTAACACTTGGCTTAGATAAAGGGCTTGTAATAATGACTTGTAATGATTATTTATTTTTTAAGGGTTTTTATATAATTTTTTATTTATTCATATTTTTCTTATATTATTTTTATCTATCTATCTATCTATTATTTATTATCTATTTATTCATTTATCTATTTATTTATTATCTATTTATCAAGTTATTTATCTATCTATCTATTATCTATTAATATATCTATTTATTTATTCCTTTATTTATCTATTTATCTATTACTTATTTATGTATTTATCTATTTATTTATCGATCTTTTCATCTATTATTATTTTATTTATTTATTTAGTAAGTATTATTTTATTCATTCATATTTTCTATTTAACCAAAAGATTTAGAATGTTTATCAGTTTTCCAAGTCACTGCGGTTAGATTACATATCATATTTCTAATACCGATCTTTTATATTGGTTTGCTTGGAAAACGTGATGAAAGATTTCTTTTCCTAATCAGGATTTGTATTATCAGTGGTTATCGAGCATTGCGAGCAATGTAGAAAGAAAATGTAAAATCTGTACCGGGGAAATAAACGAAGGAATTCGAAAAAAGTCAAATGTGAAGGCAAAGAAGATTTGAAACAGGTTGGACGAATTCGAAAATGGAAGTGAAAGAATTTAAAAGAAAGCGAAAAAAAGTAAAGCAAGAAGAAGTGTAGCTTGGTAGAAAGATAAAATTTAAGATAAGATTTTAAACTCAGAAAGGAAGGAAGGAAGGAAGGAAAAAAATAATAAAAGAATGAAAGAAAGAAAGAAAGAAAGAAAAGAGGAAGGAAAGAAGGAAGAACTGAAGGGGAGAGAGAGAGAGAGAGAGAGAGAGAGAGAGAGAGAGAGAGAGAACCTTCAAATACATAAGATTGTTGGGCAGATCTTCATGTCAAACCCCATAACCGCAAAACCAAAAAAAGTCTATTAAAACACTCCTCTGTCTTACTAATTCTTCGCGTGCATATCAAAGGATAGGAAGCGGGGTCGGTCAGGAAGGACTCGACAATTCCAGTAGCAGATCCATATACAACTGAACTCGCAGCGGTGGGGGGACTTATTTCCTAAAAAGCTAGCTCATTTTCCTGTTTCGATTTTACCTTCCGAAGGGCGTCAAGGGGGCGGCTAGCAGCTCAATGCACGCCCGGATCAGGTTCGCAATTAAATTCAACAGTTTCAAAACATTTAAACTTGAAGTGCGTTTAGACAATCCAGTACGCGTATTCATAAAAATAGACAGAAATATCATGCGGCGTCATGCTAAATACTACCTGCTGCAGCACGTCAAAACAGTTCAAAAACACAAAACTCAACTCACACTGTTTGCATTTTGCCGCTCAATTCCCGATTCACGACACCTGCAGTTTTAATTCTCAGTAATATTCCATAATAGAAAATATGAAAAAGAAAAAAGAGAAGCCACAAGATGAGAATTAAGAGTATCGCTAAAGGGAAACTTAAATTGATAAAAAGCGACATAGTTTTCCATTAAGACACTTCAAACTTCCATCAACAATTTTAATTAACGTTTGGTGTGTGCAAAGTGCCGTTATTCCAACAAACTCTATCAGTTCAAGAAATCCTTTCCTGAAATCTCTATGCTTTTTGGTCAACTCAGAGAGTGCCCCAAGAAATCCTGTGTCATAGAAAGAATGTCTTAATTAAGTCGTTTTCAATTCCCTTTATAATTTTGCGACTTTTCAAAGCCTCGGTTGTCATGGAGAGAGATATATTTGATGCGGGAGATACACCCGATCAAAGGAAAAATATTTTTTCAATTCAAGCAACGATAATTTGGAGTGGAGAATTCCACGCATCTTAACCGTAAAAAAAACATTCTAGTATCAGTGAATTCGAAATTTATCCTTAAGCGTTCTTTATTGACTTAATAGAATGTTGAATGAAAATTGAAAATAATTATAGCTGTCGCTAAAAATTACGTGAAGCATTCGTGACATTTTCAGAAATGCATTGTATTTATCTAAGTATTTCTGGTTCAACTTTCCTGTCTGCCTGCATAATTTAAAAACACAATGATGATAAACAAAATTGATAATAATAAGCATACATACCAGAGAAAACAACAGCGACGTAGAACGGCTCCCAGTCCGACTTCATCTGTCTCGTATTCTTCTTGGAATTAAATAAACTGCGGGAAATAAGGTGACAGCTTTCTCATGAACTGACCCCAGCAGTTGTAGCTTTTCGTTCCGAAAAATTTTCCAAGATTTTAAAAGGATTTGAGCCTAAATGATATTGTATTCGTATCAGCTTTACGGATAAGCCAAAATCTAAACTTCTGTCGCTCCTTGAAGCCTCTTCTACGCTCTAACTCTTCTCTGCTATATCCTATGAACTGAATAAAGTAATTGACTTCGGTGACATAGGCTTTCTGATAAATGCCGCCTTTTTGCAAAGTGGTTTGTGAAGTCTCGACGTCACAGATCTTGTTCGTGACTTCTAAACCTCCCGAATGATCTTGGTTTGGAACGTGGAATGCTCCCGAACTCTCCCGATATTTAGCTAGTAGTGAATATATCTATCGCTTTATTCCACTCTGGAGAATTTGTTTTAGGGCTGTAAATTCTTTAAGCCATCTCTTGTGATATTAGCCGAAGATAAGTGTTCGTGCGATGTTGTGTGAGATTTTTATCACGAGATAACAAAGGAAATGAAATTATCCGTTGTCGAAGCGACGCGTGCCAGTTGGAATGAAAAGCTGCACTCTTGGCCTCTGACAAGATTTTTAAACTATCAATATTCCCTTAGCAACTATGAAAATGTCAAAACACGTTTTACAGTAACTATAACATTGATTATAGTATATTTTGTTTTGATTCAGTCGTTTTGTTGCAAAAAAAAAAAGGAACCATTTATCGTATGATGTCAGTGATTGGTCAATCTAATGAGAATTGTGATTGGTTGGTTCCTATGTACATTCTTTTTGGCGTCATTCGAGTGTCAAAAACCGTGTAAGAGCATAGAAAAAAGTTATAATAAATGTCCCATTATAAGATCGTTTCGTGAAGGAGAACGTAATGTATCGATGATCTCTTCGTGTGTGTGTATATCTAGACTAGATTTTGAAGATAGTACATGATGACGTACTCGATCCTGTGAGCGAAATATCAAGAGAGAAAATGGAAGTAGACAACGTTTATCAATATAGGTGAGATACTGCAAGTGGTATTACTAGAACAGATTTATGAATTTCAGGATCGTGTCCAGACATTCCCACTAGGGGGGAGGGGTTAGTTCCTTATCTCTCTACAACTCGTTACCTCTCCCCTCACCTCCAAACGGCTGCGGTTTTTTCAGGGCAAGGGGGGTCGCACGATTCTGACCGTATTTCAAACAACTATAATAATATTTAGGTGACGTGACGATAGATTGAATTAAAGTTCGTTAATAACTGTTTAAAACCAGTTTGGGAAACATGCATGTCAATTTGAACACAACTGCCAATCATTTATTTGACTGCAGCTCACAACAACAACAATGGAATCACGTAATCTGAGAAAAAACGATTATACAATCAGATTGCGAATCGCATTTTCGAAAGATAAAAACTTTAAAGGAAATTTAAAAGCTTTAAAAGCAAATATGTTACTAAGATTATCTTTAAGAATAAAAATGCATGCTTTTAGCCGTATTAATATACAGCTATTCAAACCCTTTGAATATTCCAAAAAAGGTTGGTGAGGGTGCATACCAAGCCTAAAATGCAGTATGGGTGATGTGAATTCAAGCAGCGAAAGATCACAACAATATGGCATTTTCCCAGAGTTTGTCTGCAGGTTTTTCAAGCATATTTTCTTCTGTGCTGACATTATTTACAAATGAATATAATCCAATTCTGGCTTGGTGAGCAGCATGCAATATGCAGCATAATCTTCATTTCATATATAATATAAATACTGAATTCTATAAAAATAGTGCCGCGGCGCCTCTGAGTTGTCTAATCTGAAATTTTAAAATTTTAAAGATGACACGAGTGTCTTGTATAAACGTCACTGAGTTGTCTGGTGAAAAGCAGGGCCGTAGCAAGGCCAAAAATATTGGAGGGGGGGGGGGGCATAGGTAAAAAGTATTGGGCGTATTGTATTCTAAAACGCCCTATATGTATTAGTAACAGACCGAAAATTTTCAGTGTTCAATATACAGTACATCCTAAATTATTGGGGAGGCCCCCCCCCCCCGGCCCCTCCCCCCGTTACGGCCCTGGCAAGTGGTAGTCTGTTTCTTTCTTGAGGTGCTTGAAAAATATGTACATGGTTATTTACAATAACAAAATTTCATAAGATGTACATAAGTATCTTGTATACACCATGGTTGGTCCCCATACTTATCTATTCGGGTTATTACTCCTTTTATGCTGGGAACTCCACTTCTAAATTGAACACTTGCCTCATAAAAGCCATCATTTGGTGACGTGATGAATTGAATCAGATAAAGAGTATCTTTGACTAAATTATTTTCATCCTTTTTGCCAAGAATTAAACCACAAGAATCGCACTTTCGGTTAGCAAGAGAATTCTTAAAACGTTGAACTTTTTTATTTGGCACTTCCATTTGAGCAGTTTTGGTCTCCTTCAATGAAAGCCTGTGGCAAACTCTTTTCGACTTTTTTCTTTCCTCTAGTAAGATGTTCATAAAACTCACTACATAGTTCACAGCTTGTTTTACTACTGAGCTATCCACAGGGACTCTTTCTAGGTTCATGCATGGGCACCAATGTTCTTCAACCCCAGCATTTTCACATGTACGATTTTCAGGGTCAATTGGAAAAAATAGGCTTTGTCCAAATCTTAGATCCCTTGGAGGTACGGGATATGAAATAACGTGCCGTAAAGTGGCATAAATATCAAAGGGGGTGGTCAATAGCTTGGCATTTTGCTGCACATTCTTGTACAGTTGTGGATACTTTTTAGGAAACCACGTGGGAAAAGTGATGGACATGTGTGGCAGTCGTTCCTCTAGTTTTCCTTGTAGAGTTTTTCTCATGCTCCCATAACGAACACCATGATCTCCAAATATAAAAACAATACTCTCATCCAAATATGATTCTCTATCCATCGTTTTCAGCAAATCAGTAAGATCTTGATCTGCGTATTTCAAAGCATTCATATTTCCATGGCTCAGGTCAGAAAACAACAGAAAGGCAAATTTGGGGTTACTAGGGTAACTGCGGAACATGCTCAAGAAATACTTCATTGTTACTGTGTGGATGGGCTGGTTGGTGGAGCAGTAGTCCTTGAGGGCATGTTTATCAGCTTCCAGCCAGAAAGGTCTTCCATAGTGATCAGTTGGTGGATTTCTGAAGCCCTTCAATCGCAGGTTAAATGTACCCAGACCCGGTGAGTCTTCGGAGTACATTGTGACGTATCCACGATTTTTATAATCGTTGAAAATCCATCGCCACCTGTCAACTGTCCTGGCTTGAAACTTTGATCGCCTTGCTTCGGGCTGTTCTTCCTCGGGGATTCCAGTGAGCATTGCACACAACTGGGCCGTTGTTCCATCACCAACAATGGTCTCTCCTAGAAAGACACCGCAACATTAACATCAATAGACCTGGCCACTGATTTCCCTTTTTAGTCTACGTGTTATTCCCTCTAGTATTATTACTTTGCCTACCAAAAATCATCTAGAGAAGATACATGTTGGATGAAACCTAAACAAAGAATAGTTATTCTCAAGGGAATGACACGTGGTCTGAAATGGGAAAACAGTGACGCTAGTGGAGTAGAAATCAAAGCTAAAGCCTTATAATAAAATAACTCTTGCGTTCTGATTGGTTGAGAGCGATCTGCGTCGTGCTTCTCCTAACACTTCTATTGTGTAGTACCAATCCACGCGTGCTTTACAACTGCACACAGTACACGCTTATCATTTTAGCCGCCAAGTGATAGGATAAGAAGTTAGATTAAAGATTATTATCGATCATATCGTACAGTTATTACCTTCCAGGAAGACAGTTGGTTTTGTCTTCAAGTAATTTCTCGTGATGGGCATTTGTCTGACGAAATTCGCTGCTGACGTCGAGTCAAACATAATCATAGCAATATTTACTGGGATCTCTGCAGGTTGGACTTTTCGTTGAAGAACCTCTGGTTTTGGTGCAGTTTGCATGTGGACTTCTGTTATCGAGCCTTTGCCTTCAGGTCTTGTGATATCAACACGGACAAAATCTGCATTCACTGTTGCATTTCCCTCGAATGGTTCTCCTAAATCCCATCCAATTGAATGAAAATGGCAATGAATAATGATAATAATAATAATAATGATGATGACGATGGTGGTGATTATGATAATGATGATGGTGATGATAATGATGATGGTAATGATGTTGGTGATGATAATAATGATGATTATGAATGAATAAACAAACGAACGAACGAACGATGATAATGATAATAATAATAATAATAATAATAATAATGATGGTGGTGGTGATTATGATGGTGATGATAATGATGATGGTGATGATAACGATGATGATGATGGTAATGATGATGGTGGTGATGATAATGATGATTATGAACGAATGAATGAATAAATAAACGAACGCGGAACGAATGAACGAATGAATGAAAATTTCACTTTCCATAAACTTTAACTTTACCTTTAACTTTATAGAAATAAAATTCATGTTTGCAGTTTTTTCCAGCTTCAAGAAAATCGTTATTTTCTGGTGATTCGTTTCCTGGTTGTAAGCAGAGTTGAGTTTTGGCGACTCGAAGTTTGCCATTCGAAGCTTTAAACTTTGTTGAACATTTGGGTTCAAAAGTAACATGGTTGCTATTATTTGCTAAAGAAAAAATGTGCGAAACAAGCACTGTTAGTTATTGTATTTCTAATAACTGTAACTCTTGGAGCAAATTTGGATGAATAGGAGAAAGAGAAGGAGAAGGACAACAAGGAGGAGAAGGAGCAGAAGGAGAAGGAGAACGAGCAGAAGTAGAAGGAGAACGAGCAGAAGTAGAAGGAGAACGAGCAGAAGTAGAAGGAGAACGAGTAGAAGGAGGAGAACAAGCAGAAGTCGAAGGAGAACAAGCAGAAGGAGAAGGACAACGAGTAGAAGGAGAAGGAGAACAAGCAGAAGGAGAAGGAGAACAAGCTGAAGGAGAAGGAGAACAAGCTGGAGGAGAACAAGAAATAGAACGGAAAGAGGAAGGAGGAGAAAGAAGAGACAGGAGGTGGATGAGGAAGAATTGAACTAGTAAAAAAACTACTATCTATTCAACGTATGTAGGTCACTAAACCTAACGCTTACTCACTTGTATTCACATGCAGACAAAGTCCACTAGGAACATGTCTAAGGGCCCCAGATGACGTCATCTTGAAGTCTATACGACTGTAACAGCAGTCAGAATGAAGGACTGCTCTTTCGCCATCACTAGGTATATCTTGACCTCCCCATGGGTGAAGACATTTCTCACTCCCTTTGTGCATTATGCAACCAGTATCACCTGGAATACAGAATTCAGTCATAATTCAGTTCAAATGACTCGTACACAAGCGAACGCTTCGATTATTTATGAGAAGGGTTTGCCTCTCGACTCTGGGGTCTAGTGTTCGATTCTGGGATCGCTGAGACACGTGAGCAGTTGTTTTTACGTCTCTCCCTTGAACTCGAGGGTTTTCTCTGGGTTTAAAAGTGAAGTGCAGTGGAAAAACAACGAAAACGTCTGCTGTTTGCAGCAAGAAAAAAACGACAGCAACACACTGTTTTATATCAACAAAGAAAGTTACAAAAATTTATAATATTTTAACTTCTCTCTTCATTTTAACGAAAATTGCACACATTCATGTCATCAATGGACATTACTATAAAACCTTTTCCATTTTGTTGAATCTAAATTTAAAATGGAATCCATGAAATGAAGGTCACAGTCTGTAATTCAATACCCCAAATGGACAGAAAGACAAACATGTCGTATGTAACCTTATAGCCCACGTATCGTTCATGGTAAATAGTGGCCATGAATTAGCAAAATCACGAGAGAGAAAAATGCGCTTTAGAGTTCGATTTTCCATTAAGTTATACGATATAAATCTACAAATAAATATCAGAGGACTAACCTGGTTTCAAGGGATAAAAATTCGACGTCTCCTCGACCTTGTACATGTTTTCAATTACAACAGGATCTGAAAGCTTCACACCGAAATCATGAAGTTCTGGTCGAGTAATGATTCGGTATTTTACTGAAACCACGTCCTCTCCCTTGACGTAAAGAACTTTCTTCTCAAAGTTCGAATGTAGTGTCCCGCAATCAAGAGGATCAAGCTCTTGAATAAGGGATTTTAAACTAGAGTGGAATGGATCCAAATTCGGTAGGCTACATGAGGTTGATGGAACAGTTGAGCCGTTGATTGTTGTTGTCCTTGTAAGCTGGCGCCGTAGCTGTCCAGCGTAAAGGTCTACGGGCTCTTCGGTTGCAATCCAAATAGGTTCATCATCCTCAGAATAGAATGAATATCCTTTATAGCTGTTAGAATGTTTGTTTATATACAATATCCATGATAACATCATGGCGAATCCTGTTACAGCAACAACAAAGCGACGACGACGACGAAATCTCATCTTCTTCGGCAAAAATGCATCAAAATGGAGACTATCAGAAGGCTCACTTGTGATTACTCGTTATTTTTAAATTATAAAGTCTTTACTACATCTCACTAGACTCCTTCTGGTTTGCCCAGCGTTGATTAATCAAACAGCTTATCAAATACTGACAAAGTGTAGGTTAACTGTCAAGTTTGTGGAGGGAGGGGAGGGTAGAGGAAGACACTGAATTTGTGAGTGAGGGAGAAACGCTTTTGCAAGTGAAAATTAATTCATGACTCACCCCGTAAATCGTTAAATTTAATTTTTGGCCCATTGCTCAGTGTTATTCGTACCTTTTTAACTTGTGTCGTCGGATACGTAGCTATGCCAAGCATTCGAAAGTGTAGTCCTCTAGTCATGTTTGAGCCAGGTGATTAGCTTCATAGAAACCTAAATAATTAATTAAATATAGAGATTACAGATAGGATAAATGAGCTACATTCGCTTGACATATTTTTGAAATCTTATCACGAAAACAGGCTTACTTTTATCTATTATTTATTCATCCTGTTTACCCATGCTCAGCTCATATGTATGCTCTATTATTCTCAACAAAAATGGCGGCAAAATTACCGCTGGTCGATATATTTACGAAGGCTACCCGACACCTTGACGAACTTGGAACTCAGCGCGACAGTGTCCGATAACGATCAAAATGCGACGTCGCGACGGAAAAACGAAAGTGCAATGCCGGGAGGGGGGGGGGGGGGGGGGGGGGGGGGTGGGGGGAGGGGCTATGGAAACTTTCCAAAAATTCTGAACAAGGTATATAAATCTCATTTAAAAAGGTTATGTTTTCATTATCAGTTATTATATACATCACATTTTTAAAAAAACATAGAAATTTCTCTGAGAAAACTGAGACAAACAACTATGTTTGGCACAGGTAGTCTAATGTGGGAATAAAAAGGAAATAGAGAAAAAAATAGGATAAAAGTATGATAAGTGTGCAGGTGTGCCTATCTGTGGAGGGGGAGTGGAATTAAGAAAAAATATGACAAAATCGTTTTGATGTTGTGAATGTAGTAAGTGTGAAGATAATAGTTTGACGGTAGTGAAAGAGTGATGAGGGGGAGGGGAGGGTGCGTGGTATGTGGAAAGAAGCGTTTGGTCATGCTAGACGTATAAAATGGTAATGGTATACAGTATGAAGCAGTAATTGATTTTTTTGAAAATACAATTTATTATTTATTATAATGCAAATGTCATAAAATGCTAAATGTTGAGACCCAAAAAATGCTTGAATCAGCCATTTTTGAATAGGATAGTTGGCCTAAGTGGGAAGAGGGGGGGTTATGGTATTTCATCATGGTTTCGAGATATTTCATGAGGGGGGGGGGGGGGGGCAGCACAAATTCACTTATGACATCTGGGGGAGAGTAGTATACAAATGGGGCTTCTACATCAAACCAGCACCGGTGCTACCTTTACCATTTTTCCTTTGAAAATTTTTTTAAATACTTTGAAGTTGTTTTTATTTTTATTCTTTTCAGCTTTTCGGACGATTTTTTGTTAAATCTCGGGATTCTAGAATTAGCCGCCCTCACTGATTTCATTTTATATTTCTTATCGGTTTAGTATAAAAGGGTCATAAAAAGCACGATAAGCATATAGTTCAGCTGAGAGTGGTTTATTTATTTTCTATACCTTTGGGTACCTTGTGTGTCCAGAACTTGCTTGATGTGATTTTAGGTGGTAAACATTCAACGTCAAACTCGTAATCATTCGATTTGAAATGACCTAAGGATACCCTCTAATACAGCTCTATACGATCGTTTTGTTTGTTCTAAGCCATTGTATCTGCTTAGATTTACCAATGTTGACGTGCTAGCTTCAACAAAAACTTCCTTTCGACAACAATCCATCGTGCTTTCCGTTGTAAAAATACTAGTACTGTTAGTAAACAATAAACATCTTGGTGTTCCTCTTCAAAGCCATCCACGGTTATGCTGTGCTGAACGACAACGCGAAGCCTAAAGAGCGTCAAACGAAAAGAAGCACCAGAAGTAACACAACCTCTGAAGACACGATCACTCTAGATATTCCTTCACACAGAACACTGACTTTCCAAAACAGCTATCTACTCCGTGCTTCAAGAACCTGGAACATCCTGCCTGATGAACTTAGAAAAAGAACACTAAAACTGTCTAAATTCAAAACCTGTCTGTTCTCCTACTACAAGTCTGCACTTCTCTCACTCTACGATCCTGAAGATCCACGCACGTGGAAATCTGTATGTGTGAAATGTCACACGGCAAGAACACTAAAAGGAACTTTGAAATGTTGTTTTTAAATTGAACTGTTGTTTTCAAATTTATTAGCTAACTACGATTATTACGATTAGTGTCAACTTCCATCTTTCAATTGCCAATATGCACGAGCGCGAAATTATAACACAAAGCATGATGGGAAAGTGAGTTCTTACGCTTCAGTTTGGCTCCTCTAAAAATTCATCAGACAATTTTCCCTCAGCGTTTTCTGTGGGGTTGGAGGGATTTCAGCAGATGAAATGGCAAAGTATTTTTTTTTTCTGATAGTTCCATTGATTCCATGTTACATCTTAAGAACTCGCTTTCCCAGAGTGCTTTATGAGCTTTTATGTACATTGCCTAACTGATTGCCTAATTATAATATGATCGCATCAGAATAACAGATTTTAGAATTTTTAGTTTTTAGGATCTATTGTAATTGGGGAAAACCTGTAATAGATTCCTAGCCTCTCTTATTTTAGAACATTACTGAACCTTTCACTGATGCGTTAATATATTAATTTTTATTTCTGCAAAGAGTAGGCTAAGTCAAATAAAATAAAATAAAATAAAATAAAATAAGAAGGACTCAATGGTCAACCAATGAGAGAGGAGCTTAGAACAGTAGATATATCAGCCAATCAGAGAAACGCTACCATTCTACCGTTACAGTCCATTAGCGCTAGCGAACACCGCGGTCAAACAACTGCGCATGCGTGAGCTACAAAAATCAAAATGGCGGACGGTTTTACTAGCGTTTTAGTTCGAAAGCATTTTTCAGCCCGTTTTCATTGAATTTTCTGACTTTAAAGTCCAATTAAGTTTTGTTTCCTAATCATCCGATCACTAGCTAAATGGAACAAGAAGAAAATGAGTTAAAAAGGTAAGTTAGTCTATTAAGCCACTTCACGGTTTCGTCCGCCATCTTGAAATTGGGGCAAACGCGGCAAAATATATAGAAATCTGGATCACTTTGACTTCCCGTAACTCCGCTCATTTTTAATGGATTTTCAAAATTTAAACTTCAATTATCAGCAGCCATGTATACCAGTTGTCGGACTGAAAATAAAACCAATGTAGGTCTTTTAACTAGTTTTGCGACTCATCATATTTTTACAATTTTTTCATATTCACGTGCCCATCGTTTTATTATGAAAACAAACATCTTATTTTCTCAATTTAAAGCTTTCCATTTTCCATCATATTTAGAGGTATAAGTAACAAAGAAAATATCTTTTCAAAAAAGTTTAAATCTTGAAAATCCATTAAGATTGAGCGGAGTTACGGGAAGTCAAAGTGATCCAGATTTCAATATGTTTTGCCGCGTTTGCCCCAATTTCAAGATGGCGGACGAAACCGTGAAGTGGCTTATTAATAGATCGACTGATTTTCCATTTTTGTTTGACAATTAAAAAAGAGAACACTAAACTTGTATAAGCTTATTTTGGTAAAAATTCGATAAACTTTGAACTGTCAATTAGAATATCACCCGTAACCTGAAATAGAAACAATCGCATAAGTACGCATGTACTACATAATATGTATCATGAACCGTATTACACATGTGAAGTAAAATCACTTTATCGAACTTTACTTATTACCTGCACAGAATATATATTTCATGATCATATGTCCACTTTTATACGAGTTGCCCGTTATCATACCAAAACTGAATCCATATGAATACTTCGATCAGCCTATAGTATTGTCATTATAAGTATTTATATAGAAAACAGGACGAAAATCCTTTAGAATTTCCTCTGTTTATCATTACTTTTGACTAGTACTATTTTTGCAAAATTAGTACATTTTTATGGATTCAGTATTTGCTTTTGTATCCCTAATTATTTCCTTAACAAAACTTTAACAGTTATTGAGCACATATTATAGGTTGGCCTTAACTGTTGGTCACTATAATTGTTTTATAATAATCAAAAATCCTTCCAATGATTGCAGGGTTGCCTTCACAAATAATGCATCATCTTGTCCATCCAGCTGACTGTCCATCAGAAGAATTTCATTTCCTTTCCCGACAACACACAACATACTTTATAAAAGTATAAACAAATTTGTAAAAAGAATGCAACTGATGATAGTGGAACAGCTGGGGTTTCATTTGCAAAGTCCACATTAAATGAATCCCCCACAATGATGTTTTTTATCACAGATGAGAGATGTGCAACTGCTTCTGATACAGAGAAATAAGTTGGTAGTGCACTGGTGAATTGGTCATGTGTGTTGTTGCTCCTTAATATGCAAATGGCATTATTACTTGCCACACTGGTGAGAGATTTTGGCCAGGAATATGGGTCAATATGTTGTTAATTACTGTTGACTATAAAAGATTTAGCTAGGATAGCAATATACAGAACCCAAAGATGACTGCCATTGGCTTTAAGAAATAAAAATTAATTTTAAAAAGCACCACCATCAGAAAAAGTGTAAATAATATTATGTATTTTTGGAAAGTTTCATTGCACTATAAACTTAATTTTTTGAATCAAAACTACAGAAATTTGTTCAATCAAAATTATAAAGATTTTTGTATCTGTTCAGTTAGCTGAACTGACAGCTGACTAGCATCATTCTGTTTTTTTCCCCCAGAGTTTTCTAATTATTCTCATAATTTCTGAAGAATTTTTTTAACCCTTAAAAACTTTTTAATTTTGTTGATATCATTCTAAGCTATAATTTAAATGTAGTGTTTAATAAAAGTATTGATTTATAAAATTAAAACACTCCTTACTACATCTGAATATTATACACACAACTCTCAACTCTCGTTGATTTTTACAGAGGGAGGAAAACTGGAGAACCAGGAAAAAAACTTCATAGCAAATAGGAGAGAGCAACACATCAAACAAACTTGGCTCACATACTAGCTTTGACAGGACTCTGACATAGGCCTCCTGTCACAAACCTATTGTAGCATTGGTGAGGGATTATTAGCAGTATAGACCACCCATACTACTCATGGTATAATAAATCTTTATTTGGGTATTCAGATAAAGTAAAAACTTTTTTCCAATCTGGCCCGTTAAATTAAATTACATCACATTACAATAAATAAGTAAATAAACTGCCTATACAAAGATTCTAAACTAACTAACCTAATTATCAATAAATTACAAATCAGAATTGAATCAGTATAGCCTTGATACGTTTAGTTCAGTTGTTGAGTTTAAGTGATTGAGAAAGTGTTCTTTACATTTACGGTTAAATGAGTTATGAGACAGTGAAACAGAGTGAGTTTCGAGAGGTAAGTTATTCCAGATAGAAGGTGCTAAGAAAGAAAAACGGCGTTTCCCTGACGGCGTATCCAGAATTGTTTCAATACAAGCTTAGTTATCCCACTCTGCTGATTTGTAGTATTGAGGATCATGACTGATAACTTCTGGAATTTCATCCTAATTCTTATTTAGATTGGTTGTAATTATTATTCATCTACCAGTACATAAGTATCTTCATGGGCTAATCCAAATTTTTTTTTTATAAAGCAGTACAAATGATGTAAAGATAATAAAGAAAAGGGGGGGAAAAACCACAAATATAATCATGAATATGATGATTCAATAAATACATATAACAGACTACTGAAATTATGTTGATTTTCTGGAAAACCACACGAATGAAGAAAATCTGGGTTCTAGTTGTGCAATACAATATTTATTTATTGCCTGGGTCTTTAACTATAAATTTGTGTATTATGGCATTCAAATTGATGATATTATGATGTCCATTTTGCAAAGCCATTTTGTGATAGCTCTGGATCTTCTAAAATGCACTTTGTATTTCTACCATGCAATAATCACAGGGGAGCATTGACTATTATTTTTAGGTGGGTAAGTTATAATAATAATAATAATATAAAAATGCTTATATAGCGCACTATACATAGTCTCAGTGCGCTTTACAGAGACGAAAAATAAATTAAAATTTAAAACATCAAAGATGTTTAAGAAAGAATTAAAATAAAGTCATAATAAAAGTCATAGTGTTCTTATTTGGGGAAAAGGTACGTCTTCAGTTTAGTTTTAAAAGTTGCCAGTGAAGGCTGGTTCTTGATATCCTCAGGAAGAATGTTCCAAAGAATGTTCCAAAGTTATGGCTGGATCTGTTGGTTTAATAGACCTTCCCTGAATTTGCTCGAGTGACCACTAAAGAAACAATAGTTCCAAGTCAAGGTTAATTCAGAAAAAAATTTTAATAATGAAAACCTGTGCAAACTCCACTTGCAACCATTGTTTTGCAGTCAATGAAGTGACTTTGGAAACAGTCTATATTGCAAGAAGAGAGGACACCATGATATATGTGGTTGCAAGAGGCAGTTTTAACCAAGTGCAAGCCCACTGTTGATGGCAGAGCTTGAAGATCTTTTTGTACAGTAATTAAAGTTTTTTCTATGATCTATATATTTACCAGTATTTAGCCAGGGTTTTCCCCTTTCAGCATTGCTGATATCAATAAAATATTGGGCTTCTGTTCCCATGGGAATTAAGGTATGACTAACTAATATCACTAGAATACTTTCACTGCAAATTGTTTATTAGCTGTGCTACATATGCTCTTCGGTGTTCCTTGAGATGGACTAATTTAACCGTTCTTTATTTCAATTCTTGCTATATAAATGTCTCTAAATCCTTTCCCAGGTCAGCTTCAGTGTGAAGAAGAACAACAGTTCTTTGTTCAGCCTCGCACAATAACTATACTGGTTGATTATTAAACAGCAAAGGTATAAAAGACGATACTTAAAGACGAAAATTAAAGCCTAAAGTGAGGTGATTTACACATTCCTTAGAAGGAAAATCGCAGGTGAAACCTGTTGAATCTGTTGAAAGCATTTCTTTTTCTCCGATCTTTCGGCAGTAAGTACATCTGATTTTGTTCCGTATTGCTCGATATTCATCCCAAGAATGCCAATTGATTGAAATAGTCTTTCTGGAATATTTACCAAGTACGAGAATTCATCCACCTGTTGTCTCTTTTCCTTGTAGAAGGTCGATCCTTTGGGCGAAAAGACTGGACTGCAACTTCGTTTATAAATTTCTCAAAATAGAAACGCTCAAACGGATATAGAAACTAGATATAAAACAAAGTTGGTAAATAGAACACTCAAGTAAAAGCTTAACCTTATATACCAAAGGACTTTCTTATAAATCGTGAAAAACTTTCACATTTTTCACCAGGCCCTTCGTTTACAAATGAAAACATACAAATTTACCAAATCCTACCGCGCATGCGCACGCGTTTGACCGCGGTGTTGCGCTAGCGTGAGGGGGCAGCGGCCGAGCGGGGGACTGTGGAAGAGTCTAGTGTCATTACTTCTTGCTCTTCGCTTTGATGGACTCTTCATTAAGGTAAGTTTATTATGTAAAGAAATAGATTTATTACCGCCTCAAGTTATTGAAGATTTGGTATTCAAGCTTCAAGCTAGTACTCTTTTGATAAAGCTTGTATATTTCTTATAAATTTACCAGCTATGAAGGAAAGTTCATATTTTAACTTATGAAGTTGTAATTTCGTTTTTACCTCGAATACCCGAATAACATCATCATCAGAACGGGAATTCATTTTTTGAAAGCTCATTCGCCTCTCCTTTGAAGTCTTTAAAGTAGAAATTGATAAGTTTGGCTATTAAAAGATTTAGAAAAGAACACAAAATAGCAGTCAAAATTGCTCAACCGTACTTAATCAATGAATAAGCTTATTGAGCTTATTATCGCTCATTATTCCCTTCGTCTCCGAACTTGAAAATGATCTACTAGAGTCCCGGGACTAGAGTTTTGATTTTGATTCTTCAACAATTGCATACCGAGCCAAGGTAGAAAAACTCTCCATGAAGGCCATTCCTTAGAATTTTAGTTGTGAAATGAATGTGAAGTTTAGAGTCTTCCGAATTTTTATAATTTCGGCATGGCTACAGAGTGAGCTAGCTGAATTGTGATTTACAAATACAGCTGTAAATAGAATCTAAATAAGAAAGATTTATATACGTATAAGACTATGATAAATGACAATAAATTACAGATTTTAAGGATAAAAGGTACTAAAATCTAATTCTAAGAAACCATAGAATAAATCTAAAATCTAAATACGGGTTCCTAGTTTACAGTGAAAACGGCTCAAGCGTACTCCCCTAGGCTTCTGAGTTTTTATTAAAAAATCCAAAGTCCAAACTTCACATTCATTTCACAACTAAAATTCTTAAGGCCAATTAACACGGTACAACTTTTGCTTACAACTGTCGCATGCAATCTGCTTACACCCCGCTTACAACACGAATTGTGTTTTAAAACCTTACGACAATCGTAGCCTTCTTTGCCAAGCGCTACCAAGATACGATCAAGAGCTGTTGCTCTTTGGTCCCTTTTGAAATAATCCTGGTGCTTGCAGTTATACAAGACCTCTTCCTCACTCCATAAACTTGTAAGTTGTTCAGTTTCTAAGTCGCTAAACTCAATCTTTACTTTCTTTTTCTTTGAAGACACACACGCTTCAGTGTTGTTTATGTCCGCCATTTTGTGACAAAGCGCCTCTACTACCCCTCCCCTCGGCAGAAAATTGTTAAATAATTCGTCATTTTTCATTGTTTTCGGCTACGATTGTCGTAAGGTTTTAAAACATGTTTTAAAATTCTACAACTATTTTCTTGTCGCACACAACAGACTTGAGTGAGTTGTAGAGTAGATTTACACGGCACAACTCGTGTCGTGAGATGATGACGCGAGCAGGTTGCATGCGATGGTTGTAGGCAGAAGTTGTACCGTCTAAATCGGCCTTAAGGAATGGCCTTTCTGGGGAGTTTTTCTACCTTGGCACGGCAATACACCTCTTCACCTTCGTTGTTTGTTGTGCCCATTTCAGACCACGTGATGCCACTCTTGGGAGTTGATTCTTTCATGTGTAAATATTTTAACAAAAGGATATTTCTCAAGAGAATGTCATGTGGTCTGAAATGGGCAATTTGCATACGAAGGTAAAGAGGTCTATTGTTGAAGAATCCAACCAAACCTCAGGTAGATAATTAATTTTCAAGTTTAGGGTCAAGGTGAATAACTAATAAGCAAGTCCTGACTCGAATCCTGGCTCGAATCCTGGCTCGAATCATGGCTCGAATCCTGGCTCGAATCCTGGCTTGGATCCTGGCTCGAATCCTGGCTCGGATCCTGGCTTTTCTGTTAGAATATCTCTTTTATCTCATGATTATTTTTAAGGCCAGCTTAGAAATAGTTTATATTGTTAATCAAACTAAGCTGATTTTAATAATTCAGAGGTCAGGGACGGCGGAGCGGTTTTTTGATTGGGGGGGCTAAGCAGTTTCCTATCCACCCACCCCTCCCTCCCTCTATTTATTCGCCCTATTTACAGAGACAAATGAAATACAAAAAATAAACACGGGTAACTTTAATGATGCTACAAAAATTTCCTCGTTTTTATAATAATAATAATAATAATAATAATAATAATAATGATAATTCTCAGAAAATTATTGGGGGGGCCCCCCGGCTCCGCCGTCCCTGGAGGTGTAATTCAGCACCAGTAAACAATAGGAGGAAATTTAGTTGTGCACATGCGCGACCACTTATGTTAGTTCAACAGAAGCTTCGACTTCAGGTCATTGAATGCGAGAAATTGAGGTTTTCAAAACAGTTTCATTGCTACTTCCAAGGCCGACATTAGTCTTAACTGCCACCAGAAGCTATACGAAGACTTAGATAATTCAATTTTTGAGGGAAGAACGCAATTGGACTTCGGTAGGTTATACTAAAGCACTTTATTATCGCAGTGGCTATTCGTACGTACGGACATTCAAATATCTTAATTGTTTTGAAGAAGATGAATGAAATATTGATTAAACACTATGCTATCTTTGTTTAAGAGTGCATAACCATGCGAGAAAGCTCCAAAGATCTTGTTTCTACTCTTTACATTGAAACGGGTATAGAATACGACGAAAGGAAGCTCGACACTCACGCAAGTCACATGCTATTCGTACGACATAAAACCATGAAAAATTCAAATGCCCTAGGGTGGCAGTTTTTGATCAAAAAAATATAATAACAAAATAACAGAAGCCATAATAAGAAACTGTTAAAAAAATGCAGAATTTCTGATCAAATTCTGATCACATGCATGAGTGATTACTTGAGTTTATGCCGCATGTGTGACTTATTCGTGCGGAAGGGGGTCATTTATATTCGCATATTATGCAAATAAAATGGAATATATTAAAACAGAATATTTTATGTAAATAATTACTTATGTACATATTATATGACAGAATTTAAGCAACTAATCACTTGCATAAATTCCGTTATATAGTAATATTGTATTAACAGAATGTAAGCAACTAATTACTTGCATCAATTCCGTTACATAGTAATATTGTATTAACAGATCTTTGGAGCTTTTTCGCATGGTTATGCACTCCTATACAAAGATAGCATAGCGTTCAATTAATATTTCATTCATCTTCTTCAAAATATTCAAGATATTTGAATGTCCGTACGAATTTGTTTTCCTCCCGTAAAAACCAACCCTTATTCGATCTGAGCTGTGCTCCGTGGTCAGACATGACTCGTATGGCGACTGCCCGAGGCACCTTCGTATGCCTTCGACTCGACCACGTTGAGCTGCGTCCTTCGCAATTCAGCTCTTCAGCTGCAAGCAAGGATGATTAGCCCCTCCTATTTATTATTATTTTGAATAGAAGTTGGCGTACGGTTACCGTTTGAATAGCCACTGCGTTTTATTATCACTGCAAGCGAACATCTCTTTGTTGACAAAATGGCGTTCTGGTATTTACCAGCAATGGTTTCGTGTTTAATTATTGCAAACACTGAAGGACATCTTCTACGGAAGAAGGGACAATGATAAGTACACATGTGATGGTGTCTTGAATATACAACTTCAATGAAGATCGAAGACGAAACGTTCCTAGAATAGTCTTAAACCTAGTATATTTACATAAAACTACTTGTATTTGCTAGCTTGATGCTTCAATTACTCTAAATGTACTATAGATCCCCACAGTTTTGTGAGCAGAAATATTAAAAGCTACTGTTTATAAGAAACAATCTAAAAAAAATTGAGTTGCAAAAATGGAGAAGATTGTTTTTTTAGACCGATTCCTTCGTCATGTTGACCTCAAATGCATAAGTAGAAAAATTTTCTCTCTTCAAAAAATTGGAATTGCATTCATCGAAATGTCTTCATATATTTTATAACTCCACAGCTACTAGTTACAGATCGTAATAAATCACTGAGATCGGCTGAGTTTTATGAGGTGGACTATGTGTATGAAAATGACACATTTTTTACTCGATTTTTGAACATTCTTTGCTTTGCTGTTCAAAATCTATCCACGATCCCCAAAGCAATTACTGTAAATATTGCAAGTTTGTCAGACATATTTTAAATGTGTGCACTTGCTTTTGATCTAAAAAATGGGGAAATGGTCAAAAGTAGCGATTTTAGTGTTGTATAGGTTATTTACCTTTTGGGGTCCCTGTGTAATTTATCGCTTCGCATCAAACCTAGGAGAGTTTGTACAAATCGGTGGTACTTTATTAAGATTTTTGAGTGATTTTTAAGCTTTTTAAGTTGGGATCTTGAAATGAACTTTCCGGTTATTGATGACCGCGATCAAGCCGTTACGGTTCAGCGGCTGAGTGCATGCTCATGCAAAATTCCCTCCTGTTCCAGTAAACAGTTTCAAACAATAAAAGGTTGAAGACTATGCCCTAGCGGGCGTCTAAAGGCCCGTTCACACGCGCGGTTTTTGCTGCGATTTCTGCTGCGATTTCGGCGGCGATTTTTGAAAATATGATAAATTTTAACTCATGATGCTAAAGAGACATTTGTCCAGGAAATCTTGATGTCCTGAATAAAACTTTACAAGTTAATCTTTTACCATTATTAACAATGACCAAAATCGCCGCAAAAATCGCCGCAAAAATCGCACCAAAAATCGCTTGCAAAAATCGCACCAAAAATCGCTGCAAAAATCGTACCAAAAATCGTACCAAAAATCGCCCTTGTGAACGGGCCTTAACACAGCAGTGAAAGCTCTTGACCAATCACAACGCTTTATTCTATTTAATCCATACAGTTTCATTACCTTCTCCCTTCCACCTCCCTGGTTACAAGTAAAAAGGAACAAGATGACAAAGTATGCCGTTGAAATGAAGACGCTTTAAAAACTCTTCAAGCAAGCAATATTATTTCTCGCAAGGATTCTTCGTTTCAGTTTTGGCTGCATTTTCTTTGTTTCCTTGGTAATAAAGACACTGTAAAAACTCTTCGAGCAAGCAATGTCATTTCTCGCAAGGGTTCTTAGTTACAGTTTTGGCTGCATTTCTTTGTTAATTCGTCGTCGACTTCGGTTCACGGTGGTAATGTGTATGATAGTGACGCTGACAATAACTGGGCTTTTATTCCAACAAGACAAAAGTGCGCCATCGAAAGACATTTCTACAAACTTACTCTGGTGGAATCATGTTGGAAAAGAACTTAAATCTAATGATACCTACCCACAAAACGTGGCTGCCACAAAGAGTCGAGTTTGCAAATTACCAATTCTAAACCCATTTCACAAAAGTGTTAAAGAACTAATAATTCGTTACTCTCCTCTTGACTGTGGTAAATTGCATTCTACCTTCGAGAAAAACACTCTTCGAGTTCAAGCAGACGATGTAGTTGCTGTTACTTACAGAATCATCAGTCGTCCAAATGACGATGATTTCAGCTCAAGCGTGTCGGAATCATTCGCTGTTACCAACTCAAGGCAGAACGCCAGGAAGAACTTTAAAATCAAATCAGGTGGGCAAAAATTAACTGACCCTCAAAAGTTTTGTTGATTGTTTCAGCACAGGGTGCCCAATTTTTAATTAATTTTTTAATTCCAGGTCAAGATAATGTCCTCTATAATACGAACGAGCAAAAAAATCCGTAAAAAATGGACTAGAACATTTTTTTTCGCGCGCGCCTTTGTTTTCCAATGTAATTTCCCTATGGTATCCTACGTGTGGATTTCTGTTAATATAATTTAACAAGGGAGGAAAGTCAAGTCGCCATCTTGGACAACACAACACACTTTAAAACACGATTTCCCTTGTTAAATTATATTAACAGAAATCCACACGTAGGATACCATAGGGAAAAGTGGTTTCAGGGGCGAATCCAGAAATTGGCAGCGGGTAGTTTTGAATTTTTTGAACGGCGCGCTACTTCTCAACTTCATATCGCAAATGCGCGAACGAAAAATTTCTTTTTGGAGAAAAAAACTATCAAGACTTTAAGGGACAGATAAAATTTTGGGATGAGTATGTTTTTACTGAAATCAGAATTAATATAAATGCATGTACCAAATACTCTACTGCAGGCATCTTTTCTCTTCTTCCTGTTACTTTCAAGTTCCTTTTTCTCAAAAAATTTCTTTAAGGCATCGACTTTTCTCGTAGCGATCTGATCGCTTGGATCGGTTATGTTGGGGCAAAGTATTTACTTGCATTAAAAAAAAATTGCAGATTTTTATGGCTTGAAATGACTGTATCCAATCCCCAAGCTGGTTGTTATCTCAACAACTGAAATTCAGATGGTTTTCTCTAGCTAAAACAGCTTTTGAGGGATACAATGGATTAATTGGCCTTTCCGGAATTGAGGAAGGGACTGGGAACGAGTCTAGAAATTAAAAATTAGTAATTACTGGGTTGCTATGGTAGCAAACCAGTCTTAAAATGAGATCCGTTTTTCGGGCGTCAGTTAGACCATAATTTCACACGTCATGATTGGTCGAGAACTTGTAAACAATGTCCAATGAAGTTGCCACACGACATCGAGGACGATGTATTTATAGTTTTTAGTGTTGTGTCACCATTAATTCATTCGTTCAGGGTTCGTGAAATACTAGAAATACTAATACTACTTGTCTGTAGGCATGTTGCGTACTTTTGTCTTTAGGTTTTTTAACGCTACGCTTAAACTACAAACACACACGCCGTACGTGGTAGACACACACTAAAAGATGTTATTGAGCGATTTTGGAACGGGTTGGTCCACATACTCAAAGAGAGAAGTCTGAGAATCTATGAGCTATCTTTGAGAATCTATGAGCAAACTACGGTATGAGAATCGTAGAACTAGACAAACTAGTCAAAATAGGCTAAGAGAATCTATAAACTACCTAGCTATGATCAAACTAGATCTTACCAGATCTCAGATACAATAAAATATACTGAGACAAACTACAGAACGAGAGACAAACTACAAAACGAGTGACAAACAAAGCTTTGATGAAAGCTGACTCCAAGAACTTGTAGAAGTCAGACAAGCTGATAGTGATCTACAAGAAAGCGAACTGCCAAGACTCCTTGTTGAATATTTCCATTTATGAAAATACAGAAAACAAAAACTGAGGGAAAAACAAATGACCAGTTAAACACATTTTGGCTAAGAGTATTTACATTGATAAAACGTTTGTTTTGCAGCGAACAGTTTCGATACTGAAATAGATATGTTTATTTTATCAGCTAGTCTTGAAAGGTACTCTAGTAGGTCAAGTAGAAATATAATATGCGTTGACAAGTCAATAACGCAACACTAATGTCTAACTAGAATTTAAAATGTTTTTAATAAAGGGGGACTTTGAACCCAAAAGGAACACTTTGGTAAGAAATAATAGAGTATATAGGAATGGTGAGTGGGCGAGCTCTCGCACAGGCAACCCAGTGAACGCTCCAAGAGCGTCTAGTTAAAAATAAACTCCATCACATGAAAGAGCACACTAAAATTATTAAATTTACCAAGTTTTAGAATGTTTGGGTAAATACTCGCTAAGCTCGCTACTCAGTAAGTATTTATTCAAATGAGCTCAAATTCGGAAATAATATTAATATGATCTTTTTTTGTGTGATCATCTCTTAATTTGATATTTCACTCTGCCCCAATCCCCTCATGAATTCCGGAAAGGCCTATTGATTGTCTACCGCCATAAATTTCCAGCTGATCTGAAATAGTGACGTAAAAATGACGTCACTACAAAACTGAGGCGTCATGAAGCCTGCGAAAATCGACTTAAAAAAATATATATTTAACAATTAGTCCTCGAGTCCGAATGGTCTACGAGTCAATAGCCCATGAGGTCGAAGGCCGAATGGGCTATTGACTCGTAGGCCATGAGGGCGAGAGGTCTAATTGTTTTAGTAAAAACCTACTAATCGGTCCAATAAAAGGATGCAAAAAGTTTTGGATTTTGCTTTAAATATATCTTTTTTGGTTTTCAAAACCGGCGCTTTTTGCTACTAGAGGTCTATCACTAATAGACCCCTAGTAGCTCAGCCAATCACAGGACTCGATTGGTGATAGACCATTAGTAGGTTTTTTCTAACTAAGATTAGTCTAGATTTTCAGAAGAGGTTATTGATATTTTGTATAAAGTTAGTCAATAATCATCATTTAGTGAGAAAATAAAATAAAGAATTAACCGTTTCCGGAATCACCTCAGTTTTACAAATTTTATCGATTCTGATTGGCTAATATTTTTTCGCAGATCAGCTGGTTGCTATAACTTTATGTCTGATTGAACTTTGGACCCTATCCCACAATGCAACGAGACCTGAGAATCGTGTATACAAACGAATGACTTTTTTAAAAAGTTGTAATTGGCTTATATTTCAGGTAGTAGTGGCTGCATAATGCACAAGAGGAGCAAAAAATGTCTTCATCCTTTCGGAGGCAATGCAAGTCCAGCTGAGGGTGAAAAAATTGTTTTCCACTCTGACTGCTGCTTAGGTCGAATAATATTCACTATGACACCAGACAAGGCCATAAAACACAATTCCAGTGGTTTTTGTTTACACGTTAACCGTAAGTAATCTCATTCAAGCGTCCTTTGCAAGCCCGGGGGGTGGGTGGGTGGGGGGGAGGGGGGTGGTGGGTGGGGACTCCGATATGAAAGGGTTAAATTTCGTTATTTGGTACCTTCCTTAAGTTTTTCAAAACGAAAAACTAACTAAAATGCTGTCAAACTGATTTAAACTTAAAGCTCCCTCTGTCCCATGATTTTGAAGTGTAGCCTGTCTTACAGCGGAGCCAAACTATGGAACAGCCTAAAAACATACATTTAGCTTAAACCATCCTTAATTTGTCAACAGATAAAACCAAACAAGTGTCCTTACAGCAAAAGTGCACAACAAAGTTCAACGTCTTGAACGACACACTGCAAGTTGAAAACAGCCAGAGCTGCATGCGGTCAAAACGCTACCCTAATATACCTGAAAATGATGAACTCCTTGAAGTTGGAAAAAACTGCACAGATGAGAAATTTGAATTTCAGCTACTGAAAGGTAAGATAATTACTCCTGCCCAGGCCTCTTCTACGTCGAGAATGTGCATTCCACGTGCAAGTCACGAGGTTGATGTGCCCGCGACACAACGCCATTGTTCAGATTTGGACTTGTAGAAGGTTGTGATCGAATTGAAGATAATTATGGCGAGTTATTTTGCTTCGGGGAGGCTCAAAATACACACAAATGCATACGCCATTCGTAGTAGACCCACACTAAAAGATGTCGAGCGTTTTTGGAACGGATCGTTCCACGAACTCAAAGAGAGATGCCAAACTTTGCCAAACGAATGCCAAATGAACTCAATTGAATTTCAAATGAACTCAAAGGTACTCAGAGGCCTAGCTTATCAGTTCTCTCTAAGTCTGCTATATATTTTAAGACCTCCATGTTCTCAAAAGCTTACTCCTTTCTCCAATGGGCACGAGTATACGCTCGTAGAGCGTCTAGTTCTCTATAGATTGTCATCAATAGTGCCCTTCACAAATTTCCTGCGCCATGTTGAAAGGTAGCCGTGCCTTTGCATCAAAGCTGGAGACATGAGATGACCTTGCAATGGTAGAGACATTTGGGTATTTGTCCAAGGTGTTAAAAAAGGTCTTTAACATTGCAAGGTCATTTGGAGGACAAAACAAAGGTTTCCAAATCTCAGGAGATTAAAATTCATTTTATTGTCCTCCAAATTGAGCTGCTTTGATGTCACATGCAAGGGATCTATATTGAACAATTTTTAATGTTGTGGTTTCATAGAAGAACCATTCGAGGGAAATGCAACAGTGAATGCAGATTTTGTCCGTGTTGATATCACAAGACCTGAAGCCAAAGGCTCGATAACAGAAGTCCACATGCAAACTGCACCAAAACCAGAGGTTCTTCAACGAAAAGTCCAACCTGCAGGGATCCCAGTAAATATTGCTATGATTATGTTTGACTCGACGTCAGCAGCGAATTTCGTCAGACAAATGCCCATCACGAGAAATTACTTGAAGACAAGACCAACTGTCTTCCTGGAAGGTAATAACTGTACGATATGATCGAGAATAATCTTTAATCTAACTTCTTATCCTATCACTTGGCGGCTAAAATGATAAGCATGTACTGTGTGCAGTTGTAAAGCACGCGTGGATTGGTACTACACAATAGAAGTGTTAGGAGAAGCACGACGCGTAGTGTTCTCAACCACTCAGAACGCAAGAGCTATTTTATTATAAGGCTTTAGCTTTGATTTCTACTCCACTAGCGTCACTGTTTTCCCATTTCAGACCACGTGTCATTCCCTTGAGAATAACTATTCTTTGCTTAGGTTTCATCCAACATGTATCTTCTCTAGATGATTTTTGGTAGGCAAAGTAATAATACTCAAGGGAATAACACGTAGACTAAAAAGGGAAATCAGTGGCCAGGTCTATTGATGTTAATGTTGCGGTGTCTTTCTAGGAGAGACCATTGTTGGTGATGGAACAACGGCCCAGTTGTGTGCAATGCTCACTGGAATCCCGGAGGAAGAACAGCCCGAAGCAAGGCGATCAAAGCCAAATGCGAAAGTCGTGGATGACTGGCGATGGGTCTTTAGGGATTACAAAAAACGTGGATACGTCACAATGTACTCCGAAGACTCACCGGGTCTGGGTACATTTAACCTGCGATTAAAGGGCTTCAGAAATCCACCAACTGATCACTATGGAAGACCTTTCTGGTTTGAAGCTAATAAACATGCCCTCAAGGACTACTGCTCCACCAACCAGCCCATCCACACAGTAACAATGAAGTATTTCTTGAGCATGTTCCGCAGTTACCCTAGTAACCCCAAATTTGCCTTTCTGTTGTTTTCTGACCTGAGCCATGGAAATATGAATGCTTTGAAATACGCAGATCAAGATCTTACTGATTTGCTGAAAACGATGGATAGAGAATCATATTTGGATGAGAGTATTGTTTTCATATTTGGAGATCATGGTGTTCGTTATGGGACCATGAGAAAAACTCTACAAGGAAAACTAGAGGAACGACTGCCACACATGTCCATCACTTTTCCCACGTGGTTTCCTAAAAAGTATCCACAACTGTACAAGAATGTGCAGCAAAATGCCAAGCTATTGACCACCCCCTTTGATATCTATGCCACTTTGCAGCATATTTTATCCTATCCTAAACTCCCAAAAGAAGTAAAGTTTGCACAAAGCCTATTTGTTCCAATTCACCCTGAAAATCGTACATGTGCTAAGGCTGGGGTTGAAGAACATTGGTGCCCATGTATGAACCTAGAAAGAGTCCCTGTGGATAGTGCAATAGTTAAACAAGCTGTGAACTATGTAGTGAGTTTTATGAACAACCTAATAGAAAGAGAAGAGAAATCAAAGAGACTTTGTCAGAAACTTTCTTTAAAGAAGATCAAAACTGCCTTTTTAGAATTGCCAAATGAAAAAGTACAAACCTTTCAACAGTCAAATCAAGACCATAGGTGCGATTCTTGTGGAGTAGTTCTAGGTCAAAAAGATGAAAATAATTTAGCTAAAGATACTCTTTATCAAATACAATTCCTCACGTCACCAAATAATGGCTTTTATGAGGCAAGTGTTCAACTTAAAGCCGGAGTTTCCAGTATCAAAGGAGCAATAAGCCGCGTAGATACATATGGAAACCAACCAATTTGTATACAAGATACTCATGTACATCTTATGAAATTTTGTTATTGTAAATAACCGCATTCATATTTTCAAGTATTTTTTGAAAACATCTTGGATTACATCCTACCGGTCAGCGCAAAATCCCCTGAAGAGTGAGTCAATCACGAAACAGGCTCTTTTAAAATATTTATATTCCGCTCTACTTTTATGTATCGAGCACTGTACTACGGAAAAATCGAAACACAGACTTCCTATGTATATATATATTTTTTTTTAACATCTTTTAACAATTTTACATTATAATAATTAATTCATATAGGTATATAGTATAATATAAATTATACAATATAGTATAATATAATATAAAGTATATTGAACAATTATAGGCTCTGATTGGAGAGAATATATTCTTTCAGTTTTTTCTTAAAGGAGAATGTATTTGTAGATTTAAGATGAGCTGGGAGCATTTTCCAAAGATCAATCGCAGCAAATGAAATACTTTGCTTGCCTATATTTGTTCTTACTTTCGGTTTATATAGATTCTGTTTATAGGCATATCTAGTGTTATATGAATGCACTTGACTGGCATATGTAAACATTGACATAAACACAGAGGGAAGTTTAGCATTATGCCAGAGGAGCATAAATTCTAACACTTTAGAGCGATAGATGTTTTCAACGGATAAAATATTTAAGAGGTTTAACAGGGGTTTTGCGCTTTCCGTGTCTTTTCCATAAGTTGTGGCAAAAAAAATTAGTGGCATAAGATGATTTTGTTTTATCTGAATTTTATTGATGTGAGTTTTATATGTAATACCCCATGCCATGATAGCATAAGATATGTATGGATATATCAAATTATAGTAAATCTGTTTTAAATATTTGATTGACAAGTAGTGTCTCAATTTGCAGATTATACCAGTGTTACGCGATATACACCTACTTGCAAGAACGTTGTCATACAACATTTGAGCATTTGTATTTTAGTGGATTAGGAATAAATTCAAAGTACAAAAGAAGATCATTGAAGCAGAACTCTTTCTTTTGTACTTTTAATTTATTCCTAATC
Organism: Anthopleura xanthogrammica; assembly: GCA_964019055.1. NCBI lineage: Eukaryota > Metazoa > Cnidaria > Anthozoa > Actiniaria > Actiniidae > Anthopleura > Anthopleura xanthogrammica. The sequence goes on along the minus strand of OZ025221.1, from coordinate 8,992,424 downwards.
TTGAAACTACAAATTTTCAAATGTTGTATGACAACGTTTTTGCAATTAGGTGTAGTTGTAGAAACATACGCAATAAGTTGTTTCCAAGATAATTTTTCGTCTAATATTACACCAAGATATTTAATATGCGTTTTCCTTTCTAGAGAGTTATGGAATCCATCTTTACTTTTCATTTTGATTTTTATTAAAGCATCTTTTTTCTTGGCTGCTTTTATGATCATGAAATTAGTTTTAGAAGTGTTAATGGATAATTTGTTTATATCACACCATTCTTTAACCTTTTCAAGTTCTATGTTAATGTTCTGTTCCAAAGAGTTAATGTTTTTGTCCGATAAAAAGATATTTGTATCGTCAGCGAATATTTTAAATCTTAATATGTCCGAAGAGTTTGGGAGATCATTGATGTAGATTAGGAATAATAAGGGACCTAGGGTACTTCCTTGTGGAACGCCACATATTATTGTCTCTAGTTTCATTGTTTTCGGTTTGTTAAATAACTGTTAAACCACTTAAGAGGTAAGCCCCTTATTCAGTAAGCTTCAAGTTTGTTAACCAATATATGGTGATTAACCGTACGCGTGTCAAATGCCTTTGCAAAATCTAGGAAGATACCACAAGTATAAAAGTTGTTATCCATGGCTTTTTTTAGGTTATCTGTTATATTTGTATCAATAAAATTATTTTTTACATTTACATAGATGCTGAACTTACACCGTTTAGGCATTTTACTTTTATATTCTAGATAAAAATTCTATCCAAAAACTAAATTTCACTTTTTTCTCTCTTTTGAGCAAAAAAATTGGGACTTTTGTAAAACTCGCCCCAGTCTCCTCTAGGAAAAGTGCCAGTTTTCGACCATTTTTCGATGTTTCTTCAAAATAAATCAAAAACGAGAATGGTGACCCCCATTTTTTATTTAAGATTTTAAATAAAAACGGTTCTGGGGAATCATATATCAAAATATGAAGGAAACTTTATTGGCTAAATTTTGAAATATTTTGATGATAACATTTGAAGTGTACGATTTCTGGACGTTCGTAGAGGTGCGCATACTTGCATTTTTCACTAATATTTCAACTATTGTAGTCATTTGTTTACTTTGATGGATTTACAAGTATAGATTGATTATTCAACTTTGAATTATAGGTACGTTTTATTGTAAGGAAGTACTTTGAACTGAGAATAAACGTTTTGGATTACGACTTCCGGTTGCTACAACATTTCGCCATAAAACCTATAAATTGCTACATTTGAAGAGCATCTAGCGGAAAAAGAGAATGGTGACCCACTCTTTTTATTGCAGTTTTTAAATGTCCATTAACTAATCATTGTCCATGCAAAGTTCCAGAACAAAGTTATTGGCAAAATTTCTTTCGAGGGAATTACCTTAAAATTGTTTTTAATCGAACAAATACCACAGGAAGCCCAACCAGCTGGAACCCAGACCCGGAAATTTAACCTCGATTCCCATGATTCCATCGGAGTTGGATCGAAAATATTCCCTTCTAGCCGATCTGACATCAAAGAATGCACAACTTTATCGTCTTGTTTCCTTGATCTCTCTCTTTGTTTCCTCATTTGGACGTCACCATGGAACCAAATCGCGATGAATTACTGTCAGCCTTACGGGGTAAGTCATTTTTTTGCCATAATAAACTCTTATTGAACCAAAAATGAAGGAATCGAAGTTTGGAATTGACGGAATTAAGTCGTATTTCGACTTCCGGGATGCCTTTAATCCAAGATTGTCTACAATTTTCGCCATTAACTTTAAAGGAAACACTAAACTCAATGTGTTTAAAGTTTATTCTCTAGTTTTGCTGTAATTTTGAAGTTTTCGAGTGTCAAAATTTTAGAAAATGGTTCATTGATGGTATAGGTTGACACAACAAAGTTTCGTAGTTTGAAACAAAATTTCATTTTCTAAACGTTGAAATGAGTTTAATTTCTAAATTGTTTAAGCTTCTATAGCATAAGCTAACTTATTCCACAATGAATATTAGTAAATCTTGTAATTTTGCTTTATAAGAATAACAATATAAGTCTTTAAAAAAATATAAACAGCAGCTTTTGAAGAAAATCAAATTGCTGACTAAAAATATATCCTGTAGTTTTGCATGCATTTCTAAATCTGTCCTTCCTGTATTAAATATATAAGTATTATTCCCAAAGATGAAATTGTAGATTAATGAATAAATTTAATATATAATAGTTAATAAAGTATCTTAATTTTTACTCCTCTCTCTGTAAACGATTATTTTCGTAATTAAGACTATTAGGAATATAATATATAAACATTCTTTATCCTCAAAAATGTCATTTATCACTTTTGACTTATAACTATCAAAGTTTAGCATTCTTTAGTCAAAATTTAGACATTAATGATTATATTTGATAATCATATATTCAACAGACATACAATTTTTTTCATTGAGCATTGATCAAAACAATCTCTTACACTTTGCTCTATCTCTTTGTATCTCTTCTAAGATCAAGATCTCTCAATCTCTTCGACACTCAGTTAGAAAATTGTATCTCTTTATATTTCCCCATGTAATATCCTCTTTATTCAAACTAATGATTTAATATTTAAACTAGAGCAAGAAAAAAGCATTGAAAGTAAAAACTTGAGATTGCATGAGGAAGTTAGTAGAAACTGAATAATAAATACTGTTATAGTTGAAATGAGGATATGGACTAATAATATTATGCGCTCAAAAAGGCACAAGGCTTTGGTTTGAAAATATAGTACACACACACACACACACATATACATAGAGATTATCACATGTTAAGAGCAAGCCTGATATCATTTTCATTCATGAGTTTCCCGTCATATCGCAAACATGCGAGTCTGTGAGCGAGTGAGCAATATGATACAGAAAACGAGTGAATAAAAATGATATCAGCTCTTAACATGTAATAATTTGTTTACTACACATTAAGGGTCGATTATATATTATTATATATCGCGAGATTTTATTGGACAGTTTGCGGTGAAGTGATATCGTATCACTTCACTGATATGGGTTTTATTCACGGCTTTATTTCACGGATATCGACCCTAAATGTGTAATAAAAATATATAACACTATATATTAGGTACATGTATAAACTTTAAATTTAGTTAAATAAATAATCTTTCAGAAGAATGTTAACTTCCTATCATAGAGAGGCCATAATTTATAATCTTGAAGTAAACTAAATTCCTGTGAAATGCTATTATGAGTATTAATTAATACTATGAAATTATGAGTAATCTATAATATTATGCTATTACAAGGTACTATTATAACATTATGAGAAGCAGTGCATTATCAGTTAGTGTACGTACACCAGCCAGCTGCAGTGCTTATCCCTGTATTTATTTGTATCAATAAATTTATTTTTTACATTTATGTAGATGCTGAGGAGTTCATTTCTGTTACACTTTCCAAGGAATCACTCACCCATGAAACAGAAAACAAACGACAAAAGTTAGAAACAAGGTTAAAGAACCTGGTCAACAAAAGTAGCGGTGGCCCACTTCCTCCGCGGCCACCAAAATCAAATGCAACACAAGAAGAAGAGGATGAAGATCTTTATGATGATGTGGGCTTAGATATCATTGAAGTGAAGAATGAAGCTCCTGTTGGTAAGAATGTTATGATGAAAGTTTTTGAAAGTTTTTGAATCTCATTAATTATCTGCTACAAATTAATGGTGGTCAAACACTGACCACAATGTACTGTACGTAGGCCAGTCAACATCTCCCTGATGCACGATCAACAAACGGCCAACTGTTATATTACCCTGACAAACGGTCAACAATCAGTTGACAAACAGGCAACAAACAGTCGACAATAAGTAGACAGCTGACCAACAGTCAGTTTAGAGATGTTTTGGGGCACTGATAGTTACTATTACCTTGAATTGATTAACAACTTGTTGTTTGTGGACAAAAAAAATAGACAAATTGTTAATTGTGAGCAAGTCTTTCCTTCACCTAATGCCGTGAAATCACTGTTGATTATTAACAGTTCTGTATCATCACCCACTTTATTAGCTACTGGAATGACTTGCAATTTTCCATGAATTCAAAAAGTGTTCAGTTGAAAGGAATATTCACTAATTTAGTAATTATTGGAACTGTAACCAGGAAACCGTCTTTCAGTATTCAGGCAGATATTTTGTCAAATCCAGGTGCTTTATTTCAAGACAGGATATAATAACACATCTCACATATTTTTCACGGACAGGATTAAAGATAGAATTAGACACCTAGGTTCAGATTCTGTTTCTTGATGAATCATAATTATTATAGAAGAGTCTTTGTTCTTTTGCTATAAGGTTTGCCTTGAGAGCAGTTAGACTGCCAATGGTTGTAAAATTATAGGCTTCCATAGTTCTTGGTCTTATTTGATTTTAATTGTTACAAGACATACATTTAACACATAATTGGTATGTATAATTATGTATATTGATTTATGACCTTCTATATCATGTGCTATTTACAGTCAAACTAAGAAAACTGTGAACACCTAAAATATGTCTTGAATGTTTATGTGTTTGATCACAGCGCGGTCACGCAAAGTTTTTCCCGTTTAAAAGTTTCAAACTTCATATTTTGATTTTATTCTCGTGAAATTAGAGATTTCTATTCGAGACAGAGGGATACACGAAAGAAGGATTCAGTACACACTCTTTTCATGGTGGTGAGAAACATCTTTTTTACAAGCAACGGTCTAAATAAACATTCCAGACATATTTTAGGTGTTCACGGTTTTCTTAGTTTGAGTGTAGTAGGTAAGAGAATAATCAACTATTTTCTTATCTCCATATGTGATATAGAGCACCGAACGTCAAGTGGTTTTACTATGGACATTCAAGGTGTATCCAAGGAGACCAAAGACAATGGCACCCAAGAAAATTATGAAGACATGAATAACAAAGATGTACCACAAGAAGAAACATATGATGATACAATCAATATTACCTCAGAAGAGAATTACGAGGAACCTGGCAAAGAAGTTACTGAGGATACAGATTATGAAGGTAGGGTGTGGTCTAGATTTTCTAAACAAAAAAAGACGTTTTATATGTTGACTGTTGAAAAAAGGCAATGCTTTTTAAAAAAAATCTTTGCAAGTTTGCAATATAATAGCTGGCCGCAGGGCTTCCTGTGTTGGGACTATCCCTGATGGCTTAGAGTTCTTACAACAACGAAGGCAATTAAATTATATTAAGTTGCAAGATTTATTTGCATCCTGATTTTTAGTTGCTGAACAAAAGCAGCCATCAGTGGAAGAAGAAAACGATGACGTTTACGAGGGGGTTGATGGACAAGAGGACAACAAGAGCCTTGAGCAGAGAGAAAGATCGACAACGGAAGAGTTGGAAATGTTAACAAATCCAATCAAAGCTGCTGATGTTGAAGAAGTCATATATAAAGGTATAAGTTGTACATATACATGTTGTATGATAATCATGGATAGTATGAAACAGTTAATTGTTTACCAGGGGGAATAGACCTCTTCCAGCATGTCAGAATGCAGCTCAATTTGGAGGACAAAACAATAGGCTCCAATTCTCAGCAGATTGAAATTCTTTTGTTTTGTCCTCCAAATTGAGCTGCTTTGACGTCACGTGAAAGGGGTCTATAGGGTTGGTACAGAAATGGGTAGAACATTAAAATGGCATTCTTTTTATCAACCCCTGAATAAGCTGGTTGGGAAATAAATGGGGAGAGACTATGTACATTTTCAAGCATAGCGATCTTGAAAAAGAATAAAAAGACTAGCTCCCTCAAGCTCTCAAATTAATTTTTTTTCAACTTGAGATTCCATTTTTTCACCATTTTCCTGCCTTTTATGGGTTTCCTGTGGTACTGGCATCTACATACTTTGTCACCCCTTTTAAAAATTCTGGATCCGCCCCTGGAGTTAGCCATAAGCCCTGACAGTATATCAGCTCAGAGATTGTTCCAGGGATCGATAAAAATGATAGTTTAATTGTTTATCTATAATTCTTCAGGATATCTTGATAAGCATCGCAAGAGAGGCAAGATATACATTGGTAACAAATATCAGAAGAGGTTCTGTATAGTGAGGAGCTTTGCCATGTATTACTTCTTAAACCCAAATGCAGACAGACAAAGAGGAACCATCCTACTGCCAGGATATAAGGTGTCAGTGAACACGCAAACCAAGACACACCGAGAGTTTATTTTAACACGAGATAAAGACCGTTCATATACTGTGAGTAGGGTATATAATTTTGAGTATTTCTATAATTCAGCAAAGGCCCCCCTCCCCCACGTTTTTAGCCAAAAATGATTTTCTATAATGAGCTGTATAATGCTTTGACATAAGTTTAATGCAATAAATATGTCGAAATCATCCCTCAAAACACTGGTAATTACATTTCCGAGAGTCTCAATTTCAAATTGTTCAGGGGGTAAGGGGTATTCCCTTTACTCCCTCCACTCAAGACTATCATCGTCCCTGATATATCTGATTCAATAACCTTTGTCCTACCACATGAATAATTAAAATTAGTTTCGAAAATTTTTAGTTCCAGGCAGAATCTAAAGAGGAAATGGTAAAATGGATGGAAGCAATTCACAAAGCAGCAAGCGGGAAAATATCTAAACGACAAAGTGAAATTCTTGATGGTTTACGAAGCGATTCCCCTGATGTTGATGAAGATTCTACCAGTTTATGCTATGATGATGTTAGTAAGAATGGAAGCATAAATGGTGGGCAAAGTGAAGGTGGAGAAATCTACGATGACGTCAATGAAAATGAGGATTCAGGATCTGCTACCATTGATTATGAAATCCCTCAAGCAGAAACTTCAAAGAAAGAAGAACCTGTTCAAGAAGACTTTTATGAAATGCCTGGAGATGAGAGCCAGGAGCCGCCAGCTCCAGTACAGCCACCACGTCCAGCTGTAGTGGAGCATGCAGCTCTCCCACCAGATATTCCACCAACGACGGAGGAGGAGGAAGAAGATTTTTATGATGATGTTGGAATTGATGTCCCTCCGGCACCAGGTACCACTTCAAACCAATCCTTCAAATTTTATCAAACCCTGAAACAATCTCTGGGCTGATCTAAGTCAGGGCATGGCTACTGTAACTCACAGATCAAGCCCTGAAACAATTAGCTCTGGCCTGGTCTAAGTCAGGGCATGGCTACTGTAACTCACAGATCAAGCCCTGAAACAATTAGCTCTGGGCTGGTCTAAGTCAGGGCATGGCTACTGTAATTCACAGATCAAGTCCTGAAACAATCAGCTCTGGGCTGGTTTAAGTCAGGGCATGGCTACAGTAACTCGTAGATCAAAACTTGAAACAACCTTTGGCCTGATCAGCCAGGGGATGTCGGTTAACTCACAGATCAAATTGTAATTCAGAACTTGGAGAAAAACCCCCAAATCAAGGGACAATGAATAATATGTTATGTTTATATGCCAAATCCAGGAATCAAAAATAATATGCATACATCTCAAAAAAAAGTAATCTTTTTTCTAAGAGACATGACATGCCAAAAACTTTATGCACAAGATTTACTATTGATAACTCAATGTTTTTTCTTGCAGATGTTGTCACACAACCCCCAACTAAACCTCAGATTCCAGAAAGGAACATACCTTTGCCAACACCCCCATCTGTCGATGGAAAACCCTCTCCAGGAATGCCTCGACCTGCCTTACCACCAACCCCTGGGGAACCAAAACCAAGCATTCCACCTCGAAGAAATGGTGCCCTACCACAAGAACCAGGAAAAGCTCCACCTCCCCCACCCCCTGAGGAGAAAGAAATCCCTGACAAAGCCCCACCACCACCACCTCCTGAGGAGGAAACAGAAGACCAAGTCATTGACTACTCAAATATTTATCAAGCGTTATGGGATTGCAAGTCTGATGCTGATGACGAGCTCGATTTCTGTCGTGGAGATTTAATCTACATTTATGAAAAGCCTCATTCTGATTGGTGGATTGGATCCAAGTATAAACCACAGGGGTACGAGACAAGACTAATTCCGAAAAATTACCTGACTGAAGCATATGAGTAAATGATTAAAATATTGTAGTATTGTATCTCTTTGCTATTCACAATTCTAGTGCTGTTTGCTGTAGCTGTGCTTTATCAACAGCTGGAACTAACATTTTAATATACTCCGCTTAGTAGTAATTTCTGTTTGTGGAAAAGATATGCGAATATTTTCTGGAACTAAACAATATACCCTCCTCAGGCTCTCGCCACCACTAGGAAATTCCAGTTACCCTCCACCGGGGAGGTATGGATATTTTATGGTACTGCACTACCATTATAATAATTATGTACATTCATTAGAATTATAATTGCTATGCTGGACCAATTTTCGCAACCAGTTTACTGTATCAGGGCTCAAAATAATGGCCGGTCAACAGTCAGTGTCTGGCCAAATTTGGTACATGACCGGTCAAATATGGGTTTGAATGTACATGTTGACCAGTCATATTTGAAAAAAATATACATATCATATCATTCGCCGGACATCTTGACCGGCATATGCTGTTATTTTGAGCCCTGCTGGATATAGGCCTGTTTACACTAGCGATATTTGAGCAATTTTTGTGGCAATTTTTTAAAATAAATTTTATTAATTTTTTCTAAAGGATGAAAAAACATCACTCAAATAGGTAGCATGTTTGCATGTTTAACATTTATTTAAAACGTGTTTGGTTGGTGGGATTCATCCTTTTTCAAGGCTTTCACTCAAAATTAAGGTGAAACACTGATATTTTATAATTAAATTTTGTATTCTGGGTGCAGTCCATATAGAAAATAGCATTCAAGTTCACTCTGGGAAACAGGCAACTTAAACCGAAATAGGACTTTATTAGAGATATAGTTTTGTACCCCATTCCCTGTGCTCTATTTCTGCTTTTATCTGTGTTGTATTTATACTAGCTATCAATGATTTTGAGTGGCATACCATAGAAAATCCAATGAGGCACTTTGGAGGACAAAACAATAGGTTTCCAATTCTCAGGAGATTCTTATATTCTTATATTTTGTCCTCCAAATTGAGCTGCTTTGACAACACGTCTATAAACGTCTCCAGATGAGTGTGTTTACTTAGAAAATACATCTAGATATACATCTACATTTTATTAAGTGAGATATCCCATGGTGTGCCATGAGAAAATAGTGCATATCTCACACCTTTGAAAATATATAGGTATGAATAGTGAAGAAATTTAAAACCACAATGCCCGAAGGGAAATAAAAATATAGCTAATTAAAATACTAATGATTCATTAACAGAATGTTGTATAGTTTATAGTTTTTTATAGAAGTAGAATTTTTGCAAAAAAATTATAGTACTAATAATTATTTTATAGAGAAAATATATTCTTAATAGAGATAAAATTCCCATGCACTTAGTTTGTAATAAAACGGTTTTTTTTATAAATGGTCATAGCTGATTTCCTCTCTTTCTTTCTCTTCCATTCTGCTGTTATTTTCTGTGTTTTTGTTTTTTGCTGTTTTGTTTTGTTCAATCTGTTCAATGATCTGGTGTTTCCAGGTCTTGTAAAACCCATAGAATCCCAGCCGCTGCTTTCTCAAGAACTGGGATCTCTTTTGATGTCTTTTGAAAGGTTTATCCCCCTTATAAATCAAATTGGTATCTTAGCAACGAGTCATTATTAGAAACCTTACACATTCACAAGAATCGAGAATGACGACACTGGAATGATGACATAAGCATGTTTTCAAAACAGTTTTTGTGCGCGTGCCATTGTCCTTAGCATTGCAGTCCTTGCTATAACATGTTGGTGCTTCTTCACATTCTAACAAGAACAGCAACACTGAGGACAACAGCATGTGCATGTTTTGTAAATGAGCTTATGTCAACATCTGACGTCACCATCCTGGTCTTGCCTGGTATCTATTTTTAGGATATAGGATGGTTCAGGTATATTATTGGTGGAGACTGCTCACCTTTTTCAGCACTTCTTTATCAGGTTGATTAGCAACATCATCTAACAGCTGGAGAATTTCTGCAGTTGGTTGAACATGACTTTTCTTCATTTCCTATAAGTATTGTTAACAAGTAAATTTGTCAATCCTTTGGTCATCAGGGGGGGAGACTGTCAGGGGGGAGACTGTCAGGGGATTATCTCCCCCAACCCCAGAACATGAGATTTCCTGACTTAGAATACCCCAGAGGTTGTTTCAGGGTTGGATCTGTGAGTCAGCTGTGCCTTGACTTAGATCAGCCTTGAGGTTGTTTTCGGGGTTCGATCTGTGAGTCAGCTGTGCCTTGACTTAGATCAACCCTGAGGTTGTTTCAGAGTTTGATCTGTGAGTTCACTGTGCCTTGACTTTGATCGGTCCAATAAAGTTTGTCTTTAGGCTATAAGTATTTTCATGCAATAGTACAATAGTTTACAGACCTTCAAAAGTTCTGTCAAGAATTGAAAATCTTGCCGATGTGTTGCATTCTTGATCATTTTGCTATAGACAGTAATGTCGGGAGCAAATCCTCTATCCTGAAAAAATATCAAAATATGCTATCACGAATAGTAGAAAATTATTATGATGGTGTTGATAATGATGATGGTGAGTGATGATGACGGTGATTGTGATGATGGTGAGTGATGATGACGTTGATTGTGATTATGATGATGGTGAGTGATGATGATGTTGATTGTGATGATGATGATGGTGAGTGATGATGATGTTGATTGTGATGATGATGATGGTAGTGATGATGATGATAGTATTGCTGATGATGGTGTTAATGATGATGGTGTTGATTCTGATGAAAGCGATCTAGTGATGATGATGACAATGGTATTGTTGATGATGGTGATGGTAATGATGGTGATAATACTATGGTTGATGATGATGATGGTGGTACACGTAGTGATGATGATGGTGTTGCTAATGATGGCATTGATGATGATGGTGATGATACTGTTGTTGATGATGGTGTTGCTGCTGCTGATGGTAGTGGTGGTGATGATAAATCAACCATTGTACAAATATTTTTATTCCATACCTCCATTTCCTTCAACAACCACATCCCATCAGACTTCTTCCTACATCCTCTTGCTAAGCTTTGATATATGGTCTTATTTGGATTCACTCCAAACTCTTCTTCAAACAATTTCATATAGGCCTTTATGTATAAAAACAAAAAAGAAATCTTCAAGTATTCTTTGCCTAAAACTGAATTCTGTAATTCATTTTGTATAATGTGTCTACATTTTGTGCTATTTTTATAGGAAGAGGCAGATCCAGGACTTTTAAAAAGAGGGTAGCTATTACAGCCTAACTCACACCAAAACCACAGGAAACCCATAAAAGGCAGGAAAATGGTGAAAAAAATGGGGTCTTGAATTGACGGAAATTATTTTGGGAGCTTCAAGTAAAATGAGTGAATCAAGTTTATCCTGATAAATGTTTTCAGTCATGAACACATTTTTATTTCATTTTTGCAAAAGGGGGAGGGGGGTGACTAGTCACCTTCATTGCCACCCTTGGATCCACCTCTAATAGGGAGAATCTTGGTTCATTTAGGCTTCAAAACTTTGTTGTACCCAATCTACAGTAATACTGAAAATTACAACATCTGAAGCACATTTTGGTACAGTACTCCTTGCATTTTTGTAGGCACCTGTTAACAAACTATATGTGGAAAGAAATTACTGCGATTTTCAATATTCTGTGAACTCAGACATTTCAACAGCTTGTTGTGAAACTCGTTTTTTTGCTGCCGTCAATCAAAACTAATCAGTGGGTACCTTTTGTATTTTTGATTGGTGGCAGAATATTGAGAATGGCAGTAAACAGCAACAATTTGTTCAAAATGAAAAAAAAAAGTCCCTCATATTCATCCAACCTACTTTTGCTTTTGCAACATCTCCAAATAAAGCTCTTCTCTTTACCAAGGCATTCAAAACTGGTAAATCAGGTGTAATATCCCATTCCTTCATCAAATGAAGAATATATTCCTCTTCGTCAACTTCAAGCTTTGCTACTTGCAGTAAAAGATGAAATGTCCGTATGTCCGGTAAAACATCATTGACAGCCATTAACTGGAGAAAGTCTTCCGTCCCTGTGAATATTGTTGGAGCTGCCGAGTTATTTTTATCCAACGAAACATCAAGTGAATTTACTGCAGAACTAGCATCTCCTATATCAAGATTTTCTTCCATAGATGGAGTTGAGTTTGAGTCTATTTCAGCAACGTGGTCAGCTTTTTCTCTACTCTCAGTTTCATGCTGTAGTGAAGAACGTTTTTCCATAGCAAAAGTCTCTCTTTTTTCTTTAGCATTTTGAGATCTAGATTCCCTGATGGCTCTCAGAAGAGCATTGAATACAAATAAATCTGGTTTGACATTATGTTCTTTCATTTCTTTCAAGACCCAGGACAGTTTTTCGGTGTCTCCTTCTCCAGCGCATGCACCAAGCAGTGACGAATAAGTGCGGCAATCAGGTTGCAGGTTATTTGAGCACATGTCGACATAGATGTCAAGGGTGGGATCCAAACTCTTTGATGAAGCTGCTGCTTTCATGGCTGCATTATATGTAATGATGTCAGGAGTTATTTCATTATTTTTAACTCCTTCTTGGAATTCTTCCCAGAGTTTTAACAACTGAGATAAAGAAAGGCTTGGCGATGACATCTGAGCACAGATGGTAAATAAGCTAGTGTATGTATGTGCTGTAGGTTGTAGACCCATCTTTTTTATCTGTCGAAATAAAATAAATATGGTTCATTTTTCATAGATTACACAATCAATTTTCCTAAAGGATAACACAAAAAAAGATGGGAATGAAATGAAAAAATATGGGATGGGAAATGAAAGATGCACTCTTGGGTTTTTAATTATTTTAATTATTTAGTGTGATCTTCCTTGATGAGCCGTTTATCGGCTCTTGAAGAGAGCACAGAGAAAAAATATGTCTAAATAAAAAAAATAATAATAATAATAAAAAGATGCCTGGGATGACATCATTGGTGACTACTGAAATAAAATAAAATTGGATGTACTAATCTGGTACTAGATAGAAGATGGGAAAAGAAGGGGATAAAATAAGACAAAATAAGAGAAAAGAAAAAATATATTCACTGATTTTAGGAATTCCTAAATATCCTGTCATAGTATTTGCCAAATATTATGTAATAATGTATATTACAGTGCCGACACTCGAACCATGAACACTTCACATTTTGTTTGACATTTTTTCATAACTATCTAATCAGTACTCTTAGTAAATACAAAGGAATCAAATATTTTTTAGGCACCATCCAATCACAACAAACAATGGAAAATCTTTAGAAGTTTATTTTTAACTTTTTCATGTGAACTAATGAACTGCTAAATCACATAAATTATGCCGTTTGTTGTGATTGGATGACGCCTAAAAATGTTTGCTCCCTTTTTCTATGGAGAGTGCTGATTGGATAGTTATGAAAAATGTCAAAAAAAATTGAAGTGTTCATGGTTTGAGTGTCTGCACTGTAAAAGGTAAAACTTAGAAGTTTTCTAAAACCAAATGTTTTCAACTCTATCGTTATCATCAGGGTTTTCTAAAAATGAATTGACTGATATCAATAATTTTCTCACATTATTGTAGTGGTGAAAGGCTTTTCTTATCTTGCCAGTTTTCCCATAACCAGCTATCAACATGTTGAAAATCTCTGTAGTCGGCCTGATGTTTTCTTGTCGCATTGAGTTGAATAATCCTTGAGCCTTGTCAACCTGCAATAAGATGTAACATTGCTCTAGATAATTTGTGTTCACACAACTTAAATTAGTGAGTAAGTCATGTCAGCAAGTCAGTCAGTTGGCCGGCCAGTCAGCCAGTCAGTCATTCAGTCAGTCATTCAGTCAGTTGATCAGTCTGTCAATCAATCCATCAGTCAATCAATCCATCAGTCAATCAGTCAATTAGTCAATCAGTGAGTCCATTGTCAGTCAGTCAGTTGGTTGGTCATTCTTTCAATCAATAATGTTTTTCTAAGATCAAATATTTCACTTACTTGACGTTCTGATACTAAATGAGCCATTTGTTTTGCATACCATTCAACTTGTCTTTTTGCCAAGTTATCATCTTTTGGTCTCCTGACCCATCGTTGATCTTCATCTTCCTCCTTGAGGTCCATAAAGGCATAACGTGATGGCCGCATGGAGCTGTTACCTGCCTTTTGAACCTTAGTACTGTATTTAGCATTGGAATCTTTCCTTCTTGCAGACTTATTTTTGAATTTTCTTGTTTTAGTACCTTTTCCATCATCATCACCACCACCACCACTATCATCATCACTACCATCATCACTATCCCCAATACCACCAGATCTAAAATTTGATAGTCCTGAATATCCTGCTTTCCAGTTCTTCAACACAGCAGTTCTGGACCCTAAAAAGTTTCCAAAATTTGTAAAACTTCTTTGGCAAGCGAGAAGATGCTGGTCACGTGTTCCAAAAATGTTGAACTTTTCTTTCTTCCATTGATGAGCACAAATTTCCAAATTCGCTAAAGGCGAAACGCAACTGTGATACCTAACACTGTTGCTACTATCTACAAATAAAGTATTCACCAACGCAGAACCTCTAAATCCCAATATTTCAAAGTATTTTCTACAATAAACTTTTCTGCACATTTGAAGCAGTGCGTCCGCCATTTTGAATATTAGGTCCGCTGTCTCTAGTAAATGAGGGCTCAGTAGTTTACCCGCGGTGTATTGTGGGTAGAGTTCAATGTGTTAGAATTTGATGCATCTCTATGCATCTCTTCCTTCAAAGTCTCACGAAGACCTGAATAACTCCAGAAGAAAAGCAGGTAAATATCTTAAAAAGTCATTTATTAGCATTTCTGTCCATATTTGTTTGTTTTTTTGTATTAATCTTGAGTTTAGGAAAATATTATACCGAAAATAATTTTTGACTGAGCAGGATGAGTTTATAATTCTGGTAATGTAATGTAAATGTAATTCTTGCCCTCAAAGTAAAGATTTCTTTCCACCTCAGAAATCCTAGGTGAACAAAATACCTAGATTGAATGCATTTTGTCAAAAATATCATTGTAAGCAATAGCTACATGTAACTACAGTACAAGATTTGACATGCTGAATTGGCGTTCGATCAAGGGTCATCCCATGCATGTCTGGGCAAATATGATACATATATTTGTTCTATATACTTTGAGTGTTAAAGATATCAATAACTGGTATACTGACGTCTTACTCATTATTTGGCAAAATATATTTTTAAAAGTCCTTAGAATTCAGGGTGATTAAATACCTTTAGACCAAATATTTTTACTTTGACATAGTTTTATAGATCCCTCGCAGCAAGCCGCAATGCAGCTCCATTCGGAGGACAAAACAATAGGTTCCAATTCTAAGGAGATTGAAATTTTTTTGTTTTGTCCTCAAAATTGAGCTACTTTGACGTCTCGTGAAAGGGGTCTATTTATGCCTACGGGGGGTGGGGTGGGGTGAACAGGTGTTTAGAAATCATCTAAGGCGCCTTAAAGGAAACAGGAAACGTATTAAGATTTTACCCCCTCTCTTTAGGTGACAAAAAACGCCCCCCTTTTGAGTACTTTTAAGAAAATTAGCCCCCAACCAAACGCACACACACTGACCGAGCAGTACCTTATCTTGTGTCACACAATGACCGTGCAGTACCTTTCGAAAGAAGTTTTCGAAAATGAATATGTCAAAAAATGATAATTTAATGTCAATGTTTCGTTTGGCATTTTCAACATAGTTTATGCCATCGGTAGCAGCAGAACGAAGTGACTGAACCAGTCTGTTTATTTATGTAAATAAGGTCCCAACGCAAACACGTTATCTATGCGTGTTTCTTGACAGGTTGAATTATAATTGTCTTTTTGAGTGCCAGTCTTGACAGACAATATGACAACCTGCTTGATGTCTTTTCGCAAAATTTGTCATCCACTTCAGGAACTTGGAAATTGAGACAGTTCATTCAGTTGTATTTAACCCGCCGAAAATTCGACCTTTGAAGGATTAGTGGAGTAATCCCTTGCCTCTTCACAATCGATAAGCCAGTTTGGTAAGTAACTCAAGCTTTGAAAAATTATCATTTTAATCAATTTGTATTTGAAACTTTTTTAAAGGTCGATTTTATTTTAGTTCATGAAGATTTGAAATTAAAAATCACGCATTAGAATTGATTTTTCGAGGATCGTTTTAGGGTAGGATCGGAGAGATAGTTCTTGTATTTTTTGATGCATCATGCATTTTATGTATAAATTAACTCCCCTGTCACGCACAGAGATGCATAATTGCAACAAGAAGCACGAAAAAAAATGAAAAATAAAATTAAAATAAAATAAAAGATCAAATGCGAAAACCAAAATCATCCGTTTGTCAAATTTTAATTATATGTTTAAGTTAGTGTTTTTTAGCGAGAACTTTGTTTGCATTTTGCTAGATGATTTTTGTTTATAGGGCGTGCTCAAATTTCATAAAGAGTTTCAACACGTACCAAAGCTAGCTATACATATTTCTTTCAATATTTCCTATTCTTTCTCTTCTTATAGCTTTCTCGGCTCTGTTCTAACCAACGCGGTCGTATGTGTATGCTATTTGTGCGAATAAAGAGTGAAACAAAAGAATAGTTGGATAATGGGAATTGTATTGTATATTGAGTAACCTAGTTTGCTGTTGAACGACTAGCAAAACGTTATCCAGTTCACGTTTTGGTTAGTTTATTTACGGCTACATTTCCCCTACATGCATGAGCTAGAAGGATGGACGGATATCCACTTTTTACACCTATGTTAGCATTTCTGTCCAAATGGTGAAAATTGGACTAGATTACAAATACTTTTGATTAATGTGTTAAGCGTTGATTTGTTGGTAGAATTTGTCAAGTTGGTTAATTATTAATGGACGAAAACAGCGTTAGCTGTAGGGTGTCTGGCGCGAACTGGTACCTGTGCAACTAGCTGTCAATACATCGACACAACTGTACCAATTTCAATCCAAACTTCTCTCAAAAACTTAGCAAATGTTAATAGCAATGTAAACAAGAAATATAAACGTGCTTTTTGAGTATTTAGATTTGATAATGGAAACCAATGCTGGAATTCCTCGACAGGTGTATACTAAAGAAGATGAGAAGAGACAAAGCGTGAAGCTTCTCTCCTCTCCGTCGTCTAGCGGTGTAGGAAAGCAATCTTCATTGTCAAGGAATTCCAGTTTTGCGAAAGCAGTTCTCGATAAACCGCCGAAATCAGTTACGTTCAACATGGAACCAGGGAATGTAGATGAAATAGAGCTTATTGAAAGGAGAAAAACGAGCGTGAAGAATGGAAACGTTAAATCCAAGGCCCGGGACTCCAAACTCATTGAAGAGGAACAGAAAGTGGACTATGTCCTTGTCTACGAAGAAAGAGGAGACGCGGAAGGTGAAGAGTTGGAGAAGGAAGAAGAACGTCTTGAAAAACGAGATTATTTTGAAAAGAAACTCAGGGAGAAGGGACTGCTTCTACAGCATGTCGATTCCGACTTAAATGAGGTGAGGTAGACTATAATTTATTGCTTTTACAATAACCAATTTTCGATAACAATCAACTCCCCTCCCCTACACCCCGCCTATTTATCCCTTCCTTTCACTCCTATATATGAAATCAATTATCTAGACTAGCTATCAATAGTTTTCATAACCTTACGAGCCATTTCACGGTTAAAGCAGTAGTATATCCCTTTGATTTTGGAGATGAAGACGTGTTTTCTACCTCTCCACGGAATAAATTCCAGCAAGTATGCAAGTCTTGTCATTCCCAATCCCCTCTCTAAGGGGAAGAAATGGACTATAATTTTGACGTCACTTTACGTCAAATTCCTGACTGGTACCAGTCCAATTGCCGGTTAAACCTGCCCGTGGGGTACTGAAACAGAAATTACTCACATTACTTCATTTTCTGGACTAAAAACTTAAGACATCAGATGAAAGACAGAGACATAGACGAATGGATGACAATAGCTCGGATACGGTCCCGGGATTTGAACTGGTGAGGTGCGAGCGGCGCTGCATGAACCGCCATACGCGCCAGTCAAGCAAATTTCTCTACCATGCCCGTACTGTCTTCTCTTTTTTTTAAAAGTGTACTTTTTGTGCTAAAATTTGTTTAAGTGAACAGTTTGTCGCATCAATGTTAACGCGATATCCATGTAAGCAGCCATGTTGGATGATGTAACAAAAAACATGGCTGCCATGTTGGATGATATAACAAAAACCATGGCCGCCATGGTGGAGATAATATTAGAAACCAAAAAATATCTTGTTAAACTTAAACAACATGGCGGTTATGATGTCCCATGACAATGATTGCTTAGAGTATTTCTTTAATTTAGGAAAACAACAAAGTCTTCGTCCTTATTCATGCTCCTTGGGACGTCCTGGCAAAGTGCGCAGAGGAGATGATGATTCGTGCGCCTGTGCGCGAGGCCGAGCCTCGTCCACCGCTGACCGGCATTAGTGGACTGTATGAACGAATGATGGAAAAGATGACATTCTTCAAGCCGCTTTCTTATGACCAGGATACGAAGCAACGCTACGTAAACGCATTTTTCAACCAAGATAAACTGGAATCTTTTCTTGTTGATGACAAAGAAACTTTCTTCAACGATATCGATCGCACCAGGATGGTTGCTAGGCTACTTCATTGCACTCATTTTTCAGCTAAAAGCCACGACTTTGGAATTGACCGACTGCTTTACGACCAGGTCTATTTAGCTGGTTACACACTTCACGAAGGAAAATCCGACCTTCCTCCGAATGTTTCGTCGGCAAATCCTCGGCAAGGGCTCCGATATTCTTGGGCTTCCTTTGGTCAGTGGTTCAGGTTTCAACCCTTGAACGCTATCAAAGAGTATTTTGGTGTGCGCGTTGCTTTGTACTTCGCGTGGTTAGGACTGTATAACTGGAGTCTCGTAGGCGCATCAATAGTGGGACTGATTTGTTTTTTCGTTGGCCTAGGATCGATTGACAGTTTCATTCCCGCTCAAGAAATCTGTGACCCGAATAATCAAAAATCATTTTATATGTGCCCGTTATGTGACGTTGATTGCAGTTACTGGACACTCGGTAGGAGTTGTAAATACGCGCGGTTAACTCATCTGTTTGACAACGAATGTACGGTTTTCTTTGCTGCATTTATGGCGCTATGGGCGACCATATTCCTCGAGGTTTGGAAGCGCAAACAAATAAGTCTTGCGTTTCAATGGGACATGATGAACTACGAGGATGAATTCGAGCCCGTACGACCAAGTTTTGTGGCTGCAGTGAAGGAGAAACGGAAAAACCCTATCAACGGACAAATGGAGCCGTATATCCCGTACTCCACTCAGCTCATCCGTAAAACATGTTCTTTTGCTGTGGTGGTATTTATGGTGTTCTTAGTTGTGGCCGCCGTTGCTGGAGTCGTTATTTACCGCGCTGCGGTGTCTGCGGCTTTGTATGCTTTCCCTCGTGAGGACGTTCGTCGTGGCGCACGAATCATAACTTCCATCACAGCCTCGTGTATCAATCTCGTGGCAATCACCATCCTGAGCTTCGCTTACGAGAAAATAGCAGTATGGCTAACAAACTGGGAGAACCCGCGCACAACAAGTGAATATTCCGATGCGCTTACCTTCAAGATGTTCCTGTTCCAGTCAGTTAACATGTACTCGTCGTTGTTCTATATCGCGTTCTTCAAAAGCAGCATGATTGTCGGTGTGCCTGGCCGATATAACAGGATTGCTGGAGGTCGTATGGAAGGTTGTGACCCCTCTGGATGCCTGATTGAACTTTGTATTCAGTTGGCTATCATTCTAGTTGGCAAGCAGATTATTTCGCTTTTCTTCAAGTTTATCGTACCGTAAGTACTTGCTTGTAGTTGCTTGTAGTTGCCTATAGACCCCTTGAAGCACGTCGGAATGTAGCTCAATATGGAGGACAAAACAATAGGTTCCAATTCTCAGGAGATTGAAATTCTTTTGTCTTGTCCTCCAAATTGAGCTGCTTTCAGTGATCTGACGTGCAAGTGACTCGTCGCAGCATAGTTGCATACGTGTAAACAGTGAACCCATTTTCATAATTACGCGACCCAGACAACTAGCTGTGATTAAGATGTCTGAAATTTTGCCTTGGCTACCGTCAATCAAATTTCGAACGGTCTAAGTCAGTTTTAGCCTCCTATGCAGACATTCTTACGGGAGAGAAGCGTTGCGTGACAACCCTGACGTCTGCGTAGGAGGCCAACAAAAACCAGGCATCATGGATTGTGCCAATGCTCGCGTAATTATGGAAATTGATTTAAAACCGTAGGGATTTTTCGTTATTTCTTTAGTTGTGCAATGAAATGGTGGTCCAGACGAGCACAGAAGGATTTGTTAGAAAATGATGAGCTAGACCAGTGGGAAAGAGACTATTTACTGAACCCTGAGCCAGAATTTAGAATGTTCTACGAATACCACGATATCGGTAAGGTCATGCGCAAATACCTAAATAGTGGCCATGTTGGATGACTGTTATAGAGATCATCCAACATGGCGGCTATAGCGTCACATGCAAACTTAATTGATGTACCTCTTTTTCAAAATATCTCGCTGATTTTCAATGACGACCATCTTGGGTATATGTTATAAAGGTCATCCAACATGAGAAACTGAGAAACTTTCCTGAGTCATATTAGGGGATTTGTGTTTTGTTGTTGTTGTTCTGCCAATCATGTGAGGAGTTGGTGCTTATGCAAATTACCAAACCCACAATACACGCTCATCCATTTTTGCCGCACATATGGGTTACTTGCATGATCCCAAATATACGTTTTCTGAGATAGTGAAAATGGTGCATCGTGGTCTAGGTTGGGTAAAAACATCTTTGTATCATTTTATATAACTGTTCTGAGATAGTAAACATAGTGCATTGTGGTCTAGTTGGGTACAAACATCTTTTGTTCACCATGCCTAACATGGTGTTGTTCTTACCCAAGCTAGACCACAATGCACCACTAATGTAAATGGCACATCATAACTGACAATCTCCTGTTTTCTCCAGTCATCCAGTATGGCTTCGTTACCATGTTTGTCGCGGCCTTTCCTCTCGCCCCATTCTTCGCTCTTCTCAACAACATCCTTGAACTTCGAATAGACGCGATCAACTTTGTGGTGAATTTCCGAAGGCCAGTAGCACAGCGGGCTCAAGATATTGGATCTTGGTTGGGTATTCTACAGATTATGAGTAAAATGGCGGTCATTGTGAACTCTTTCGTTATTGCTTTCACTTCGGAATTTATTCCAAGGTATGTACAGTCCAGCCAACCCCTATGCTCTACAACTCAAGCCAATGGACCTCTTTACCTTGGGCGTGATGTTTTCCCATTTTAGACCACGTGTCATTCTCTTGAGAATAAGATTCTTTGTTTGAGTCGTATCCATGTTCATGTGTCTTCTCATGCGCAGTCTGCGTTAGACAAAGAAATAATACTCAAGGGAATGACACATGGTCTGAAATGGGAAAACATTACGCCCAAGGTAAAAATTACGTCTATGACTCGATTGAAAGACTAATAGAAAAAATACACCATAAACCAACACCAAAATACAACAAATAACGCCTTATAGATTTCTGGTTCCCGACTTAATCTCCTCTCGGCCAAATGTTACACAGGCAACCCATCGATTGACTAATGTTGTGTTTTTTTAAGGATTGTGTATCAGTATGGATTCAGTCCTGATGGAAGTCTGAAGGGATACGTCAATAACAGTCTTTCTTATTTCAACGTGAAAGACTTCGAACCGCAGTCCGTCCCGCTCGATCCTTTCCAACATCTTCCGTATAACAACAGCTTTTGTAGGTAGGTGTAATCGATAGCCAAACGTCAAGTAATCGATAGTTGATCGCATGATTGATAGCAGCTTTGTACCGTCACTTGATGGCAGCCATGACACTTGGAGGCACAACAATAGAGTTTCTTTCTTCAATTTTTTCTAATGTAAATCAGATTAGACCAGATTCATTTGTTCCTGCCTCCAGGCTGCCATCACGTGATGGTGCGAAGCCTCTACATGAACATATAAGCATAATCGATAGCCAACCGCCAACAAATCGATAGTTGATCGCATAATTGATATCGAATAAACAATTAGTAAGAATCAATGGATCTTTTTATCTTGGGCGTAATGTATTCTCATTTCAGAGAATAATATTCTTTGTTTAAGTGGTATCCATATTCATGTGTCTTCTCATACGCAACTGCTAAACTGCAAGGAAATGATGCTCAAGAGAATGACACTTATAAGACACGTGATCTGAGATAGGAAAACATCGCACCCAAGATAAAAACGTCTTTATTTATTAACTTTTTAGTAAATTACCTATAACGAAATATATCTTATTCCATTAGATACAAGGAATACTTCGAGCCCCAACACCCATACCGATACGACCGTCGGTTCTACTACGTCCTTGCAATTCGGCTGGCGTTCGTCATCATCTTTCAGTACCTGGTCTTTTTCACCGTTCAATTCCTGGACTGGCTTATTGCTGATGTACCATATCACCTTGATGTCGGCATCAGGCGAGAGGCTTACATCGCTAAGAAATGCATGACGAAAAGTGAAATCACCGCGACAAAGGAGTTCGATGCCGTGTCGGATAACTCGATGTACGAGTCGTGTGAGAGTGTAGCGAGAAACCGAGGCAAAAAGAGTGTGCCTCACAGTGAAGTTTAATTTATAACAGAAAAATTTACTGATTGGACGGTCTTGAGACACAATACTAGTACTCCGATCTGATTGGATGGATTTGAGGAAAATATTTTGATCTGATTGGATGCATAGGCTTGAGACACGTACTCTGATGTGATTGGATGGTCTTGAGACAATACTCTGATCTGATTGGATGCATGGGCTTGAGACATACTCTGATCTGATTAGATGGATTTTGAGACACATACTCCGATCTCATTGGATGGACTTGAGACCGATACTCCGGATTGGATAGATTTGAGGGAAATATTCCCATCTGATTGGCTGGATTTAAAAAATATACCTCAGTCTTATTGGACAGACACTCCAATCCCATCGAAAATAGGTGTGTAGAGTGATAGTACCCCTTCCCCTCCCCCTGTAAAAATAATTTGTCTTTCCCTTCAGTTTCGTATGAATTTATAGTCGCCTTTTGTGACGTATTTTGATAGAAAATATTCTTAGCTTAGTACTACTAGCTTATTAGTAAAAAAACGTCAGTTTTCATGTGCGAGTTAGCCATGACCTGACTTAGATTAGCCCAGAGGTTGTTTCAGGGTTTAATCTGTGAGTTAGCTGTGCCCTGACTTAGATTAGCCCAGAGATTGTTTCAGGGTTTAATCTGTGAATTAGCTGTGCCCTGACTTAGATTAGCCCAGAGATTGTTTCAGGGCTTAATCTGTGAGTTAGCTGTGCCCTGACTTAGATTAGCCCAGAGATTGTTTCAGGGTTTAATCTGTGAGTTAGGCGTGCCCTGACTTAGATTAGCCCAGAGGTCGTTTCAGGGTCCAATTTTAGTGCTAAAATTTGCAGTAACTTTGAAATGGCTTCCTATTGTCTTTGTCTTGTCCAATAAGAACGCGCGCTTGTTGCCATTCTGTAAAACAAATTTCGTACATGGGTGTATTGTATTCACCTCAATCAGCGCCGGGGTAAGCTAATATTTCGTACGAAGGAAATAATTATTATTGGCGAAAAAAAGACGATAGGAAGCCATTTCAGTGCTAGTGACGCCATACGGGGACGTGCTAAAAGTCATGTCGGTACGTTTCCTCACATATAAAGAAACTCCTGACAAATCTTTCCATATCTGCCATATTTATCCTAATCTCACTGATTAAATCAAGTTTTTCGATATCTTTTTTCCTACGTGCAATTTAATCTATATTTAGTATAAAATACATAAATAAAAGATGTTTTGTGGAGCAGATGAGTACGTATATTTGATATGTGGACTGACCTGACCGTGTGGTCTGAAGCCTTTGATAACAAATTATTTTTTGCTTATCAATTTTAGTTGTGTCTCTCGCGTTAAAAAATTAATTGGTTTGAATAAAAGGTAGGTCTCTCTATTTTTAGCTTTCTTCATTTTATCTTCATTAGATATTTTTAGATTTTAGCTTTTTTTACGTTATATAGCCGAGGAAAGTTGTTTATTCAAGGCTTGGATTGTCATTGATTCCCACACTTTGAGCCCGTTTTCACCTACGATTAATCTTCTGCGCATGCTCAGTACGTCGCGACGTCGCGTCTATTTCCCGCCTAAATGTGCGCGCGCTAAAATATCAAGCTAAATATGGTATTTAATGTCCTTAATTGCTGTCGTTTCTGTTTTACCAAATGAAAGATCCAAAAATAAGGTCGGAGGTCCACATTTTAATCGACCCATTATCTTCTACCCTCACTGATCTCGTGTTGCATTCATTCAATCATAATCGTGACCACCCTCTTTTCTCGGATCCCAGATCCGCCCATGTTACTAAAATAATATAATTCAATAAACAAGGGTTTTTTTTCGGAACAAAAAAGAAATATAGTTTTTTCTAAATTGATATTCGTGAAAAATAAGTCCCCCTGCTGGCACGGTGAATTTGCTTGGCCCGTAAAACAAAGATAATTGGTGTCGAAATTAGAGAATTGAAATCAAAGTAAAACAAAAGAAAACAGCGGAATTAATGTCTACTGAAGTAAAATCACTCTAATAATAATCTTCAACAAATAAGCTAGCCAAGAATTATTACTTCGCTAGTTTTTTCTTTTTCTTTCGCCTCTCATCTCACGCTCTGCCCTCGTGCTCTTACGTCACTTACACGTGGCTTCCGCTAGGGACTCATTTCCGCTCAGTCGGGCAAGTTTGTTTCAACATAAAGTAGACTATTACCACCACTTATACATTTTTGACTGGCGTCGTTTTGTTTTGGCGCCAAAACTGAAACTCAATAAATGTAATTCTAAAAATAAACCAAGTCCAAAAATAACACCTTGTTACTAAACAAATCCTTGCACCTGTCATTGTTTAAAAATAGTTCAATTGGTACATATAGAATGTTGAAAGCTGAACAAGAGTTTCCTCTCGTGGTACGACAAAATGGCTTCCCCTCAGCTGTTTTCAGGTGTGTGTACGTGGGTTTGAACATCCTCTTTTAGCATTATATTATTACCAGAATGACGTTTTTAACATTAGTACCCACACTTTTCTAATTTTGTCCGTGCCAAAAACAACCGAGTAACAAACAAATATAATACGTTTGTGTGTCTTCCTTAATTGTTTCGCAATTTTAAAATCGGAGTAGAGAAAAATGGAAATAAGAGATGAATAAACAAACGACAAAAAGAAAAACCAAAAATAGAAAACATGTTATATTTTCGAAAAATATTGTTGTCAAAAGTTGCTGTATGATTTCAAATATATTTATCTCAGTGCAATGAGAACCACGTAAAAAATGGAATGGTTTTTCACCACGCATGGATATTGTCCCAGCTTTGTCATTTGGTTAGTCGATAAGTGACATCTTAAGTTACGTAAAAGAACAGGTAGCATTACACTGAATTAATGGCTAGAATTGGGTAAATTTGAATGGACTGCTTCTCCGATACAGTGGCTATCTTGGTAGGAGGCCAACATAGAAATCTTTGTTACAGTAATGACGTAGAGTTGTATACAATTTGATAAGCGATGAATTAAAAAGATGGAAGACAAAAGAAACTCTATATATTATCCGACATCTTTGTTTTGTTTTGTCCCCTTGACGCCCCATAATGCCTTGCGATTCAAGATGGCTGCCGTGTCGTCGAAGCAGTCAGTTGGTCAAATAGCTTGATCAATGAACGACACTAAAGTTCTTCGGCTAATTTCTTTATATGTCGTAATTAGTTAATATAAAGTTAGGTTTGTAATATCCTCCTTACTCTACTCTCTTTTCTTTTCTTATAATGATTCCTGGACTCGGCACATCACATGTTCAAGAGTCAGTAGAATTCGTAAAGTATCCCCCTTGATTCAAGGTTTTTTCCGCCTTGGTCTATATACTGACCTAACACGGTTTTCTTTGGAATTCATTGGGTTGTTTTTCTAGATTGGATATAGAGGCTTTGCACCATCATGTGATGGCAGCCATGACACGAGGCACAACAATAAAATCCCCCCCCCCCTCCCCCCGGGAAACTGATGAATTCTTTCTCGAGATTTTTTAGTTGGCCTGTTAGTTTGTTTGTTTTTCCTCCTACATTTTTCTTCCCTTCTTTTTTCTTTTCTCTCTCTCACCATTTTAATTTCCTGTTTGTGCGTTTTTCGGTGCCTAAAACCAACCTTTGCCAAGCCTTATCCTTCCGTATTTCTGCTCTCTTTCTCTTCCTTAATTTAGTTTTCATTTTAACTAATTCACGTCTTGTATACGTCTTTCCTTTGGACGTGGACACTATTCCAAATCGCCCCCAGCAATAGGTATTCATTCTTGCGTCACTAGATGATAATATCGACACCAACGTTCCGTATCCAAAAAAACCGGCAGGATCAACTCTTCCACGATTGAACAGGCTTCGTCAAACATGTCACAGTAAACAAACTTTAACTTAGCGAAAAGATATTTCAATGAAAAAATGGAGACTTGACAAATAAACTTGGACAGCTCGGCTATGATTTGATTCTGGCAAATGAGCCAAACGTGCTGTATCTAAAATTAGAGGCTAGCTTTAGTTAATAATGTAAGAAATTAAGGAATAGAGGAGTTAATGATTCAAAGAAGACGAATATTGGCAAATTGAAATATCTCACTTGAAATTAAAAGTATTTTGTGCGAGCATACATGAAACACCTTTCGATTCCCCCGCTTATTAGCAGCGCTTTGAATGGGAAGACAGACTTATTTTCGGAGCGTAGAGATTTAGAGATTAATTAATTTTTTAAAGACGTGTGGATTGTGTTGCTTAAGGAAGATGTTTTTTTTCTAATGCGCTTTACAAAATTATTAGAAATAATTGATCGTAGTCCTGCATTAGCAGTAGCAGCAGCAGCAGCAGCAGCAGCAGTAGCCGTAGCAGCAGCAGCAGCAGCAGCAGTAGCCGTAGCAGTAGCAGTAGCAGTAGCAGTAGCAGTATTGAAGATTTTTCTGCATAGGATCATTCTGTACTGATTGCTATATTGAGAAAATTGGACGATCGTGTACAAGGCCGCATTGAGGATTTTTATATGTCAGTTATATTTCTGATGTAAAAACTCGAAGATAAAACGAAGATATTCAGCGTGTTAAACATTGCTTACCTTGCTTACTACATTGCTACTGCAACTTCTACTACTACTACTGGTACTACTACTACTACTACTACTACTACTACTACTACTACTACTACTACTACTACTGCTGCTGCTGCTGCTGCTGCTGCTGCTGCTGCTGCTGCTGCTGCTGCTGCTGCTGCTGCTACTACTACTACTGCTGCTGCTGCTGCTACTACTACTATTACTACTACTACTACTACTGCTACTACTACTACTACTACTACTACTACTACTATTATTACTACTACTATTACTACTACTACTACTCAGTGCTACTACTACTACTAGTACTACTACTACTACTGCTACTACTACTACTAGTACTACTACTACTAGTACTACTACTACTACTACTACTGCTACTACTACTACTACTACTACTGTTACTACTGCTACTACTACTACTACTACTACTACTACTACTACTACTACTACTACTACTACTACTACTACTACTACTACTACTACTACTACTACTACTACTACTATATTATTACTATTACTACTGCTGCTGCTGCTGCTACTGCTGCTACCAGTGCAACAACACTAAATACTAAAATATGCCGTTTGACTCGCTTAGAGAAGCTAGTGTTAAACTTGAAGGATCGATTAAAATACGCCCCCACACATCTTTATTCAAAGAAGCCTTCATAAAAAATCCCGCTGTTTTATCTTCTAGAAGGTTCGCAAATCCAAAACAGGTTTACCTTTATAAGGAGGGACAACTGATGTATGCCGATAAAAACTCGATAACTACGGCATGAAGTTGAACCATGTTTTCGAATCTCAAACCCCGGGGCACTATTGCTATTCGACTAGACTCGACTAGTCCTCTCGGATTTATGCTATCATTTCAATAACTGACAAAATTGTCGCTTTTAGAGCTTCGACCGAGACTCAAATATCCCGAATTGAAATCATATTATCGCTAATCTCGAAGCGCAAATTTTTATTTTATTTGGCTGAATTTTAATAGAAAGTCCTCATGGTAATGAGGAGATCGTTTCGGGGGAAAAGGAATTGCAAAATTGTTATTTATTGATGCTGGTTTATGTTGGTAACCAAATGTTTGGAGATTTAAGCACTCATCAACGTCAGCAACAATGACATCCCCTTAGTTTACATACTTCAACCATACCAGCATCTCCCAAAACAACCTCTTAAAAAGCCATTTTCATCGAAATATTCACTAGAAAATTCACTGCAGTTTGCACTACAAGATGTTTAATTTTTTTCATGTGGTTAAGGGAGATTAAAAACAATTTTAGATAAAGAAATTAAAGAATGTTCTTGAATTTTTTTCTTAAGAATTGGCCGTCGATGACAGCGGAACTTTGTGGGAATTAGTTTTTGGCACACAAGAGCCGTGACTTAGAGTCAAAAATTTACAATTTTAATTACTTTTGATGTGTGGAATTACTAAAGAGAGAATATTGTATTGAGCCTTTTATCGTTTTCATCTTCAGTTCATTAACGGTTTGAAAACGCAAAACATTGAAAGAATATTATCAAGAAGCGATCGGGCTTTTCGGGGGCTTATCACTGACGTACAGTTGAAATAAACAAACGTAGGAAGAGCAAATTAAGAAAAAATAAAATATAAATATAAATATATGTGTGTATCTTTGTATATACAGCTTTTTGCAAAAATTATGGCCGTTTCAAGTATATATACAAGTATATCAAAAGTATATCAGAAATTATGGGATATCATCCCTGATATTTTTTCCAGAAAGCTCTAGTGATAGGCAACCCGAAAAAATATCAGCGATGATCTCCAATAATTTCTGAAATACTTTTGATATACTTGTATATATACTTGAAACGGCTGTACACTCGATTGCAGAAACGTTGTAGTATACATTTATACACATATACAAATACAAATACAAATACAAATACAAATACAAATACAAATACAAATACAAATACAAATACAAATACAAATACAAATACAAATACAAATACAAATACAAATACAAATACAAATACAAATACAAATACAAATACAAATACAAATACAAATACAAATACAAATACAAATACAAATACAAATACAAATACAAATACAAATACAAATACAAATACAAATACAAATACAAATACAAATACAAATACAAATACAAATACAAATACAAATACAAATACAAATACAAATACAAATACAAATACAAATACAAATACAAATACAAATACAAATACAAATACAAATACAAATACAAATACAAATACAAATACAAATACAAATACAAATACAAATACAAATACAAATACAAATACAAATACAAATACAAATACAAATACAAATACCATAATAACATATTTACAAATACCTAATGAGATGCAAAAATAGAAAACGTCTTAAAATATGATCGTGTATATGTTGAAATATATATATCTATCTATTCCCTTTTTCCTATTGTGAGAGAGGTGTGTATAGAGGTGTATATAGAGGTGTACATAGAGAGCGAGTGAGTGGTGTATATATATTCGATATATCTATCTATATATATATGATATATATATATAGATATATAAAACTTTTACCCTTTCTCAACAAAATAAATATATATGATATATAAATTTAAAATAAATCATGTGCTAGCAATGCTGCTTATTCTTATATTAGCCTTGATAGTGAGACTACCAGGGGGGAAATATCAGTGAAGGTATCTATCCGACAATTTCTGTTTTTTTACCTGGTAGTCTGCCTCGACGGGGAGTGGGGTCAGGGTTTTTTAAATTACATTTGAACCTCACCGACCCCTCCCTAGTCTATTTGAGTACAGTACGCATCATCATCATCATCACACTTATTACGGTATCCCACTTTTTATGACGCATGAAATCATCGAGTTCTTTGTTTATAAGTCAGTGGTTGCTGTTATTATTTCGTTGTTAGGTGATTTTTATTTACACTTGTTTTTGCTTCTCATCACGGATTATTAATTCATCTGATATACAATAAAACTTCATCAAACTGACCTCTTTATTTAGTTTTCTGTTTTCTGTCCCTTCATTGACGAAAACATTTACAGAAACAATATATTGAGAGCAATTCTTGAATATAATTCTAAACTTTAGTTCAAGATATTTGGCCGACAACTTATTCAAACTGATTCTATCATTTTTGTTCTATTTTGTTATTCATTAATAGTTAAAGAGATTTGCACGTGGTAAAAACGCGCGAAAAGTCTCCCACGTTGATTTCACGTGTGCGTGACATGCGTGACAAGGCGACATGTACGTGACAACCTTGAGATTATTCAGGAAAAAGTCTTAGATCGTTGACAGTTTGTAAGCTAAAGAATTTCATGCTGCTCTAGCCTGTCGTGTCAAATCTCTTGCCGTTTTTTGTCACTTTTTTTATGAGCTTGTACGTTTTCGAGGATCAGAGTGTACAAGCAAATGGGTGACAAAATCTACCAGTCGTTCTTGAGTCGTTTCAGAGCAATAGCCGTAGCTGTATCGGCTCTTTCCAGCCTTATCGTATGTCGTCTCGACTCACGATCTTGTCAAAGTGTTGGTAATTTTGCCTGATTAAGGCCTTTCAAAACAGAGTCGATAGCCAATTACAAATGATTGTAGCAACGAAGTGAAAATTTTCTAGCCAGTCAGGAGTCAGTGAAGCGATCGCCCACTAAGTGACGTAATCAAATTTTGTTTTGGTTAATATTACGGGATAGACAATGAATGAAATAAGAAATCCCTCAGGCGAAGTAAATATTGAATTTCTAACCAAGCTCCAGAGTGCCATGGATGTGAACCAAGGCTTGGATGGTGAAATTGGCGAAAGCCAGCCAAATCCTCGCGCTGAGGGCATATTCGCTGCTCAATGCATTCTAAAGAAGAGAACTAGAAAGGTTCTGACTTCATCATTTATGATCGAGCAAATTTTAAAACATGTTCTTGATTCACTAACGTGTTTTGTATTCCGCTTCTCAGGGACAAGTCGAGTATTTGGTCAAATGGAAAGGCTGGTCGGCCAAGTAAGTATCATGGCTTATTATCAACAAGACAGGCTTTGTCATTTGCTGAAATATTCACCATATTTTCCTCGAATTCCAAGGAACAACACTTGGGAACCAGCCGAGAATATACTCGATGGACGTCTGATTCTAGCCTTCGAGAACAGGTATTACTTGAGACGAAATATTTCAAACGTATGTCGTAATTCCGTGATCTTTTATTGTCGTTGTAATTTTATCGGGATTTGGTCTGTTCACTGCTTAATTTTCTCGTTGTTTTGAAGTCGAAGACGACGAGGGAAGAGGCCAAGATGGCAACGAGGGATAGCCACAGTGAAGCGTACCCGATCCGACACGGTTAGTAAGCTCTTTCACACCACACACACACACATTTATCACATGTTATGGTTCAAGAACAGAGTCCAAAACAGTATGAGATCTTATTTATATATTCTATCAATATACGCAGTGGAAACTGCACTAAACGGTTCTGTTTCTACGTAATAATTGGTCTATTTCTTCTGGTAAGTTTTATATTTCGCTGACGTTTTGATTTTTTTTCCGTCATAAATTTTCAGGGACCTACGACTTCAACTTACTCGAGTAGATGTAGTGTGGGCTACTCAGAATGGGATTACGCGACTCAGTCGCGCTCTGTTAGTACACGAGGACGTGAAAGCGAAAGTAGTGATTCTAGCTTCAGCGTGGACGCCACTTCTGATCTTACGATCACAGACGAGAATAACACTTCCAGTGCTAGTTCCTACTTGTCTGTATCTCCTGGTCCACCAGGTGAACAGGAAACTGCGGTCAACACCGAGCTCCCTCAAACTATTGGGCCCTCTTCACCGGCAAATGGCCGACCTGAGTCTACTTCGCCGATAACCACGAAACCCGTAGTTGCAAGACCAGATAAGAATCCTTCTCACAACATTCGAGATATCTTAAAAACTACATCCCCAGATCCTCCAAAGCAATTGTTTAATTTATCAGACTCTCAAACGATTACTACAGAAAAAGATTCAAAGCCTCTTCCTCGGGAACTCAATGATGGGTTCGAGTTTCTATCTCGCGATAAGCCGCTGCACCCTCGTACCAAAACCACTAATTCAGATTTTCAACTTCGTCCCATAGCAGATGAAGTTGGGAACGACAAGCGAGCAGCTCTGCCAGGCGATGGGGCAATGATTTACGACAGTCCAAAAATCCAGTTTCGACATTACAAAGAGACTTTGACGAAGGATTCGGGTGAGACTATAAGTGGACAGCTAAATTTTGAGGGTTTTACAACCGATACAACACATTTTCGAATGGGAAATTTGCCGGAACAAGCGAAGGTTTCTCTTGTTGAAGGTCAGTCGTTGGTTTCAGCGAGCTGTAAGCAGAACGGTGACAGACAGGATGGAGTAGAGAATCATGGAAACCTCTCAAAATTTCCTGGTAGGCCAGACGGGAAAGGAAATCTCGTGTCCGACCTTAGCAAAAAGTCAACTGTAAATGACACGAAGATGGCTATGACAGAAACTAAGACTGCAGCACCAGGACTTACATACTGGCACAAACCCCTTATCGATCAGATCTTCATCACTGATGTGACAACGAACTTTGTAACGGTGACTGTTAAAGAGTGTTTAACCGACAAAGGGTTTTTCAAAGAGAGGCAGAGCAATGTAGTGTAGTCGACCAAGAACTAGGATCTACTAGACACATGTCTACAGTGACATGGACTGAATCCTGCGATATAGTCTCTCTCTTGGACAACCTCGCAAAAATCTTCCTCCAAACCATCTTCCTTGACGACGAAAAGATCAAACCGTGAGCCACTTGCGAAACGTCAAGAACCCAGCTATGATGACTCCATGCATCACCAATTGTACTTTTCCCGCGGTAAAAGAGCTATATAAATCTAACAGAGTATTTAAAAAAGAGCTGATAGTTCTATTACTAAATTTCACGGGTTTGAGTGACCGATAACTGAAGTAGAAAGTTTTTAGTGCGTGGGCAAAATTTTTAGTTGATCTATAGGTTAAGGTACGTTGTTGTTGTTGTTGAAACTGTTTCCAAGTAGTGTTTATCTTCGTATTAGGTGAAGTCTCGTCGCTTCCAGCCATTAGACTGGATTCCGAATGTTATACTTTATTCTGAATGAATTCTAGTTCAAACGTTATTTCTGTAAAAATCTCAAATCTAGTTGAGTTTTGTTTCAAGTTAAGATTAAGAGTTAACGTTTTTGCCAAAGATTGACAGAGAGCATTCGTTGCTAACTTATTACAGATACAAAACTGGCTTTTGATGTAGAAAATCAAATTTCTAATATACGATATTAAGAATATAAAAATCTCGAGTTAAATTATGCTCGAGATGGGTTTTCAAATTAAAACAAAATTGATTATTGAAAAAGCGGAGAAAAACTTTGTTGGTGTTGTCCGACAATAGGAAACGACTTGTTCCTTTCCGTGCAGATCTGAACAGTTCCTACTAGTTAGTTTCGATACGGCTAAACCTGTTTCTTTCATTTTTAAACAACCAGTTCCTTTCATTTCCGTTGTGTTTTCAAAAAAAAAAAAAAAAAAAATTCAGCCCTAAATATCCTAAAATATAATTTATAAGTTGTATGTAGTATTTCAGTTCAGTGTTTCTGGTGAGTGACTTGTTAAGCATATTTAAGACCTGTATGTACTACATTTGATGTTGACGTTAAATGGTCAACTTTGCGGCGGGCAAGAAAATGTATTTCTTGGTCCAAAAGATTTTCAATTGGTCAGCAACTGAACTCTTAGATATCTGCATAGAATTCATGTAGAACTGCTGACCTTAAGAGAAAATCTTGGTGTTTAAATTGTTGTAGATTTAATAATATAAAAACTAAATATCAAGTAACGACGATAATTAGAGGAAAAGCATTGCGAAATGCAAATCTTTTTATTGTTCGACTTAAAAAGAAAAATCTAGAATAGACTAGAAGTTAAAGTACTGAGATGACAATGACAGTTTTTCGGAGCAGCCAGAAAGGTAATTTTATAGTTCTTTTATTCAGGGAAACGTTTGTTGTATTCAAAATTTGTAATTTGGACAATGAATTGTCCAAAATATCTTGTACTTTACTAGGGAGAACGAAAAACAAAGAAAATAATTACTTTGTGATATTTAAAAGCTTTTTTTACGAACCCTGGATTAAGTTTTGACACTTTTTACAATGAAACGTTAATGCGATTGAGTTGGCTGTTGTGGAAAACGTCTTCCAAGTACTGTAGTACTCTAAGAACAAAATGTACAAAACTGTAGAATAATTTTATATACAAAATTAGGCTGAAATTCGGTCTTAAAAATTTACTGTTCAATGAATCTGGCTTGAGAGTAGTAAAGGTCTACTCTTGAATATTAGAATTGTACTTTAAATGTAGTCGAGATTTTCTCGAAATTGTAGTCAAACCGACTATGTCAGTTACTGAACTCGTGCATTGAGTTTGAAAATATGGAATTTTACTCAGTGAAATTGATGTAGGCCTTTATTGGCCACTGATTGAAGCGTTGTACAACGTTTTTCTTATAATAAACATAGTATTTACTAATATTGACGCAGTGGATATTTGTGTTGACGTTCATAGTTAAAATACGCGGATAAATTGCATGAACGATTGCGGAATAACGCACTTGATAAACGTTTTGTATAATCTATATGCTTGTCAGTAAAGGGTCAAGAGGGTTTGTTTGTTGTAGAGGTATAGAGAAGGTATGAGAATGAGCTTACAGAGTGCGAAGACATTCAAATTTCACGAGGTAGTTTCTCTGTCGATGCACGAACCGCGCGCGACAGATCGCTGTTTCGATATCATAATCAAAGACAATCAAAACTAATGTTTTGTAAACACTAGTATTGAAACTCGATTATGTGGCCTGTTGTAGCGGAATTTCAAAGGGAAATGAATGAAAAATCAGAAAAGAAAGAACTGAAACGAAGAAAAAAAGAGATAAAAGGAACGGAAAGGAAAAAAAAGGTAAAGAGAAGAGAGTAGACAGAGGTAAAAAGCCGCTGGCAGAAAATAAACCCAGAATGATTTTTCAAATATTATCTTATTATTATTCATACTGTTTTATCGAAACCCTGAAACAATATCGAGCTCTGGGCTAAGAACGTCTGCGAAGGATGCTAGGCTAGAATTTAGCGGGTTTTAAGGAGGAAGGAAAACCACAGAACCTGGAGAAAACCCTTGAATTAAATTAAAGGAGAGACCTTACAAACTCTCCTCACTTGTGTTGCCGAATCTCAGTACGGGAACTGATCAAGGGAAAGGGAATCACACAGGAGGTTGTGGAGTGACAAAAACGATTATATTAGAAATATTTATGAAGAATGAATAAAAATTGGCACTGAAGAACTGGCGTGAAATGTTAATTTTCATCGCTCGGCTTACAATATCACTCGAAACGGAACTCACTCAAACCCGAAAAAAAACGAGAATAAACGTGAATTTTTGGTGAGTCAGTGAGATATTGGTGAATGAGTGAGGCGATAGGCGGTGAGTTTAGATAGGCGAGCCGACCAAATTGATCGCATCAACTTCGATTAAAGAAAAAATACCGTCTTGGCAGCCACAATCAGTAAGTATATCGCTCTTTGGTAGCCCGACGAAGTGTGCAGGCTTGCAAGACATTTAAAGTATTAAAATTCCTCGCCAGGGAGTAGAGGATGAAAAAACTGTGTTCTGTGATGAACGCATCATGTGAAATTTGATGAAGTTTGAGTAAATCAAAATGAAGCGCGGATCCACAAAAAATATGACCACCGCTTCGGTATAGTTTGAGTATCAAAGAACATGGCTAAGCTTTTGGGAAAATCTGTATTCACACGAGTTTTGGAAAACGACTAGTTATGTTCTGTTCATTGTCTGTTTAACGGTACGAAACGGAACGAAACGGTACGTATAGAACTGTGTTCTTCAGATTCCGTACTGAGAATATTGGTTTTGAAATGTGATTTTTTTGGGAATCTCCTTTATATATTGCTGAAGATCATGAATCAAAACATCAGTTATAAAACGCAAAAAAAAAAAAAGAAAAAACGAAAAACTAATTCATTTATACAACCAACATTGAAAGTTCATTTCCCCCGCAGATTTTGCAATAAGTAATTTAGATTGTTAAAGCTTGATGACGAAATATCAAGATTTTCGTAGGAGTGAAAAATCTAGTTATCAAAGCACGTCCACCGGGCCGGTTGAGGGGGCAGCTTTAAAATAGTCGATATTGGTGTCGTGTGCTTTTCACCCACATTCGACAACTATCTCACGATATCCAGCTGTTCAAACTCGAAACAATCGAAGCCTCTTTTATAATCTTGTTTTGTTTCTTCTTAATATCTCTAATGCAGCAGTCAAGTCAGAGAACAAAACAATAGAATTTTACTCTTATGAGAATTGAAATTCATTGGCTTGTATAGTGCGTGCATAGGATGTAGATGGGATTTTATGTTAAGTGTTATGGGCCCGATTTTTTTAATTGTTTAATGTTACAAAGGCCAAAAACTTAATACCCTCTGTATAATGAACTGAGCGGCACTGGAATATACACGCTGTATGAGTCGTATGGGTCTATATATGCCCTACTCCACAGTACTTAAATTAGACGACTTAAAAAAATTGACCGAAAGGTATTTTCCGCACTATATATACACCTACTTGCAAGAACGTTGTCATACACCATTTGAGCATTTGTATTTTAGTGGATTAGGAATAAATTAAAAGTACAAAAGAAGATCATTGAAGCAGAACTCTTTCTTTTGTACTTTTAATTTATTCCTAATCTTGAAACTACAAATGTTCAAATGTTGTATGACAACGTTTTTGCAAGTAGGTGTATATATATATATATATAGTAATTTTAATCTCATAGAGGCCCAACAAAGACAGCGTCAAGTATTTCACTTAACCACCATATTGTTGCTTGATTATTATTCTATAGTGATGGGGCCAATATTGATTTTGCTGTATATACGGAAATGGCTACAGAGAAGAATAGATTCTTATTACTGGTGTAATGTAGTCTCGGGAACACTAAGCCGCTAAATCCTCAAGATATCATCTTGGCTTTTTACATACAGTTATCTAGGTTAATGGAAGTAACTTACTCACGAAAGAGGCAAGTTAAGGGCTCATTAATCTATTTGTCTGTAAGAACCGATTCGTCATAACAACGACATCGTGACTTCATCATGCACTGTACTCTACTGTTTACTTCCTCTGTTACTCACGGTCAGGCCAATTGCGAATTGTGTGCCTATACTTTTGTATCAACCTATACTGGTCTAACGACCTATATCCTTACTAGTACCTGTACCTAACCTACTTACCTAGACATGCCTGCCGCCTACTTTATAACCTGAACATACCAACCTATTGCAGACCCCTTGCACGTGACGTCAGATCAGCTCAATTTGGAGGACAAAACAAAAGAATTTTAATGATCTCCTGAGAATTGGAACCTATTATTTTGCTCTCCAAATAGACCTTTTCAGCTTCGTTGTTTGTTGTGCCCATTTCAGACCATGTGATGCCACTCTTGGGAGCTGATTCTTTCATGTGTTAATATTTTAACAAAAGAACATTTCTCAAGGGAATGTCATGTGGTCTGAAATGGGCAATTTGCATACGAAGCTAAAAAGGTCTATTGAGCTGCATTCTGACGTGCTGCAAGGGGTCTATAACCCGCACCTTTCAACCTAACCTACGTACCTACCTACCAACTTAACTTCTAATTAACCTATCTACCCACCTAACTACCTGCCTACCCACCTATCTAACAATCTACCTACCAAACCTACCTACCCACCTGCCTACCAACTCCCCAACCTATACCTCAATCCTATATACCTACCTACCAACCTACCTTACTCCTACCTACCTACCTACTAACCTAATTGCTAACTACCTACCTAGCCTAATCTACCTAACTACCCCACCTAACTACTTACCTACTTACCTACCTATCTACCTACCATCCTAGTACCTAACTACCCCACCTAACTACTTACCTACCTACCTACCTACCTACCTACCTATCTACCTACCATCCTAGTACCTAACTACCCCACCTAACTACTTACCTACCTACCTACTTACCTACCTACTTACCTATCTTACCTATCTACCTACGTACCTACCTACTTACCTATCTACCTACCTTCCTACCCACCTACCCACCTACTCACCTACCTTCCTACCTACCTAGTACTCACCTACCTCAGTACCTAGTACCCACCTAATCTATCAATACCTGCGCACACCTGCCTGACTGCATCCTCCTGCTGCCAGGCTATATATAGCTATGTCTACCCTAAGATATCGAAAAATTTAAAGAATTCGAATACTTTTAGAAGTTTACTTATAGGACATTTTCTCAAAACTAAGATAATTCACTAACGCTCTTCTATGACAATATGTAACATTCCGACATGTCATCGGTCCAATAATTTTTGGTACTTACATAATTTTTACACAGTTAAATTAATCTGTATTGCAATTGTAACAAGTCTTTATGCATGTTTTGTCAGTATTCTAATTCAACTGAGACAAGGAATGAAGTCAGTTTGAAATTATTGATTGAAACATCAATTTACTGTAACAATTCATGGGGACCAATGTTTTCGAACAACATAACCAAATATTTACACAATGAAGGAGCAACACTTACCAGTCCTCTAATGTTCCCGAAACTTCTAGGCAAATTTGTTTATCCTAAGACATTCCAGGGATGCTTGCTGAGCTAATAATAACGTGTTCATTCAACAGCCAGAACCGACCAAAATGCTGCTTTGCTGTTGTGCCAAAGTATCAAAGCGGTTCCTTCGGACTTCTAGCTGTTATTCTCCACTTTTTGACCAACTTTTCGATAGTTCTTTAATGGCTTATAGACCAACAACATAATTCTGAGCCATTTGCCTGAAAATAGCTTTACTTTCTCTCTCAAAAAGTTATTTTTTCTCGGGTTTTTTTCCTACTCCTCGCCTTTGCTTTCAATGTCTTTTGTTCGCGCTTTGATTCAAACATCTCGTCTGTGATTGGTTGGTTTTGCCGCCAATTCTGGCTAAAAATAGTTACCTCACGCACGTGCTAAAAATAGCTTGAAAATAATGTTTAAGATTTTTAAGAATCTTAATACTTTTTAATAGTGCATACAATTTTTCGTTGAACTTAGAATATTAAGGACGAATTCTGGATAAAATACTGCTAAGAATTTTGAGAGAAAAATAACATCAACCGCGTAAAGATTTCTGGGACGTTAACACCAGAGTGAGGTTTTCAAAATGGCCGACGAAGCAAATAAAAACAAGAGGCACTGAAACCAGCTGAAGTTTGCAAATTATTCTCTCTTCTACGAAGGACGTAAGAACGCAGAACTTCAGTTGGCCGACAGTTTAGGGCTCTAGTGCCGTTTTTGGGGCATTTGGATTATACGTATTCATTGAATTACATAATATTAGTTTGTGTTTTTTACACTACAAAATATAGTTCTTTTGTCCTCGCTTCTCTACCAAAATAATAATAATGTTAAGTAATCGAAAGGCTTGAGAAAGTTATATCTATTATGAATAAAACCATGGAAGATAGATCAAAATTAGAAAAGGAAGAAGAGGAAGAAGAAAAAGACAAAATGGCTGAAGAACTAGATGAGGAGACGTCAGAACCAGTAACAAGTCATAATACAAAGAGCTATGGTATCTCTATTGATTCATCTCGTATCAGAGCAGTCCCTGTAGAAGAGCAATCCACAGTGTTGAGAGGATTAGGGATTGATGTGTTTAACCAAGAGGATTTTGAGGAGGGAGTATTGAAGCAAGTTGATGAAGCTATTGCAGCAAAGGAGACTGAAGCACTTGTCAAAAGTTGGGAAAAGGAATTGAAATCTGTGGAGGAAGAGATCAGGTGGGTGATGACGTGATGCCTGTCATACTTGATTGTTTTCCCAATGGGGGGATGGGTGAGAAGCATTTGTTCATGGACTGTATTAGAAGTACATCAGGTTTACGTAATGGTAGATTGACCATACAAATCCACCTCTGGTACATGGTGTCCCCAGGCAAGAGATAAAAGATTTATCTTTAGCACATGGCAGGGATGGATCTAGAGGTGGGTTGTGGGGGTAGCAACCCCCTATCAGAATTTCGATTAGCTGAAAGTCAGAGAATGATGGCTAACTAGAATTAGGTGTTATTTTTGGTTTCATTGCCATCATACAACCCCCTGTTTAAAAAAATCCTGGCTCCAGCTCTGCAAGGTGATGCTATGCTAGCTAGCTTAGGAAGTACTTGCATCACTTTCAGTATGCTGTACATATATTGCTGCACGGAGTACAGACAAAGCTGTTAAAATATGTCTCAATAATGGCAGGCTGAGTTATGCCATAAATGTGTTCAATACTAATTATCTATGAATTCACATATTCTAGGACAACCCTCCAAGAGATTGACCAAACAGACAGGATTCTCAAAGGAATTGAAGCATCAGTTGTGAGTAGCTATGAATCAAGAAGACGAGCAGAATCAGTCAGAAGACAGCAGGACAACAAGGTGAAGGAAACATGTCTAAGTTCGGGACCATGTAGATGGGCAGACCCTCCCCCCTCACACATACACACACACACACCCACAAAAACTTACTCCACAGCTTCTGGAGAAAACCTTATCTTTGACAGTGTTTCATTTGGTATATTTTTCTCAAAAAAAAAAACCAGTATAAAGTGCTGATTTATTGTGTTCAGTAGTTCCATAAAATACACAATGAGTTTAAGAATGATTCTATTATATAGTGTTTATTTTGATTTTTTTTTTGTAGTTGAAGCAGTTGAAAAAACTTGAGGCCACACAGAAGTCCCTGCAGAATAAAATTGGTCTTGATGGAGAGGAAGAAAAAGGGGAAGAAGAAGATCAAGACAATAATTGTACTGCTGCAGAAGGTATCATGAAAAATAGTAAAAACTTTATGTCTCTTCTGTGTTGTCTAAAAAATATATAATAAGTACTTGCAAAAAGTTACTAGTTCATCATCAAATGCTTTCCTTTAACTCTAAAGGCCCTGACACACTTTGAAACTTTTAGCAGAAATTTGTGTGCAATGGCATTGCAAGACAAGTTTCATGGTTATGTTACAAGGCACAATTTTATCCTGAAACTTGTTTGCAATAAAATGTTCAGTTGCACGAGTGGAACTGAAGAGGTTTGTCGCAAAAATCAAAAAAATCATCATGGAATGAATGTCAAAGGCTTGTTAACCACTGGCTATAAAGTCCTACCCTTGACTTATTGCTTAAGAAATATTTTATCAACTTTTAGGTAATGAGGAAGATGGTGGCCAAACCAATATTCTTCAAAATAGACTTCAAATAATGAAGGAAATAGAGCAAGAACGTGAGAAGTTGATCCAAACAGGACAAATGACGCCTTTTGGAGGGTTTGTTAGTCTGCCTGGTACTTCAAAAGCTATTGACGAGGACGTATATGATGATGAAGCTGATGATGATAATGACAACAATGATGACAACAGCGACATTTATCAATCACCTGTTGAAGTTGACAGCGACGAGTACATCCCTGATGAGCAGGAACTGCGGAATAGTTGGTATGAGAAGGATGCTCGCAAACCTTCAAGTGCCAGACCAAGCGTTAGGAAAGTTAGCAAGTCATCCTTGAAAAAAAAGCGGACCATGCCATCTTTAAATGTACGATACACAGAAGATGATGCTGTTGGCATTAAATCCAAGAAGACAAAAAGAAAGGGTACTGAGAGGTTTAAGAATAAAGCTCTTGATGATGGGGATGATCATTTGTTTAGAAAAAGATTAAGGTATTGTACTTGCATATATTATGACATACACATAAATATACATGTTAATGATGATAAATGCCAGTAAATGGTGATGATGATGACAAATCATTGTTATTTAATGATGATGATGTTGATGCATTTGTTGAACATGATTTTAAACCTGTGATAATAAATAATAATAATAGATAAATAAATGGGAATTAGCAGTGGTACCTCTCTGGAGTAGCTGTTCATTTACTGAAAATTCAGTTGGAATTTAGAAGTTGATTTTAATAACAAAAGAAATGATAATAATAATAATAATAATAGTAATTAATAATGTTAATAATGAATAAACGAATGAATGAATGAATTCATTTACTTGTTTAATAAATTAAAACATAGATTTTGGGAAATTTATCAGTACCAATTATAATTATATTAGATATTTTTATAGTTTTAGCTTAAGTTTCTCATATATTTAGCATTTTGTTTTATACGCCGATGAAAATGAATATTAAGGTTGGCGCAATATAAGTTAATAAATATTATTATTATTATTATTATTATTATAATGATGATAACTATAATTAATGATGCAACATACAGTATGATGCTAGCAAAGTTATGTTATAATTTTAAAAGATTTATACAGTTTATTATGTAAAGAGTTGCCCTTTTCTTGTGGTATTTCCTAGGCATGAACGAATCCAGAAACTACTGAAAGAACAAGCTCAACAAGATGCAAATTCTGAAATTGACAGCGAGGAAGAGATGCCAGACATGGAGTTCGACAACAGGATGAAGGTACCTGGGAATATCTGGCACAAACTGTACACGTAAGTTGAAAGGGACTTGGTGATGATTATGATAAGGATAATGATGATGGTGATGATGATATGATGGTGATGGTGGTGATGATGATGATGATGATAATAATGATGGTGATGATGATATGATGGTGGTGGTGGTGATGATGATGATGATAATGGTGATGATGATATAATGATGATGATGGTGGTGGTGATGATATGGTGATGATGATTGTGATGATATGATGATGATGATATGATGATGATGATATGATGATGATGATGATGGTGGTGATGATATGATGGTGATAGTGATAATGATGATGGTGATGACATGATGGTGATAATATGATGATGGTGATGACATGATGGTGATAATATGATGATGGTTTTGGTGATGATGATGATAATGATGATGATGGTGATGATATGATGATGATGTTGA
Source organism: Anthopleura xanthogrammica (assembly GCA_964019055.1). NCBI lineage: Eukaryota > Metazoa > Cnidaria > Anthozoa > Actiniaria > Actiniidae > Anthopleura > Anthopleura xanthogrammica. Next base: position 8,949,088 of record OZ025221.1, on the reverse strand, counting down.
TGATAATGGTGATCATAATGATGATGATGGTGATGATATAATAATGATGATACCTCCTCTTCTAGATACCAGCAGACAGGAGTCAAGTGGTTATGGGAGCTTCATTGCCAACAAGCTGGTGGTATTGTTGGTGATGAGATGGGCCTCGGCAAAACCATACAAATCATTGCCTTTCTGTCTGGACTGAAGTACAGCAATATTGGCTCCAAGAAATCCAGGTATTCCATAAGAGCTTTATGAGTTTTTCTATGACCTCATTTTGGGAATTCACCACTTTCCATACATCGATTCACTGGTTAAACACAAAGCGTTCAGTTGTCAGACTGCAAGATTCAAATTTGAATAATCCTTTGAAACTACCTTGCAGTCTCGATTGAATGCTTTGTATGTGACCAGTGGGCCAATGTGAGCTATTGTTAGCCACTGGCTATTAAGTGCTACCCTCGTAAAAACAAGGACAGTTTTTTTGTACAGAAAATGGTGAATCTTGTGTTCCTATTCCTTACAATTATTGTTAGATGGGTTTCCTGTGGTTTTCATTGTCATTACAAAAATTGTGGGGTTGGTTTACTGTCAGCCTCGACCCTGGGCCCTGTATTTCTTACTGCGCATGTTCAACAAAATGCCAGAGACGGTAGGAAACCCTAGAATTTCAAGAGCTGTGATTGGTTAGAATACGTGTTGCGATAATTGATTGAAAAACTGTGCTACCAATCACAAGAGCCCTTGCAATAAAGGATAACAATTGCCTTGGGAGTTGATAAAATACTGGTGCAGCTGTAAAGCAATAAAAACGGCTTTTTGGGGAGTAAAATAAAAAACAATTTCAACTTTTAACAACAAAATCCTGTCACAAAGAAAAAGCAAGACAAATCTTTATGGAATTGATTTTTGCTTTGGACCTGGAAGTCGTTTTTCCATACAAGTGGCGTCACACTTAAAAGTTTTATTGTCTGTTCCAGGCATGGTCTAGGGCCTGTATTAATCGTTTGTCCAGTAACAGTCCTACATCAATGGGTTGCGGAGTTTCACAAATGGTCTCCTGAGTTTCGAGTTGCTGTACTTCACGACACTGGTTCTTACCAAGGATACAAGGTAACCTTACTGTAGATTTTATGTCTTGCTGCATTTCCGGTGTCTTGAGTATCATTTCCGGTAATGTTAGTACTTCCGGTAACGTAGTATTTCCAGTTTTTATCGTCTGAGGACACATGTAAAAAATAATAACAATGTCTTCCTCCCTTCCTCTCTCCTCCAGGGGCGGATCTAGGGAGGGGCAAAGGGGGCTGTACCCCCCCCCCCCCCCTTCAGCTACGTTTCTTGGAGTGGAACAGAAAGCACATTTTTAAATATGTTTACAAGTTCTGCAGTGTTATTCGCAACATTCAGTCAAGCCCCTCCTTATATTTTTGGCTGGATCCGCCCCTGTCCCTCTCCTCTCCTCTCCTATCCCTTCCTTTTCTCTGCTCTACTCTTCTCTCATCTCCTCGCCTCTCCTTCCCCCCCGTCTTCTCCCTCCATTCCTAAATCATTGTCATTTCCCTCAGTGAATACCGTTCGTTTATTTAATTTCTCACATTATCAGGAGTCATTGGTCAAGAAGATTTGTCAAGAAAATGGAGTCATCGTGACGTCATATTCTGGTGTGCGCATGAATGCTGACTGCTTATTGGCTCAACGCTTGGATTACGTCATATTGGACGAGGGACATAAGATTCGTAATCCGGATGCTGAAATCACTCTCATTTGTAAACAGGTTGGTCGAACTTGAAACAACCTCTGGGCTCGTCAAAGTCAGGGCACGGCTAACTCACAAATCGAACCCGGAAACAACCCTTGGACTGATCTAAGTCAGGGCATGGCTAACTTACAGATCGAACCCTGAAACAACCTCTGGGCTGATCTAAGTCAGGGCATGGCTAACTCACAGATTAAACCCTGTAATAACCTCTGGGCTGATCTAAGTCAGGGCATGGCTAACTAACAGATTGAACCCTGAAACAACCTCCAGGCTGATCTAAGTCAGGGCACGGCTAACTCAAATATTGAAGTGGAATTTAATCTCATTCTCTTTCTGCCCTCATAGTTTCGCACGCCCCATCGAATGATCCTCACCGGGACTCCAATGCAGAATAACCTGCGCGAGCTGTGGTCTTTGTTCGACTTTGTTTTCCCGGGCAAACTTGGTACACTCCCTGTGTTTATGACAGAATTCTCTGTGCCCATCACGACAGGAGGCTACGCTAATGCCTCTAGTTTCCAGGTAAGGCATTTGTATAACTGTTAGGGGGATAGACGGGTTTCATAGTACCTATTTTGTAGGGCAAAACAATATACATTTTGTTGCTTTGAAAAATGCGCATTTGGTCATATTTCGAATGCTAAAAGGCGCGATATGAGTAATAGTAATAATAATAATAATAATAATGATAATCAACGTCATCATTACCATCACCTTCATCATCATCTTCATCTTCATCATTACCATCATCATCATCATCATCATCTTCATCATCTTCATCTTCATCATTACCATCATCATCATCATTATCATCATCATCATCATCATCTTCATCATTACCATCATCATCATCATCATTATCTTCATCATCATCTTCATCATTACCATCATCATCATTACCATCATCATCATTACCATCATCATCATCATCTTCATCATTACCATCATCATCATTACCATCATCATCATTACCATCATCATTATCATCTTCATCTTCATCATCATCATTATCATTATCATCATCATCATGAAAATAAAATCTCGTGTTATGCAAAAACATTGCAGTAGTATACTTAGGGGCCGAATTAGCACTTGACGAGGAAGGAATACTAATTTTAAGCAAGGAGATGACAGAATGAGGAAATATCAGTGTACAAGATTTTAATTACAGCACAATGAATGAAATTGCTACTTATTTCACATTTTCATGTTTCTAGGATATTAAAGAGGTAAAAACATCGAGTTTATTAGACAAGGTGTAAAAACCAACTGCGAAGTGTTACTATTTAGTTTATTTAATTTATAATTATTTAATTAATTTATTATTTAATTTATCCATGCATAAGAAAATAATCCCCTGCTCATCCAGAATTGGCACTCCTCCTTGTGGTAACTTGGCACGACTTTCAGTCCATGGTTTGTAAACAATGCTGTGTTCTCAGGATAGCTTTTCCAAGCCGCACTTTCCACCTTCCCCGTTTGCATAAAACTTCCAATTTCTCTTCTTAGATCCTTCATAAAACTCTTATCTCGGTTTGATGGGTTGTATTCCATGAAGTTATTGGGTAAGCCAAAGAAACTCTCTAGATCCCACATGTGAAAGGCATAAGGGCTCGGTGGTACCCCCTTTAACGGTATTTGCACTGGTTTGCTCGGCCTGTTGGTTGCGATATAGCGATACACGTCGCTTTTAAGTCCACTTGTAGCATTCTTTGCGACGAAGTCGGTTGGGCAAATGACTCTCATATCGGACACCATGTCACTGTAATATAACTTGGGTGAATGATGAAAATTGTTCATGATGTACATGGCGAGTATCTTGTCAACATCTGCAGAGCTCATGAACTTTAGAAGCTTTTTACGGCTGTAGTTCTTGAATTCTTCGATGGTGGATTTGGAGAAGTCTTTGGGTGGAAAATAATCAGTTTCTTGAGCAGTGTTACCAATCATAATCGGTACATCGTTAGCCCCAATTCGTTCTGCCATTGCCTGGATTGGGGGAAGTGGTACAACGTAACCATCTACTGTAGCAACGGCTCCGTCAAATAGACCGGGTGTTGGAAAGGCATTCAGGTCAAGCATGGCCCAGTAAGGATACGTATTCCAAGGAATTGCCTGCAATACAGCCTCGGGGGATAGCCTATAGAGACACGCCTTTATATCAGGTAAACTTTGCGAGGTACATTTGGCTTTTTTTAAGAACACCTCGTTGTCTTTTGCGGCGTCAGAGGAGGATTTGTTGAAAACTGGTGAAGTGCTCATGACTACTGCCCTGTGGAAAAGCCCTTTAGCGAGAGGTGAAGCCAGCAAAGCCAGCTCTGAAGTTCCTCCAGAGCTCTGGCCAAGAAGGGTTATGCGATCTGGATCACCGCCGAACTTCTCAATAGTTTTTTCTCACCCACTTCAAAGCCATGATTTGATCCATGAAGCCATAGTTACCAGATGTTTTTGTAGGTGAGTCGAGAGCCAAGGCATCGAGGGCGAGAAATCCAAACGCGTTCAATCTATAGTTGAAGCTCACCGCCACTATATCCATCGCCTTCACAAGTTCCGGCGTAGGATGACCAAACATAGAGCCCGAACCCTCCGTCAACCAGCCACCATGAATGTAAAACAGAACCGGACGTTTCATTTCTGGTCTCAGGTCCGGCGTCCAGACGTTTAAGAAAAGGCAGTTTTCTGTGCCGCGTAGAACTTTTGTTCCGAACTCATACTGCGGGCATATAGCACCAAAGTCTGTGGCCTCCAGAATCCCATCCCAACAGTCTCCCTCCTTACACGCGTGTGGAGAAGTCCAGCGTAGCTCTCCAGTAGGCGGCTTGGCGTAAGGAATTCCTTTGAATACAAAACTGTCATCTTGTTTGAAGCCCATGACGCTTCCGCCGTCGGTGTGCACTATGGTTTCTGTTGCAGCTGAAGCCTTGTTCACACCAAGACCTATGGCTAGAGCAATGATAAACAGTAAAGCCAATATTGTGCTGAATCCGCCACTTTTAATGCCTTTCTCCTATAAAAAAAACCACACACATGAAGATAGGAAAGTTAGTTCAGCTACTTGTTCGAGGAGAGGCAAATGGATAATGCATGTTGGCCTCCAGTGAAGCAGGATTGACGGCCTTTGAAATGGTAGTGTGATTAACGTGCCGTTGAGATGCTAGTTTGAAAACGAGACGTCAAACTTCGCTGGTCGTCACATTTCAACGATAATAGTTATAAAGCACGCGGTAAAGGATTGCAGAACGCATGATATGCAAGACCGGCAGTAACCAGCTCCAAAAACCAAAACCAATAAACAAGAACTTGAAAAAACCGTACTTCTTTCTATTTAAGAAAGTTAAGAAAAGAAAAAGTAGAAAATAACAGCTCCAAGTCTAGGTAAACTTATGCTCAGAAATAACGAGAGGTGCTGGCAGCCGTGACGGCGCTAACCGACGTACCATATCACTTTTTGACTGCATAAAAAATATCAAAAATAAATTGCTACCAGAATCTATTCACAACTGGTTCCTGAAGAGCTCTGATATACCTAAATACTCTCCTAGACATAGTGAAGATTACAGAACTCAACGGTGTAGAAAAAATAATATGAAATTCACGATTTCTTATCAAGTACTTTAAAAACTCTGGAACTTTCTCCCCACTGAAATAAAATCACTAGTATCTACTGATCAAGTCTTTCAAAACAAATTTCAAAAAGCACCTTATAAGATCGACTTTCAAAACCGTAAACTTCCTGCTAAAGCCATAACCGTATTAGCCTTTCCTTTAATGACTATAATTATAGTTTCTAGCCTTTCCTTTAATGACTATAATTATAGTTCCTATAATATATATGAGAAATTGATAATTCAATCTTTCTATATCTCTTCCCTCTTTTCCTTGTATCTTATATGTATAATACTATTTATTATATCCACTTTGAAATCACTAGCAAATCCTGTAATCTGATTGGCTCTCAGTAGATTGATTCAAGCACGAATCGCACTATTTTGAGTCCGAATCGCATCTTTTTGTCAGCCAATCACAATGCAACACTAGAAAAGGTAACCAATCAGATTACAGGATTGTATGTAATCAGCCAATCAGATTACAGCAAATAAGGAACATAAAATGTAGCTTTTTTCAAGTTTGACTGGAATTTTTTGTTACAAAAAGAAACAAAATACTGGCTATTTGTGAATAAATACTTTTGTATTTATCACAAATTTAGTGTCTATCTAGTATGATTTCAAAATGGATATAATAAAGTGATAATTGAACTTTGTGTCGTGCAATTTTGGTCTGATATCAAACTTGCGATTACAAATCACACTCCCGCTACGCGGTCGTGTGATTTTGTTATCACGCGTTTGATATCAGACCAAATTGCACTCCACTTAGTTCAATTACCATTATATATTGAATATTTATTCCCATTTAGTTTATTAAGCAGTTTTCTTGTCCTTATAGTCATAATTAGCATCTTATGGTGCTTAGCACTCTTAAACTTGATTTTCTTAAGACTAGTAAAAGACTCCCCAGATAAGATACTATGGTTATTAATTTGAAGGTCTGGAATTTATCAAAATTAAATTTAAATTATCTCAATATCAGAAAACATATCATCTCATTTCAAGAGCCACAGTTTCTTGAAATGAGATATCTCAATATCAGAAAACATATCATCTCATTTCAAGAGCCCCAGTTTCTTGAAATGAGATATCTCAATATCAGAAAACATATCATCTCACTTCAAGTTTCTAAATTTAAGTACAAAATTTCTTAGTTCAAGAACTTGGTCAAATTCAGGTTTTAAGGGTGTAGCTTTAAATCGCTTTATGCTTTTCTTTTTTTGAGATATTTATTTAATTTTAAAAAGGTAGTCTAAATAAAAAGCCTTGTGGTTCGGTTTCTTTTTAGACCGCCTTGCCAAAAGAATTTTATGTTTTTATTGCTGATATTTGATGTAATTATTTCTCTTCTTTTGTACTATTATATTATTATGTAAATTGTTATAAAATCAAAGGGTAGAGAATAAATTTATTTATTCAACTTTAACTAAAGTATTTCTTATCAACAGGCTAAGAAAAATAGACTCTTTTCCCGAAAAGAGATGAGATTTTTTTTCAAAAAACACAGAGAACTTTAGCTAAACCTAGAACTTCATATTACTTATTAGATATTTTCTTGTGTATTACGGGCTGATATTTTACAAGTTGCGTACGTATTTTGCCTCGCCTTCAACGAGGGGTTTATCCAGGATTTTTATCATACAACTGCTTTTTGTCCCAGTGTTTATTCCTTTCTTACACTTCGAAAAACCCAATAAAAAGTTGCGAATACGGCAAACCAGTTTTCAACATACATAATACGGCCTCATATTTGCTTAGTTCTCTATTTCTTATTTGGTAAATTTACGTCACAGTTGTATAATAAGATGTTCTTATGAGTGATGTGAGGGTGAAACCTCTGCGACCATGTGCTGTAAAATATTTTTAAATTATAAAAAGAATAAGTGTACTTATTTCATTGCGTATATATGTGAATTAGTAATGACTGCTTTCAGTTTATCATATTAAAGCTTACAGTACTTTACGGTACGAAACGGAACGAAAAAAAATGGACACTCAGTAAACTAGAATTTACTCGCCGTTTATTGTACTTTTGAACTTTGCGAAACGAAAGAACGGAATATTTCATTTCCTATATGAAACACCTAAGGAACAGATTAAACATGAGATTAAGTGCTTCTACCTGTGAGTTCTTGTCCTCTGCATTAAGTGGGATCCAGCCAAATTTGTGCCGCCAAGCAAGCTTTCCACCAGGTTCGCTAAAAGCTGCCATCTTGGGTGTTATATTACGTCGTCAATACCACAGGAAGCCCAAAACTTATTCACACAGGAAGCCCGTTTTATTATCTTTTTATATTAGTACTCGTGCATCTGCATTCTAGAAACTTACCATATTACCTTTCTTGCTTATGTTTTTGCAGTGTAATGTGATATTTTGAGCATGAGCATTTAGAACAGGGTACTTACAATTCTTATCAAAAAAATTCGGGAGTTTCAGACAACTGATAAAAATGGTAGGGTCATTTCCCGAAAATTCCAACAGGAATTTGTAGAGGTTGTCCTAATTTTCCGACTGGAATGATTTGAACGGAATTTCTCTTACCATTTACTGATATCTCGGGTTTTTTTTCCTTCGCTTACAGGGTTCATTTCGTTCCGTTTCGTTTCGTTTCGTTTCGCGAAGTACTGTAAGCCTGCAATTTTTGCTTGTCTTCATTCATAGGTTCAAACTGCCTACAAGTGCGCTTGCGTACTGAGGGACACCATAAATCCATATCTACTGCGAAGACTAAAGAAAGACGTCAAGATGAGTCTGGACTTGCCCGACAAAAACGAACAGGTCAGACCCTAATGCCGTATTCGAATTTAAGGTTGACGTTAACCGTGTTTTTTGTTTCCATAGTAAGATTTTATCTTGTGTTGTAGGTTTTGTTCTGTAGGTTGACGGAAGAGCAGCGTGAGTTGTACCAAGAGTATCTGGATTCCAGGGAAGTCCAGTCAATTCTAGCTGGAAAGTACAAGGTGATTAATCTAGAAATTCACTGTTAATGAAATCGCGTATTCCACAATAAGATTGCGTAATCGATCACATGATTGATGGTGTTTTGACAACCTCCCCTCCCTTAGTTACCAATGCTATGTACCAACTTTGCTAGCACATTACAACATTTTTTGGATTTTTTTTATTCCAGGTATTTCCTGGCCTTATAATGTTACGAAAGATCTGCAACCATCCCGACTTGACCTCACAAGCAGGATCTCTGGTCAAAGCCAAACAAGACAAATTAAAAGAAGAAAAGGGTCTTCTCCAGACCCCGGACGAGGATGACGGCTACGGGGACTGGAGACGAGCAGGGAAAACGATCGTGGTTGAGGCCCTCTTGAAGATGTGGAAAGCACAGGGTCACCGAGTGCTTTTGTTCTCACAAACGAGACAGGTAAACCCTTATGGCTTTCACACTTACACAAACCAGGTGCTTTGATATGCTTTGATTATCTCAAACTCTGTATATATCTTATAGATGCTGAATATCCTAGAGATTTTTGTCAAATCACGTGGGTATTCTTATCAACGAATGGACGGCAGTACATCTGTCGCGTCAAGACAGCCTCTTGTCAACAAATTCAACCAGGTAACTCAAATAGATTGTACCTATTGAATATAAACGTAGGTTAGTGAGACGATGATTCTTTTATTATCCTTCAATACTCGCCGTCTTAGAACAGATTCCAGTCTGAAACAGCACACAGCACGGTAACAGGTTACAGTAGTGAGCCAATAGTGTGTAAGACTTCTGTGCGGCCAATCAGAGCGCTGTATGTAGACCTGCATGTACCGTGCCGTCTCGATAAGCGCCGTCGTAAAGCAGATATGACACTGAAACAGTACACGCTAAGGTTACGGTGTAGTATTCAACCAATCATGGTGCGTAAGACTTCTGCTTGACCAATCATAGTGTCGAATGCGAAACCGTGCCGTGCCGTGTCCCAGCATTCCAATCAGAATCTCTAACCTAAAATACCAATCATTTTATTCCAGGATTCTTCTATTTTCGTCTTCTTGTTGACGACACGAGTTGGAGGTTTTGGAGTGAATCTTGTTGGTGCAGACAGGATCATCATCTACGACCCAGACTGGAACCCAAGCACAGACACACAGGCCCGTGAGCGCGCATGGAGGATTGGGCAGTTGAAGAAAGTTACTATATATAGACTCCTGACGTCAGGAACAATTGAAGAAAAGATATATCACAGGTATGTCAAGTTTGTTTGCATGATGATCACCGTGATGATAATAATGGTGATGATGACGATGGCGATGATGATGATGATGAAGATGATGATGGCGATGATGATGATAATGATATGATGGCGATAGCGATGATGTTGACGAAGGTGATGCAGGATGATGATGATGATGATGGTGGTGATGCAGTATGATGATAATGGTGATGCTGATGATGGCGATGATGATGATGATGACGGTGATGATAATGGTGATGATGATGATGATGACGGTGATGATAATGGTGATGATGATGGCGATGATGATGATGGCGATGATGATGGTGATGACAGTGATGATGATGATGATGACAGTGATGATGACGATGATGACAGTGATGATGATGATAATGATGATTATAATGATAATGATATGATGGCGATGGCGATGATGTTGACGAAGGTGATGCAGGATGATGATGATGATGATGAAGATAATGACAGTGATTCCAGCAATGATTATAATTTCTTTCCAAGACAAATATTCAAGCAGTTCTTGACAAACCGAGTGCTGAAGGACCCCAAACAAAGGCGTTTCTTTAAAACAAACGACCTCTACGAACTGTTCACTCTTGATGAAAGCTACCAGAAACAGGGAACAGAAACCAGTGCCATCTTCGCTGGCACAAACTGTGAGATTAAAGTACCTGTAAAGAAAAAACGAAAAAATGCGGATCCAAGAGAATCTGCTCAGCCACTCAAGAAGAAGACAAGAAGAATCGAAAAGAAAAAGACTAAAACAACGAAAAAAGTTACAACTGTGCAAGACGATGGAGGTATATAATAGAATTAATTCCATCCATGTTGGAGGGCAATCTTGTTAAGTGTTCCCCAACATGGCTGTCATTGTTTTGTTATAGACAACGTTGGGTTTATCTTTGCTTAACTTACTCCATGTTGGAGGACATTATAATGTTTGTCCTCCAGATACGTCATCACTTTCATCAGCACCATCAAGTTCATTATCATCTTCATCGTTATTATTTTCTGATTTTTAAGGTGCATTCAGTATCGATGCAAGAGATATCATAGAAATATCCTCAGCCAAGAAAAATGCTTCAGAAGATGCAAAACTAATCAGAAAAGATACGAACCAAGAAGACGATTCGCAAGAACGAAAAAATGTGAAAACTGGTGAAACGAAAATCAATTCCAACGACGTTGATATTGAAGGCGTTGGAGAACAAGCCAGAGAGCTAGAAGATCGTGCTGATGATGTAGAGACAGCAGCGATAGATGACTCGTCACGTGATACTGGAATCACGTGTGCAGCACGTGATAATCTCAAAGAAACTGTAAGTAAACCTGCAGAAAAAAAGACGTCGAGTAATCCTGTACAGGAAGTGACCTGGAGCGAACCAGCACCGAAGGTGAGGTCCAGTAAATCTATACAGGAAATGCCGTCAAGGCCTTCTACCTCTGGGATTTCGTTAGGAGTATCAACTGATGATCAGTTGAGAGGGACTGGAAAGAAGCACAAGAAGACAAAGAAAGTTAAAGCTTCGTCTATGAGTGACAAAGAGTTGAGAAAACAACTGAGATTGAAAAAGGAGAAGAAAAGACGAAAAAAGAAAGGAAGTAAGTTGCGTGATTTTTAAACGTGTTCTTGGAAACTGCGTCGTCATGTTAAAAGATGAAATATGTTGTTGTTGTTGTTGTTGTTGTTGTTGTTGTTGTTGTTGTTGTTGTTGTTGTTGTTGTTGACTCACGAAACTCTTGCTTTAAACAGAAATTGAAGGCCAGGAGATCGATAACCTTGACCATCATGAGGTCTACCATGACTCAAGTACAACTGACCTCGAAGAACACGAACACAATAAGGGAAACCAGAGTGAAGACATCGTATTAAAGACCTTATTTAAAGATGGCGGTAGGTCCAATACACTATATTGGCTTTTCCGAGGTCGCGCGGAAAACTGGTAACGAGTAGGACGCCCTTTGAATCATGGGGCTGTTTTAGGTGACACCATTTTGTCAATATGGCGGAAAGCTTAGCAAACTCTCTTGAAAAACAGACCGTAACCCAAAGTAAATGTTACTCGATTCAAAAACTAAAACCTGTAAGACAAATGACGTCCCCTAAAACGCCCCATGATTCAGCGCGCGTCCTACTCTTTACCATTTTTCCGCGCAACCGCGGAAAGGTCAATACCACTCGGTCAGTCGGCGTTACGTTTTCCCATGATTATCATCCACCAATCAATGATTTCATTTCTGTTTTTTTCCCCAGGCGTCCACAGTGCATTGCAGCATGACGTCATCATGGACTCCGGTAACCCTGACTACACGTTAGTTGAGACAGAAGCAAACCGTGTAGCCAAGCAGGCAGTGATGGCGTTAAAAAAGTCCCGCCAAAAATGCCTTCGGGCAAGCGCTGGTGTTCCTACTTGGACTGGTGTATCTGGGCTCTCGGGAATGACAGAGACCGCTGCTAGACCAAGGTTAGAAGTGGATGGTTTCCTTTGAATTCTTTCTCTCTTTGTCTCCTTCTCTTCACTTCCTTCCTTATTTCCACTTCCTCCCTTCCATCCATCCATCCATCCATCCATCCATCCATCCATCCATCCATCCATCCATCCATCCATCCATCCATCCATCCATCCATCCATCCATCCATCCATCCATCCATCCATCCATCCATCCATCCATCCATCCATCCATCCATCCATCCATCCATCCATCCATCCATCCATCCATCCATCCATCCATCCATCCATCCATCCATCCATCCATCCATCCATCCATCCATCCATCCATCCATCCATCCATCCATCCATCCATCCATCCATCCATCCATCCATCCATCCATCCATCCTTCATTCCTTTCTCCCTCCCTTCCTTCCTCCCTTCTTCCCTCCTATTATGCTTTCTTGCTGACCTACTCTAATTCTTGATTCAACTTTTAGACCGAAATTTGGGAAACGTAGCAACACAGCTCCAGGCTCACCAAAGGTACAAAGATATCCAGTTATTTTTTTTTATCAATTTATTATTATAACTTTAAAACAATTAATACAACTCTATTCTATCAGATAACACTAGCTCTTATCCGTACGAAAGCTTTTGAAATTTTGCTTGGAATCGCGGGGAAAATCCAGGGAAATCAAAGCAGTCAGTTCCGCCATCTTGACGGATTTCTTACGATGGCTGAGCGATGGCTGAACGATGGCTGTCCGAATGAATCATAATCTTTTTATCATAGAATATTATTTTTAAACTTTTTTTCGAAAATTCAACAGCCCCCCAAGCAGAATAAGTCCGACGAACCGTTATTCAGCGGAGCAGTCATGGGTTTGCGAGAAAATAAAGACAGTGAATCAGATTCCGTATCGTCCAATCAGATTCTTGCAAAAATGCGTGCAAGAAATAATATATTACCTGACGAGGAGGCTGGCACTAGTACCGAGATCCCCGAGACCGAGCATGATGGATTATTAGCCGAGGTCACTCAGTTTGTGTTGTCAGGGGCAACCGTACCAGGCCAGGCTACATCTCAGGAAATCGTTGAACGATTCAAGACAAAGCTACCACAGGAGAATTCTTCGGTTTTTCGTGCGATGCTTCGTCGAATCTGCGACTTTTCTCGAGGGAACAGCAAAAAAGGAGTTTGGAAATTGAAAAGTGAATTTTTATAAAAACTTTCTTCTTTGGATTCATAGAATTTAATTCAATTTATTATTCAGTTGTATTGAAAAAGCCGGAATATGTTAGACAAAATACATAATTTGTTTACTCTTAATTCATTTCCGTTACTTTGTGTCCAACACGCGGGAAATGGTTCACTAGAAATTCGAGGAAATATCTTCAAAGCAATCCACAAATCGTATCATAATTTTCTATTAATGTCCTCATGCAATTGGTAGGAAATCTTGAATGAATCTTTCTCACTTGGAAGTCTTTAACAAAAACCTTTGAAAAGCCGTAATGAAAAGTGAGACTAAATTTCCTGCATTTCCTTTCAAAATAGCGAACAACCCACAACTGGCTTTTTATTTAGAGTTTATTGCATGATTTTTCTCTAGAGAGAAGCCTTAATGGAACTAAGCTTACAGTGAATTCACTGTTGTTTGTCGAAAATCCAACCAATGAGTGTCCTTTCATTATCTTTTTTAAAACCTTCGAGAAGGCTTTTATCGAAACCTTTCAATTGGAGTCCTGTGGTTCATTAAAAAGCTAGCAAGAAAGCTTGTGATATATGGGGTTTGAAGAAGTGCAGGCCGGAACACCTACAATTGTATGTTTTGTCTTCCGGAAATTTCCTCTCAATATTATCAAGTATGAAAATTTGAAAATGATAAATGTCGGGTTATTTGTAGGAACTTTTAGCTGACGGTTTGACTCGGCGGCTTTCGTGGTAAAATTGCTTTCCAAGTAGCATTACGAACATCTTCGAACTTTAAGCAATGGAATAGAGGGTTGACAAATGAATTAATGAACAATAGCAAGACTCCTACGCTCCATAGCTTGAGAGTGGATACAGAGACGCCACTGAATGCAATGACAGCTTGACTCGAAAGATAAGGCGTGTAGAACACGATGTATATCACTAGAACATAAACTAGAGCGGTGACAGATTTTCTGTATCGGGAAATGTTGATTGCTGAATGATGAGATTGTGAAGACATTTGGCTTTGTATTTGGTTATGATGGTATCGCAGAATGTGGAATATCTTAAGGTAGCAGTAACCCATTAACAACATGAAGATCGCTATTCCTATTGACGTTGCTAGGCAGTATACTTTTCCACCAATCAACAAAAGAAGCGCGAATATTAACGCATTTACCCATAATCCCATGCAGATGATGACTGTTTTGATGTTGGTTACCATGGTAACGTAGGTCAGGTGTAGGTGCAGGGCGAGGTAGCGGTCCACCGAAGCAGCAGTTACCATAAATAAAGCAGCCGCACAAAAAATTGAACAGACAATGTACGAAAAGAATGCAAAAAAGCATATCATTTCGTTGTCATGGTGATATCGTTCCAGAACTTTCCACGCTATGGAAAGAGGTATGCCAAGACAGGAGAGACCAATGTTCGATACTGCAAGATTACACATGTAGATATTTTGTGGTGTGTGCAGGGATGTTGTGCGAACGATAGCTACAAGAATAGCTATGTTCAACATGATTGACGGTACGACTGAAATACTGCTGATGACTATGAGAGCTATGGTGTAAGGAAAAACATCATCTGCAAGATTGTACCATTCCGTGAAATAACTGCAGGAAAAGTTCTCCATGTCTTTTCTTTTTTACTTGCTTTAAGATATCTTCCTTCAGTAAAAATTGTAACAATTAAGTGGAGAAACTAAATATTTCTGATATTAATTTTCGTCGTCGTCTTCTTTCAAAATCTCTTCAGAGAATTGATAATATTGTCATTCCGCTTGAGTGAGAAAAAAATCCCTGATATCAATTTCAAAGTTGAAATGTTTTTCCAAATATTCTTACCCTCTTCTTTTCGCCGTTGCTCCTGTTATAAAGTTCTTTCACCTGCCTTGTGTCACCAGGAACGTTTCCTTCTCGCCTTTTTTTATATATTTCTCCCTTCGATCGTTCTTTTACTAAATACTTTTTTCAAACACAGTTTTTCTCATCAGCTTGATATAACTCCTCTTAATGCTCTAAGCTGTACCAATATTTCGACAGCAACCCCAATCCCTTCAATTGAGATAATGCGCTTTTTCGCTCAACACGCATGATAGCTTTGCGTTTTCTAGCTAAGGACCTCAACCCACTCTCGAGAACTTGAGTTAGTCAACAATGTCCGTTTAGTTACTGAGATCCCAGTGTCTGTTTATTATGACCAAAAACATTGATGCAAATTAGACGAATTTGTTCCACCTGCCTTTCGGCGTTAAACAAATTTTTCCTCCAACTATTAGCCTGCCTGGAGACAAACAGGCGAAACAAAAATACAACTCTTAGCGTGTGGTATTCACCAAATTTTTAAAAAACGTGGTCCGGTTGAAAAGCTTTAACAATCGAAGCCAAGACCATATGTCAAGACCGAGGGTTAATCGATATTCTGAGTGGACATTTGGAGGGGCAGTGTTTGAATACAAACACTTTCATGAAGAGTGACAAAATACTTTGTTCGATAACTTGAATCAATTTTTTGTGAGTTGCAAAACTGCAATATGCATTATAAGCCTCACTAACTGTTTACCCAGAATAGCCTTGGCTCTTCGTTTCGATGATTTAACGTTTTCAACCCGACAACGTGTTTTCAATTTAGTGTATTTGAATATAGACCACTAAATTCGTCTGTTATTAACTGTGTTGTGGTTAATAATAATAATAATAATAATAATAATAATAATAATAATAATAATAATAATAATAATAATAATGATGATGATGATGATAATAATAATATAATAATATAATAATAATAGTAAAGGTCTATTGAAATCACAAAAGGACAACAGACGTGCCCAATTTACAATCATAAATATGTATAAGGAAAATATAAAAAATATAACACTACATCGTATCGTATATAAAAGACATCTATTGATAAAAACAGACTTGAAAAGGCTAGTGCACAACCTCGGTAAAATAAAATTATGTGTTCTGTCTCTGAGCTGCCTGTTTCTCTGTAGTGGAAAGGTTCTTGTTAATATTAGAAGGAGAAAGAGTAGGATCTTCCTAAAGATCGTGGCGTTTTTTGGCACCTGCTTCGACAGTTCATTTATGTACACAATGTATGGCTTTCTGGATCTTATAGCAACAGCTATATAAATGTTTACAATCTTTAATAGCGCCGGAATAATTCATCTCCGGCCTCTACGTTCACTTAAGGTATAGGCTTGCAATTGGGCAGAAATTAAATGGATGAGAAACATATAGAATCGATAACAGCTGAGGCTGGCTTTACATGTTATCAGACAAATGTTTAACCTTTCAAAACGTTGTACGTTTAAGCTTTCCGTTTATCCACAACTGTGCTATTCGGACAAAAATTCAAACGCCTAGCATTGCAAATTTGAGACCTACAAAATCGAAGTCGAATTTTGAACTTGTACGAGAAGCAAATTGACCGGTACAGTGACAACACCTTGTTCGGATGACTTTTGGCTGCTTGGTTGCCTGGTCACTTAGCTGTATGATAGTTTTTCGTGAAAATTCTAGTTCCTAATAGTAATTTCGAAATTGTTACATCACAATAGCTGTTATTACGGATGCATGCTAATGAGATGTAAATGAGACAACAAGCATTGTATTGACCCGATAGCCTCACTTGTATGATTCTCAAAACAAAAGAATATCTCATTTGCATGCATCCGTAATAACAGCTATTGCAAATGATGGAAAGGAAATAGTTGCATTTCATCATTGCTTGCATTACTACCAAGTGCCACTGTGATGTTCTTCTCCAAGTAGCTGTAGATTATGCTGCGCTCCAAGAATTAGAAGGAGCTTTGGGGAGATACCAATAACTTTTTTCATCCCCGGCAGAAGTCGTGTTCATCACGTAATGGTGCAAAGCTTCTTATTTCATTCAATATCATTCCTTACACGAATTTCTCCGCTTGTTTGTACGTAAATTAAACTTTTGGACAATTTCTTGACATACACTGCTAAAGTATTATAACTTTTTTTATATTTTTTAGAGTATTGTATTTTTTGAAGCCTTTTCTTTGCAAATAGATTCGATTTTTAATTGATTCCAAATGAATAGTATGTTCAAACAATCGTCTTTCAATTAATTTTTTTCCGTTCATCACAGATAAGTGTTTGAAGAACATCCGTTTTAATCTTGCTCTTTAGATATTTTAATTTTCGGGAAAATGTTTAAGACAATGTTTACTTGTCTTTTACAGATAATATTATCGAAATGAAGCTGAGCATAAGCGAAGTCTATTTTAGTTTATAGTATTGATTTTCTTAGCCATGTTCAGAAATACGTATCATGTTCAGAAATACGTATCATGTTCAGAAATACGTATCATGTTCAGAAATACGTATATTTTAAATATCTAAATCATTGATAAAATAGAAGGTGTTATGCGCAATTAAACTTGCAATTTAACTCCTAATGCGGAACTTTGCATGAATGGGAACATCATTGGAGTAAACTAGAGCTTCCGCTGTAAAAGAACAAGAAGACGAGAAATTCATTATTCATCTTTTGATCAATCATTTCCCACCATGAAGAAAACAGCACAAAGGAAAAATCATATACATTGTAACGTCTGCTAGTTATTTCTGATTTTCCAAAGGTCTTCTCAGCAGGCAGTTTTTACACTAAATGGTATATAATTGAACTTTACATCTGTCGCCATAGATATGATTGCACAGAAAGACGCAGCCCTAACAGTGAAGCAGCATACTCGCTTTTTCGTGTGATTCAGATGAGTTCTAATTCAAGCTGTTTCCACTTCACTGACTGGTTACCACTTGGAACGGTGTCCAAACCTCTGTACGCTTCCATGATGGCGGTAAATTGCATCACAATTATCCCTGCAAGTATACTAAATGCGCTGATCGTTATCACAATTTTGAAGACGCCTTCTCTGAGAGTATCACCAAGCATGGTCATCATTTGCAACATTGCCTTGTCTGACCTTGTGGTCGGGGTTGTCGCACAGCCAATATTTCTCGCCTGGATCACCCTCGAGTTCGTTGGTAAAACAGATGTTCTTTGCCCTTTAGCAGTATCTTTTGGCCTCTCGTCTACTTTATTCGCTGGAGTTTCGCTGTTAAGTATCACAGCATCAAGTATAGATCGTTATCTTGCTCTACACTTTCATCTCCGTTACCTTACCATCGTCACAACCCGTAGAGTTTCCATTACATGTGCTGTTACTTGGCTTGGTGCTTTTATCATATCTTCCACATGGATTCCCTTTGGTTTTATCATTTTTAGTTATGTCATAGCTACCTCAATTGCAGTGTGCCTACTCATAACCTCGTATTGCTATACAATCGTTTTCAAGACCCTCAGGCGACACCAGCATCAAATTCATACGCAATCGAACAGCAACCAAGTAGAAAACGTCGAGGACACTCTACCAACGAATAACGTCCAGAACTTCAAACGCTTCAAGAAATCTGTTTTCAGCGCGTTTAGCATCTTTGGTGCTTTTCTCGGATGTTATCTGCCTTGTTTTTGTACTCTCGTTTCCATAGCAATGAAGGGATACTCGCTTTCACTTGTAATAGCTTTGAAGTTTTCGGTGACTGTGGTTTTCGTGAATTCGGCTCTGAATCCTCTGTTGTTCCTGTGGAAAGTTACTGATCTTCGTCTAGAAATTCATAATACTCTCTCAAAGATGATTCATTGAGCAATCCCTCTCCTCCCCTCCCTTCCAAAAAAAATGTAATTTTTTTGACCATTTGCAATCTTGCCCCAAGAGCCTGTATTCCTTATGGTCAGCGGCGAGCAACGTTTTCCGCTGACCTGAAGGAACGCAGGCTCCGTTCACTTGATGTCAGTCAGGAATTTTAAAATTATGGTAATAAAATAAAGTCACTACGAAAACTCTCTGTCATTTATTTTGGGGAGGAGTTCAAATGAAGCCTGTGGGGGTGGGCGACTGTACCAATTATTACATTTGAATGAGTGGGAAGCTGTGGTGTGCTGGCTGATGAGCTTACACTTTGTATTTCTCTGGGTTTATTTCGACAAAAACAAATTCGTCCAAAATCTCCTGTTATATATCTTAAGCATTCTGTTTGAATTTTTATTTGGCATCGAGAGAAAAGTTTCTCTTGTTGGCATAGTATATTTATAATTAAAATTTGGGCTTTTTGAGGGGTTGTCGTTGGCGGCCATATTTGATTACCGGTGCGAAGCGCCCTGAATGTCGATTATTTTGGTTTTAAATTTTCAAATTCCTGGTTACTTTTTACTGAGGAAATCTTTCAAGCCTTGTTTCGCCTCGCAATCCTTCGAAACACACACACACACACACGACACACACAAAGAGAAGAATCATACATACAGCACATATAATGTAATACCGCTAACTAGTAGGTATCGGGGACGGTAACTGATCGATCTTACCGAACCATGCTAACCTTTTGTAATTTAGCTCAAATTTTCACCAATATAAGTTATTAGTAACGATAAAAATTCGTCCGTGGGAAAATTGCTACTAGTTTGATGTAGAACAAGTTGAATCAATCCTAAAAAGTCAGTTAAATTGCTGTCTTGGGATGAAACAGACGGAAAAAATGAAAAACAGTCTCTTGAACTATCTGCTTCATGTCAAGAAAAGTCTACAATATCTGCACTATAATCATTTTTGCTTATTTTACCAAGAGTGCCTTGTCTATGCCCTGTCCAAGAATTTTCATAAACTTCTACAAAGTTTGGTTTTCTCACCAAGAAATGACGTAAATCTTGACTGAACAATTTCTGAATCATTTTCTTCATTTTGTAAAACAAAGAATTTTTGGAAAAACTTTACTTTCCTGTTTGCATAATACGCTTCAAACTCTTCTTCTCTGTTTTGTTTTATCCTGTCACCTGCTAAATAAGTCAACGAACGGGAATAATGTTGACTATTACAACACAACCACTACATTGGCTTGTAAGATGGAGTTACAAATCACATGGTTGTTGAAGAAGAGAATGACAGTAAATTTGACATTCCTCTCACTCAAGGCCTGCAAATTATTCAAATTACTGGGAGTATACTTTTCATTCATATCTAGTTTTGACAAAGCAAGACGTCCTGTCGCCTGGCCTGCTTGCCTTTCAAGTTTCAAGTTCCTTTTCAACTGAAATTTAAGCTCAAAATACTGAACCAAAGGTCGTGCGTCGGAGGGAAAAAAATTAGTGTTCTAGACCTTTTCGCGTTTTCGAGAGTAAAATTCAACGATAAATATCCAGAAAGTGGCGTGGTTTGAAAGACCAAAGTGCCGAAAAGCGAAGATCCACAGTATCTAAAGTGTAAGTATTGGGGAGAACTAAGCACCTGTTTCATTATTTTATCTTATTCTCAAATACAAAACGGCCGCTTTCGAAAGAAGCTCTTCTCAGTGACGTTAAGATGGGCTTTCATTGCCATTCAATGGGCTTCCGTGTCTTTTTATTTTTAAGTTTTGTATTCCAGTAGAATCGTTTAGAAATATTAGTAAGAAAACTTACAAAGAAAGAAGGCCATGTTCTTTTTAATATAGCTTTTCAAATCAATAATAAGACTTTTATACGTACGCGAATTTTAAAGTTTTGATACCAGCTGCACAGCGAGTTGACCGTTTCTTTAACTAAACGAATTTACACGACGAAGGTGAAGATAGATGCCTCAACTCTTCTCGGTTTCAGTTTCTGTTTACGTAGAATTCAACTCCGCCTTTTCAACACAAAAAGCAGATTGTAGAATTTCCTAATGGATGTCAGGGATTTTTTAGTTGTTATGTCGTTTGATTGCTAAATGCATTTGGCATATTTGTTCAGCAATGACAAAAAGATATTCTTTACGAGTCACGAGAAAAACTCAAAAGATTAAATATTTTGATCTCTTATAACATGAGACAAATAGACTGCTTTAGACTTAAAAAACCGATTTCTTTTTCAAATAAAACTAAGATATCTTCAAGAATTTGGGCACTTGTTTTTGGTATGGTATTTTTCAAGACTTAAAATGACTATTTTGGTTTCTTAGTTGCATGCAATTTCAAGTCAAACTCACTCAACTACAAGCTTGAATTCACAAGCTTTGCATCTGCGTTGTCATTTTTTGTTCAGTTTTAGGATAAACAAAAATAGATTAAAAAAATAATGCAAATAGTAAACCCAAATCTTTGGTAAATACAACTATGCCGGTTAGTTTATTATTTAACATATTGTCAAACTTTCTAATCTTTCTATCTTACTCGAATTCTGAATGAATGTCAAAATTATTTCGATTCTTGAAAAAAAAAATACTACCATAAAATTGATGAGTTCAACTTTGAGCGAAAAATTATTTTTTGTTTTTTTGTCACAGAGACCGGCCACAAAATTATAACTTTCAAGTCGCTGTTTCAAGTATCAATAGACTTTACTGATCCCTCTATTTACTTTAGAAAACTTGAACAATTATGCAAAATGCAATTTTCCTCGGCGGGGAACTTTAATCAGTCTTGTCTGAAATACCAACTATGCATTATTTTGGAACAGCAGCTCAGACTACGACTTTTCGACTGAAATTAATTTTCTGATCATGGTTCTAATCTAACACGGTAATTGTAAAAGCCATTTATGTAAGCTAGGCATTTTATTTCGCAGTTTACTTAAGGAAAAATTACACTTCAAAAATATTGAAAAAGGTAAAACGCCCGTCAACTTAGTGAAATAATTAGGATTTTTATTAAAAATGTGCGCAAAAGTCACACACTGTAATAAATAATCTTGATGGTAATTCTGAAAAATGATTAGCTGAAAAATTGCTTTGCTATTATCCAATTTATGGCAGATATTTTTTTAATTTCTTATTTTTGAGGCTCGCCAAATTGCAATCATAAGTTTAATAAAAATCTACTGGCTGGGAGGCAGTTAGTGCTCATGATCACAGTTCAGTGTTAATTTACGTTGGTGACATTTGCAATGCTCACTAAAACTAACTCCCTCGTCATTCATTTCGGAATAGAATTATTACAATATGCCTGAATCCATATGTTGAAGAGATGTGGAGGTTCTCTGATCAATACGCTTAACTTTGAACAGCTAGCTAGTTTGCAAACTACCAGTTAGCACTCGAGCAAAATGAAGTAAAAATCTATCAGCGCACAAAGGCAAACTCAAGAAGAACAGCTTGACCGCTCCGCCAAGGTCGCCAAGAACTAGAATTAAGAAAAACAACGCAGGTAGAGTAACCAAAATCCACAGCGCTTTGCAGAGAGTTTTGAAACAGGTTTTGAGTGGAATAGCTGAGCTGCACGCGCGATCGTAACGCAGTCTATGTAACAAATGACATTCTTCCCTTTTTCCAGAACTTTCTTTATTATTTTTTCATATATATTTTTGATGTAGCCTTAATCAGTACGAAAAGTCAAAAGGTTATGGGGAAAATTCTCTAAATTTGACAGTTAAAATTTGGCTCATAAAAGTGACGTTTGTACGAGGATGGCGTATCACAATTTCATCCATGCCTCTCTCACTCTGATGGCCTAATGCATCTAATGACATGCCCCAGAGGGGTTTGCTTAATGCACTCAAAAAGAAAGTCCATCATACGGCTCGTGGCTAACCCCTGGGGTTTAACATTATCTAATGCATGCACTCTAGAGGTGCAATGTGTGACCTTCATCATGACTATTAACTACACATTTTTATTCTTTAAATCACAGACATCCGAACTCAAAGAAGACAAAGACACTGAAGATGGGCGCGACAGGAGCTCTCCATGGCAACCAAATCATAATATTTCGCGCCCTTTTCTCTGTTCTCGCCATGTTCAATATCTTGGGAAACTCTCTCGTTATCGTCACAATAACCTGCAGTAGACTTCTCCGAACTCCTATGCACTATTTATTAGTAAATCTCTCTATCGCTTACATCATTGTAGCTATCTTTTATATCCCTCGTTACATCGTCATTGACAAAAGAGTTTTCCCCGAGAACCAAATGGCCGCGGATTTCATGTGTAAGTTTTTGACCGAAGCAAGTCTGTCGTGGGTTGGTCTTCAAGCGTCTGTCTTTACTCTTGTAACCATGGCGTTCGAGAGGTATTTCGTTATTGTCCATCCTCGAATCGCTTTTGGGAGATTCACCAAAGCAACGCTCATTAAAGTCGTAGTAGCATGCTGGGTCTACGCCTTTTTCTTGACCATGGCAGAATTTGTTCATTATCGCTACGACAAACAAAAAAAGCGCTGCGTCTTTACCTGGACAGAAACTATGAGAGAGACAAATGCGTATCTGTGGGTCTTCACGTGCGGGATAGTCCCGATACTCGCAATGGGTCTTCTATACGGGAGGATACTTCACGATATTCACGTGCGCTGGAAGAGAGAGACAGCAGTTTCCAGAAGAGCGCTGCTTAGATCCAGACGACGAATGACGAAGACTGTCATCATACTTGCCTTGATTTACACCATCTTTTGGATACCAAATCTCGTTGTCTGGGTTCTCGGGCCTGGATATCCAGAGTACGGGATTCTTCTAGCCATGACCCACATGTGTTTGCTCTTGAGCGGCTGTACCATACCTTACGTCTATATTCTCCAAGATGAACAGTTTCAGCTTAGTTTGCAGGACTTGTGCTCGCGTCGTTGCAGGAACAGAGTTGAAGATGCCCCTCCTGTCCCCGAGGACAAGCACTCAAATGAAGAGGAAAAAACTGATGATATGATGAAGAAAGTGCGATTCGCTGCACCTTTTGTCCTGGTACCAAGACTGGAAATGGAGCAACCAAACCAGTCATAGAGGAAGTGCTGAAAAAGTTTAAACATTCTAGAGGACCGCGCGCGCGAGTTCACTGTAGCCATACTGTAGGGTACGTAGCACCAATTCTTCGTTTGCACATGATGATCATGTTACCCGTGTTGCATAGACCTAATCGGCTAACTCGTTGCCGTTGCCATCAAAGTCAAGATCTCCGGGAAAAAGAACTTTTTCCCAAAATGTTTCCATGTGATATCGAAATACAAAAGAATCTTACTCCCAGAGATTTTGAATTGGGTGGAAACTGACATACATAGCAAAGCGTTAGCCGATTAGGTCTATTGGTGATATATTTCTTGATTCAATGCAAAGTTTTTGCATGATAAGAGATTCAACTTCCCAAAGGTGGAAACTTTCTATTGTTTTCCCCCTAAAAAAAAAAGAAAAAATATTTTTCCTTTTTCGGGTTTTCCAAAACAGCAAACGCTGGAGCGAGAATAAATAAACTCTGGACCCCAGGGTACGGTCATTATTTCTCGCCTGGGGAAGTGGGTCAGAGGATTTAGGGGGATCACGTGGTTTTTGACATCCGAAGGGGGAGTAGCTATATAGCTATAGACCCCTTGCAGCACGTCGGAATGCAGCTCAGGACAAAACAATAGTTTCAAATTCTCAGGAGATTGAAATTCTTTTGTTTTTTCCTCCAAATTGAGCTGCTTTGACGTCACGTGAAAGAGGTGTATTAATTGATAGGCATCAACCACTAGTAAGGGGGATCAGTAAAAAGATAGTAATTCTTCTGATTCTTGGGGGCTGATTTCTGAAATACCTTGTTTGGGCTTCCTGTGTCATACTCTTACCTTTTTCTAATGGGATTAGTTGATGATTATGACGTCTCAACAAAAATATACTTTCCGCGACTACGCAGTTGATAAATGGTGACCAATTTTACTTTAATTGACCCTAAAATTGATTTCCTTCAATATTATATCGATCCCCGAATGAGGATGTCAATGGGGTTTACAGTTCTGACAAATAGCCTTAAAATTAACTGACATTTCTGTTACTTTGGTTAAATATTATGCCCAGCGCTTGTAAGATTAATTAGTAGCTAACTGACAGTTGGCGAAAAAAATTAGTGTAGGACAATCAGGTACCCCATTTGCCCCCCCCCCCCCCCCCCCGAATGCCTCACAAATTCAAAGAAAAAAGAAAAAATTCAGTTCATATATATATATAGGCAAAGTTTCGGTGAAAATTTGTAGTACAAAAAAGCTGATATTTCAGTACGTTAAAGTGAAAGTCACGATCAAATGATCTAAAGAATAGCATATTATAATGCATTATAATTTGCAGAGATGTGTACAGTGTAAATAAAATTATCCGCCGTGATGTTGTAATATTTGCCATTTAATTGCTAGCACTAATGAACTATTTAAAGTCCATACGACGCCTCAGCTTCTTCGAATGTTTCGGGGGGGGGGGGGGGGTGTATTGTTTTGAAAGTTATTAGGAATTTTTTACTTGTAATTTTAAAGTAGCTGTGTCTCTTTGTTTCTTCTATCTGTTTCCGCTAGTCCCTTTTCGTGTATCCCGGGCGCTTTTAGTACTTTAACTATTTTAGGTAGCTGTGCTCCATTTTTTTAATTTTTCCTTCTTCTTTTACTTGTATTTATGTAATTAATTAAGAGTACAGATAAAGTTGTCTTAGCTTGTTCTTGTTCTGGTTCTTACAAGACTGATTTCTAAAATACCTAGGTTGGGCTTCCTGTGTCATTTCCTTTTCTTTATCAAGTCAGCTTTTTGTTATATAATGGTTCGGAAAATCAGAAATCTAAATATATCAAAATATCTTACTGCTTATGTTTATTGTTATATTTATTTATAAGTTATTTTAATTTAAAAAAATAACTTAAAAGAGGTTTTTTAGACATATATTTATATATATATATATGTAAATAGATTTGTTTATTCTTAGTATACTTTATCTATATATTATATTATTGTTATTTCATTGCATTTAACCTGTAATATATTGTCTTTGAAAAGCCCATAATAAAATATGTATGCATGTAATTATCATTCATAAATTATTAATCAATATTACTAAGCGTGGTTACATAGCAATCGCTGAAGCTTCAACAACCAATGGAAGATTTTTACGTTGTTTAGTGAGGGATATAACAAATAATTTAAGTCTATTTGTCTTGAAAATAACTCTTAAATAGACTCCCAGCAATGCATAGTAGTCGGAAAAATTATAACCAAGGCGATGTCCAGTCTCTAATGCAAAGATGTTTTATCTATGCGACGTGTTTGGGTTTTGTAGTAATCCCACTAGTTTACTTCGCTTGGCCTTCGAGATCGACGATTTCAGACCATGTTAATGCTCAAAGCATTGATTTCTATCACAGGTCTGGTCTAAATACGAAGTATAACGATACTTATCCTCTGAGCACCCCAGAAAAGCTTGCTGATGGTATGCGATTTCGGATAGGAGTCATTGCAGACTTGGACGAGAATTCGAAGTCCTCCACCAAGAAGAACACCTGGACTAGCCATTATAAACGTGGACACTTGACCCTTACAAGCGATCGTAAGGTATCCCTGGAATGGGATGATGAGATAGTTGTGCTCTCGTCGACACTTTCTCAAAAGGGCCGTGGGATGGAGCTCTCAGAGTTGATAGCTTTTAATGGTAAACTATATGCCATAGATGATAGGACTGGGGTGCTGTTTCAGATCATGAATGAACATGTAGTTGCCTGGGTGATCCTACCAGATGGAGATGGTACCGAGGCTAAAGGGTTCAAAGGGGAGTGGCTTGCCGTCAAGAGCAAAACTCTCTATGTAGGGGGGCTTGGGAAGGAATGGACGACAACTGAAGGGGTATTCCAGAACCATAATCCCCAGTGGGTGAAGAGTATTGGGGTGAATGGAGATGTTGTGCACCATAACTGGGTGCCAAGGTATGATGCCATGCGAGCAGCACTAGGAATCATGCCACCTGGATACATTATCCATGAATCAGCAAACTGGAGTGATAAGCACAAAAAGTGGTTCTTTTTACCTAGACGAGCTAGCCATGAATCCTATAATGAAAAGGATGATGAGCATCGCGCCACCAATGTCCTCATCAGCTGTGATGAGCACTTCAGCAACATTCATGTGCGCACTATTGGTGAGCTGAATCCTACACATGGCTTTTCTTCATTTAAGTTTATCCCAGGAACAGATGATGAATTGATTGTTGCATTGAAGACAGAAGAAGACAAGGGAGTCATAAGATCATATATTCTTGCTTTTGATATACATGGACAAGAACTCATGAAGGAAACCTTGATTGGAGAGAACAAATTTGAAGGGATTGAATTCATATGAAGCAGAAAATTCTCAGTTTTACTTCTAGCCATAATTCATAAATAAATATTGATTCCATTTTATTTGAATTTTATTTTTTGATTACCGCCTACCTTCAAAATAAGAACCTTCATATTTCATTGAACCCTGAAACAACCTTTGTTCTGATTCAAGTTGGTGTATGGCCAGGTAAATTGGAATTTAGCATGTTGGTTTTGGTGGAGAGAGGAAACTGGAGAACTTTGAGAAAACCCTCAAATTGAGGGAGAGACCCAACAAATTCTAATCACTTGGGATTTCAAGTCCTGAGGTGAGAGATGAGTGGACTGCCATACCACCCTTCCCATACACTTTTAATCTAGTCCTATTTTGGTAGAACTGTATTTGAATAAAGGAAATTTATAACAATATTTTTTTGTAAAGAATACATTGTCTTTGAAACTAATTAAAAGAGAATTGATGCTATCATAAGTGCTGAATTTAGTCATATCCATACCTTTCCCATAGAATTGCCAAGGGGATGGGAGAGTCTAAAGAGGGTACATATACAGTTGTATAAAAACTTCCTTAGCAGTCATTAGGCTGAATTATGGATAATTTTACAATAATAAATATAATAATATAAATAATTTTATAAACTAAATTATTACTAAACATGTATAATATATGAAATGTTAATTATAAAATGTTAAGTATAAAATGTTAGAATACTTATAAAAATATAGGAAAAATCGCCCTAACTATAAAAAGTGCATGGCTTATATTATAGTACCACAAAATATCATCTTGGAAGATTTGGAATTTCCAAGGAACGTAGGGAGGGTCTGAAGAAAGAATATATTTGTGTATCTATAAAGTATTCATACCTCGGTCAAGCAAAGAGGATTTAAGTTTTCACAGGATGTAAAAGTTCCAAAGAAGGTATATTGTGTAATTATGTAAAGTGTTCATACATATTATTTTTTCTTACTATTGTCACCACAGTCACAAGCCAAGAATTTTCAAGAACTTAAATTTTTCAGAATAAAGTTATTGATAAGGCTGAAAACATTTAACCTTTAAATTTTATAACCAAGAAATAAACCACTTTTACTAGTGGGTTGCAAATTCAGTATATATACTAATTTGGTCCACTGTCACTCCCACACACTACCACTACATAATCTTAAATATTCTATGCAAAAACCATACAACTGTCAACTCCCACGTTGATTTTATCAATACCCTGAATTTTTTTGAACGAATGACAACTTTGCTTGGAACTCAAATGTCGAAGTTCAATATCACCATGGAGACGAATGCTACGCGCCCCCTTAAATTTGTCATTTATATCAAGTGCGCGGTGTATTGTGGGATAGTCTTGTCGAAGAGCTTCAGAGGAATGGCGATGTTGTCCGCTGCAGCATTACTCGATGAACTCATGGGGGCAGATAGAGATCTTGCCCCTGACCAAAAAGGAAAGTCAACACACTGGTCTGACACTCAGGTATTATACTAAGTCCGTGTTACAAAAAGATTGCTTTTTTTCACTCCAGGGGGCTTAAAAAAGCCCATTTAGTCTGCTTGGTACTTCCAAAATGGCGGCTCTAGATAACCTTGCTTGGTTTGCTTGGCCACTGAATTCCCTATTTTTACCGTTTATTTTCAGGTCTGTAAATACCATTTATGTGGTTTTTGTCCTTCGGAGCTTTTTATCAATACCAGATCAGATTTAGGTAAGTGGTGAAGTTTGGTAGAACTGATGTTCAAGCAAAGCAACAAAGAAAGCCAAGGAAACATTTTCTTGGGACATTTTCACGCTTTTCTTTCCTTATTCCTCTATTGATTTATGTTCTCTTCATCTTAATTTAGACGCAAGAAGTTTTAAGCTATTTCAGCAATGACAGCTGAAGTGAATGATTTCAATATAATTCATTATTATCTACAGTGTTGAAAGACAAATTTTTGGCATG
The DNA here is from genome assembly GCA_964019055.1 of Anthopleura xanthogrammica. NCBI lineage: Eukaryota > Metazoa > Cnidaria > Anthozoa > Actiniaria > Actiniidae > Anthopleura > Anthopleura xanthogrammica. The sequence goes on along the minus strand of OZ025221.1, from coordinate 8,919,880 downwards.
AACTATTTATTAATCATTGGATTTAGAAAATTTTTCGCGGTGGTTCTGGTTTTCTGTTAAAATATTGAACTGTCGTCAATTAGTTTATGGAAATTTTTAAAAACTTAAACTATTCATGAAGCTTTTTATAATCCTGAAGGTAAATTTTTTTCTCTTTTACAGGTCCATGTGAAAAATTGCATGATGATAAGCTAAAAGCTGTGTAAGTTGATTATCTGAACTTGTTGCTAGATAAAACACCTGCTACAATATTGAATTTTTCTTAAATTCTCTTCCTTAGCTATGAAAAGAGTAGTCGATTTGGTCAAATGGGATATGAAGAAGACTTCCTGCGTTACCTTCAAAGTATCATGACTGATGTTGAAAGAAGAATACGACGAGGTCATGCTAGACTTATACCTAGAGAAAAGGTCTGTAACAAACTCCTTTCACCAAGCTGAGACAACTCTAATATCTAGACCAGTTTTTGTATGAATATGAAAAACTTTTGTATGAATATGAAAAACCTTGCCGTGACCATGCTGCATGCCATGACTTTTCACACTTATACAAAATCTGCTCTTAAGTGTAGAATCAAGGGTGGAGTAGTTTGTCACCTATGGGGTCTTGGGGTTGATTCCTGGATTCTGAGTTATACATGAGTAGAGTTTTATGGTTTCAACCTTGATTTAAGGACTTTTTTGTCTGGCTTCTCTGGTTCCATTTTTCAGGGTGTTGATAAATTTGAAGGTAGATCTAAGGAATAAATTTACTACAGATCTGATAATTAACCGAAAAATTCAGGCAGGCTGTGACAATGCTGTGTTCAAGCACTCTGATTGGATTATAGTTATATCAATTGTCCATCATGTGCTATGATAGTGCAGCGTGTGTCCTGTCATGTTGTAGTTATAGAAAATCCACCCTAATATGCTCATATTTTCAAACCATGACTGGACCTTTGATGATCTTAAATTCAGATTCTATAATGCAGAAACCACATGCTAACAAAACGGTGGGGTTCTATAAATTTAGATTAATCACAAGAACAGCTGAAATGGCAATAAGACCCAATAAAATATTCTTCATGGAAAATATTTGTAAAACCTCAGAAAACATTCATTTATTGCTTTTTTCTAATATTCTAGGAACCTCCTGCCGTCAAAGTTGATAACGAGAAAGAAGAGATGTTGACACAGAAGATCAACACCTTGATTGAACAGGTAATAATATAGTTTCTCTATTTTCACTGACAAAACATCACCGAATTAATAACACGTGAAGTATGAATTCCACGGGCAGACACCTATACTCCCTGGCGTTCTGTAGATCATATAAGAAACAGCAGGACAGCAGTTCGGCCCAGTTAAACAGTTTTTTCAGCCGGCGAGAGCAACTTTAAGGATTTCGGATTTACCCACCCACCTCCGCTTGCGATGTTCCTGGCTTCACACATCCCTGAACGCACCTCTACCTTGCACTCCCAAATATTTTCCCCCATGTCTAATCTCATACAGTGCAAACAATAGAGGTGCAGTTTTGGTAGTGAGAATCGGTTACTATACCAAACCACATGTTATTCACCCCAGCATTATTTGTTTCTCGTTAGCATTATTTAGGAGGTGAATGAATAAAGGTTTCACAATTGTGTATTAGTAGCCATGTCCAGCTGAGTTGAGCTTCAGAACAAGCTCAAGGTCAACCAATCAGAATTGAGGATTCAGCATCGTATTTTGATTAGCATTTCCTATTATTCTGCCAAGAGAATTTATGAAATACGAGTTCTTCATGGCAGAATTTTATTTCAATCAACAAGAAAAGTCTACATTGTATACTCGGAAAATGCCCGAAAAATGCTAACCAAAAATAGTGGCCCATAATTCCTTTCGGGGAAGGCGATCAACTCAGCTGGTATTGGATGACAACGTGTTATCCAACATAGCTGCTGTTTTATAGACCCTCCTCATGGTTTTAATTTCACTCTTAAAGCCTGTGTCACACACTACAACTGACATGGTCTCATGCAACCTGCAATAATTTTTTTCGCTAGACAAGTTGCATTAGAAATTATTATAGCATGTGACATGGCCTTAAGAAGTTGAAATGAAAGAAGCATATTTTTTAATTGTACTAAGTTATGCTGTATGGTAATGATTAACTAAATTCAGGTTGAGGAACTCGGATCTGAAGGCAAAGTAGAAGAAGCTCAAGGTGTAATGAAACTAATAGATCAACTAAAAGATGAAAAAGAACAGTTAAATGGGGTGAGTAAAACTATTACTTGGTAGGCTTCATGCTGACAGAACAGGCACAACCCTCTGGTTCTGCATGTTAGATTCTGTTAGATGAGGAATGAGGTTATTGTAGCAGTAGTGCACTCGCCTCACCCAGGGGGGTTTCTGGTTTGATTCCTGGACTCGGCATCACATGTTAGTAGAGTTTGTGCAGTCTTTCTCTTGGTTCAAGGGTTTTCTCCAGTTTTCTTCCCTCCACAAAACCTAGCCCCCTAAATTGCAATTCAATCTGTGAGTTAGCCATGCCCTCACTTAGATCAGCCCAAACGCTGTTTCAGGGTTCCATGAAATTTGAAGGAACATCAAATCAGTGATACAGGGCTTGAAATTAATGCTTGCGAGAGAGAAAAATATGCACTAGCCAACACTTGCGAGTAAGAATCAATCATGCCTTTAAAACTTCACCACTTTGCTAGTGGACTAAAAAGTTAACTTCGAGCCCTGGTTAATTGCAATTTAGGGGGTTCTTAACAAAGGATTAGTCTCTTTCTTTTACATGATGTTATGTACATGTGTTTTGTATCTCATATTCTTATTTCTTCAATAAAATATCAGAAAGGAAGAGATTCAAATCACATGACATCGCAGGAGAAACAGATGGAAGTATGTGAGGTCTGTGGTGCATTTCTCATTGTTGGTGATGCTCAGACCAGAGTAGATGACCATCTTCAAGGAAAGCAACATATGGGCTATGCAAAGATCAAGTCTACACTGGAAGAGTTCAGGGTATGGACAATTACACTGCATTTTACATAGCTCTTATAACATCATACTGTAATAATAATAATACAATATTTATATAGCGCTATTTCCTGAAGCTCAATAGCGCTTAAATACTGGTACTAATAATACTGGTACTGTAGAGGTATAAGCCCTGGGCTTATACAGTACAGTACAACTTTGCAAGGGTTCTGGATTCTACAGTATATAAATTTACTTCTTTTATTTCGTTTTAGTCACGTCCTTGGAAAAATGCAAGAAACGACAAAGATAAAGAACAGGATGTTGAAAAGCCAAAGGAAAGAGAAAGTAACCGTGATCGTGATAGGGACAGAGATCGTGACCGGGAGAGGGATAGAGATAGAGAGAGGAGGAGGGATAGGGACAGAGATAGAGACGTCCGTGATCGTGACAGAAGACGTGATCGAGATAGGGACCGAGATCGTGACCGTGATCGTGATAGGGATTCAGACAGAGACCGCCGCAGGGATCGCGACAGGGATAGAAACAGAGAAGACAGCAAAGATTCTAAAAGGGATGATAAAGATAAGTCCAAAAGATCCCGAAGCAGGTGAGTGAAGCTAATCCCTTAAAAATTGCCGACTAACCCAAAAACTTTATCCTCTAACTCGACATGAGGTATTTCTTCGATGAAAACCCTACCAATATGCATGCTTAACAGTTTGGTAACTGTAACCATGCATCTCAGGAGATTACATAAAAGGTCAAATTACCGTATTTTAAATCTTGACATAAGTCAAACATATATAGCATGCATTTGGTAAATGCAGTCCATGGCTATCTACTGGAATTATTCGAATTAACGTCATCAGTGCAAGAACTAAACACCAGATGTCAGACCAACCCTTCAGCTATGGAACACTGGATCTGTAAAAGAGGTATTCAATATGATTTTGAATAGTTCAGAAAAAAATAGAGCTAAGATTTGGAATATCAAAAAAAAAAAAAATTTTCCTAGGAGATTATTCTTGCAAGTCAGTGAAAAAGAAAAAAATAAGGCAAGAAAAAAAAAACATAGGAAAACATATTTTAATACCGTAGCGTAATTATAGAATTAACTGGAATAGTTTTGTGGAAAAAGAGTTAAGAATTTTTTTTTAGGATTTCAGTTAAAAAACCATCAATTTCTTAAATGTTTTTGATGTAGTACATTATTTTATGTAGTGTTTCTAATATATCCTAATGGTTAAAGAAAATTTCTATACCTATAATATATCAAGCCAACTGCTACATGTATTGAAGGTGTACGACAGACCGGAAAAGCCAAGGTACAAAAAAATGAAGCTTTGAATTTGTAATTTTATCGTGAATTTCGTCCTTGCGGCAGTTGTTGCCCTAACATTACTCAAGTTCCAGCTAAACCATTAAATCTTCTGGTGTGAGTTCAACTTCATCAGTTCTACAGTACTCTACCGTTGCGGCATTACTGGTATTCACCAGTAGACAAAGAACAGTCTAATTAAGGTATTCTTCAAGGACAGGTATCCCTTTTGTATTCTCACAATAAAATCTCTGAATTGCTTTTTGAATTCAGTGATTAAAAGCCCCGTTTATGACAAGGAAAAGTCCTCTCTTAGTTAAATCCATTGTAATAAGCTTTATGCTAGCAGGTAGTTAATCTAGTATAAAAGTGAAAAAATATTGAAGAGTATTCCTTATAATTGTGTTTGTAATTGTGTACCTGATATAGGTAAGGGTGGATCTGGGTCAAGGCCCTTCCCTTACTTTTTCATTTACAAAAACTTCAGTTCCTGTTTGAATATACATTATTTATGTTCCCAGACTTTGAGCTTTTGTGTCCTGTCTCTACTGCCCCTTTTTTTCTATGAGGAGTGAATAGTAGTGAACTTGGATACTGCACTAAATCTTTGGAAAATTTTGGAAACCCTTTGGAGAATTCTTATCAAATGTTTGATTTGATGGGCTGGAAATTATAAACATGCAAGAAAGAATGTTTAGACAGAATACCTGTTTCATGAGGTTCAAATTGTATTTAAAGTTATAACATCATTTCAGGTCCCGCGAGAGATCAACCAGAGACAGCAGGGACAGCAGAGACAACAAAGATAATGAGATGAGTGAGAAACGAAGATCAAGCTCTCCACGCCGCTCTAAATCCCCTCGTTGAGTCGGCCTCTTGAAGACAACATGGGATGGTTGGTCTCAACTTTGGCTATGAAGATTTCTACTTAGGCTAGTCCATGAAGAAGCTCATCGTCAAGGTACCCTGAAGGTACTTTTAATGTGGTAGTCAGTAAACTATATGTAAGGCCCGGAAGGGCTCTGATGTGAAAGGGGAGGGGATGCTCGTCATACCTTTTAGGGGTCATTTTCAAAATTTCTGACGAGCATTCCCGTCCTTCTATATTTAGGAGTCCCCTCCGGGATGTAAGGATATAATTTTTTGTACTTTAGTATTAGTATTACTGGTAGCTAAAAATAAGCTTCAATAATTTAGCTTATTCCGTTGCTTGTTTGCATTTTCTCTTATTCCCTGAGACATACACACTGCATACATATCATTTGGTAGTTTTTCTGGCATGCAGGCTTGTAAATAATTAGTGTTTTTAAGGCCCAGTTTTTGTGCTTAATCTCTGAAGTGATCTGTAGTTTGTAATGTATCGTAGTCAGTGAATGAAAGATTTATGCCTGAGTGCAACATTGCCAATTAAACATCAAACTTCTCCATCACTAAATTAAGTAAGATCAAACAAAAAGTTCGTTATAAAATTGGTACATAAAAAGTCTAGCATTCAAACCAGGCCTTGGTTATTGCTGCAAGTGGTAAACTAAATTTATAATGTATCAGAATGGTTTTCTTTTGTTTCAAAATAGTTTGTGCTTCAAAAAAGGTCCATGAATTCTCACAGGGAGGGATTGAAAACATGATTATTTATGCCGCAATATCCAAATAATGCTACTGGCATTAGTTTAGGACAAAAATGTGATAAAAAATCTTGTGATATTTGAGTTACCTTAACTTTCTCCAGTCAACCATAATAATTTTGTATATCTGTTCTATTCATAAGATTTATGTAGTACTTAATCCTGTAATAATCATGAAAGTCTTTGTCCATTAAACAGTGTTGTTGGATCTGTCTTGTGCATTTTTATTTCTTATAATAAAGACCTTTCCAAACCACAAAACAGTGACTCCAAGCTAAGTTGGACTTGATATGTTCATGTTCATACATTTATGGTCTTTTATCAATTTAAGCCTCAACTTCATGCCATTGTTCCGGCTACCCAAGTGAATTCAGGAAAGGTGTATACGAGGCTTGGTTGAGGTTGAAGCTCTGATAGCATTTCAATTTACTACAACAATTCAGTACAAAAAGTTTATTTACTCAAATGATGTAGTTGACAATAAAAAAAGCAATGTTCTGTTACATATTTAATCCATTGTTGATTTATTCCTGCATTAAATTCTTTGCACTAGGCTACACCACACTAACTGGGCATCAGCTTAATTGAAAGCTCAGAAATGATACACAATGCAATAAAAGCTAAGTAGTTATCGGAAACTGGTACACAATGGTCTCGATAAAAACTGCAGAAGTTTTGAAGAAGACTGATTGTTTTTTAATGGGAAAATTCCCTTTAAATTTATTATTTCTCAAAAATTTGAATTACATTTAAAATTAGGGCAGGGTAAAAAAAAGTACAATGCTATAGAGCTTTTAAGTTGTGACATATAACCAGGTTTAACTGCTCATAAAAACTGCTAAAATAAAGCAATTCTCAATGATTTAACTTACACCTGAAACAGAACTTTGGACAATGAATCCGGTCACACAAAAAAAAGCAAGAAAAATCTTTATAAAACTGCTTTTCATTTCGGATCTGGAAGTAGTTTTTTCATTCAATTGACGTCACACTTAAAAGCTCTATAAGAAAAAGTGTACAACTGATTTATGTTTTTGCAAATTTCCAAAATATCCTGAAATATTATTCCCTGACTTGTTGATTTATGTTGTTGACATTCAGAAAAATATCTTAATTTGAGCCATTTTCTTCATGTCAGCAATTATCCTAGGGTACTGTCTTGCTCAGCATCTAACACACATTACTGTACATGTAGGTGGTTATCTGAAATATAAAAGAAATAGAAATGAATATTTGAAGTTATGGGTGAGGTGCTTTTTAGTTTCCATTGATTAGGGGGTCCAGAACAGGTTATGGGTTACCTGTGGCAATCTAAACCACAGGAAGACCAAAGGATAAAAGTACCCTCAGAACTTTGATTTATCAAAAGATCTGGCAAACGCTTTTTTCCTTTTCCTTGCATTTTTCTTTTTATTTATTTATTTTTTTTGTCCACAAATAATTTTTTTGTGGTATTACTATCAAATTGTTTGCTTTCCTTCCGTATTAACCTAATCTTCAACACGTTATCTTTCCCACTGTTACAAATTATAAAGTCGCCTTTTATTTCTAATTTTGAGAAAATTCCGGTTCTTTTATTAATTTCTCATGAACACAGCAGGAGACTGCTTGTGTTTTGTCTTTCTGGTTGAACGAACTAAAATCTAATCTTCCATTTGATCAAAATATCGGGTATATGACCAATTTATTGAGTAAAACTTGTCAACTAAATTTCCGTCTCAACGGTTTTTCATAAAGATAAAGGGCGATAAACTAACCTTATCTTTATTTTTTGGGATTTTTCAATTGAATTTTATCAATTAAGCTTGTTTTGTTGTGGGTTATTTTGATGCTCGAGGGTCGCTCGAGGGCAGTTTCATGGCTTTTTGTTATGCTTTCATTTTCTTGAGAATTTGGTAGGTATTTTTTGCTCAATTTAAAGTTTAAAAACAAAACTATATAAATTCAGTAAATGGCTCGTTCACTTACTGACTACTTTACCCTGGAATCGGGAAAATTGACAAAGACAAAACCATTGAAGCAAAACAGGGGAATTGGATCGAAATTTAAAATTTAAATGTAAAAACTTCAAAACTCATCGAACCTTGAGTCCGGAATACTAATAATTGACTTATTTTTCATTACGAAACAGTGTTTCTACTCGGGGGTATTACCGAAGTTAAACAGGAACTCGATTCAGTAAAAGAGCATTGGATAAAATTTGAACTGAAAATACAACTCTCCCTTAATGATTAGTATAGAATTTCTTTTTTTTTTTAAATGTTTTTACACAAAGTTTTAGCATCGTAAAATAACATATATTCCCTAAAAAATGGTTCAAAACCAGTTGAGTATTTTTTCCTCGCGAATTCAAACTGTGAATTCAACTACTTTTTTGCTGACTAATACTCATTAATCTTTTATTTCTATCGGTTCGTATAGAAAAATAGATTATTCTTCAACATAGCTACGCACTACGTATGTAAATACTTGGTTCTGTAAGACAAACAACAGCTGCAGTTAAAGTTATACAAATGTCATACATCTCAAAGTACTCGCAGGAAAAAAATCCTCTGGCGGAAATCAGTTTCTTTTGTTATACGAAAATACGCAACAAAATGGACTTTAAAGTCTCCTTGAAATTTTTAGCAGAGATTTTAAAACATTTTCTGTATTACCCTAACACTGTTGCGCTAACAAAACTCCTGCAGTTTTCGTGTTTTGTCTTCAAGCTGAAAATTTCAGTATTGTATATGAGCATGAAAAATCTTGAATTCCTAAGCAAAAATAAAAGTTCTAAACTCCATAGATTATTAATGGAGATCTAGAAAGTTTTGATTGGTATTATACTTCACAGCTTATCATGATTTTTGTCCAAAGAAATAAAATCAAGATAAATTCTAAAAAGTTTATTGAACGCGAGTTGACTTGAGTTCATTCCACACAAAAAACCTATAAAATGCGAGCCGTTGACATTTTTGAAACAATTTAACGTTCTTAAGGTTTCTTCTAATATTTTAATCCTTTTTACTTGGATTATTTTTCAATTTAGGAGTTAATAAAGTCTCACCTTATTGCTTATTCTTTTCAGGAGTTTTCTCTCGCTTCTGTTTCTGATTCTTTCCACGTTTGTGGTGTCTCTTGTGTTCTCGCTTGTGTGCTTTCTTAGATTTCTTTTTCATCAATCTCTTAATTTTTTTCTGCTTCAAGAGATTCTTTTTGAAAGCCTTCTTTTCTTTCTTGTGTTGACGTTTGAGCTTGAGCTTTCTCTTTTGCAAGAACTTTCGTTTTAGTTTCTGAATCAAGCGATGGCGCTTCAGTTTTAAAGCTTCTTTCTTCATTTTCTTCAAAAGTCTTCGCTTTTCTTTCTCGTTGAGCTTCTCGAAGTCTTCTCTTTTCAGCTCTCTCAAGGTCGAAAGCACTTCCTTCTTGTTCAATTCCTTTGGGTTGATCTTAGGAAGTTTTAAATTCTTCAAGGAGTTTTCCTTCTTCGCAAGGCCATTAACTGCTAAGACAACAAGCTTGTCTTTTGGTTTTTCCGCTGTCACGGCGAGAGCAACAACGGCCAAAAAAACGCCAAGAAACAGCGCCTTCAACATCGTGGATAGTCTTCACGAACAAAAAACCGACGTGTGAACAAACTTTCAAAACGTTCTCTTCAATTAAGAGGGAGAGTTCACGAGTTTCAGTAAACTATTTGAGCGGTTTCGTGATCCAGCGAGGTTGACTGTAATCACTGAAAATTAACATTTTAGCTGAAATAACCCACATTAACGCAGCGTCTTTTGTCATTGTTATGCAAATTACAGACCAACCCATGCCATTGTGAGTAATATTCCAGCCACCTGATTGGACAGTATGATAGCTACGTCATACTCTGTTTTAAAATCACTTTTAAACAAAATGGTTGAGTTACTTTGAGCAATTAAGTATGTGAAAGTAAGCTTGCTATCGTTGGATAATTGACAGTCGGAGTATACCATGCAAGACTAAAGCAGATTTTGAGTACCTGCTTGTTTTCATTGGGTCTTTAACTTCTACATCGAGGTTCGGCACAGAACATTTGAAACAGAGTCGTATGTCGCAAGCCGAGATAAGCGCGAATTTTTTTTTAAAGGAATATTCATTAACAGAAGAGAAAGAAAACATAGAAAAAATGTTTTAGTGTTTTTAGTGAAGAAAATTCTATGCAGGGATTGAGGGAGGTGCTTGAGGAACTGGGTGAACAATTTGTTGACTGAGTGGTGAGGGGAGGGGTGACTGTGTTTTTGTTTGTTCCAGAGAAAGGACTACAAACTGAGTATACTATTTAGCTCCTCCTTTATTTCTCTTCTCCTTTCTCGGAGGTAATCAGATGAACCTTTATGACTTTTCTTCAAACATTCAAATTTTATCGATACCCTGAAACAAGGGCTGATGTAAGTCAGGGCACACACCGAACCCTGAAACAACCTCTGGGCTGATCAAAGTCAGGGCTCAGATAACTCACAGATTGAATTTAATACATTATTCACTGCGCATTGCTCCAAATTTCTCTAATATTCAAATATATGATAAAAGGGACCGCTTTTCAATAATACAAACCTATCCTAGGGCAATATGAGCAAGGCATGTCACGTGACTACAAAGGCGGTGGATTACACAATCTTGGGAGTGCGTTACCGTACTGAGAAGAAGGAGGAGGAGGCATTGGAATTTAGGTAGGGAAACCTTAAAATATGCACAATATAGGGGTTACAAAACATATGATTCAAGGATTGGTTAATACAGCCTTTGAGTAAAAGCAAGAGACCATGAAGGTCTCTTGGTAAAAGTGCACAACTTTTTTTCACAGGACAGCTAGTTCAGTGGAAGGGCCAAGACATACCAGGCAAGGTCTCAAAGGTCAAAATAAAACATAGATCAAATTTCAAGTTTTTGATTAAAATATTTCAAAATCTAATCTGTATAAAACTTTAACTTTTATATTCCTTCGTCTCCGTCCGTACTAGTTAACGAGCGCAGAATAAAGCACAGGCAGTCAAACCTGGACCATGATCACAAGCGCTAGACGAAGGTCGTCCTCTCGCGACTTCGACGTTTGCATTGTTTGTTTGTTTGTTTGTTGTTGTTTTTGTTTTTGTTTTCTTTTGCTTTGCTCGTTACTCTGTGAGTCTCATGGTCGTCAATTTATCCCTGGCGATGTATGATACCCTCCCGCGATCCAATTTTATCGTGTCAGCGGTTGTGTAATCTAATTATATACGTAATGCAATAGATGATATAGTGGTCACGCTCCCCTTCATTTTCCAGATCATGACACTGAAATAAAATTTATAACTAACTTAAGGTTACTGGAGACCTTCGCGGGTAAAATGTTTCTAAAAAAAAAATTATTTCACTAATTCAAAATTGTTATATTAATCTTTCTTTTTGAACAAAAATTGTTTCGAAATTTTTGAAAGTTTGTTAGTTATTTAAAAAAAAACATGATTTGAAGGGAAAGTAAATTAAAACCGAAGGCGTCGTGATCCTCGTTAATCCTATTATACTTGAGTCGGTTACTCTTTCGATTTTCCCGCATGATGAAATTCGTGTCCTGCCACGCTTCGAAACTCTGGCGCTTTCTGATTTCTTTTTCGTTTTGAATACGCTATACTTTCGATACCTTGGTGAATTCTGCATTCGTTTTGTGTCCTTATTAAAAGTTTACCAGAGAAACGAAGTGTTTGATTTTTAGATGATTTCCCGCGTAGTTCGAAGTGTTTGTCAACACTCCGTTGGTCCCGTACGTTGTTCCTTGTTTTTGGTTGGCTGGTGGTATCTCTCTGTTGACAGATGTCTTTATAACGAGGTGTGAAACCTGCCCAAATCTCCATGATCGATTTTAAAAACATTTCCCTATCTTTAAATGAATTAATAGGGTATATAGTTTTGTTCAATTTCAATAAAATTTGGCAAAAAGTATGAATAAGTATGGATAAACAAAAAGGGGGGGGGGGGATTTTTGATATTTTGATTACTACGTCTTTTATGCGGTAAAACGTCAGCCGACATGGAAATATTTCGCTAACACTCCAACTTAAATATTTAATATCTTTTTAACAAATCAAAAAATCAAAAAACCCTCACAGCTTTTTGTAGTTTATCTTTCGCTAATTCACCTAGTGAAGTTCTTTTGGATATACGCGCTAACGCCATGTCCATTAATTCACATCTACGGAACGTACCCGTTTTGTGTTTAAGGCCCCGGCATCGTTTCAAATTAATATATTGCTTTCAAAAAAAAAATTGTCGTAATCTTTATCATATGAGCTTTAAAACGATATATAGTTTTATAGGGTTTTGTTTAAAGTGTTGCGTAGAGAGAGTTTTAAACGAAAGATACCCCTGAAGGTCTCCAGTAACCTTAAATTGATTTGCGAAATCCATATTTGCTTGCACAACTGATTTAAAGATAAAATGTCTCAGTCTAAAATGTCTCAGTCTTCGCACTCTTCGGAGCTTAAAAATCAGGAGGTTGACTTTCTTCAAAATCATTTGCATGAATATCGAAGGGAGGGAAACTTTTGCTATGGGTTCATTGAAGTAAATAATGAAGAAAAAGAGATTTTTTTAGAGAGTTTTATGTCCTTAAACTCCGTGTGTTTTGTTCGATCGCATGTTAACGACAAAGATAAAGGTCACAAATGGTTTTCGAGTACAGTTAAAATAATTAATCAAAGTAATATACGTTATAACTCTTCTATAGAAAAAAGAATGTGGACAATATTTTCACGCAAGCTGCATTGGGCTTGAATTTTCTGAAGCCCTGTCCAGACCGTTTTTTCACTGTCCATACCCTATGCATAAGTACGTGGCCATGGAAATACCTTAGTTCATCAGTTATTGAAAAAACCATTGCTTTCATTGTAAAGAGTATATCGATTTTAGTAATCTCCAAAAATTTCAGCTTACTAACATTAAATGATAAAAAGCTACAGCTGTTTGAAATTAGAAAGATTTGTATGGAAACAACAACCAAGGCCTGACCAGCCTCGTTTTTTTATGTTTTTGGCACATTTCAAATGCTTATAACTCTGCAGTGATTTAATATATAACAACAGAACTCTACCAAATTACTAATTTAGACATGCTCTTTCTTGTAATAAAAATATATTTTTGAAATCATTGATGATTCATGGTGCTCGTTCCCAGTCTTTACTCTTTATGCCTAGGGTGTATAATGTATATTTTTTACCTAGAGGTTTTTTTTTTTGTACAGACTGATTTAATCAAAACATTCTACATAATGATTTTCATACAAGGTAACGAAACAAATACTCATAACCAGTCATAGTTAATTTTTCAAAACAATTAAAAGTATTTGGTTTTACTGATTTGGTCTCAATAATATTTCAATAATATTTCTAGATCTTTTCTTTAGAAAATATGCAACGAATTTGAGTTAATTCAGTAATTAAATAATGTTTATTCTCAAAAAAGCATAAGTGAAAAGTTAACAATTTCAGCTGAGCAGGTAATACCACGGGATGCAATTTAGATTTTATAAAGGGTTCAACTGGACTCAATAATAATAATCTATCCCTCTATAGAAAAAAAAAAAGATTCCGAGTACTCAAGTGTAATAAATTCTAGCGTGACCCAGGCATTGCATTACGTATGTATTATGCATATAATTAGATTACACAACCGCTGACACGATAAAATTGGATCGCGGGAGGGTGTCATACATCGCCAGGGATAAATTGAAGACCGAGTCTCATAGAGGTCCATTTGGAGCAAGTCTATGTTGTGTGGTCTTCCTGTGTTAAACCTAACGAGAGAACCTGGGGGACGGAAGTGAACCAAAGACAAGGATCCAAGATGGCGCCCACAGATTCTTGGTGAGGTTTACTAAAAAATTATCGTTTTCTCCGTTTCTTTCCTTTAATTTTAGCTAAAAATCACACTAGTACCTTCTTTGATATATAAGTATTTTCCAAGAGTGATTTTTTTAAATTCAATTGCTTTATATTTTTATTTTTTCTTCATATATTTCTTGTATGACTTTTGGGTCATTTTGTAATCACATGATTTTAGAAAGTGAATCAAGTCAATAATTTTTGATTATCTTAGTGGAATCAAATGAGTTAGCATTCCATCAAAAACACTAGTTATCTTTTCCTGTAATTTTTTAACAGTATGGCATTGCTGTTGTTGATTATTATGTACATGATTAGACTTAATATAAGACATATTTTACAAAACATAATTGATTTTTATTCTTTCACTTCTTAATCGTCGTCTCATTTATTAAGTCAGTTTTTTCAATCATTCATTCTTTTGAAAATCAATTAAGATATGTCACACTTAAATGTTAAACTAATATATATATTTTTTGTATGTTGCTCATGTTGTTGTTGCGTTTCTGTTGTTTATTTATAACTCACTTGTATTTTTCTGTTGTTATTCATATGTTCTACCACAGGCAAAATGAATATAAAGGTGTTCAGCAGTATGGACAGGATCTCATGGAAAAGATTAACGAACGCAACAGGCTACGGCGATCAGGAGGCAACTATGCAAGAGTAAGCTAACTACATTTATGCATCATCACAGCAATATTTGTATTTAACAAAAGATTTCTCATTAGCTTTACAGAGCTCAAAATAACGGCCAGTCATACACTGGTCAAGATGTCCTGCGTATGATATTATATTTTTTCAAATATGACCAGTCAACATGTCTGTTGAGCCCTGCTTTATACCACCAACATGTCTTTTACTTAATTCCCTTGGGAATACAATTCTTGGGGTGTAACCACATGACTCAAAATCCCTTGAGATATTAATAACAATGAAACAGCCACCATAGGCATTTTCTGAGTTCGATAAACAGGATGCATTGTGGTCTAGCTTTGATACAAGCAACACCATATAAGGCATGATGAACAAAAATTGTTTGTACTCAAGCTAGACCATGATGCACCATGTTCTCTGTCTCAGAAAAAGTCTAACAGTCGGTTGATCTAACAAGCGAACGTAATGAAGAATGCTTTGTTATCGTTAACCAACATAGGGGCTAGGATGAACATGCGCTCCAAGAATTAAGGTGTTAGATATGGATAAATGCATGTCATTTGGATAAATATAGGTCACACAGTGTTGCTTACATATATATAAGTTTTCCATAGTCTTTCACTAAATAATTTTTCTAACCCAAAAATGTAATCACAATTGTGAAATTTCGCAGCTAAGGTGTCAAAATTCCACAGGAAACCCAGACCATGAAAATTGATAATTCTACAATATCTTGCTAACAAGTTAACTCTGAAATCCAAGAAGTAGCATAACTATGATTCCTTTAAAGAGTCATTGCAGGCTTCATTTATAGATATCAAGGGTTATGGATGTATTATATTAATAGGACTGAAGTTTATTTGTTCTTGATTTCCAGATTCAATCCGACATCAGAATAATGTTACAAACTTTTACTCGTGACTTGGAAGGCTTGAAGCAGTCATTACTGAGAGCGTCATCATCATATCACATGTATCCTTCTAAAACCTTATCAAAGGCAACTGATCCCAGCAATTTAATAGCGATAGAGATTCTGCTTTCTTCAACTCATAAAGCATTTCTCAGGGTTTGTGCAGGTCCTTGAACTCCTTGAAAAGTGCTGGAATTTGAAAACTCATTTCAAGGGCACTTGAAACTCCTTGAAAAAAGAAAAAATTCCTTGAAAAAGTAAATACTCCTTGAAAAATATTTAGAAAGGTTTTTGTAACCCAAAACGCCTGTTTTCCTCATCTAAAAGTTCGTAATCCCGATCGCACCCATCGTTATGTGGTCCTTGAAAATTTTCACTTTGGTCCTTGAATACTCCTTGAAATGTCCTTGAATGTCTTCACAAGAAGCCTGCATGGACCCTGATTTCTATTTGGCTCATTTTCATCATATTATGAGGGGCACTTTGCATAAACATAATAGTTTTCATGTGCAGTGAAGGATAACAACCTATTGTATTTTACGCAAAGTGTCCCTCAAAGTCGAGAATGAGAAACCAGTGAATTAGTTACTTTATTGCTGTTGCAGCTGGATGGCTGAATAGACTATTAAATTCCATTAAATTCATTAATAAACACCACATAATAGGTTATGCAATACCCTGGTCATAAATACTGAATGCGAGCATGATTGAATAGATTATTATACACAGATTCCAAACATGGCTGACACATCTGATTTCCCTGGATCAAGGGGGGAAGGTGGGGGAAAGAAGGCTAGTCGGTTGTCTGTGATCTGTGGAAAGCTGGCTTTAATTTTTCCCTAGGCATCACTTAAAACAATTCTTAATGGATGTAAACACTAGTAACAAAGATGAAGCTTGAATGGTGAATAAAAAACACATAGATTACAGATCATGGATGACTGACAAGCCTCATTTTCGCCCCTTGATCCAGGCTGTCAGTTTGTGTCTGCAATGTTCAGAATTATTGGTGTATAATGAGTTCTTATGGTGTTCAGTATCCAATATTATCTTGACTTAAATATCCCATATCCCCATAAATTTTAATGTTAATAAGCCTTAATACATTATCAGCACAGAGAGAGAAGTAGACAGAAGACAAAACATGATTGATCAGCTAATTACAAAGTGAGTCAGAATGTTGCAAAGTTGGGAGAAATTAATCAACAAAATAACTAATTATGTACTGGTATTTTTATAGGGAAAAGCAGCTTAAATCAGCATTTGAGCAGGACCCAACAAGCAAGGATTTTGGAAGGTATTTATTAGTTAATATTTAATAATGATGATGATAATGATATGACAATGATGCTGAAGGTGGTGGTGATGATGAGGATGATAACGATGATGATGAAGATAATGATGATGATGGTAGTGGTGATGACAATGAATGTGGTGTGGTGTGGTAGTGGTGATGATGATGATGATGAGGATGATAAAAATGATGATGATGATGAAGATAATGATGTTGATGATGGTAGTGGTGATGATGATGATGATGATGATAACAATGATGATGAAGATAATGATGTTGATGATGGTAGTGGTGATGACGATGAATGTGGTGTGGTGTGGTAGTGGTGATGACAATGAATGTGGTGTGGTAGTGGTGATGATGATGATGATAACAATGATGATGATGAAGATAATGATGTTGATGATGGTAGGGGTGATGATGATGAATGTGGTGGTGGTGGTGGTGGTGGTGGTGGTGGTGGTGGTGGTGGTGGTGGTGGTGGTGGTGGTGGTGGTGGTGGTGGTGGTGATGATGATGATGATGAAATTGGTAATACATTATTGTTATTAGTGATATTTTAATGATAATGATGATAATTATATACATTGGTTCAGATACCAATGTTCTGACCAACTAAAGTTCCTCCTCCAGGGATGCTTTATTATCCAGAGGTGGCGGCAGTGACTCAAACCCCTTTGACTCACCCTACATGCCAGAGACTGATGATATGTCTGTAACTGACATGCGCACTCAACAACAGCAAATCATTGAAGGTATTAAACCAGGCTTTGTGTGTATAGCATATCAGGGGCGTATCCAGAATTGTCTAAAGGGGGGTGCACAAATCATTAAAAGCTGCCATTTTGCTTTTTCCCTCCAAAATGCCAAACCAAAAACCAAAAAGGGGGAATTTTTCATGGGCATCCAGCTAGCTTTTTTACAGCCAGATTATTTTATTATTTATCTCTCCTTTTCTATGAAGAGGGGGTCATGGGTACCCTAGGATCCCACCCTAGATATGCCCCTTTATATGTAGACAATAGCTGCAATAATGTAATGAGTGACATTATGATGCCAAATGGCACATTAAAATGTAAAATGCTTTTCTTCAACAGATCAAGACAAAGGGCTTGATGCATTATCCAGTATTATCCAGAGACAGAAAATGATTGGACATGCTATATCCGATGAAGTGGATACCCAAAATGGTAATTGATTGTAATAATGTTAACTAGGCCCTACCCCACCCTTGGGAAGCAAGGTTGACATAGTGCGTAGGTCCTTACCTCTTACTGCTGCGGTCCCAAGTTCGATCCCTTCTCTCCCTTTCTTCAAGTGGTTTTCTCTGGTTTTCTTAAATTCAATCCTAATTCGATCTGAACTGTGCTCCGTGGTCAGATGGCAGCTGGCTGCAATGCCTTTTTATGCCTTCAACTCAGCCAGCTTGAGCTGTGTCCTTTTCTCCTTTGCAAATCAGCTATGTAGTCCCAAGAAAAGATGATTAGCCACCTGGAATGATGATTTCTCTGTTGTTTTTTTTAGATATCATTGTTGACGTCTCAGGCCGTATGGATGCTACGCACAGCAGAATTATAAAAGAAACAACACATGTGAAGAAAGTCACAGCTAAATCATCTACCTGCGGTATGTATGTGTACATGTACATGATATATATATATATACCTTTATGTGGGCTCAGGGGGGTCAAGGGAAATGGTTATCAAAGACAGGGAGGAGAGGATGACATGTAGACCAGCGATCTAGCAGCATGTCATGAAAGTCACAGCCAAATCATCTCCCTCTGTGGTATGTGCATGTCTACGTACCCATTATGTAGATTTACATGTTGTGCTGGATCAGGGGGGGGGGGGCATGATTAGCATGAACAGGGGAGGAGAGGCTAGCACATGTGCTATGTTTAATCTACACAAAACCAATCATTAAAGAACCAGAATGCATCAAAAAATACACACCAAAATTTACTATATGATGATCGATATCTTATTGTTATATATTAGACTTAGTCAGGGGAGGGATGTTAGTATGAGTTAGGGGAGGGGAGGGTGGAGTTTGATACAATGTAAGTAAACATTTTTTGAGTTCCTTTTTTTATCTTTTTTAGGCATGCTTGTTGTTATCGTTCTTCTTCTCATTGTCATTGTAGTCGTAGCTGTCGTACCATCTTAATACTAATACTTATGATCCACTTAAAAAATTACAGAAAGCCGGGAATTAAAATGGATTAAACTGAAACCCTTTAAATAGATATTAGTCTAATCAGGAAGACTTAATGATGGATTAGATAATAACCTTTAGAAGAAAATCTATCATTTCTTTGATTCTTAGGGGGGAGGGGTAAGGGTCTTGTGATTTCCTGAAAACACAGGCAGCCCAGAGACTACAGACTTCGTTTTCATTCCTTTCATTCCTGGGGAGGGAGAGAGGTATAAAAAGCTTCTTGTAAGCAAACATTAGATCATATAGTTCTATTGTAATTTACAAGGCCTTTTTTGGGGGGGAGGGAGGGAAAGAGGGGTCATATATAAGTCTTCCAAGAACATATCAGGACCAATACAATGTTATCAGGAACATAGGGCTTTAATAGCTGGGTTTCAATCAGCTGTTATAAGTCCTTGAATCTCATTATCTGCTCCAAATGGTGGTCAAACACTGACCACCTTGTGCTGTCAACCAGAAAGAATGCTATTGAAAACTTGTGATTCAGCTGACGAACATTCCACACGAGACAGGAAACGACGACAAGTGAAACCCAGCTATAGGTGGGCGTACGATGATGAAATTTGTTTCGTTTGATTGTTATTCAAATTTCCAACCAGAAATCTATTGGACAATCCAATAAAGCAAAGTGACAAAACCTATTGTTAAATGTTTCGTACCTTAACATCACAATGGTAATGTTTATAAACATCATATCCTTCCCTGAGATAGTGAACAAGGTGCATTGTGGACAAGCTAGGATTTTTTGTTCAGCATGCCTTATAATAGACTCTTTTCGAATATGGCGTCTATGACATCAAACAAGGAGTCCAAGCATTTCCCAGATGTCATGAGTGATAATGATTGTTTTTTTAAATCTGGGACATTCCAGTCCTGGATGCTGCTAGTGGAGATCATTGGGTTTCGACATCCGGGACATTCTCATTCTCCTCATTTGACGTCATAGATGCCATATTTGAAAAAGGTCTATTATTTGCACCCAGAACTAGACTAGAATGCATCTTGTTTGTTGAAGTCAGAAAAGCCAGTACATGAACAATTTGATCTTGTGTTAACTACATGATTGCATCTGATAAGGTATCTCATATGAAGCTCTGAAGAAATGAACCACAAAAAAGTAGAAATTTTAGATCAATAATCGATAAATGAAAGCTTTCCTGATGCTGATGTAAATATGAACACAGAAATAAATCACAATTACACAAAAAATATTTTATTAGTTTGTATTTCAATCAGTATTGGAAAATCAGTGTTCCCTGCGTCGTGAGTGCAGGGGTGGATCCAGGGGGTGTACATTGCTACACCCAACACCCCCCAAATAAATGTAAGTACAAAAATAATTCAGATCAGGATTAGAGTGCAAACAATATATCCATGAAACATTAGTAATTACTAAATAGTACAATTTTGTGAAAATTCTATTGTTTTCTTTTGTTTAATTAGCACTTTAGTACTATTTAGTGGTTAGTATTTCACGGATATATTGTTTGCACTCTATTGATGACGTCACTATATTGTCACTTTTTTTCATTTCGGACACCCCCTTGTAAATTTCTGGATCCACCCCTAGAGTGCTTCACTCTCCTGTATTGAAGGAATGTAAGGCTGTGTGGATTGAGTTGATGAGAGAAGTAACAACAGAAGGATACGCATTGATCACCAAAGCTATTGAATATTATTATGTTCTTTATTACAGTTTAAATAAGTTGAAAGCAAATACAGTTCAAATAAAATTCGTTATACGAACTCCACAGGAGGTTAACCATTTTCATAATATATATCACACATAAAAATTTCTTATTTCCAATACTATCTATCTTTCTTGTTACCAGCAACTTTATTTTGAGCCTTCGCTACTAAGTTGGGATACCTGTGGCACGTTTACCACAGGGTACCCATGGATTTGCCACTTCAATTTCTTTTGAAATCATTCTCAGTCTACTTTCTCAATATTTACAAAGCATTGTATTGGAGAATATCTTATAAGAGGTTTGCGCGCATTTTGCGCAAATGACGTTCACATCTTTAACGTTCAAGCGTGACCGTAAAAATTGTAAATCTTTCCCATAATAATATGGGATATCAGCTGTCAATCAAAAGATATCGCTATGATTGACAGCATCAATACAGTATCAGACATCCAAAGAACAATGCATGCGCAAACCAAACGCATGCGCAGTACTTTTGCGCACCATTTTCAACACGGCTTTCTCTGTCAGTTCCCTTCGTCAAAATCTCACCAGTCGCAGAAATTTTTAATATAATAAATGGAAGCGTAGAAGTGCATAAATTATAGTTTTCTCAAAGAAGCATTAAATTTCATTAATTATAATATAATGACGTCATGAGTTACAGACGGATCACGTGACATGGAATGCCGCCCCCGGACAACTGCATTGTCATTGTTAGCTCCAGGGGCGATGGACAAGCCACGGATATTCTGTGACATTATTCCAACACTCTCTTCTATCTGCATCTGTTTCTTCTTTGAAGTTTTTTGAATTTATAAATACGCTTTAGGAGTTTATCATTCCACGGAACAACGATGCTTTTGCCGTCAACGATGATTGATTTCTTGAGTCTATTTCTTCTTATGTTCCCAGCGACAAAGTAGCTTCTTCCTGGCTTCAGTTTAGGGCATTTGCACTTGAAGTCCCGTAGCCTGACCCAGAGGTAGCCATCACCGCGTCTGAAGCGAAGGACAGAGCGCTTGAAGGAAGTGTTGATGTTGACTGTCACTCGGACCCATTCCTTAGGGCTGTTCTTGTCCACTCGGACAACAGTGACCTTCATTGCTGGGGAAGACAAAACACACATCAATCAATTATCAATGTCGATCAATATCTTAAACATGAAAGAAATTCACATTCATTTTGTTTGACTACAGAGCCTGCGCTCCTTGAGGTGCTCAGGTGCTCAACCAATCAGAATTTTCATCGCCGCTGACCACAAGGCACTCGAGCTCAGGGAACGAGATTCTTAATAATACGCTGAGACAAGTCACACGCATTTTGAAATCGCTTTTACTTTTTTTTTCGAGGAAAACAAAGGAAAGACTCAGAGAAATCTCGGATACAATCACGTGCCCGCGGCTTACTTAGCTTGCGGGTGCCCCCTGTTGCGCGCGACCGCAAACCATGAAAGCCGCGGGCGACTCTGGGTACGATATCGTCGCTGACCGCAAAGAATGAAGGCTCACTGGACAATAAGAGCGCGAACAAGAGATACAAAAGGATCATGCACGTGTATAAAGGAATTCAAAGTAATTTACACCTCGATCATTAAAAATGCGGCAATATTAAAAAGTGCACGATATCTCAGATCAGACCATCTTTTCCTCGTGTGTGCAGCTGTAGTAAGTTCACATGGCCACAAGTAAAATTTGGTTCAAAACGCCTTCACAATATGAGCCAGAAGTGGTACTACAAGATGGCGGAATGAAAGCTAAAATACCCAAATATTTTCGCATGAAGACGCGGCATTTTCTTCAAGACCTTGTCGTATAAATTCCTCTACAGGTAAGTCTAAATTTGAGCACACATTTAAGCTAGTAATTTTCTTTGGGGTTGAACAACTTTGTCCTCCCTCATCTTTGCCGTTAATCTTCGATAGTTTACAGTCGTGGCGCTCGTATTTGAGTATTTTACAGCGAAACATAGCCATTTTTAACTAAAATCTTGATATAACAACAGTCATAAATACGTACCGAAGTCTTTACGGCAGAATCTTCGAGCTTTGAATGGCACTCTTCTGCATTGAGGACAGCCTGTCGACAAAATGAAGCGTAATTTTAGCTTTCTAATCTTCTCGGGTACTCTGGTTTTCCTCCCTCCACAAAAACCAACAAGTGCATGAGTTGAGAGCTGTTTATTTAGAACATTATGGGTAAAGTGGTAGTGAGAGTGGAGTGTTTCGTACACATGATTAGCCTCTGAATTGGGAGACTCGGCAACGACTTCCCGTATCACGATGTAAAAATAAGAGATTTGTTGCACCAGAGTCATAATTCTGGGTTAGATAAAGAATAGGAGATTCCAAACTTAAATCGCAAACTTACCAGCATCCTTTGCTTTGACGCGTGATTCATGTGACATGACATTTTTAGGGACGGCTAAGAAACAAGCAAGGAAAGTTTATCATTTATGTGTTATCATTTATCATTTATTTACAAGTCACAGTGGTGAGAGGAGGAGTTGAAGGCGTGAATTTAGTATGAGGCAATACAGCATACAGCTATTTTTAAAATGATTGTTGAAAGTTTTGTTGACATGTTGCATGCTGCATTTTGCCTACCGAGCTCGACATTTTTAAATAAATAAAAAATGAGAATTAACAGTGGAATCCACCGTTCTTCCTTCACTGCATCCCAATTGGGATTTAGTATTAAATGTCAGCACAGAAGAAAATATGCTGTAAAGACCTGCACACAACTGAAAGTTTGGGAAAATGCACTGATTGCATTCACATCACCCATACTGCATTTCGGGCTTGGCATATGCAAAATGCAACAAAACCTTCACTAAACTTGTTTGATA
Organism: Anthopleura xanthogrammica; assembly: GCA_964019055.1. Classification (NCBI taxonomy): domain Eukaryota; kingdom Metazoa; phylum Cnidaria; class Anthozoa; order Actiniaria; family Actiniidae; genus Anthopleura; species Anthopleura xanthogrammica. The sequence goes on along the minus strand of OZ025221.1, from coordinate 8,896,502 downwards.
ATGGCTGTAAACAGTACTCACCGATACAGGGAACGATTATAGACTTGGTACTAGTGTAACCCCTGGCACACTTGTCACATGACCTGCCAATCACGCCTTCTTTACACGGGCATTGACCAGTGTGCTGATCACACATCTTACCACGTGACCCATGCGGGTGGCAGGTACAAGCTGGGAATAACAGAAATGATCATTAGAAACAAAATGTCTTTATCTGGATTTTTGTGCTCATACGAATAACATCTAATGGTTAACTCATGAATGTTTTCCCCTCAAAAAATGGCCGAAAGAAATAGGGCAGCCAGGCAAGCACGAGCGAACGACGAGCGAGCGAGGTTCCAGCCAACATGCCTGCCCCTTGGTTGAACTAGTAATGACTAAGTCATATGTACAGTACACTAGATTCAATACTAATTGATTCACTGCTTACCCTTGCAGACTTTCCTATGGGTGATTGGTTTGTTAGGATCCTTGAAGAAGCCTTCTTTACAGTAATGGCAGTGACGCCCAGCTGTGTTGTGCCTGCAGCTCAAACACACACCCCCACTGGTCCCCCCTGATAGCTTGAATAGCTCCGTGTTGAACTCACATGACCGGGAATGGAGGTTACAGTTGCATGCTGGGAAGGCAATGGAGAACAAGAATATTGATACCACTGATCACGTGATACAAAGGTATGATTGTCATAAGAGCAGATTGATGTAGACCTTTTCGGCTTGGGCCTAAGGTTTTTCATTTCAGAACACGTGTCATTCCTTAGAGTATCATTTCTTTGTTTAACGATTGCACATGAGAAGACACATGAATATGGATACAACTCAAACAAAGAATCTTATTCTCAAGAGAATGACACGTAATCTGAAATGGGACAACATTAAGCGCAAGCCGAAAAGGTATTTTTTAGGGGATGGAAACGCGTCGCGAATGACAAAAATGTTCCACCTTCATCGGATTGGCGCCACCACACGAATTACTACGATAATATACGTCCAACTTAAACAGGATTATGAAATTAGTTGAAAGTACTTTCGAGACGTGGGCTGTTGTCTTGCGTAAACAGCAGCAACGAAAAGAATGCGCGTGGGATTCCTAATTGAGTGATTATTGAAAATAAAACTACCATCAGATGGAACTGTTAACACAATTATTACAACATGTGTCGCATTTGTTCATCGAAAAATCCTGAATTTTCCAGAGCTGGTTTAAATATCTTTGTTTTCACGTACGTTGCTTAGCGACAACTTTATCGAGAAATTAAAGGACTCGTCAAATCTGCGCATCACGAAACGAGTGGAACGATTTTCGGCAAAAATTTCAGTGCTGTTTTGGACAACGTAAAGTAAAGTAGTATAGTAAAGCAAATCTTTATTTAACGTAGGTAACAAATACAGCATAAAATAGAGCTGGTTTCCAATGTGGCCCACGATTTATGTTCTCAATTATGTTCTATTTTTGATCGCTTTCAAAAACATCTGAGTCTAAAAAATTAATGTGCAAAAATATAAAATTAAATTAAAGTCAAAAATTTCATTGTCGTACTGTTCAACCATTTATGCTCTCAATTAATGATAATAATGATGATATAATATATTTATATAGCGCCATTTCCAGCAGTTCAATGGCGCTGTATTGCAGTACAAAACGGTTCATATTTTCAGAACTTTTCAAATGCATCACAAAAAAGTTTCAATGTAAGTTCTATTTTTGTTGGCTTTTCAGGACATCTGAGTCCAAAAATTTAAGTACAAGAAATATAAATTCAAATTTTATTAAAGTCTAAAAATATTATTGCTTTACTTTTCAGCCATATATGCTCCTAATTAATGCTCTATTTTTGATTGCTTTTAAAGACACCTGAGTCCAACTTGTCAGAGATTAAACGCGTACTCTATTCCATTACAGTATACGGAACGTCAAAATCGTAGTGCCGGTACATTTTCGGCTGTTTGGATGATGAGATACGATGACAAACAGGATCAAAAGGTGCGTCTATTCTTGCGTCAGAGAAACACAATAATATATATAAATTATTTCTAAAAATAATCTCATGTGAATATAGAATATAGAAGCTTTGAATACCGCGAGAACTGTTTGAAAAAACCTGGTGAATCTTAAGCTTACTTACTTACTTAATGTGTGATAATGTTTGAAAACTGAGGCGCGCGGAATATGAGCTAGAGGGATGACAGATATGTTCTAGAGGAAGAATAGAGACCTTTTTTTTAAGGAAACACTTATTAATTTTTTTAAGAATTTTTCAGTAAAGAAGGTTAATTGTCAGGTATCGAGGGGCGATTAGACACCGTCTTTAGGGAGGAAGGAATCGTACTCCCACTTGATCCCACGGAACCTCTGTGGGAAAATTCAAAACTTACAGTTTGTACCCACTACATTGTTTCTAGTTGTGAAACTGTATATTCATCTCTGCCGTAAAGAATGAATTCTAAAATTTTTTAAACTTTTTGGATACCATTTCTTTAACGAGATGACTGATTTGAATATGACAGTCTATAAACTAACTTAAAGCAGGCCTGACCACCAAGAAGCTGAGAAATTCTTCAAGATACTAATAGACTTCCGAGGTCTTTAGCTTGGGTGTTTGTTTTGCCTATTTCAGACCATGCGCCATTCCTTTAATTTGAGAATAGGTTCTTAGTTTCATTTGCATCCAAACAAAGAAATGATACTCAAGGGAATGACACGTGTTTTGAAATAGGCAAAACAAACGCCCAAGCTAAAGAAGTCTCTATTAGTTGAAATTTTCATATTGTGTGTAAAACATTGGAAAAGAAATAATTTAGGATTCTGACAACACATCTCTTTATCAACGAAAAAGTCTGTTAGCAATGTTGTAGCTGATGTATTAATGAGGCTCAGAGATCATTATCATCAAGGGTTTGTTTGAGTTCGCAGATCATTATTTATCCTTTGACAAGTGTTTCCCATTGAAGTATTTTGGATAATGCGAGTCAAATTATCGTATTATGTGCACAGCGGGAAACCTAACTTAGCACCATCGCTCTCAAGGTCAGGTCAGGTACATGCACAACGCTCTACAGCTAAGTGCACGGCCTAGAGGGATGGTACTGGTGATCAATTTCGACATCAATGATAGATAGGTCTGAGAACTTTTATTGCATGATGCTACGGAAGGATCGTATGATATCGATAGTGACCAAGTCAACAAGAGGAAAGAATTTGAAGGAGATTATCTAGGATAAGACATTATTCCTTGAGATTTGTAATCAGGCTTGGGTACTTCAAATGTCGCTATGTAAGGAATCTCTTGATCAACTACTTCTACACGGCTTAATGGTTATTTATATCTTGATTTCATCTGTTCAATGGGAATAACCTCAACGCCAATATCTACCATCCCACCAGCTATGAATAATTCATCCGGGGGAAATTATACAACGAATAAAAGAAAAGGTTTTCTCGTGTTCCTAGCGTATCTCGAAGTTTTCACGTGTTTACTTTTTTATTTATATAGCGTGCTATGAAGTTAACTGTTAACTCCGATCATAAGTTGAACGGCAGAGTCCACACTCAGGCTGCATGAAGACTACTTTCTTTATTCCTTCCGGCATCTAACAAAATCTCAACTACTTCTTAAACCAAATTCTATCATGCCTTCTGGCTATGAACTTGATCTAAATCGGCCAAAAACTTGTTTGGAATTGAGAATTGAAGAAATGTTTTTCTAGATGCCTGGTGTTCCTCAGGTTCTATCTTAGTTCCTCTTTTAATCGCTCTATCTGGTATCATTTATTCTTTTTTCTTTTCTTTCTGAATTTTATAAGTTATTTTACTTTATCTTTACTTTGTAAAAGCATTTCATGGTCTTTGTTCTCGTAAATGAATTGTGAGTGAAACCGCCGTGATAGCCTGGAGGGGAATGACATTGAACATAGCTAACGATGCATAATAGATCTTATCTGCATAGGCCATTCAAGCATTAAAAGAACATTAGGAAAGAAACCAAAATGCCAAGACAAGAAGACAATGAAAGAAAATACCACAAAAATACTCTTTCAGACATGACTTGACCAATGAAACAATATCGCATCTTTTAGGTAAAACTTGAGCAAGAAAGCAGAAAGAATATAGCATTCATTCAAAGGCGGGCGTTATCCCTAGCATCTGTTTCCTTGGTAACGCGTTTTGGTAATGTGTGGTTGGTCACTCATGATCTGAAGTGACTACTTCATGAAGTATCTTCTTCAAGGCACTTAGATCATTAGATAAACGCAATGAAGCCATGTAATACTAAAGTGAGAAAACGTGTTTAAGTGAGAAAACTTATATAAGTTATCTTTTTACCGCTTGAAGTTGGAGACTAAATCAGATAGAGCTATGTCATTAATATCTTTGATTATAACGAAGGCGGGGAAGTCTTAAAACGTTTTGTTTCACCGTAAGAACAGCCATTTCAAAAGGATCTTTTCAAACTCTTAAAAACATAAAGAGCTCAAATTAAACTCTCATTCGCTTTGTTTACGAGCTACTCGAAGCAGTCAACTTGTCGCCTCATCGTCTACGAGAAAAGAGAGCCTTTTATTTACTGACATAAAAGACCAACCAAAAGAATGGTAGTAAACTAGCGTCCGAGGCTCGTAGAAGCTCTTTTTCAGGGAATTTTACTTATACGGGCGCTTGATGGGCGGTAATTAACGCTAGAAGGCCGAAGGCACTTTTGACGAGCACTAAATATGGGTGTTTTTAGCCTGTTAGCGGATTTCGGATCAGACTTATCGGCTTTAAGTTCGTGAACTGTGTAAACACACGAGTCATAATTCAAATTTACCGAAGTTATCAAAAGAGGATTTGAGAACAATTAAGAAGGTGACGCTGTTTTTGGTCAATCCATTGTATTTCTATCGTTATCAGACATTCTGGGTCCATTCCTTGCTCGGTGGTCTTAACACTATGAAATCCTACCGCTAAAAACTATAAAATCTTTCTCTAAAACTCTTAAGAAATGAATTCTTTAATGCCCAAAACCAGGTGAATTTCATAGTGTGAAGCATGGAAGATTATTTTTACCAGTTTTTGTTTTTTGGGATTCTACTTGAATGCCAGTTCTAAAGAATGCATAGAAGTCTATTCACTTTAATTAGAGTATGTTCGTCTAGCGCCTCGTTGTCTGATCTAGTCAAAAGGTCTGTAAATCAAACACGGACACTCACTTGACGACCTAACAAAGAAAAACCTTGGTACCAACAGCAAGTGAAGCTGATACTCGCATCTACCTATGAACCAATCAATCAATGTCGGTATAAAAGACATTCTGACGCCATTACATCGCTACAAGACTTAAACCCTGCCAAATAGCAAAGAGTACAAGTTCATCAATTAATAAAACTATACATCTGTTTTGGTATAAATCTCTAAATCTCGATGTTGCCCGATTGTCTAGACGCGCTGGTGTGCTGCGTGAATGTTTCGCATTTTGACCGCGCGGGAATTTTTTACGCTTTCGGTGACCAAAGCCGCTGAGCTCAGTACAGCTTAGCTTAATCTAATATTGATAACATATGATTTATTATTACTTTAAAAGATAGTTTAGAAAAGGTATTGACTTTATGGAATGCCGAGTCAAATATTTTTTTTGAAATGGCAAATAGTGTTCTAGTACGAAGTTGAAGGTCATTTTCACTGACGCGTCGAGTGAAAAAAATGATGAAAGAATTCTTCTTTTTTTATTTTTGTAAGGATGGGAACGTATTTCAACAAGCGTATCTACAAAAGTATCACATAATTTATCATTGAGCACCTTTAATTAAATAAACAAGTTAAGGACAGGAGCTCGTTCTTGTAACGTTTCCGGTAACTTCATCTATTCATTACGGTTTTTAAGGAAGTCTTCGCGCCGAAAAAAAAAAGAAAAAACATATAATAAACTGATGTACTTCTTACCTCTGCACACGTTAGCGGAGTTAGTGCTAGCACGCCTCCAGGGTCTGTCGTTGAAGAAAGGCTTACATACTTGGCAGTCCGGTCCTGCGGTGTTGTGCCGGCAGTCGCATACCGTCTGTCCGTCCCGGTTGATCATACACTTGCTAGCGTGTCCATTACAGTGGCATCGTCCACCAACCATGAAGCTTGACACTGCATAGTATTGGGTATCTTTTGGCCTACGGCTTGTTGAGCTGATACGGTTAAACTCGACCTTGATGTCAGTAGCCATGACCCATTGGTTCAAGCCCGGGCTGTACTCGTTGATCTGAGGAGAGTTGACTCTACCTGCCATTGTACTAAATGCAATTCTTCCACCATGATGTGGTCGTATGAGGTGCCCATTCGTGCATAGCGCTTCTTGGTCATTCTCCTCCTTCAACTGTCCATTCATTCTTCGCCCATACATCCCTTCACAATCACTCGAATAAAATTGATACGGCTGCCAAGTCTTGCCAAAATCATCTGATTTATACATAGCCATAGACTCAGGACGGATGCTGCGAAATTGCAGACTTATATACGTAATGTCATAAGTTTTTCCTAGAGATAGAATAAAAGTGATGTTGTCGCGGCTCTGCACCGGATCAGCCATCCAGCTTGTCACATTATTCTCGTTGTGTACATCTGTTAAGTACTTAGCTGGATGAGAACGCCTTGGGTCTCTGTTATCACAGATATCGCAGACTCGGCCGTGGATTGTCGGTCGACAAAACCTCCGAGGTATTTCCCCACAGGTATGACTCACTTGAATGTTTTTTTCATATGCAAGATCGTGGAATTCCGGTCGACAAAGTTGGGGTCTGCTATACACATTATAGCACTGGTTAGCCTTGGTACTTCGGACTGCTAAACTGGACCAGCTGCTTTGATAGAAGCTCGTCATTACTAGAGCATACAAGAAAACAACCCGCGACGACATCACGCGCCTTGAGGCCATAGTTCTTGAATTATCAGTACAGTAAGAGAGAGAAAAACGTTTGTAACTAATATGAACAGATTTTAAACTCCTGGAACTTAGCACTAGACGGGAAGTCTAGTCAATCGTCTTGTAGAAGTAACTACGGGTGTTACTATACGAGCTCCCTGGAGTTCTGACAGAATGGCCTCAAAAATCAGTTTTACCTGGGTAAAGTCGGACCAACGTGCAGGAACGGACCTCCAAGGATCGCTGATGAGAATGCGTAGTAAGGACAAGGAAACTGGCCTTAAGTAAGACAGTGTGATCAGCAAAGCATGCAAAATGCAACTCTTGGTCTCATCTAAATTACGCCAGAGGGAACATCGTGTCACTGAACCGGGCTATATGTTGTATTGACTTTAAGTACTCTTGAATAATCAATCATCCGCTAATGACACTAAACCATGGGGTCTTGACGGACGCAGCCACGATCTACCAAGAATAAAACAAAAAAAGTCAGCACAGTAATTATCTCGACTATTAATCAATCAAACACTGGCTCTATTCATATTCTAATCGATCAAAGAAACTCATGAATAAAAACGCACGAGTCAAGAGAGCCTGCTTCCTTCCTCGTCCATAGGATCCGCACTCCCTCTCGCAGTTTTGAAATTTTTTCTCACAAACCATTTCATCAGTGAATTTAGAGTACGATGTAATAAAACTATTGGCCTTTGAACTCTAAGTGACTTAAATTCTATGACGTTCATAGAAATAGACATAGGATTAGGCTACGGATATTCAATAATACTAACAGGTCGGTAATTTACTGTTCAACCTGAGAGTGTTTGCGCATTCTAAGCTTAGCTTGTAACTTGGCTTGTTTTAATAAGTTTGTAGTTAGAAACATGTTACGCTATCTGTGCTACACTAACAATTAATGGCGGGCTGGGTTAGGGCTTGTAATATTGTGATAGAAATGTATTGTATTGGACGCTCCATTAGTTATCAGCTCAGTGTCTTTTGAGGACCTAATTTATCATCTTCAAATGGCTGTGTTTTATGATCAGCGGGGTTTCTGTAGGTAATACATTGTGAAGAAAGAGAGAGGGAGGAGAAGGGGTTGCACAATTCGTTCCAAGTAACCACAGAGAACCATCTTGTAAAGTAAGATTGCACTTAACGAAACAATGCTGGCAACTCCGGTAACGGATATTAGTGTTAATGAACTCGAATAATCAAGAGAGCCATATCTATATTATACTCATACAAAGGTTAATCAAGTGCTTAGCAAATGTTGGGAACAAGATATCCAGCGTTTTTTCAGGCCAATATGGTTCTCCACGCTTCAGATTCTAAGACTATAATTGCAATAATCACCCAGAGTCTTACCACCTGCCACCTGAGGTGTTACATGAACGATAATACAGATCCTTAAGTCAGTAACCAATATCACAATACTCTCTACTTTTTACTAATGCCATTACAAGAAATTATACTCCAAGAGTGGTGAAATATTTTCGCGCTCAAATTTGACGTACAAAAATGATTTTTTTTAAAACTTGTGCTTAGGCTTAAAATACGTTAATTTTTGTGGGTTTAAAGGTTTCAGAGGGAGCAAAATTCTGATAAAACGGAATAATGATGAAGTTGATGTTAGAACTCGAGGATTACAGGTTTAGTTAAGTGACGAAGTGAAGCATGCAACTGAGCGCGTGCTATTGTTAACAATACAAGTTCTTTCTTATCTTACTTTTAATCAAGGTCTTCAAGTAAGAACGCATTTCTACTGAGGCAATTTTCGAGGTTGGAGGTTCTGGAAGCACTTAAGAAGACCAATTTTGATGTCATCAAGGTACAATACCTAAAAAGGCTATCATTGTCTTTGATACTTTACAAATTTTTTTTTTTTAGCTTGCGTAAGACTACGTCTGGAGGGGAAAAAATTGAATATTCTTGCCAACATTTTGAAAAAGTTGAGTAAAAGAAAATTTAAAGGATCTTTATGAAGGGACTCGATATCTTGCGTAGAAATTCCCAGATATGAAGGTTTTGGTTACTTTGATGTTGTACAAAAAATGTACAATTTTATATATCAGGCCTATCTGTATTTTCAAAGTCTTCGAGTTCTACTCCTAAATTTCTCTAAAAATAATTTCTGGATTGACAGTAATCTGAAATAAACTTATCTCAACGTTCTCAATTTTTTTTAAAGTTAATTCTTTAATTTGCAGTGTAAACATACTTGAAGCAATGTCCTTAAATTTTGCACGATTGAGATTGTCGTCATCATGAACACATCTCGCGTAATTCAGTCAAACAATGAATAAAAATGTCATCATTTCTCCACAAATCCGGCAGATGGAATAGAAAATCACAAATTTGATTCATTTGGACCTGACTATGGGTTCTTAATTCTAGACAGATTTTTGATCGCTTGCAATGTGGCTAATATTTGTGGGGGGAATTAAAACGTGTGGAGTGCTAGGAACTGGTTTGCGTTGTACGACCAATCGTTTGAAAACTACATTTGAAAGGATTTTTAGAGTGTCTTAAAATGTCATTTATGCAAAGTATTGTAGAGTTTGAAGATATTTTTTTATCCGGATTTTAGGGCTTGAAGTGTAGGAATCATTGGTCGGTCAAAACACCGAACGACGCATGTCAAATCAAATAAAAATATAAAATTTCGCAGCCAAATCTTAACATCTGTCAAACAAAAACGCGCGTCCATCTTTAACATTATCTTCGATGAGGATAAAGTAAACTTGAACTATTGATGTTAGGATCAAGCCTTCTATCACTCTGAGGTCGCAGCGAACGATCTAAAGTTTAAATCTGTGATATATAACACAACCCAAACAAACTATAGGTTCAAGTTTACGTACTCACAGACTGGACTCGTGGTGTAGTGCAAATCTTCCGTCCCTAGCTGGGTCCTGTTGTTGCTACGTTTATCTTCAAACAGCAAATCTCTGTGGGAATTTGTCAACCTATTTGACCCACGAACTGACGACTTAGTAATGAAATCGTTGTGGTTGTCGCTGTTTTTGGCTTATGAATTCTCGTGGAATTGCAGCGACAGGGCTATGAAGTTTTTCAATTTCCGGTCCTCAGATCCTGCTTAATCCCAAGACACACAATTTCTTTGAGTCGATGAGTTCGACAAGGAGTAAATCTTGGTTCTACGCTCGAGTTTGATGTGTGTTTGCCTTTGGGCTTACGTCGTGGATGGTATCGCTTAGTTCTCTACATATGTCATCACGGCTCACTCTGTCTGTATGTAAACTAATATCCCTATGTAACTCTCCGCGGCTAAAAAGTTATCCAATCCGACAGATATCACACGACGAGATGACAATAGACTCAAAATGAGGGTGTAAGTAATGATAAATGATGTGTTAAGGAACCGACTGGTAACGATCGCTATGTGACAAATGACCATACAAAATCTCAGCCCAACTACTTTTGCTCGATTCGTAATTCTTATAAATAGAGAAACAGTTGATTGCCTAGTGCTAATGTGTTTAGAATTTGCCAAAGGCCTGTGTCGGACTGTCTCATTAGCAACCTGGTCCAACTGGCACGGATTCTACTTTTCAATCGTATCTGATTTCTAACACTTTGCTGATGTTTATGAAATTTTGATGTTCCGTCACACTTTTTCATTCTTTTTTTTTTCTTTTTCTTCATGTTTCCATTCAAGGTTCTGATTGCATTGACGGAAAACTATACTTGAAATCGCAATTTTCTTTATTCCTTTCGTGTTAATTTGCATTATTAGTGACCACATTTTTTGTCTTATATCCGTCATTCCTACTTGAAAACTTAAGAAAAAACCCAAAACACAGTTCCTTTAGTTGCAGTACTTTACAATACAAAAAACCCTGCAGAAATGACACCAAAACTTCATCACGTATGTTAAAGAAAGTCACTCGCAAGTTGAAAGACATGCAGCTGTAAAACTGGGAGTGATTTTTTTTTAAACCCAGTAAATCTATATTTTTAGCTTCAGTGAGGATAGACGCGCCAAGGAAAAGAGAGCTTTGAGGCATTAGTTTTGCATCACACAACTTATCGTGTCCTAACTTGGCTATCTCTAAGATGTAGTGACACGCAAAAACTGAAAGAGATGACAATGATGAAAAATTGGTCTCAAATGTTCACAAAAGCAATTATATTTTACCAACTAAGACGACGCTAAAAAGAAATCCTTAACATGCCGGCAGTGAGATTGAGGACCGACGTGTTTAGATTTGTAAACTTTTGCGATGAGTTTGAGTAACAAGTTGCGGTTTTTTTAGCGGTTAGAAGATTTGTGCCTCCTTTCAATGAAACGTGAACACGGTTTTCATCATCCATTCACCAAGCCAACAACACCTCTAGGAGAAATACAAGCCCGACATAGTATTTCCTAGGCTTATTAATGAAACTGTTTCTTAGTGACAGCTCTGAACGCGTAAAATGAAAAACATTGTCGTTGTGGGAAGAAGTGAAGAGCTTATTTTCCTCCCACAAGAATTTAGGCAAAACAGACTCGAGGAGTTTCTTCCGTCGTCTATGAAACCCACACAGAATCCCTGTATCCTGGAGAAGTCAGTCACTAACATTAATCCTTTCTTAAGACGCTTAAAGGGGAATTATTCACTGATGCTGTCGTACACTTTCATGGAATGTTGGGATTTTTTTAAACGAATTTCTAGCTGTTCGCTTGGGTCAGAGAAAGACATTGTCCCCTGCTGTGCCCTAATTTGGCATCAGTAGGCGCCTTTGTCTGTCAACAACGATATACAAATAACAGCAAATACGAAGTGACATGGATCGTTACACGTCTTTAACATGTACAAAGGTTTGTACAAGACTGAGTGAGCAAGGGCTTTCAATAGGAAATTTCCGAGGCCGCTCGTAGCGCAAAAAAAGTTGAAAGTATTTCCATAAAGAAGGTACAAATTATGGGCGCAAACCTAGAATGGAACCGTACGTTTTTAATGTCTTCCGTGTCCAACGTTGTGGAGTTAGAAGCCCTTGAATTATGCACTCTCTTAGAATCATTTTCGACCAACCCAGATTCCGCGCATGAACCGCATGCAATGTACTTAATTTGATTATCGAAGTCACTAAAAGCATGGTTAATTTTTTTATTAATTCATTAGCAATAAACACGATTCGAATGCATTAAAAGAGATGAACAACTCGGATATGTCAAGGAAATGACCCTAAGCCGATAGAAGAGGATTACACGGCCCACGTATTACGTGAGCGATTCCACATGGATCCCACATGGAAGAGCCAGACGTCTGGTTGTTAATTTGTGGCCATCACTATGAGAAACAAACAAGTTAGCGAATCTAAAAATAGCGTCAAAGCCGGCATCAAAATCTAGTTTACTTGGTAGTTATCTTTTTATTCCACGGTGCTCAGCTTACTCAACTCTGAAACATTTGCAACATCTGCACGGCGGGGCTGATCTAAGTCAGGGCATGGCTAACTCACAGATCCCATGCAGTTAAGTTTTAATAAACAAAGAACCAATTGCCCAATAAATTTTGAATCGAAGATGTGGGATCTGGAATTCAGCTTATTTATTCCTGAATCCAAATTGATTCTGCATTCTTTGATAACTCAAAACGAGGTAAAACAAGCAGTTTGGACCTAACGTTTTCTGAAAATGTACCCTTCGTAGTACGTGCGTGCTCGAACGCATCTTTTCGTTAACCACAAAAACAAGTGAAAAGTTAATTCTGTTTACCACTTTTTATGTATATTGTACTGTACTACGGGTTTAACGAGTACTTATCGATATTAGATCGCTGGTGCATCAACCGCAATCAATAATCAATCGGACCGTTAGATCGATACGACTGTGGGTGGCACTGAAGAGTAACTGTTGCGGTTTGAATGGTTTTTAGGTGTCTGACGATGATAAAGCGTGCGATGAAATGAGTCTTCGATGTCTGCTTGACAAACAAGAAAAACTTTGCAGTAAAGCCGGTCTGGCCTTATGATCAAGTTTTGTTTGTTTCCTTACAAAAGAATTTGAATTAAAAATTGGTTTTCACAAAAAGAGAAAACTGAAATTTGAAGTGCTTCTCGCAATTGAAATTTTTTCCATTTCTTTCCTACCCTGTTCTCTCCTCTCCTCTCCTCTCCTCTCCTCTCCTCTCCTCTCCTCTCCTCTCCTCTCCTCTCCTCTCCTCTCCTCTCCGTTCTGCTCTGCTCTGCTCTCCGTTCTGTTCTGTTTTCCTCTCTTCTCTTCACCTCCTATCTTCTTCATTGTTCCCACCATCAACCCAGTAAAATAACAACAGGAAATAGTAGCTTCTAGTTCGTACAAACATTTTTGGAGTGTATAAATTTCTGCGCAAAATTTAAAACCGACAAAAACCGTCGCCATTTCAGTTTCCATTTGTTCTCCTTCCTTTGTTACAGAATAAAGAAACCCGATTCCTAATTAACAGCTTCGCGCTCATGACATAACAATAAAAACCTTGATCTTCAAAATCCCCAGAAATCTCTCGTATTTGCGATGGTAAAACCTGACATTAACTGACTGAATTCTACCCATCAATAAGCTTGAGCTCCATGGGGCCCCCAGTAGGAGCTTCGCGGGGGCCCATTACTACATCAACTAAACACAACACCAGGATCATGTACCATGTTTACTCACGGATAATAATGACGTTGTTTAACAATAGTCATCAAATGTATGTGGACTTACTGTGAGTACTATTGATGCGCTCCACAGACCTGCTAAAGCTTTTCAACCCGGTGTTTCTCAACTAACAGCGAATTCTTGGAGTTTTTGGGCTAATTTTCGAGCAATGGATAGTTCTTTAAGTTTGTAATTTGCTAACTCTTCTATCTTTAAGAGGTACTGATTTCAATCCAGTTAGTTTTAACCAAAATTAACTTTTTTTGAACTACAGTTCTTGTATGGATTTCGTGACTTCAATAAGATATCTACTTATTCCATTGATGTACTGGACAAAAAAATTTAAAAGTTTGACAAACAATTAACGTTTGCAAACATAGAAAAACACATCTTACAAGTACTTTTCACCAGTGTTTAAACCAAAACTGATCGTAGTAAAAATATTACTCAATTCATTTCAAAAAAAATGTAATTAATTTCAAAGAAACTCGTTGCGAATTAAAGAGAAATGGATTTGAATCAACCCATTTCAACATACTCTCCGCGCTGAAGTTTCATGTCATTTGTGCTTTTTCTTTGATTACCATTTCATTGCTTCTGTAATTCAAGTAGTTTGCATTGCTTGAACAATATTCTTAATCGAACCACTTAATACAATATTCTATGGATAATTCAGACTCGTTATATCTCTACGGCTCGCAACGACTCGAGTAGAACTACGGCATAAATATAATGACTGTTAATTTGTGGCGTTGAAGTTGCTTGGATAAGCCATCAACAAGTAATTATGCTGAAACGGCCGTAAAGCTTTTAAAACTGTGTGTTTCAGGAAGCAAATCTCCTTTTCATCAGCCTTTGATATTCATTTAAGTGGATTTTGCAAATTGGAAGCGCTATTAGTGAATATTTAAAGATTATCCGCATCGTACTAGTAGTGTTTAATGCGACATGTTCTAAACTGCTCGGCCATCTTTGTTTTTGGGCTACTTTTTGACACTCCTCAAACTAAACTAAAATCTCAGAATTAACCAATAATTAGTTGTATTTTCGATCATTTGAGTGCTATCGTTCGCTTATCTCATTGCTAAAACACAACCAAATTCTGCGAGGAAAAAATATGGCAATCGTATTAAACCTGTGTTAGAAAACTTTGAATCGCTTCTTACACTTTTGGAGGAGTTTTGTTTCTTTTTTAAGTATTTTGCGCAAAAATCCATTCACTTAATTAATGAACAAATGACTAATTTTTTGCCCAAGATATTTTTGTCAAAATTCTAGATGTTTCGATTCGAATGTCAGGTTGAAAACGTTTTACTCAATTCTGTTGTTGACAATTGGTGAGCTCTCATAAGGTAGATATCTCGAGTACTATTGATTTATAACATAATCAGGTTATACAGAAGAGTCGTGCTTAGCACGTATTCGTTTCGTGTTACATCCAAGAAGCTTTAACATATTAATGGTGAAAGATCTCAAGTAGAAGTACTTGAAACAAGTGGCAGGATAAATAACTTGTGGCGAGTCAAAAAATTTTTATAAAAATTCTCAAATATCTTACCTTGAGTGTGTTTCTTCGAGTTTATTTCGCTCTGTAGCTCTCTCCGTTGAGTTAAATCTCAGTCTCATCCAAAAACGCTCAGCGCCCCAATATTCCACGATGTTGCAGGCACTGTCTCCCGGCGATATCCAGGCTTCTGAAACTTTTGAAATCACTTGAAAGAATTCCCTTCTATTTGAGCAGAACCAGTTAGTGTCTTAGACCAAAGGTGACAATAACATCCAAGACAATCAGTTATTTACATTCAGCTTTTACAATTAAATAGATCAGAGGTGATATTTCAAAAATGAGCCCTTGAATGCATTCCAGAGTTTAGCTACTTTGTTTGGAGTTGCACTGGTTCATTTCTTTACTACGTTATGCAATAATATTTAAACATTTCCATACATGGTCAGAAAAAAACAGTATTAAGAGCTAAAGCAAATGCTCCGATTCTGTCACAATATATTAAAGTACATATTTTTTTAGGGAGGTAATTTTTGCGTCAATGCTGGGGATGGAACAAGCGAGAGGGACAGCACAGACTTAGCAGGCTTATCAAACATCCCTTTAGATTACCAGCCAGATAGCGATCATTCTGATGGGGACATCTTTCGTCGTTTGCCTTGATCCCTATTTGTTGACTAAAAGATTTTTATCCTGTGGACCAAAAAGGTTAAATCCTTTGGCGTAGTACAAATTCTCTTCTCAGAATCCTTGTGGAATGACAGTCTCCTGAGTTTCCTGAGTTTAGGTTTTCCTATCTTAAGATTCCTTCGCGCTCACAATCAATTAGTTGTAAAAACACTCCCGACCTCATTCTCAGACAAAACAATCATATCTCTGAAGTCAAAATAATCCTTTTTTCATTAAATGCGGTTTCTAACAGGGCTTATTGATCGAGTGTACAATTTAAAATATGATCGAACATGGCGAAAATGTGGAGTGGAATGTTATCATAGTAAAGCGAAATTTTAGCGGCGCGCGCGCTCTAAAGAATCAAAATTATCTACCATTAGCTATACTCTGGAGCCCGTCATTTTGGATGATATTTGTTTTATCTTCTGTTGATTGAAATTAATTTTCTTCAATCCCTTAATTTGTTTTCATAATACAAGTTCAAGGAGTTGATCTTTGCTCTAGTTTCGTTTCTCCCCGCTTTATTGAATACAACAAATAGTTTAGCTTGTACTTTTGGGTTTTCGTTTGCGTCATCAAGAATTCACTACAAATGTTCTTTAAGGAATATAATATACGAATTTCATTTTTGAATTTGACTAAAAGAATTTTTTACCCTTGTTTTCTAAATGTCGTTTCCATTTGTTTATCACTAGTGAGGTTTTTAATGGAGGATATCGTAGTTCAAGATGTCGAAGACGAGCTCTTCCTGCGGACGTCAGAGATCGCGGACCTTCAAAAGGTACTTTGTTTGGTTTCAGTTTACTCTTGTCACCTATACCACTTGAAACGTGTTTCTAGTTCATCTTAATTGACTTGACAATTCGTAAACGTGATGGGCTTACGTCTGACAGATTGGACCAACATGTTGTGTTAAGGGATTGAGCAGGGATAGGAGCCAAAAATTCCTATTACCTTGGTGACTTATATCAACATACCTACAACACTTTCTTATTTTAAAATCAATCTTTCAGCATTGATTGTGTACAGACGCCTCTTTACCTACCACCTAGATTTGTATCTCAGAAAAAAATTCACATTTTCCGGCAAGCGTGCGCAAGAAACAATAAAGTTGTGCATGCGCAATAGAAATAAATGTACGCATACGATGCGCGTTGAAATTATTCTAAGTTGTTTAAGATAAATAAAGATCATCACAAACCAAATGCGCCCCTCAAGGCGAACAGACTAGCTGGACACTACTCTGCATATGCCAAGGCTAAATACGCGAGATTATTACAATAGGTTTACATGACATCTGGATGTGAAACAAAGTCATCTTCGCGTGAAATATTCTCGGTCGTGGTTGCCCTTGGAGACAAGGACGTCATTTTGTCACGTGATATTCGACCGTTCAACCAATAGGTGACCAAGTGTCCTTTTCCCTAGAAAGCGCAACCAAGCAACATCAATGAAATAAATTTTCGCGTTGTGCGAGAAGGAGAGCGAAACAAATTAAAATTTGAAATTTTTTTGAGCATTCGAGGGAACTCTACTGATTGGTCACAACGGGCGGGAGCGTAACGTAGTCAGCTAGTCACGTGCCACGGGAACTTCTCAAGTGAACAGGGAAAGTACTGGTGATTTTTGTACTGGCTGGTCACGTGCCATAGGGAACGTGTCACGTGAAGGGAAACTAATAGCGATTTTATGGTTAGAAATTTCTAAAATTGTCATGGTGTGGTCCTCTTTGTAAAAAAAAAGGGGAACCTTTCCCAGGGCCTCTGTGTCTACAGTTTCAAGAGGTACCAAAGGGTCAGCCAGAGAACCAGACATTAATCACCGAGATCTTTAATCATTCAGCCCTAAGAAGGGGTTAACCCTTCGCCTCAGTTCGCACTGAAGGAGTAAATCTCTTTATCTGGAGGACCCAATGGACGTAATAATTGGTTTAACGCTGGGAGATGTCGAGAGAACATTGACTCGATTATATCCTTCCAAGTTTATTATTACCCTTAAACAACCTCTGCGCTGATCTAAGTCAAGCTAGGCACGACTAATTTAATTGAATTTAAGGGGCATGGCTAACTCACAGATCGAATTGGAATTTAGCGCATTAGGTTTTGGGGAGGGAGGTAAACTGGAGAACCCGGAAAAAACCCTCGAATCATGGGAGAGACCTTGATTCTATATATATATATATATATATATATATACACGAGTAGCAGTTACCTTGATAAGAATATTGCCCCTTTCTGTGATGTCGTACCCACCAAATCTATCTAGATAGGACTTTGCTTCCATGCTAATATGAATCTTTAATGCTAACCAGGACGGGTAGAAAGATAAAATAACATAACGATTAGAACTAAAAAGTCTTGGCGAAAACGTAGTCCTTTGCGTGATGAACTATATACAATTCCCACCCCTTTAGCAGTAAAATATGCATATAAATTTCATATAAATTCGGTTTGGTTTCTATGGTTACCTTCTCCTGAAGACTCCATCCTTGACGCCATGTTTACAGCGTCACCAAACAAACAGTAACGAGGCATACGAAGACCTACCACGCCTGCGCAGACGGCTCCTAGAACAAAAGAATTTAACCAACTTATAAGTAAAGCTTGATGGACATAAATAACTGCTTTGCATGCTTTTCAATGATTCCCAAGAAAGTCGATAGACAGAGACATGGCGGCCATGTTGGTGGCATTCCCTTATAATGATCGATAACAACCGATGATGACTAATGAGGAACCCAAGAGAAAAAATTTATTTATGCCTTGGTAAACCCATCCGGAATCTCTTAAATACTTCCTTTATTTGTAATGGTAGATAATAGTCAACTTTGGGTGAAGGAATATGTTTTACTTCGATCACGCGTCATCACGCGGGGAGTGGTTGCCCAATTCTCCTGAGCCAGGGGCTCATGTATAAAGCGTTCGAAGGTGCGCACTTTACTCCGTCAAACTATCAGAGCTCCTCATTACAGGTATTTAAAACTAAAGCTACACAGAACAGAGAAAAAAAATACAGACTCATAAAGTACAGACTAAAAATTCAGTAAAACTAGATTGGGCTCTTACCGCTATGTATTCCAATTCTAAGCTTGAGTTGCTCCTTTGGTTTGTGACGAATTACAAACTTGTTCTGCGCTCGTAACAAATCCAGTGCCATATCAGCAATGTGACGCGCATGCTCGTGACCATTACGAATAGGAAGACCGCTGGCCACCATGTAAGCATCACCAATAGTTTCAACCTGCAAGAGAAAATATTTGATAAAGAATTGACCATAGAAAAACGATCTCGATTTGTTGAATTTCTTACCTTATACACATCGTAGTGAACTATGACATTATCAAACAACGTGTACAAGTCATTCAAAAAATTTACAATCTGAAAATACAACGAAATGATATTATTTACTAATATTTATAATTACTAAATCTTGTTTATTCATTATCAGGAAAACTTGGTGGCTGTACTTACTTCTAATGGAGAACTCGAAGAGCAAAAAGGCGTAAAGCCAACAATATCGCTGAAAAAGATGGAAACTTCTTCAAAGTAATCCGCCTTGACAGGTGAGCCTGCGATCAACTGGTCAGCAACACTTCTGTGAGTAAGAATATGAAAAGCTTGAGAGAATTTATAACTTGATCATTATCGTTCCAGACCCGGCGTTACACTTTGTCAATAGATAACGTGCATCCCTTTTCCATGAGAATCAAAGAGAAAAGACGTGTGGCCGCCATGTTGGTTGACATGGTACCAAATCTTTTGTTCTAGTCCACCAACATGGCGGACATGACGTCATATGCACACCAAGAATAGACCCCTTGCATGTGACGTCAAAGCAGCTCAATTTAGGGGAGAAAACAAAAGAATTTCAATCTCCTGAGAATTGGAAACCTATTGTTTTGTCCTCCAAATTGAGCTGCAAGGGATGAATGATATAAGATGAAGGATAGCCGGGGTACATAGATGGCTCGTATTATCTCATTCCTCTTTCCAATCCCCCTTACCTGTCCCCCTCCCCAGTCAACCATCAATTTAAAGTGTCTTGGCATTCTCGTAACCAGACCCCACTCATTAACCAAATCGTAGACTCTGGAAAACCCTAGTTGCTTATTGGTTAGGGATGGAGGAGGGTGAGCCGCGAGATTTCTGTGTGATACATACTTCGGTAGCATATTATGAAGAAGTTCCTCAGTCTTTTTCTTCTCTTCTATCCACTGTTCTGTGCGCTCCCTCACGAGGTCCTCCAAATGCGACGAGTAGTCCTCCAAGAGATAGATAACCTTGTCTACAATATTCTCCCTGTTTTAACAAAAAAGGTTATCAAGCTCAGAGCTATGAGCCTCTACATCTGAGGAACACATGACATGTACCCATACCATTTTACATAAAATAACAGCGTTGCCACATATTTGTTAAAGATATTTTCAATAAATGTTCATACTTTCTCCCGCCTTGCAAGGTTATTATAATCCTTTTAATCTCTCGAAAAGTTGGCCTGTCATCCGGATCTTCAGACCAACATGACGTCATCAGCATGCACAAGTCGTCAAACTTTGAGGCTGGTGCGATCTTTGGTCTGAAGGGGTTGTTGTTAATGTTGGTGACCTTGACTCGATCAATTATTTCTAAGTTATATAAGAGAAACATAACATTTTATTGGTTATGATGTCACATTTCATCAGGCATGACTTCGTGTTCGATTAGACGTCGAGACGTTAATGACTCCAATTATACATGTTAATGATGACGTCACATTCATGATAAATTGCTGTTATGACGTCATATTCAATCATGGCGGCTAACATGGCGATCGTTAATAAGGTAGCTCAAAGTATGCCAAATGCCTTAATATATATGAATTCTACGTCTGAATAATAATAATAATAATAATGATAATAATAATAATAATAATAATAATAATAATAATACAGCTATATATTCATGAAGATGGCTTCTGGTGCGGTTGGACCGCTAGGTTCTGGCGCTGCTGTACTCTCTTAGGATTGCATAAAGGCGTTCGCTCTTCCGATAAGAACCATGAAGTGTCGTGTGTAACCGCGCGAAGACTATATAAATGTTTTACCTTCGACATCCAAGCAGTACTCGTAGAACGGTGGTGTTCTCGTTTCCATTTCTTGTAGTATGATAGCAAAGCTGTACACATCTCCTTTGGGTGTTGAGCTCTCTTCTCCTGACCGCAGTTTTTCTGGTGCTGTCCATAACAATTCTACAAGAAACAAATCTCTGACGTGTATTGCGACAACGTGATAGGAACTGAGATATGGGTCTTTTCCACGCGGCAGCCATGCTGGCTGGAACAATAGATCATGCTAGAATGCTAGTACTTACCTTTCGCTTCACTTGTTTTGGGATTGTTTTTTATAGAAAGAAGTCCAAAGTCTGTTATCTTTAACACCCAACGACCATCGACCAAACAATTTGAAGATTTAAGGTTGCCATGAACCTTGATTTCAGATGAATGAAGAAATATCATACCCTAAAAACAATAGGTCCTTCTTTTAAAACTTGCTCTAAAAAAATATTGATAAAATTTTAAGTATACAGACTGCTTAACTTCTCAAATCGGATCCTCGTACCCAGACCCTTCTCAGCCTTCCAATGAAAAATTGATTTTTTGTTGCAAGGATGAGAAGGGTCTGGGTACGAGAATGCTCAAATTTAGGATGTCGATTGCTAAATGTCGAGTAGAAAAATGGCGGGAATGCATCACGTGACATCCGCTCCAATATGTCAATATGGCGGAGACTAACCACGTGATATTTTAGATCAACATCAAAAAAGGCATAAAATATTAATTACAGTGAGGACACTCGAACCGTGAACACTTTGAGGTTTTTTCATACTTTTTTTCTCCTTTATCCCTTGTGTGAATCGATTGGAAATATGATTTATTTTGAACAATAAGGTTATTTGAGTTCAGTGCTTCATTTTCGGAAGTTTTGAAGCAGTAGAAAGTTCATAAAATAAAAAATATGAAAATATCAAGTGTTCATGGTTCGAGTGTCCTCACTGTAATAGATATTAATAAATATAACAATTATTTTACCTCTACAATATCTGCGGCAAGGGAACGAATAAACATCGAATCGAGTTTGATGTTGTCATCCAATATTATGTCCTGTAGGGGAAATACGAAAGACATATTGATTAACTAAATGTTAAATTAAGAGAAATTATAAAGAGATGAACAACATAAAACTTTGTCAAACCGCAGCCATGTTCATTTATACCCTTGAGATGTAATCTTATTCTATAACTCGTTAAACTAATTATCATATCCATTTTCATAATTACGCGACCAAGACAACTAGCTATAATCCGAGTCGTCTGAGTTTTTAGCTTCCGTCAATCAAACTTTCGACATAATAATAATAATAATAATAATAATAATAATAATAACTTTATTTAAACACGGAAAAACTCTTCAGTTATACAATAAATAAATAAATAAATAAATAGAGAAAATAATGTTGTAATAAGATTTTTTAAAAAATGGATAAATATGATAAAAAAAAATAAAAAAAAAGGTCCTGCTTTTCAAGAGTGCCGTGTATAAAAGGAGTTGAGCTAGCGAAAATCACTTAGGGATTGCGCTTGTCGTAGGTTTATTGACAAGCTGTTCCAAAGCACCGCACCTTTATAACTGAAAGCATTTTTGCGATAGTTGGTACGAGGCAATGGAACAGACAGTTTTCCTTTGGTGTTACGGAGAGAGTACTTAGTAACGCTGTTACGATCTATAAATTTAGAG
This sequence comes from Anthopleura xanthogrammica, assembly GCA_964019055.1. NCBI lineage: Eukaryota > Metazoa > Cnidaria > Anthozoa > Actiniaria > Actiniidae > Anthopleura > Anthopleura xanthogrammica. The sequence goes on along the minus strand of OZ025221.1, from coordinate 8,874,044 downwards.
GCGAGATAATCAGGTGCTAAAAACAGCAGCCAAAAACCCAGACGTTTTGGGTTGTGTTGGTCGCATAGTTATGAAAATGGGTGTAAGAAGTTGAATACGAGGTTACACGAGGAAAAATCGATTTTTCCAGCCCAACATGGCTGCCGTTTGAGAAAGACCCATCTTAATGCCTGCGCATCACAAACTTCACGTGACCCACTCACTTACCTGGATGCTGCCACGAGAACAGAACTCTGTCAACGTGTAGATATTAGGTGGCTCGACGCATGCACCGACAAATCTAGCTAAATTGCTATGGTGTAGTTCATAGATCTAACAAAATAAAAAAAGAATCCAAAATTACGAACTAGGTATACTGTACACCTATTAAACCTGTTTCTGTATCGTCATGGTAACAGTAAAAAGTCGTCAAACCTGTTTTAGTTCAAGAAGTTCGTTTCTTGATATCTCCATGTGGTATCTTTCAAATTTCTTTACATAAACGTGAGTTGCCTTCAAAGAAATAAACATATTAGCATCGCAATTGGATTTAAGAATTAAAAAAAGAAAGAAAAAAAAAGATTGAAAATCACACACCTTGTATCTACCAACTTGTGAATTGCGAAGCTGTGGAGATGAACATCCATAGAAGGAAGACTAGAACCAAAGCAAGAATAGGATTAATTAGTTTGTTGTTGCGTTGCAAGCTGCAGAGTGAATGTGGCTCGTAAAACCACGCCGTGCAAAAAAATTTGTTGCGCGACTTTGTTGCACGAAGTAGAAGCTTTTTCTATTCTCTGCAACAACGAAAACTTGTTGCGCATGGGGTGGTAATAAGAGCAACATTTGCTCTGTAATATTTGCTCTTGCGCAACGCAACAAGGTTGAGCAACAATTTGCACGATTTTGTTGTTCTTATTTCCGCGCCTTTAGCCCTGAACGTTATTGGACTTTTAGACAATTAGTGGAAAGGCGCTATATAAATTTTTTTTTTTTTTTCATTTTTTTTTTATTGTGCATGATATATTACGGGCTGTAACACAACAAACCGGCGACTTTTTTCAATTAAGATGGTACCCCACAATGCACAGAGGTCGAGAAGTGCACAAAACTGAAATCTAAAGATTATACATACTACACTATACACCATTGAGTTGGAACGTATTCGACTGCTTTTCCATGCTGGAGTGTGGAATTTTATTTCATGGTAATTCACTTTCCACGTCAGCCTTGTCAACTCTTTCTCAAACTTTTTTTTCCTGCGATAAAGGGCACGTTAAAGAAAAAAATAATTAATCTTTGATTTTCAGATTCTTGTTTTGATATTATTTTATAATTCCAAATGATCGTTGAAGCAAAAATGAAGTTTAGATGTTTAGAATTAGGACGACAGATTTTAATAAGTAAGCGCTCATTGAAACGTGTTGAAAAGTGAAAAGTGACGAGATGTCTCGCCTATGAACGAGTATTACAACCTCCACTTTGGTAATGAAAACGAAAGACTTGAATGAAATGATAATGTGTGTAATGATGACATGATATTGCTAAACAAGAGGAAAGTCTTTTGTTCAAGAAATGGCATGGCAGCGATGGCGTAAGGTCGTTACTACGCTCTGCAGAAAAAGAGTGGAGTGCAAAACATGAAAATGATCCATGCTGATGTTCAATTTTTTATCGATAACCTGAAACAATCTCAAGGCTGATGAAAGTCCCCGCACGGCTAGTTTATAAATTACAAATTTAAGAATTTAATTGGGTTTGAGGAGGGAGAACAAGGAGGAAGGAAAAGGATGGTCACTGGTGTATAAGGATGCTATATTTCATCTTACTTGTAGAGTATTGCCAGTAGGATGGAAACCGCCACAATCAGTGCACAGCATATTACTAGCGTCACGATCAGATACGTTGATCTGTTGTCTTCCTCGGTAGCTTCATTATGAAAGATTTAAAAAAAACCGCTAAAAATACTTAACAAACAACTCCCTTGTTCCATGGAAACGGCTTGTGTCAAATATTCAGGTGCAACAATCACATGTGAACGAGATAACTAAAGGCTTGGGTGATATATCAAAAGAAACCAATGAAAAATCTCTTAGGTAGATCGATCCAAGATGGCGGCTGTGTGACGTCACAGGAAAATAAGTCAACAAGGACAACTGTCGTACCAAGATATTCTGAATTTCGAATATCCGTTAGTATATTTTACGTTGGAATGAGCTCAATTTGGAGGACAAAACAATTCCAATTCTCAGGAGACTGAAATTCTTTTGGTTTGTCCTCCAAATTGAGCTGCTTTGACGTCACTTGCAAGGGGTCGATAGTTAAGGGGCCTTTATTATCCTTTTTCTTATCATGGTTTCCATAGTAACTAGTGCTTACTTGGTTTTAATGTAGGGCAAAATTCCCGGTTGAAACCGCATACTGGTGAATCTGCGGGCACACGTGTTTGACCCGTGTCAGACCACGTGAGTGTCTTATTCCTCTGCAGTTCTAATGTTTGACTACCGTTTGAATCGATGAATAGTTCACCAAGTTGAAGCATTTCTGACAAAGAAAAAAAAAAAGAAAAGATGCGAAAAAATATACTAGAATGAAGTGGAAATAGACCCTTTTACATTGTGCGTAATGTTTTCCCATTTCAGATTACGTGTCATTCCCTAGAGTAGTGATTCTTCGTTTAACGGTTGCACATGAGAATACACATAAATATACAGTACAACTCAAACAAAGAATCTTCAATTATCTTCAAGAATCTTCAGTATTCTCCAGACGGTGACAAGTGGTCTGGAATGGGAAAACATTACGCTGAAGCTAAAAGGGTCTATGGCTGGGTTTGAATCAATCTTTGAATCTCATTATCTGCTCCAAATGGTTTCTTTGGAATGTGGGCTTTGCGCATGCGAAAGAAAGTACGCATAATAAGGGCATAATGTGTAGTATACACCCTATGCATAAGGGCGTGGCCATGGAAATACCTTAGTTCAACAGTTATTGAAAAAACCATTGCTTTCATTGTAAACAGTATATCGATTTTAGTAATCTCCAAAAATGTCAGCTTACTAACATTAAATGATAAAAAGCTACAGCTGTTTGAAATTAGAAAGATTTGTATGGAAACAACAACCAAGGCCTGACCAGCCTCATTTTCATGTTTTTGGCACATTTCAAATGCTTATAACTCTGCAGTGATTTAATATATAACAACAGAACCCTACCAAATTACTAATTTAGACATGCTCTTTCTTGTAATAAAAATATATTTTTGAAATCATTGATGATTCATGGTGCTCGTTCCCAGTCTTTACTCTTTATGCATAGGGTGTATGGTGAAAGAGAATTCACTGAACACCATGTGATGTCAGCCAGAAAGAATTCTATTGAAAACTTGTGATTCAGCTAATGAACATTCTGCACGAGACAGGAAATGATGTCAAGTGAAACCTAAAATCGACCTCCCAAATTAAAAAAACTCCTTGAATATAAAGTTCTTGTCATGGAGATATATTCAGTGTGGAAAAACCGATTGTGTTTGATTGTATCACATAGAATTCGAATTTACCATTTTCTCCTCGTTCGCTTTTCTGAAGACTAAACAATGTCATGTTGAATTCTGCATCGCCATTTTTATCGACACGAACCTCGAAGCCCGTAATGCCTGAAACAAAACAAAACATAACTATTTGTTAACATGAGGTTTCTTTACGTCTTTCAATTTTCGCGGAGTCTTTTCGCTTTACTGGCTTTAGTTTTTGTTATTCAACGAAAGGAACCTCTGCCAGGACTCGACTTTCCATTAAAGCATGCGCCGAGCTATCATCCAGAAACCTGGATGACAAGGCGCACGCATAAAATCACAAAACGTTCACTGCCAAAATTTGAGCCCACGACATGCGTGCGCATAGCTTAATGAACTTATAACTGGTCACAAATGAGCTTGTTATCATATATGTGACGTAGCATGAATGTCTTTCAAAGATATCCTTACTTTGATAGCTAGTTTCTCGAATGTTCCCAAAAACAGCAGTTCCATCTTTAGGGTCCAGTCCTTGGGCAATTGTTTTATTCACGGCCAAGGCGTAGAGATAAACAGCGTCATATAAATAAGCAGAGTAATACAAAGCCTAAAAAAATAGCAAGAAAAATGAAATATATCCTGGATTGTCGGCTCCAGGGGAGCGAGAGAGGAGTAAAAGAGAAGGGCTCTCCTCCCCAAGCCCCTGTGGCTAGAAAGCCTGGTTACTCAGGCCTACATGTAGACGATAATCTCATTGCTGTCTTTTGGTATTACGATTTTAGGCTTTGTTTTGTGATGTCGTTGTTCCACGGATGCCGTACCGTTACCGTGCCGATTTTGTACGAGTGTGAAAAGTCACTGCACACGGCACAGGTACGGCGCGGCACGGACGCGGCACCGAATGTAAAATGTTTTCATACACGGCACGGCATTTTAAAACACGGTCATAGCAAGGGCTAGGCGCGGTCCGTGTACGTTTTTTATATTCATGCGAAAACTGCTCTTTTTCAGTCGTACTAAAACTCATACTTAATGCCTTGCGTCATGCAAAGTATGATCACTTATTTTGAAAATCACATGAATAAATTCAATATTATTACAAAGGTAGAGTGCTTACGCTATGTCCATGAAATAAAATTTAAATAGTTACTACCTAATAGTTTTTATTTAGTGACTATTAGTCACTATCACTCGACTGGAACAGCTTCAGTAACAATAAAGTATGCCTCTATTAAATAAAGTATTATCTTTCTATTGTCTTGAGTATTTGATTTCCCTTGTGTATTGTTACTGAAGCTGTTCCAGTTGAGTGATAGTGACTAATAGTCACTAAATAAAAACTATTAGGTAGTAACTATTTAGATTTTATTTCATGGACATAGCGTAAGCACTCTATCTTGAAAATCACATAAATAAATACAATATTATTACAAACTCGCGTGACTCATCCTCGATAGCCAAACATCTTAAGGACACGCATGGTCGAATGACTAACACGGACATTCATAATAGCTTTACTGTTATAAAAAAAATGCCAAAGTGAAAGAGACTGTAGAATTTATGAGATGTTATTCATCCGTAAATTTAAGCCTAATTTAAACATCCAATCAGACTCCATCAAGGCTAAACTCTTTACTTAGCTGTTTTCGTTTCTTTTGTTCTATTGTTTTGAATCTCTTTATTAGTCTACATCTGTACCTTCGCATTTACATTTCGCTTTGATAATGTGGTCATGTTGACCACGAAACGTCAACAGAATTTCGTTTCTTTAGTTTTCTTATTAAATTATTACAAAGGTATAACATATGTAAAGTTTCTTACTATTTGTTGCTCTACTCCGTTAAAAGGATATTCCTTGAACTTTTCAGTCACGTGTTTCTCGAACCGCGCGTATTTGGTTCTATTGTAGGGTCTGGGTACTAGAGCCAGTACCGAATGAAAAGCTTTCTCAGCAAGGTCCTTGTGAAGCCCTGTCATTCCTTCCCACCATTCGTCACGTTTCGTGAATGACAGGTACTCGTAGGTCAGTTCGTTGATGATGTAAACGTACTGGCCATTCGTCATGCCTTTTCTTTGGGCGGCGACTAGAAATGACTGAACGTAGGAGATACTGGCTGATAGGATTACGACTACAAAGATAAAGAATTGATGAGATAAACTGGTTAGACTCTTTCAGATAAATGGATGGATGGATGGGATGGATAGATGGGATGGATAGATAGATAGAATGGGTGAATGGATAGATAGACATGGATGGACGGAGAGGCATGGATGGACGGGGAAATAGATGAATGGATGGGACGAGTGGAATGGATGGAATGGATGGATGGACCGGGTAAAATGGATGGATGGATGGAAGGACCGGATAAGATGGATAGATGGACATGGATGGAAGGAGAGGCATGAATGGACGGGGATATAGATGAATGGATGGGACGAGTGGAATGGATGGAACGGATGGCCGAACGGACGTAGAGAAAGAGGAAACAAGGGAAGGATGGTGTGATAAATGGATATGGGACGAATAAATGAATGGATAGAAGAACGAATATAAAAGGGCTGCTGGAAAAAAGTATATGCAAATGAATAGATGAACGGATCAAGTGAATGCACAAATTAATTTTAAAACAAGGAAAAACTATAGCATCTTAAATTAAAGTCCTGAATAAATTGAAGTCAGTGTTAAATTTTTTCCCCTCACTTCTTGCTTTTTTCTTTATCTCCTGTAGAATGACACTAGTCTTATTTTGCTCGTGTTCCATTGGTAAAATATTCTCGTACGAGACTTTGATTCCATTATCATTGAATAGGTTTTTCATGTCTTTCTTTGTACGAAGCCAGTCCATATCATTACATAACACTGGGTTGCAGTGAAGAATAGCGACTACTCGCCAGTCGAACTTCTTAAGGATAGCCAAGAGACTTTTACTGGACTGAGCATTGGGAGGTCTTGTTCGAGCAAATGTTGGAAATAAGGATTTATTGGAAACTGCGTCCTTTGTGCAAAACTGAAAAAAGAGTAATTAAACAATTAATCATATCCATTTTGAAATCATTAGCAAATCCTGCAATCTGATTGGCTACAAAGTGTGCGATTTAAGCATTAATTGCACTATTTTGAATCATTAATTGCATCATTTTGTCAAACAATCACTTTTGAAGCTACATATAACTGTTGAGTATTTTAATATATTAAGTTTCAAAATGGAAATGATTAATAGGTAATAGAACTGAGTGTCTTGCAATTTTGGGCAGAAATCACACTCGTGATTAACAAATTGCACTCCCGCTGCGCGGTCGTGCAATTTTGTAATCACTCTTGCGATTTCAGCCCAAATTGTACTCCACTCAGTTCTATTACCATTATTAATATTCAATTTTATCGATACCCTGAAAACAACTCTGGGCTGACTGATCAGGTCACGGAGGGCAGGGCACGGAGTAGTTGACAGACCGAATTGGAATTTATCGTCTTGAGATTTGCGGTGGGGACCTAAACCTAACAATCTCTACTTATATGTGATGCCGAGTACCGATACGGCCAAGGGAGAGATGGAGGCAAGACAATAGGGACCTTAAGCACCAGGACGGGAGGACGAGGACGGCGACGTAAAGTCTGAGAAAGGACTAGGTCGAGATCGCCGTCGGTTTTCAAACAACGTAACACTTAAGCACCAGGATGGGAAAACAAGCAAAAGTTCACAAATCAAAATACTAACAAGGTGACGCCAGCACGTTTTCAAGACGGGGTTTTCGTTCGCGCGCCGTCGTCCTTGCTGCTGCAGTCCTCGCTAGAACGTGAAAAAGCACCAAGTGACGTTCAGGAGAGGACGGCAACGGCAAGGACGACGGCGCGCACACGAAAAACCGTTTTGAAAACGTGCTGGCATCATCGTCCGCCGTCGCCGTCCGCTCCCGTCGTGGATCTTAAGGTCTCTAATGTTACGTCACGAAAGGACCGACGGCGTTCTCGACCTAGTCCTTTCTCAGACTTTACGTCGCCGTCCTCGTCCTCCCGTCCTGGTGCTTAAGGTCCCTACTACCGCTACGCCACCCTCCACCTGTAGACCTATGGGTGTTTGTGGCTACTGCTAAGGAAAATAAGTTAATGGTATCGAAATATATGAGAAAAGGAATGATGCGTTTGAAATAAGTATAGGAGAAAGTCATTCGGCTATCGTCCTCTTGTCTATTTGTCGAAATACGAAGTGCTCACAAAATTTATGTTCCCAAGTACTGATTGGTTCCGACAGTATTCTTTTTTTACAAACTTTAATACTTTCGGAAAATCCAGTCCATGGAATAGTGGCTACGAGCATGCGCAGCAGCCACAAAGGGGAGAAGATAATAAAATCTTCTGATCAGCATTTCGGACAGACTTCCTGTTTGCTCAGTTCTTATGACGCTGATGCATATCAGTGGAATAATACAGATGCCCTGGAGGATCACACTTTTCATGTCATATCATAGTCACTTTTAAAAGGTTCCTCATAATGAAAACCTTCAAATTTTATCGATAGCCTGAAATAGCCTCTGGGCTGATGAAAGTCAAGTTACGGCTATCTCACAGTTAGAATTTAGCTTGTTAGGTTTTGCGGACTGATAAAGAGGAGATTAGGAGAGTACAGAGAGAAAACCCCTTGAATCAAAGGAGAGACCTAACAAACTCTCTCACAGGGAGCCCAGTAATAAACCCGAGGCGAGAAGCGAGTGTACTAATAGGTTGAGACTCGTTCACACGCTTCAAAAGGACGGTGATTAATATGCACCTTATCAAATTAATTAGCATATTTTAATTCGAATCAAGTCCCTCACGGTCCTTTATGAGATGACAACAACCATGAATGCAAGGAATTCGTACTAACAAGACACGACTGAGCGCTACTCAGGGGGAGGGAGTAGGGGAGTAACACTACTAAGGACTGCTGCGATGGAAGAAAAACAAGATCTTTCAGCACCTGATGTGCTTAGAATGTTGATTTAGACTGTATTTAGCATGATCAAATAGTCTAAATTTCATATCTCTCGCTTTATGCCACAACAGCTGAAAGCCAGATTTCACGAAGCCAGCCATTATGCATGTACTCACTTGAACTGAATTGAATAACACAACTCAAAAACAAATTAAAAAAGGAAAAAACGTATTATTATCTTGGGTAATCATTAGCAAAATCATTAACACAATTTAGTGTGATGAAGTAATTTTAAAGATTAATTTTCACCGGAAATACTTTTCAGAGCTGTCGAATCCCTCATAGCACATTTCAAGTCCACTTACCGGCATTAATTCCGTTCTTAGCCCTTCAGTTATAAAAAGTTCGATATCTTTATCATATCACCTAGTTTTTGACGTTGTTGGATATCATCTAATTTATGTATAGGTTCTGATAGGCATCTGGATAAAATGTTTTTAATCTCGATATCATCTACTAAGGAACTCTGTACACGACGGTGAGTAAACAGGATATTTTGTCCGCTTACAACGAGTCAAGAAAACACGAAAAAAATCTTGAAAAATCATTAAATTATAGGATTAGTCATAAGATTAAAGAAATTTCTTTATTTTAATTTTTTTCCTTTAACTACCAACTTAATTGTGCAAAGTCTTACTTAATATGGCATTAGAATCTCGAATATAGTACAATGATTATATGTACTTACATAAGAGACAATTGGGATATTCCAAGCTGCTGCCATTCTAGCTGCCGTGCGGCATTCGTTTTGATCTCCAGGTCCTATAAAAGCATCAACTCCTTTGAAATAATGCTCTGTCATAGCTTTCAAAGCCACGGTTTCCAAAGAATGCGTATCATTCCACAGGAAAGTGAGTTTTGTAAAAGGAAATAAGTCTGCAGAGTTGTTGTTTATGGCGTCCAGTGCGACTGTAAAAGCAGACCCGAACGGAAGAGAGTTTGTAATGCTCTCTGTTTTACTTGTTAAAGGATATAAAAAACTCAAGCGAATTTCCCTAGGATTCAACCTTGAAATAACCAAGTTTAAAAGAGAAAACGCTATCAAAATAACAGTATTTTGGCCCAGCATAGTCGAGGTATTAATAGAGGTTGAAGTTCATGTATTTTGGAACTGAATACAGGAAGAAGGTTCAAGAAAAGTTAGCATGTTACGAAGTCTGCAAACCAACCAATGAAATCGTCAGCTGAAAAAGGCGCGAAATAAATGGCAGACGCCGCGTGTACCGGAAAAAAGGAATCGAATTTCATCCGTTTTATTTTCACTTCTAGCTCAAAAATCAACAATAAGAAATAATTCATCATAGGGATTAATATACAACATCTTTAATAACAAACATTTAAAAGCATTTTTTGATTTATTTAATGCTCAATATAATATATATTTGAAGAATTTTATGATCAAATAACAATATTTTAATTTGTAAGATGTATTTTAAGTATTCAATAGAAAATCTCATTTTGAAATTTGACATACTGGGTATGCAAATACTTATTCGTCTCAAACTTTTTCGTCTTCGCAAATATTGTTTTGACAGGTGCTATACTGACCTATCCTTTTGAATGCACTGGGGAAAGAGCTCATATCATATTGTCATCAAAGCCGTTATTTCTTACTGCGCAAGTTGAAATACGCTGAATTTCAGGTATCCTGTTGAATTAAAATTTCAAACCTTTTTTTTTTCTTTTCAAATAAATAACCCTCTCGTCTAGCCAATACAGGCGAATTTCGGTATCAAACAGACCCCTCCGCTTGTGCTGAGAGAGGTCTGGGACAATTACTATTCAAGTTTTTAATATTCAAAATGGCGTCTCACCATATTTGGATGAGACGAACAAGCTGATGATTGGTCGTTGAGAACGAAGCTAAGTGACGCAGGAAGTATCTCAACCAATCATCTGACTTGAACTTGATTAGCTGTCTTCCTCAGACCCCTATTTGGGGATTTGATCGAAAAGAACCTGGTATGAAATAAGTTATAGAAAATCTCTCTCGTAGCTTCTCGTAGCCACACAAAGCAGCAAAACCGACCTAAATATTGTTAAAAATAGAGGCCTTCTTCTTTGTGTACAACTATCATAATTATACATTAAAGATGTTCACTTTTTTTTATATATAAACTATAAAAGAACAAATCTTTTAAATTTGTATAATAAATACTAATTTTATATTGTCATTGTTGGAGGCGTTCCTTTTATTCCCTCAGCAAACGGTTAAACCGGAAGCAAAATAGTGCGCATGACTGAAAACACTGATTCTTTTATGCTGATCAAAAGGAACGGAGGCTCCGAAAATTGTAAAAATTGGCTTTGAAATCCGTAGCAGCCAAAACCACGAATAACTTTAACATTTTAAACTAATTTGGAGTTTTTTTGTCACCGAATTCTTCCATTAGCTTTGACTTTCCCGATGGCAGATTTTGGATCAGGTGACCTGGAACTCCATTCCACTTCACTACAGTGTGTTATCCGTACGCAGTCAGGAACGTCACCCTCGACAAGACAAGTACCTTCAACTGTCCAAAATTCACCTACGACTTTATCAATCCATTCATGCAGCTCGTCTCCAGACTTCCTCGCATTTATAGTCGCTTGTTTGGCTGCTGCTTCTGTATTGTTGGCCTCGCGGTCAAATTCAATCAAAAAATCATTTGTGTTATAAATCCCCCCTGGGGGACCATGGTTAGTTTCCATGGCTCTTTCAACTGGCGCAAGCTTCCCTTGATTAAAGCCGAGGGGAATAACCAAGAATGTAGTCTCACCAATGACCATATCTTCACCTTTGTGAGTGTAGATCATCTTGAGTGTCCATTTTCCTGGTCGCATGGGTTTTTTAAATGAGGGCTTATGAAACGATACAACCCAGTTGTTAACGACATGCATCTCGTAGACTCCTGCAACGACGTTGATAGGATCTATCCACATTATCTTGACATTAAATTCATCTCCGTGGATCCAACGATGTACGAGGATAGGGTCGTCGTATGGACTGATGAGACGTGCGAGGTTCCGGAAGACGCGTTCTTTTTGGTCCCACCCTGTGCCAACCTGAGAGAAAGTTAAAGTAAAATAAATGAATGGAAGGGAGGGAGGAACGAACGAAGAGAGAGAGGAAGGAAGGAGAAAATGAAGGAAAGAAGGAAGGAAGAGACCAAAGAAGGGAGGGGGGGGGGGAACTAAAGAGGGGAGAGAGAAGAGGGGAGAGGAAGGGAGGTTGAAGGAATAAAACAAGGAAGGAAGGAAGAGAGGGAGGAAAGAAGGATGGAAGGAAGGAAGGAAGAGTGTGGAAGGAACGAAAGAGGGAGGGAACGAAGGAAAGGAAAGGAAAGAAAGAAACACACTTACATCAAGTGAGACAAGTCGTTCTGGTCCCTTCGTCATGTTCAGATTCATCAGCTCTTCAAACGAATTCGTCGAGACCCACGTCTCAACGGTGAACGACTTTGCCGTCCCCTGCTCCGTTACGTACTCCACGTCAAACAAAACCACCAGCCCACTGAACTGATCATGCTGGTTGAAATACGCAACTTCTTTTATTGGCCCTTTGCGTAGTAACTCACAGTTATCTTCGTGGTCACGTGATAATTGTGTGGTTGCTATGCGACCGAACGAGTAAAAGAAAGTCAGGAAGGCGTCGGGTGTTTTGGTGATGTTGTCGTCATGGTGATACATGTTTTCCCAGTAATAATGAAGACCTTTGGTGTCTTGTGGAGGTTCGCCATACAACCATGCATCCAATTCGTTGATGACTTCTTGGTTCACGATGGCTTCAAACTTACGTGCAAAATAATTGTGCGATTGACTCTGTTGTGTAAAAATATAAAATATATATATTGAACGAGGCTTTAACATAATACCTAAATACTCAATATTGTGTGCGTAATGTTTTCCCATTTCAGACCAATTGTCATTCCCTATAGTTTCATTTCTTTGTTTAAAGGTTGTGCATGAGAAGGCACATGAATATGGATACAACTCAAACAAAGAATCTTATTCTTAACGGAATGACACATGGTCTGAAGTTAGAAAACATTACGCTCAAGTTTAAGAAGTTTAATAATCTTCGTCAAGACGCGGTCACGGTACAGAATTGACCGTCCAAATGAACCAATCAAATCGTGCGAAACGAGATTATTCTAATTTTTTCTCCGTCAGAAATCTTTTTCTAAGACTTACCTTTATTCTGGACATATCTTCCGGCTTGAAATTATTTGGCGAGCAGCCACACCAGTCAACAATGTGTTTATACTGACACCGACAGCCAAGCTTTCTTTTCCAGTTTGTGAGACGCAGATTAGTTGAAATCCACTTCTCACACAACGGGCCATTGCGAAGAACGGTATGAAAGAAAGACTGAATGGGAAGGGAAAAAGTAAGATATTTAAGTCTAATACTTAGCAACTTTTGCAGGTATTTCTTATTCCGAATTTTCTTCTTTTGGCTTCCTGTGGTAGGTGTTGGGAGAGCCAAAGGCATTCTAGTACCCAAACCCTACTCATTTTAAAGAAAATCTACCATTTGGCTAATGAGTAGGGTATGGGTAAGAGACTGGACTTTAGGGAGACTTCTTTCGCTTTCAGTCCCTCTCAACCAAATTGTTATAGACACAGGTAGCCCAATATGAAAATACAGAAGAGATAAGACATGTCTGCAGAGGAGGCTATGTAATACTAAATTACCCAAGATACTAAGTGACTACAGTATATTCAAATAAAAGCACAAAGTTTTAGTTCCAGGCCTTCCATAGCTGAAGAGTCCTGGAACTGCCGAGAGATACTGGGACCAATTCTTACCTCAGCTGGTAATAGAGTATATTTATACATATGTTTTAGTCCAGTTACTAGGGAATCAGTTGACGTCACAAGATAATGAGAGTACTTCCGGTTCAAGGCAATCCAATCACTTCCGCCATCAATGTCTATGCCTGGTGGAAGGCTACGATTTCCAAGCCTCCACATGTGATCGTCACACTGTAGGAATGTTCTGTCTAAGCCTTGCTTTTTGATAAACCTAAGAATGATTATGAAATGCTGTTAGCATCAAGTGTTATTAAAATATACCTCCCAACATTAGGAATCATGGGATACTTAGGGTGCAGCCTGCTTAATTCAACATGAATTCTATAGAGCACTGCACATCACTGCACCACACTGCACATGGTAGCAAACGAGTTACTTTAGTTGCTATGGCAACTATGCTATGGCTACTTTCGTGCGGGAGGTTGTGGTTCAAGTCCTGGCCGGACCAGTCTTAAAATAACTGAGGAGAAAGTGCTGCCTTTGAAATTACAACTGCAACCGGTTACAGTTTCAAGTGGCACGGGTGACCACTTTAAATGGCAGTTCTGTCTCTCCACACTTCATCACTAACCAATATCAGAGGGACATAAAAGAACCACTAAGGATGTATAGAAACCCTGGCAGTGACCACCCTCAGTGACTACGGCTCATACTATCAGTATGGGTCCCTATAGTGGAGCTTTGCTCTGTGAGGTTGACCTGTCCATGTGGTGAAGTTTGTAAATAACTCAATAAACTTACCTGTTTAGATCTCTACCATGTGGCTTTAAGAAGTTATTGTCTCGATGTGCTCTTAAGAAACTAGTTATGGCAGTATTATCTCTGGAAAATAGAAATTAAACACACTTGTTGTTCTTTAATTTTTTTCGTTATGGATAAACTGAAACAAAAAATCTTATAGACCTTTCAATGTTAAGGTCCAAGGTTGAGAGGAGGGTAGCATACCCTTGGGAATTTGATATTAAAGGGTCTACCCCTCCTCCATGGTACAGAATTGGACATGGTTTGCCCTAATGCCTAATGAACATGGAAATCAGTTGCTCATAGGGTGAAAATTTGACATTCATTCGAGTCCATGGTCTCCTACAAATGTCAAATTTCCAGGAGTATGCATGCTGCCTCTCCTGGCTACCTCCTCCCCCAACCACAGGGTTTAACATTCATGGGTAGATAATACTCAAGGGAATGACAATGACTTAGTCTGAAATTCTGAAATGGAAATCATTACATCAAAGCTAACTTAGTCTATGACCCCTTGCAGCACTTCAGAATGCAGCTCAATTTGGAGAACAAATTGACAAATTGAAATTATTTTGTTTTGTCCTCCAAATTGAGCTGTTTTGACATCATGTGCTAGGCGTCTATAAAGAGTTTCACTCACTTTATAGGATAATCAGATCCACTAATATTAATAAAGAAGTCCCACTTCCAATTTTTCTTTTTTATAAGATCTTCCATACATTTTAATAACATCTGCAATAATGTTGCACCTCCCCATATTGTCGACATACTCCATGGAGCAAGTGCTGTGTTTGGAAAGTCTTTTATGAGGTTGGCAACTTCACGGCGAAGATAATCTGACCTCTAAAACAAAATAATTATACTTTAGTTAATAATCCTAGTATAACTCAAGGATGGTGTAGCAGTACTGCAGGGACCATGGAAACATGAGGGGGGCTGGGGGGGCTATAGTCCCCACTTTTTCATACTAGCAGGGCTCGACACTAACTTTTTAGGTACTAGTCCTTGGGCTAGTCACTGTGGATAATCACTATGAACTTCCCAAGGTCTTTTCCCCACTAGTCAACAGCAAACCTTCATTAGTCTGAGAATAGTAGATGTATGTTATTGTCGAGCCCTGTACTAGTCTCTTATATTTTCTAGTCTTATCCCCCCTGCTTTTTAGGGTGCTCTGCAGTCCTTGTATTGCACCACCCCTTTCATCTCTGGAGTCTCTGGTTTGATTTCTAGACTTTGAATCACTTGTGAGTGGAGTTCATTGGTCTCTCCCTTGAATCAAAGGTTTTTCTCTATGTTTTCCAGTTTTACTCTCTTTGCAAAACCCAATATATACTAAATTCCATGCCCTGACTAAGATCAGTCCAGAGGTTGTTTCAAAGTTCAATCTGTGAGTTAGCCATGCCTTGACTTAGATCAGTCAAGAGGTTGTTTCAGGGTTCAATATTAAGGTGAATATAATTATATTCTTTGCAACAAGTTTGCACATTTTTAATAGATGCATATAGGCCCTGATGCAACATTTGAACCAACATTTAGTCAACATTTTCACCAAACAATGACAAATGGTCCCAACATTGATCCCAACAAATGTTGGCTAAACATTGGGTCAAGTGTTGGGACTGTTTGTCAGGGTCTTAACGGTCAAGAGAATTAAAATTAAAATTTGTTTTCCTTACCGTATCAATATGAAAATAATAATAATGTTGTCTATGATAAATTGCTTTAAAAAGTCTTTTAACTTGTCTGAATGCTCTTCCATGTAAAGTCAAAATATATGCAATCCTGATCGGTGGTCCATATGGCACAGGCTTTGCATCTTTGATAGATTTCGCAGGAGAATTACTTCCCTGTTGTAAAGGACAATATCTTTTGATTCCTGTCATATATAACTTATTTGATTCTGATAAGCAAGATATTTTAAAAATTTCTCTTCTACATGTCTCTGATTTGACTCTTCGTAGAGCAGAATTTGCATCCTTATGCTTTGGCTTGCAAGGTGGTTTGTACGGCATTTCAAGGACTGGAGGCTCATGCCTGTTTGGAATATTCTTGCTATGTAATACATGTATATCTCTAGCTGTTTTCGACTTGAAAGCTGCCTCCTTAAAGGAAAAGAAACATTATATTTAGCAAAGTACAATAATCAGCATTAGCTATATTATTCCTAACATTATGATTTTTTGTTGTCATAGTGAATGAGGAGCATTGTTGGTATGAGGTGTTGTTGCACTGCCTTTCACCAAAGTTCCCCTAGTTTCAATACTAGTAGATATGTGAGTAGTTGTTGGTTCTTTCCTGTGCTTAGAGGGTATTTCTCTGGGTTCTCCAGTTTCATCCCTCTGCAAAAATCAACACTTTTTATTTTTAGGCTAATTTAGCTGTTTGCCTAATGTACTGCTAATCCCCTTTCATTATATCATGACACAAGCTTTTAAATTTCAAATAAACAAATTTCTATTTATTTTGTGGAAAAAGATTACAATTTTATCACACACACACACATGTCCAGCCAGTCCATTTTAATTTTTAATTTTCTTGCTTAAATATTATTTTGTAAAGTGTCTTTTTCCGTTTTTTCTCTCACATTTTTCATTGCTATTTTTTAACCCATTGTAATAGGTTTTGATTTAAATTTGCATAATTTCTGAATAACAATGTAACAGATATTTTGGTCATCGATTTGTGAAAAAATCTGCTTACATCTTACTGGCCTGGTGTTGTAAGCAACTTTAATTTCAAAGGCAAAACTTTTTGAAAAATACCAGAATAGTGCAAGAAAAAAATAGCAAATTAGCTAAGACAATCAAAAAGGAAAAAGTCTACTAAGATCATTAAGTCTCGTTATGGATATAATAGACTTCATAATGAATGGTAATAAAGATAAAATAGATAGAAATGTTTTGTGAGGGGGACCAAGGCTTCATCAAAGGTGTGAGTTTCAGTCATTACAGTTTTGCAGTTCAATATTTATTTTTCAATTAAGTAAAAACCTTGAATCTTTATTTGATCCTCGTTTGACAGGCAATTTATTCGTTGTCAGGGAGAGAAATTTAAAGACAACGTTTGTATTTTTGGGGGCCCAAAGTCAAGGGCTTACCCGCTTGAGGTTGTAAATAATTTAGTTGTAATATTTTCAACGTAGCAAAGCAATAAACGACTTGAATTTTACTTTACATATTTTTCGAAAAACTGTTTCTAGGAAACCGGGAATCCAAATTGAATATTGTTTAAACAACTGTTTATGACAATCACAAAAGAAAAATGTATAATACAAATTATCTTCAATTACTTGCCTGAATTTTTTTGCCAGTGAAATAAAATACAGTTCAAAATCAAATTTACTTTCTATTTACCAGACTACAAGTCCGATTTCTAAATCTTAGCGATAAGAGGAAAGATAAATGATCCTTTCTGCGACTACTACCATTAAATTGGATTCATTCATCTCCGTTGGCCATAAAAAAACTTAATGTAATTCCAAAACATAAGTGGTTTTCTTACTTCTCTGAGTGGCTTGTCCCTTAAACCCACGTGCGACCGTATTCTTTCATGAAAATCATCGATGTGTCTCCTTCCTTGGATAGGATGATCGTCAGGCCAGTCTTTAGACGAGAAATGCAGTGTAATAAGAATTTGAACAAGGACAAAGACTACAGCGACAGCTAGAATAAATTTAACTAAGTTAAAGTGCAGCGCCATTTCATGCCTTCCGGAACAAACTCTTGATGGCGGAGAAAACAGGAGGACTGGGAACCAATACACTTGACGGATTTTGATTGGCTTTTCTTTTGACTCAATAATGTGACCTGGAGTAATGGACTCGGGATTATGTGAATCTTATTTGGACTTTGGGAGTGTGGATCGTCTCGATTTTCTTGTGTTGGAAGATATTTTTATAAGCTAAATTACGATTGACACGCATTTTTTAAATTCATTTTAGTATTATTTTGTTGATAATATGGATTGATGGATAAATGACTTAACGAACGAACGAACGAACTGAAAGAAAGTAAGTAAGTAAGAAAGAAAGAAAGAAAGAAAGAAAGAAAGAAAGAAAGAAAGAAAGAAAGAAAGAAAGAAAGAAAGAAAGAAAGAAGGAAGAAAGGAAGGAAGAAAGGAAGGAAGAAACGAACGTATGAAAGAGCGAGCGAGCAAGCGAGTGAACGAACGAACGAACGAACGAACGAATGAATGAATGAATGAATGAATGAATGAATGAATGAATGAATGAATGAATGAATGAATGAATGAATGAATGAATGAATGAATGAATGAATGAATGAATGAATGAATGAATGAATGAATGAATGAATGAATGAATGAATGAATGAATGAATGAATGAATGAATGAATGAATGAATGAATGAATGAATGAATGAATGAATGAATGAATGAATGAATGAATGAATGAATGAATGAATGAATGAATGAATGAATGAATGAATGAATGAATGAATGAATGAATGAATGAATGAATGAATGAATGAATGAATGAATGAATGAATGAATGAATGAATGAATGAATGAATGAATGAATGAATGAATGAATGAATGAATGAATGAATGAATGAATGAATGAATGAATGAATGAATGAATGAATGAATGAATGAATGAATGAATGAATGAATGAATGAATGAATGAATGAATGAATGAATGAATGAATGAATGAATGAATGAATGAATGAATGAATGAATGAATGAATGAATGAAATTATCATTTTGATGAATGATATGCATGAATGAATGGATGGGTAGATGAAGGAAGGACGTAGGAATAAAGGAAGGGATGGATGGATGGATAGATGAAGGAAGGACGAAGGAATGAAGGAAGGGATGTATAGAAGGATAGGATGAACGAATGGATGGATGGATGGACGATAATGATGATAACAAATCACACTCGCAAAACACAGCGATAATCTCACTCAAGCCGTTTATTATACTACTAAGTATGGAATCGCCTATCAATCTAAACTACATTCCAGCTGATCTGAAATAGTGACGTACAAATGACGTTAC
The DNA here is from genome assembly GCA_964019055.1 of Anthopleura xanthogrammica. NCBI lineage: Eukaryota > Metazoa > Cnidaria > Anthozoa > Actiniaria > Actiniidae > Anthopleura > Anthopleura xanthogrammica. Next base: position 8,855,020 of record OZ025221.1, on the reverse strand, counting down.
TGCAAAACTGAGGTGTCATGGAGCCTGCGAAAATTGACTTATAAAGTTTATATCTGAGATAAATCTAGATTTTCAGGAGACGTTTTTGATATTTTGTATACATTTACTATGATATTCATTATTGAGTGGGAAAATAAAACAAAGAAGTGACTGTTTTCCGAGTCGCCAGGCTACTGAGGATGACACCTCAGTTTTGCAAATTTTCTTGATTCTGATTGAGTGACATTTTTTCTCAGATCAGCTGCTCCAAATAACAGCATCAATAATAAATATATAGAGGATATCACATGGGCGCGCGGAGATACGAATTTTATCTTCGAGTGTCGAAAAGATCTCTCACGAGTGAGCGCAGCGAACGAGTTAGAGATTTTCAACACGAGGAGATAAAATTCGTATCTCCAAGCACCTATAATATGCAATATTCTGTTTATTATATAATTATAAATGAAAAAGAAAAGAAAGCTTTTTTTCTGCTATAAGAAGTATGTTACCATAGTGATGATATCTTCACATGTGAAAATATCAAATTTATTTCATTGATAATCATATAATAAATAGCACGACTCCAAATCATTTTTCTCCTTCCATCAATAGCTTATTTTTCGAGCGAGAATATCTACTGAATTCGAAAACTTATTCTTCTCACACAATAAAATGAGAATTTTCAGGTTTCTGATAACATATATATCATTTAAAATTATTGCTTTTATTAGCGACCGACATGGACTGAAGGTCACTGAAAGAGATTGTTATTCCATTATCCTATTTTCCTCCGAAAAAGATGACAGAAAATCCCATCTTTGAAAAATTACATCCTATCAATGAATTCGGTGACCCTTATTTACTGTTTCATATTTCTACTCTAGCACTTAAAATATTTGAGCCAAGTTAAAAAAAAAAGTTCGACAAAAACTTGCACGATCGCATTACCTTAACCTTATATAGTGGTAGAAGTGGGTCTGGAATCGTCCGAGGTCGTTAAAATGTCTTAATGCACAGAATTGAGTCGTTATTTTTTGACTTAAAAAAAACGTTAAACCACCGGTAGCCTCCAAATCGTAATTGTCGGCGTTTTTGAACAAGTTTCGCGTGACTAGTAAAGGTTGCCCGAGGGACTTGCAAGATAATATTCACTGTTGTTTTTATATAAAATTCTTTTTATATAAAGTGTTGTCCTTACTTTACGTGGTAATGAAAGGCAATGCCGAGTTTTAAAACTTAACTCTTTATTCTTTAAGATTTAATTAACTAGCCGAGGAAGGAAAGGAGAAGAAAAATACAACAAAAAGTTGTAAGTCTAATATAGGATCGATTCAGGATCCTCTTGCGCACCGATTTTCGAAAACAAACTAAAATAATTAAGTGACAAGAATTTTGTTAAAATAAATTATCTATTACATGCAATAAACAAACAAAGAAATGACTTTTTTTTTTGTTTTGTTGCGATTATGCATTTTGAGTCCTGAAGCTAACACAGACAGGAACAAATTATTTCGACATTTTAATGTAGAATTTTTTTTTAAATCGTGCAGTAAGCATTAGTTATTATTCCAGTAATTTCCTAGTAATTTAGTTTTGTTATTACCAGTGGCTATTGTTTGCTTTTTGTCTTTTTGTTTTGAACTCATATCTCTGATGAGTTAATTTTTCAATATTACTCAGTTTAAATTTAAACAATGGCAATAATCCCTGGGAAAACAAAGCCATGCAAACGAAAAAAGGACATCAATTTTGTCATTATCTTCTAAGTGACGGAACTGGATGCTTTCCATTTCGCTTTTCTGTCAGTTTTCTTCAACTCAGTTCATTAATTTATCCTTCAGTCGTTTATAGTTTGGGAAAAAAACATTTATAAAGGCCCGTTAACACTGGCAATTTTTGCTGCGATTTCTGCGGCAATTTCTGTGGCGATTTTTGAAAACATAACAAACTTTGTGTTATGTTTCTAAAGAGACATGTAATGTTGGTGTCCTGAATAAAAAGTTACGAGTTAATCCTTCATATTACCATTCTTAACTATGACCAAAATCGCCGCAATCGTTAATTTAGAGTATTTTTTTCCATTAATTTTGTCGCGTACCTTAATTATTCTGCTGTTCATTTGCTCATAAATTTAATAGAAAGATTCAGTGAGGTTTACTCAGTTTAGTTTATTTAAAACCATCACTCCCCGTAAGGGACTCTTCCGTGAGGTTCGCTCGATCCACACGCACCATGCACCACTAAATTCTACATTTACGACACAAAATTTAAAACACTCAACTCGCACGTTGATTTTCAGTACGAGGGAGGAAAACCAGAGAACCCGGAGAAAAACTCTCGTGGCAAGAGTGAAGAACAACACTTCGAAAAAACTCAACTCACATATGATCCGGTCTGAGCTGGGGCTCAGCGGACTACAGCTGTGAGATATTACCGGGTGAGAAAACCGGTAAAATTTTGGGATAATGGCCATAAAATCTGAAGTAAACCAAAGTGAAAAAGACATGCGTTAGTATTCCTATCTGTTACTAGGGAAGTAGACATTAAAGGTACAGCAAAGTACTATACATTAGTCAGTTTGTCGATGAAAAACTAATCAAAAATACGCCAGAATGTGTCCAAAATTAAACATGACTCCGACAAATGACGTAACAGGAATTGTCGACGGTTGCGCCACAACCAAAAACCCTTAAAACGGAGAGAAAAGAGGAAAAAATCAAATTTTTGTACTAAAAAAACTCATTTGTTCACTCAGTCGTAACCCTGCGGAATTGCCCATTTAAGAAAAAATTAAGTTTAACATCATGAAAATCGATTTTTAATTTCATTAACCCTGAAGTTATTTCACTCGTTTGATTCCACAACATGGTGTTTTGGAGTTTTAAGCGAGTGTAGTCGAAATTCTGTATCTTCAACGTCTCATCAAACAGCGGGGAAACTCGAGGACGAAAACAATGAAAATACTATAAAGGTGAATAACCGCAATCTCTACGTTTGTTAGTCATAAAGAAGTTTGATATTCTGGAGAATATTGATATTTATTTGCATAAATTCTTTGATTCAAAACAGTATTGAACGTTAGACATGACAGATGTTTCAGCTTGAAAAGAAAATTTAAAAAAATCTTCATTATCTATACATCACCTTGCGACTTATTCTCAATTGAAAAAGCCAGAAAAAGCATTAAATATCTCTCTAATAAACTGCCCGGGTACTGCCGAAACTACAATTAAAACGAAATTTCCAGTCTCATTAAATTATTATCATAATATGTAGTGGTATTGGTTTCGAGGCAGCCGTGCTAAAAGATCAAACTCAGTTCTTTAAGATAACTGTATGGGTTTTTCGGTCGTTTATCTTATTGTTTTTAAACCACGTAGGTTAGAGTGGCCTTCGTTCAAGCATTCTCTCGAGAGTTAATAAAAAAAACGTCTGGAAAATAACTCTGCCATACATGAAAAGCTTGTTTTTCACTTTGATTTATTTTTTCGTGGTGACTCTTGTTCTTGATCTCTCTTTTTATCTTGATGAAACTGGTTCAGTGAACGTGACACATAAATACGATTTCGTCGATGTAAACAAACGGAATATAAGTAAATAGAACGTCTTTTTATTTTCTTCTTGAGTTCAAACAGCAGCATTCAGTTCTGTAGTTTCATCATTCTCTACTTTTTCTCGCAGTCCACTCGCGGTAAAATAAACATAGACGCTTCGCTTCTTCTTCTCTTCGTCTTGAAACAGCTTGTTGCTCTCGGCTCCCACCGCAGGATCGGCAATGTCCTTTCCCATTTGCTGTTCCTGGTAACGCTTTCTATGCTTTTTATGAAAATAATTCCAACAAGCATAATAGGTCAAGAAGCAACCAAAAATCACCAAAACAGCAGCAAATCCACACATTAAGACAACGAGAGCCAAAGCCATCTTCTCCATGTTTAAATCAGATCGTTCAATGGAAAATTATGTTCCAAATTTACTTATTTTTCGAGCCGGAAAAGTCCAGTGTTCGCCAACAGAGCCGGAAATTTTCAAAAGCAAGAATCGACCGTTCGATCCTAAATGAAGTCCTGGCTTGCTCTTGAATTTAGATGTTCTGAATTTACTTTTTCGGAAAAAACTTTAAAGCAAACAAATGGAATCCCTCTCTCCACTTGATTCGCACTCCAATATAAAAACCCCTAGAAGTCTCGCGCTGTGAGCATCGTGATGTGTCTCTGCAGAATATCTCAAGGTTCCACTGAATTATTATTCACCAACCAATTCACAAGTCTAGTTTTTTTTCTATTTTACTTATTTCCGTTGAGTCCAACGCGGATTGTATGACGTTAAAGTGACCAAGGACGAACAATAGGACCGGGCTCTACGGTTGAAGAAAGGTTAATTTACGCGCGAGGCCCAATGGACAAAGCGTTTGGACTATGGTTTTATATGATGAGTACAGCTGAGAATTAGCATATCAGTTAAAAGCCAGAATCAATTGATTCACTCTACCATCGCCCTCACTGTGGCACTTGAGCGGTACAGATAATATCAATAAATCTTTCTTAGGCAAAAATATATGCGCTCTGATTGGGTGGATAGTTCATCGAGACCCCCAAGAAAAAGAGACGAATTACCGACCATTTACGAAGAAAATTTGCCTCTTTTCTTCTCGCTTTTTCTCACTGCGGAAATGAAAAATCTATTATGCATTGAAATAAAAAAGAAAAAATACAATATTCGATATTTGTGCGTTGCTCATAAAAACGAAGTTTTCTAATTAACCATATTTTTTTCGATCATTTCGAAGTCATAACGCACAAACAAATTACCACACGATAGGCACATACGACTAGATTTTTGCATCTATATAGCTCTCCCTTGATTCGACGGTTTGTCTCCGGGTTCTCAAGTTTTCTTCTTCCACAAATCCCAACAAACTAAATTCCAATTTAATTTGTGAGTTAGCCGTGCCCTGACTTAGATCAGTCTAGAGGCTGTTTCAGGATTCGATCTGTGAGTTTATAGACGTGCCCTGACCAGTTTGATCAGCCAAGAGATTGTTTCAGGGTATTGACAAAATTAAACATTAGTACGTATCTATCATATTCATTGATATTTTTTCCCATTTTCATATTACTACAGCGTTTTTGAGTATCAGTTCAATAAGGATTATACCGTACTTAGACTAATAGCATCGATACTAATGATTAAGTGTATAGACTCGAGCTGACTCAAAGCGCAGACTTTAGACATTAAGAACAAGAATTAGGCTAGATTACAGAAGCCGCTATACTCTATTTCCTATCAGCCAGTTACCTCCTACTGCGACTTTGATTTGCTTGAATCTAGATTGAGTTTTGGGTTTCCTAGTAGGGTGGGGTAGGGCGGGAAAACGGTAGATCTGACCTAAAAGTGACCCCTTGCACGTGACGTCAAAGCAGCTCAATTTAGAAGACAAAACAAAAGAATTTCAATCTCCTGAGAATTGAAACCTATTGTTTTGTCCTCCAAATTGAGCTGCATTCTGGCGTGCTGCAAGGGGTCTATATCTATGGGGATACATATATCAACCCGTGGGAGGGATGGGTAGGTACTGGGAAATGTAACCCAAAAATAGATATCAAATAATAATTGGGATTAAAGTAATCTTCCCGACAAAGCAAATGACGTACATAGGGATTTAAACGACTTTAATGTGGCCTTAATAGCCACCATTACCATCCAAGATGGCGGAAATTGATCACGTGACCATTAGACCATTTACCCACGTCAAGAGAGTATGAAGTAAGAGAGCACATATCCCATACATAGGTCTATCCCCATGAAAATTATTTGAAAATTATTTCTAACTCCGCGCGCAGCCTGAACTGAATCGGGAATCCCATGTTAAAATATTTTAGGCTGCGCGCAGAGCTAAAAAATAGATTTTCAAATAATTATCATAGGGCACGGAGATATGCTCTCTTACTTCATACTCTCTTGCAGCCCACGTACATCCTCAGTTCAATCCCGAAGTATCGAATTCACACTTCAAAGACATTTTTTTCCAGTAAACTATTTATTCATTTTCAGATGCAATCTCCTTTCGCTTATATTTAAGTCTTATCACGGAAGCAGATTTCGTAAAATAACCTATGGTACGGAGTGCACCTTGTTTGGGCATTCATCTGATTACATGAACAGCGATTCGCTGAAATTCTGCTTGCGTCGTATCTAAGCGTTGTGATTGGATGAGATGAACCTTCTCGCGTTTTGATTGGCTTGGAGTGAAAGCCATTCATGTGCAACAAAACCAAGCCTTTTAGTCAAGATTAAATCATTCAAACTATTGACCAGAAGCAACTGTAACGACTGTAACAAGCCTCGTCTCTGAAGAAAACTGGAGTTGATATGACGTCACAGCCGCCATATTGAATTGAACGTGACGTCATATTAGATAATGTGACGTCACTGCCGCCATGTTGAATTGAACGTGACGTCATATTAGATAATGTGACGTCACTGCCGCCATATTGAATTGAACGTGACGTCATATTAGATAATGTGACGTCACAGCCGCCATATTGAATTGAACGTGACGTCATATTAGATAATGTGACGTCACTGCCGCCATGTTGGATGATATTAAATAAAAGATTTCTCTTTAGCATACTTTATATATCATCCAATATGGAAGTAAATTCTTCCCTTTTTAATCTTTTCCCCCAAGAGTTTCAGGATATTATCTATTGAATGGGAATTCCTTGTCCTATCATTATATTATGTAATACACGGTTAACTACCACCACCCCAAAGCCAGCCTTTGAAATAACTAGATATTCCTGCGGCTTTCTTCGTCTCCACGCGCTCGGCCAATGACGGGAACTCCACTTGGTTAAGCGCCAAGTCAAAGAACAGAGGCTTGCAAGCGATTGGTTGGAATTCAGGCGGGAAAGTGGTGACGTTTGGTTTTTTACTGACCAGCGATTGGTCCTTGTGGTAGACGTCTAGTCGCTCTGACAGAGGCTTCAAGTGAAAAAAATACGACGCTCCATTAGTGTGTAAATAAATAAGTTATCACATTATCACTATCAGAAATTCTTCGTTTGCGGCTTTGTGGCTCCTAGATACCAAAGAATACCGGAAATCTCTTAAGCTATTTATCTAAAACAACTCAGACAGACCCTTTCCTCCATAAGTCTCTTTTAAGATGAACGAGATATAATAAGGAAAAAAAGTGCTTTTGTTTTCTCAAGTGTGGGTTGTATAAGACCTTATCAAAAAAATTCCCAATACGTCATCCAAATGAAACGAAGTGTCAAAGAAAAATTTACAACGACGCCCTCAAGAAACCAAGTACTAGAAAAGCGTCAACAACGTGAAGATAAGATGATAAGTTTTAGTAATTACCTTATCTTCCAGAGCGACCGCAGCCATCTGGTCTGAGACAGTTTCGCTTTCTGTGAAAAAAAAGGCGGAAATGCAGTCAATTTTCAACTTTTTTTACAGAAATAAAAAATATTTTTCGTGGCTTTCGATCAACAAGCGAGAGACTGCCAGCTGATCTGAGAAAACAGGTAGACCAGAAAGGGATCAAGATATATAAATAGGGACGAAATTTTACAACTGGAGAGCCAATCAGAGCGTGTGTAATATCACACGTTACACAAACAGCAATACCTACCTAATATACTTGACGCATGCGCAGAGCACTTAGCACCCCGAGCGAGAGAAATGAGGTGTTGTAGCTTTGAAACTTGTTGCTGAAAACCGAATAAATGGTATGAGAAATCAAACAGTAAGTACAAGGGGGGAAACCCCAAAAGTTTATGCCTAATGCAAGAAATTTCAGAGTCCGGTATTTTACCTGTGACTCAAAGGTTTGGCATTCACCAAAGTGAGTGATGGCTGATGTTGCGTGACTTGTCACGCGGTCATACAAAACTGCTGCCTCACGCCATTTCTTGGCCTGGAAATAACTATGTGCAATGTAAAAACATCTGAAAAAAAAAGAAAGAAAATCTCTGATAAGTAGGTTGATCATTAAAGAAAGAAATAATTGACATACATACAAAAAGGGAGCTCAAAAAAAGGAGGGAGCTTGTGGATTCGATTCCACACAGTCTTACTCATAATTAAGCTGAATTTTTTTGGTTAAATTTAATTTTACTAGTGAATATGGATATACTGCTTGGTGAGTGTTAGTATTTCTACTGTACTTGTTTACCTGTAGGCTTTGTACTCTAGGATTTGTGCTGCAATCTCTTTACTCATCTCGAGATCATCATCAACACCAGGTAGTTCAGACATGTCTGTTAAATTCTATACGAGAAAATTTTTTAAGCATTAGTATTATCATCACCATCACTTTAATCATCATTATTATGATGCATCATCATCATTACTGGTGAAACACTGTGTGTAATATTACAGGCAATGTTGCTGAAGTAGGATCGTTTTGTACTTCAGCGACATTGCATGCAACAAATTGCATCAAACAAATTGCATCAAGTGACATGGCTAGCAATAATAGACCTTTTTCAAATATGGCATGTATGACGTCACACGAGGAGAATGAGAGAATTTCAAAACACAATCATTATCACTCATAACTTCCAGGCCTTCTAGGACTCCTCGTTTGTAGTCATAAATGCCATATTCAAAAAGGGTCTATTGCCTTCAATATTGCACACAATGTTGCACCAAGTGTCACCCACTTGAAAATGGCTTCAATTTGCAATAAAGGATAGCAGTAACATGAATAGCAAACCAACAAATTCGTAATTTAATTTGTAAGAGAATTGACACAGTTATTCTATACCTGTAAAATAATATCATATAATCTAACAAGATCCTCAGGTTTGGTGAGTTTCTTTGTAGTGTCTGGTTCAACGGCCTCACTTGAGTCCTGCAGATTAACAGGCAACTGTTTCTTCATGGCTTGAATCATCAGGAGATTCCTGTCAATCGTCTTGCCAAGTTTGACATGAGTGATGTAGGACTGTAGAGAATGAAGCTGAGCGACTTGGGTCTCAGTTTTCTGGGATCTTGTCTTGCCCAAGGACTGCATGAGTTTGAAGAAACATTAGTCATGCCTGTACAACAACATCTTAACAAAGTTTGTTTTCACTCCACAAACCCAATATGTTACCAATTCAATCTGTAAGTTATAGCCATGTTGTTTCAAGGTTTTATCTATGAGTTAGCTGTGCCCTGACTTAGATCATTCTTATGTTTCTATTAGTGATCTGTGAGTAAGCCATGCCCCGACTTAGATTAGCTCAGAGGTTGTTTCAGGGTTCAATCTGTGAGTAAGCCATGCCCTGACTTAGATTAGCCCAGAGGGTGTTTCAGGGTAATGATAAAACTGATGTTCTGTTTTGGTTTTGTTACATGACAATACTTACAGTGTCTCCTTTCAGCTCATCCTTGATAGCCTGCAGGGCATCTTTGCATTCCATCAACAAATCCTCATACATGGACATCTTTCCATCAACATCTTCAGCACGGTCAAGCTCTCGTGCAATTTGCTGGGCATGTAAGATGAATGCACGGACCTTCTCATTTTTGACAGGAAGTGAGCGACCACTCCATGTCACTTCTGTCATGGATTCTGCTTCCTTTTCACGAGTCTGAGCTAAGACTTCCTGAAATTAAACAAAAATGAATATGTGAATGAAAGAAAGAATGAATGGATAATTGAATGGTGGGATGAATGGATGGGATAGATGAGTCAATGAAAACATGATGGATGGATGGGTAGACGAATCAATGGATGGACAGATGGGCAATATCTATGTATGAAGTGTCAGTTGCCATAGAAACACTGAGAGCCTGAAGCTTAAACATTATGACATGCTTACATCAATCTTGGCAGCCAGTACGGGGTCCTGTGTTCCTCCTGTTGAACTCAGCCTCATCTGCATGAGATCATTAATGTCAGTTCCACTCTCACCAAGGTTATAAGCACAGTACCGAATATTAGGTGTGATCTCCTCTGCTCTTTGTAGATACATGTTTCTGTGCTCCTCTGAGAAGGCACCAGCAAGCTTTTCATAAATAGTCCTGGGAAAACAGACAAGAATAAGATCATAAGAATAGTTGCTATATACCATGTGTCAAAGTCCATTTTCTCTCTCTTCTCATTGGCCAAGAGGGTGACATGAAAAAATAATCAAATTCCACCAAAGGTTGTGTTAATATTTAGATTCCATATGAGTGTGAAAAGTCATGGTACAGCTTAGCACAGCAGGGATATGGCACAGAACTTCAAATGTTTTAATACACAGCACAGCATTGACACAGTCACGGCAAGGCACAGTGCATGCCATTAGATTTACAAAGTCATGCAAAAACTGCTCTAATTCACTAGCAATTGTTTTACCTTGCTCTTCCAAACAGTTCCAGAGCTTCTTTCCATTTTTGCAACTCAAAGCTCACACCTCCTTTCATGTAAGATGAATAGGCCTGTAAAAAAAATCAAAATTTAAAAAATTTGTATTTCATACTTTCTGTTGCGTAACCCTTGATTCCCAACGAAAAATTCTTAATACAAGTCCCAACTACTAATAAATTCACTCGTTCTACCAAAAATTGACAGATGTGATGACATGTTACAAGGAATTCCTAAAATAAGGCATATTACTTGTGCTTCCAGCTTAGTTCTAGCATCACACAGTTCTCCTTCACATAGTTTCTCCAGGCTTTCAGCGTGCGTTGCAGCTTTGCGCAGTCTTCTTATGAGGTGGAATCTTTTTCTGGGCTCTGTATTGGCAAGAAGTTTTAACTCCATAGCATGACTCCATGATCTTTCTGCATCCATGAGAGGAATGTGCAAAAACCTTAAGAGAAAAAGAAGATGAAATTATGTCAGCATCAAGTTGCTGTTGTCATCGTCATCATCACCATCATTAAAATTATTATCAGCATTATCTTCAGTGATCAGCATCAGCATTGACATCACCACTACCATTACCATCATTATAATCATCAGACATCATCACAATCATTGAAATTATTATCAGCATCATCTTTAGTAATCAGCATCATCAACATCACCACCACCAAAATCATCATTACCATCATCACTACCACACCATCACTCAATACCATCATTACACCACCACCAACATCATCATCAAAACTATCAACCATCATTAACATCATCATCACCACCAACACCATCATGAACATCATCAGCAACATGATCATTATACATAATATAATAATTTAGAACTTACTTGACATCTTTGACAAGATTTTTAGTAACTTTCTTGGGCTTGAAATTACTCCTTGACCCATGTTGAAAATGAAGAGTCTTATAGAGACGTCTTAGTCTTCTGGTACAGTACTGCCTAAAAAACAAATAATGGGCTATAATACGCTAGCTATAGAGTGGATTTTATTAGACCAAAATGTAAAGAAGGACATCTCCTGCTTTGCCAGTAGCTTTTCCATCTAAACTTATATGAAATGTTCCAACAGTGTCAACTGTGTTTTTGCCATGACAATATGATGATTTTTGATAGATATACACAATCCATTCTACGCACAAGAAAAAGTGGATGCAGATATACACATGTATTGCAATATTGAATGCAATGTCACTAAAGCAGTGTGTCCAACTCCGAGATGAAGCATGCAAGGTTACAATTCAGAATTTGCTTATGTGATGTCAACAGCAACATCATGTGCAATATACCACAGGTAATCCACACTCAGTGTTTTTTCCTTTTACAAGGACTATAATATTGCAAGCAATGCCGAACTGTTGATGTACTATACCTGTAACGTTGGTAGTCACCATGTCTCAACCCGTGCTGTCCCTGGGTCTCTTTGATCAGTGGCAAAACTAGTTCTCTGTTAAGGTGCTTATTTGAAATGACTGCGACATGTAATTACATCTTTAAAGTATTTTACAATTCTTACCTTCCCCCCCCCCCCCAAAAAAAATTATAATCATTAATCATTAAGTCTAATTGTTAAAACTAAATACATTTTCTAAGATGGCATTTTACTGCCTCCCTTTCCTCTCTATTATTGTTTTCATAAATCAAAAAATAGTAATACTAAAAGTAATAATAAAATAGACCTAGCTCTCTCTCCTAACCGCAAGACTAACAGTTGACGTGTCCTTACTGGGTCGTACTTTAAAACTAAAAATAAAGGATGTCATTCAAGAAAGAGGTAACGATTAACATTAGATAAATGATGGTAAACGATGTAAAATGTTGGCAAATAGTCGTAGAATTCCTTATAAAACTCCATTATGACTTTTAGATCAATTTATAGGATTCGAACCTCGTGCGACCAGATGCTTATTGAATCACTTGAAGAAAACGCGAAAATTCGCTTGTTTAACGACGGATTTGGATAAAATCCCCTTGATAGACGACATATGGTCAAGGATACTTTCTAGAGTCATTGGATCTACGGTTTCTGTCGTGTCTGTAGCCGGTTTTTCGACGTCCATCTTGGATTCTTTTTCTTCTTTGCCAAGCGCCATCTTGGATTTTTCTTAACACGCGCGGCGCGCAATGTAGCATGGTCATACACAGGAAGCCCAACAGCAATTAGTATTAATTTTTTCACTGCATGTTTTCTTTCCCATTTTCTTTACGTTCCTGCTCATTTTTCCCCATTTTTAATCAAAAATTTAAATAATATATAAATTTAGAAATAACATTAATTGAAATATTATTGTGTTTATTATCATTTTCGTTTCTACTGATGTTTTTTTCTGGTTCTTGATCTTCATTGTTCTGTTTTCATGAACACATTGGTTCATGTGTCATGTTATCCTGTTACGTGGTCAGATCACGTGGACAAGAATAATAACATCTCCCCAGTATCTTCTTTGTAGGGTGCTCCATGTCCTGTGTCTACTAGTTCAATGATGATTTCGCGATCATCAAAAGCGATACGGTGTGGGCCGTACTGAAAATAGAAAACCAAAGGCTCTCAGCATGCAACGCAAGTTTTAACATAAAATACATATACATACATAGACGAGGTGCGCATGAGCTGCAAAAGAGCACAATTCTCCCTAGCTACTGTGCCAGGTTTCTAGAACCTGGACTCTACTTGGCTTTGGTAACTAATTCGCAGTAAACGTGACCGCTGGTGCGACATTTGCTCACAAACTTTTTTACAGGAAGTATTATGATCTTGACGATGCTGAAAATCAACTCAATATGATTGAATGACAAATAACTTCATGAGCCGTGATTGAGTCATTAAATGGATGTCTTCACTTTCGTACCGTGACCATCTGGCCGTGTGCTCCGTCTTTTCCACGCACAGATATATATATATTCGTAATCTTTTGTTGCACGAAGCTCTTTGCAACGCGCTATCGGTTAAGTAAAAGTTAAACTTATCCCCACAGATCTGTGGATGAAAAACTATTGAAAAACTAAATGCAAGAATGCGCGCGCACACATTGCGTGTTTCGTCGCGACAGGTACCGTTTGTGAATTCTGTTGGTTGTCCTTCTTTTCTCCCCTCCATTTTGAGTAGAAATAGATTCCTGACAGAGTAATGAGTCCAAGGCCAAAGCTGATGCACAAGCCTTGTTTCCACACCGGCATGCAGAACCAAACACGACTATGACGTCACATATGATGTCATGATAGCTAATTGAGTAATCATGTCAGTGAATCAGTCAGAATGAAAACCAGTTGCCTGTAAGCCTGGTTTTCACTTGGGACGGAATCGCGAAATTACAAGTGAAAACCGCTCGTCATGAGCGTAAGCAAAAGCAGAAAGCAGAACTCTATGGACTTCTGGCAAAAGCCAAGGAAAAGGAAACCCTCCGATCGATCGATCCTTCCGATTCCGACTTCGTTTTCTCGGTTTATGACTCATATATGTCGTTTTCCGACTCCAGTCCGACTCCAGTCCGACTCGATTCCGTCGCATGCGAAAACCAAGCTCGTTTTAAACGTAAACTTTCTGACGTGCTATTATTGTGAGTCATTATCGTTTTATATAGACATAGAAAGGTATTAATGCGCGGGATTATCTAGGAAGTTAATTGATGAATACTAAAATAGCCACGTCATTGTCAGGTAGACGTGGACAAGCTGACTGCGGTTAGTCATATGTCTTTTCAAAAACAATCTCAATACATGTCTTCACCGAATCCGTGGGTAAAGTAAATGCAAAAATAAATGCCTATGTTTCAGTTCAAGACAGCCTTGATTCTCGCTTACTGGCCGTTTCTCTCCTTACCCCACCCCCGTGCTTTGTGCTTATTTTTTTCAATTCCTGGCTTCATACGCTTTGTTAAATTAAAAGTTATTTTATGATTTTCAGAAAAATTTTCAAAATTTTGTTGAGGTTTCGCGCGATCAATGCCAATAAAATTGCGTGTGTCTTCTGTAACACGAGTTTTCATTATTACCAGCTGGAAAATTAATCTACAAAGAGTTCAAACATGGTTGTTCAATTAAAAAGAGCGGCTGTCAATCAAAGTTATTGTCCACCAGAACAGCCGGGTATTGTCCAAGTAGCAGCAGTTAATAGCTAACAAGATCTTTAAACAACGCTGTACACAACTCTCCATCAACACGAGAACACGTATTACCTGCATGAACGCGCTCGACTTTGCTTTCAGAATCTGCATACTGCGAGCATTTGTACATTTGTACAGTAAGTGGTCTGAATTGCGTGGAGATTTTTCTTGCTGGAATTGAGCCTGAAAGTATTCTTATCGATAGTACAAATGGTGTTGCTGATAAAAGCGTTGAGGGATGGCAGACCACATCAGGTAAAGCTGCTCTTGAGAGCTGGAGTGAATGTCAACTTGACCGACGAAAATGGGCAAACTGCTCTTATGCACTGTTGCTTTTTAGAAGAAAAGAAGACACGAATAACAATGCTAAAACTTCTGGTAGCAGAAGGGGTAGATTCGAATAAGAGGGATAAATTTGGCCGTGGATTTGTGTCCTGGGCATGTGTGTTTGGACGCGAGGATCTTCTTTGCTTCATGTTGAAAGATTCCTTCGTGGAGTTGGACTTCAACACTGTGGACAACGATGGCAACAGTCCTCTTTACCTTGCTGTATTGTCAGGGGATTTAGAAACGGTGAAACTCGTCTTAAAAGAGCTTCAAAGAACTTGTAGTTTGGATGAAATCCATAAAACTAACAACGCAGGTATTTGTCCATTGTTAGCAGCATTTCATCGGGGAGACAAGTGTTGTGCTCGTCTTTTGATAACCGAAGGAGATGCTCCAGTTTCGAGTGTGCTCAAGTACCTCAAGGAACTAGCTGATTATGGTACTGACCATATATCTCATCCTTTTTATGCTTTTTCTTCGGCGAAAAGTCATGACCTTAAGGTTAATTTGTTAGATTGTAATCCTAATGTCCCAACAAAGAAAGACCTTCTCAATTTTCTGTTTGCAAATGATGACACGTTGACATCAAACCATTCAAACAAGAAGACAATACGAGGAGCTAAAAATACATCAGAAGCTCTTCAAAACTTAAGTCCAAGGAAGAAAACTAGTGGACTGAACTCAAGATATTCATTGGATTCTCTAGACACGGACGAGTCTAAATCTATGGCAGGCAGTGATCCTTGCTCTCAATCTCACGTTTCTATAGCAACGGATATGACATCAGAAGATTGCAAGTTGTTGCAGTTGTACGATGTGTACAAGGAGCAACTCACGGATTCCTACAGGGAAGGACTACCTATTAGAAGATACAGAACACCAACTCCACCACCACCACCCCGTAAGGATTCCAAAGTAAGGCCGAATCGGACTAGCCAACAACATGGGAACGAGGTGAAGGGGCTTCTCTCCCCCAAACGAGGCTCAGTGTCCTCGAGTTCTGGTAGTCTTCCATTGGTGAATGAGTCAGCACTGGATAAACAGATAAGGTTGAAGTACGCACGGTCTAATCGAGCAGCTAGCATGCAGGTTGGTAAATTACCACCTATACCTGGGAACTTAAGAAAACTGAAGAAGACAAAGTCCTCGGCATTGTTCAAATTGCATTGAGCAGTAGTTAGTGAGCTTGGGCTTCCTGTGTCGGCAAGATCATGATCAGTTAAATCCATGTAGTGCTTGCCTTGACTTCAAAGTACGTGTTTGACTATATCCTCTTCGGCATGTATGACATAATCCTCACTTAAAAGAAATGCCCCCAGTATTTACACTGTGATTCTTTTGATAGCTTTATTAATGAAGCTTGGGCTTCCTGTGTCAAGATCAGTAAAATCCACCAGTGCTTGCCCTGACTTCTATTTAAAGTACGTGTTCGACTGTTTCCTCTTCAACATGTATGACATTATCCTTACTTAAAAGAAATGTCCCCAGTATTTACATTGCGATTCTTTTGACAGCTTTTACTTAATGAAGACTTATCAATGCGCATGAATATTCATGGCGAATGTACTTTATGTAGGTGTATAAATATTGACCGTGCTACTGAAGGAACTACCGACGGTATGACAAGTGAATTTTCTATTGTATTCCCCAGGCTAGTACTTAAGACTTGTCTCCCATCTCTTATGATCAAGTACACACTTTTTAACTCGTGGATACGCGAAGCGTAGAAACGAGTTAGTTCGAGTAGTGTGCTGTCCGCAAAGTTAGAGACAGAGGTCTATACATATGGTCCTCACTGAGTTAACTAACAATCGTGTTTCGATTTCTGTTTAATAGAAAACTACTGAGAAATAGCAGAGTTAATTAAGGCTTTTGTCAGTAAACTTTAATTTCTCAGGCAGCATTTCAAACATTTCATTTTTTATGCCGGTATGCCTTGACACTGAAGTGGATTTCCCATTTTTAAGTGGTATATCATGCAGCGGCCCTTTAACATCTAAGTGGCTTCCCTTTTTAAAAGGCATTATTGTGTACAGTCAAATAGGAAGCCATTTCAATGTCCTGGGTCGTAAAGTGCTTAATGGAAAGCCAGTTCCATGTCACGTCAATGGAAGTGCTCAATGGGAAACCATTTCAATGTCACGGCATGAGCCGGAACGTTGAAATACTAATAGAGGTAAACTTAGTTTAATACATTCCATAACACCGAAATGGCTTCCCCTGAAATCAATGCCGTAAAGTTTCCTACTCATAAAAATTCATCAATAGGAAGCCATTTCTATGTTAATGCAAATCACAACGAACACATATGCTGAAGAAAACTGATTAAAATAGCATTCTAAGAACAAATGATTTGTACGTAAATTCGCTGGAAAAAAGTTTTCTGTTTATGATACATGGGTGTTAATCGAATCACAATAAGCTGAAATCAAATTGTTAATAAATATCTTTTTTTAGTATCTACTCTTGGAGTTTCCGCCAAGTCTAAGGTTATGTGAGGCATAGACGGCCCAGACTTAGGCACTGTCCTTGGATACGATTGAGTCAGCTGCTCTGTATAAAGATTAAAAAGCTTAGGTAAATTACAAGGCATCTTTTGAGACGTGCTAGGTCTGGCATAGCCTGCAGAATGTCCACCGTGTTTTCCGTGTCGTTTTGCGCTCAAAATGTCTCGCAATATTGAAGGATTTACACAGCGTGTTACGTGGGCCACGTCCAGTAGGATGTCTCCCAAGTGATGATCACCTTGTTTCAAGACGTACGAAAAAGCGTTTTCTCCTTGAAGATTTTTCCGGTTCACATCAAGACGATTCCTACGAAATGCCTCTGCAATATTCGTAACTATATTAGGATTACCAGACATGCAAGCAAGCAACAAGTTTGTGTTTCCCTCCTTATCGACGCTGTCGTACGCAAGGTCAAGCTCAGGATTACTTTGAAATATTTTCAACGAGTTTTCTCTTCCAAGTAAGCAAGCCCAAGAAAGCGCTGTTCTCCCCAAATGGTCAGGAATTTTCACTTTCGCTCCGTAGCTGATTAGAAGTTTAGTGTTAATTCTACGAAGCTTCGTATTATCCAGAAAGGTAGCACGTATCAATGCAGTGTGACCACTCTTTATGTCCTTACAGTTGACGTTTATCCCTGCATCTAGAAGAAGACGAAGCTGTCGAAGTCTTCCCTTTGAAACTGCATCTAAAAGAATCCTTGGCCTACCCCAAGCTATGCCGAAATTCTCTTCTTTTTCATCTTCGTTGGTGTTCCATGCTTCTCTTGGGACTCTCCGAGGTTTGCAGTGAACAAACCCTGGCAACAAGCTCATCGCTAATATCCAGTTTCGTGTACTTATGTTTCTGGTTGTATTTGACCTTCAAGTTTTAAACTATCTTTCTTGTTACCATTGGAAACGTGGTATCAGAATACAGTTATGTGTAGACGGAACCTATCGAGTTGATTGTTATCATTCTTTCTTGGGTTAGTCTTGACTAGAGGTAGTGATTTTCATCTAGGGGTCTTTGTTTCGTAGGGCAAACAGCTTTTTCTTCTTGTTGAAGACACAACAATAGATTAAGCCATACTGCGTAATTATCAATAAAGAGATTATCGTGAATGTTTTATTCATAAATGTGGTTTTTGTTGGACCAGTCTAGGACAGGTCTGGGATGTAATGTATAATGAGGTGCCTTGCAAATGCGCACGTGAGCAATTATGATCCTTAGGAGTAAAAAGTCAGGCAAAAAGTCTCCCAGTGATGATGATAATGAATTGAGAAGAAGAAATAAGAGGATGTAAAGAAGAAGAAGAAGAAGAAGAAGAAGAAGAAGCAGAAGAAGAAGAAGAAGAAGAAGAAGAAGAAGAAGAAGAAGAAGAAGAAGAAGGAGAAGGAGAAGAAGAAGAAGAAAAAGAAGGAGAAGGAGAAGAAGAAGGAGAAGGAATACGGAAGAAGCAGGAAGCAGGAGAAGATTCTGATGAAGAGTATGATCAAGGAGAAATATTGTATTTTCAGTGCATCACGCTTTACGTCATGAAATCTAGTCAAAACCAAGATTATCATAAGCTCAACATTGACGTAATTGTTCCTCAATAACAATAAATTATCGGTGTTAACTAGATTTACTGTCTTTGTTCCAACGCACCAGCTGATCTGCATGGCTGATTCAGACAACTTCAACGACATTCACAAATATTGACCTTTTTACACAATTCGAGACGAGATTTTAGTTTGTTTTTCTCAAGATATCTTTACTTTAAACCACTCTAAACAACTCCTGGGTTGAAACAGTATCTTTTAGGAGCTTGGTCAGTTTTATCAACCAAAACTCTGTTAATTAGTTGCCTTGGAAACGGAATAAAACTAATCAATACCAATAAAGGCTATAAAAGGCTTTACCAGTTTTTCTCGTAGCTTATTGGCTGATAGAGTCTTTTAAGACTCATCATTCTCTATCAAAAAACAATCAGATATCACTGAGATAGAATAGACTGAATTCAATTCACTTAAGTGGTCATTAAAATGTACTTTGAGGAACGTTTTCGTTCGACACATGTTAAAAAAGTACTGTGTTTTTAAGTGCTGTGACTTGGACCTTGAGACTTAGTCTTTAGAAAGTTAGAAGACTTAGAATACTACAGTCAGTGGTTTGGATATGCTTCTAGATGCGGTTAACCGTGGTCGTTTATACCAAGTCAAGTTCTTACTGGAAACAGACTCAGTGAATGTCAACGCAACGGATCAAAATGGACAAACACCACTAATGAAGGCTATACTTCTAGATGATAAGATGCGCCACACAAGGTACAAGATAGTTCGTCTACTTCTGGACCACGGCGCGAAGGTCAACATCGCTGATAAAAACGGAAGAACAGCTCTGATGTTGGCTACTAATCTTGGACTCCAAGAAATTGCAGAAAGAATCCTAAAGATCTCGATTATCGATCTGGACTTGAACGCCGGAGATCTCGAAGGAAATACAGCACTGATTCACGCAGCTATCACAGGACGTGCGGATATTGCGAGCATTCTTATCAATTCCATGAAACGTTTTGGTCTAGATGTGGACAAGAAGAATAACAAAGGCATGACGGCCATGTTGGAAGCGACCATACACGGCCAAGATCGGACTGCAGAGGTTTTGATGGTCGAAGGAGATGCGAGTTTAACTATTAGAGACCCTTTTTATTACATGAATGCTCGTGAATGGGCCGTTCAGAACGAACTACATAATCTTGTAGAACTTATAACAACTAAACAACAAATACTAGCGGCAAGATTAGAAGAGCAAAAATCGAGTAGTAAAAATCTTGACGAAGCTGCCGCAAGAGTAGAAGTTTCTGAAGGAGAGCCGCTACAAGGCGATAAACAAGAGGTTACTTTGACTCCAGAGCCTCGACATGATGTACCAAAGAGACCTTCATCAAAGAGGAAAGGAGATAAGAATCTGACTGTTCCACGTGTGATGCAGAACCTCCGTGATACAAATCTACAGGATCTAATGCCCGAGACAGAATCTGTAAGACAGGTTACAAGTCATCAAGAATCGAATAAAGAAACAGACGGCGAGTTGATCAAGACTTCGCATGAGAACGAGGCGAAGAGGGGTTCAGAGTCAAATAGCGTTGTCAGCAACAGAAATGGCTCTGCTTCGGTTGAATCAGCTAAGAGAAGGACTCCAAAGCCGCGAATACGGAGTGCTTCTTCAGGACTACGACTGAATGCTAAGTCGGAGTTCCAGAGACTTATAGAATTGTACGGTGTTCAAAACTCGGTCACATATCGCCGGGGGTACGACCCAACTACCCTGCCACCAAGCGGTATGTGGCCGGACCCAAATGCGCAGAATAGTTTATCAAACTCGTACGAAAATCTAAGTATTATTGACAAAGACGATTGCTTTAATGATTTCCCTTTATCAAGAACGAGTTCTCGGAGGTCAATGGTTCCAGAAGGGCAAGGCAGAAGAATGAGTGTTGTGGGAGGGATGAGAAATGGACGGAGGACTTCAATTGTTGCAGGAGCAATGGAAACTGATCGACGGCGAAAAACACCGACTGGGAATTTTCCAGGGAAAGGAATGTTTGAAGCGCTTGGTAGAAAACCGGGTGATCGAAAAATGTCGATGATTGCACGACCAAATATGGAGAGACCCATTCTGAGACGGACGAACACAATGAGTCCACTAGTTAATTAAATATTATATATCTAATGATTATTACTCGTACTATTTGAATTCTATTTGAAGATGTAATTTGGAATACATTGGTATGTTAGTGATTTCAAATTTCAGTAAATTTAAAGTATTTTTCCAATATTATTGACATTCTTATTATTGGTAATGATGGTGGTGATGATGATAATAATATTGATGATGATAATAATATTGATGATGATAGCCCACTTTTGACATTCTGGTTGAGTGATCACGCACAAAGCAATTCAAGATGAGGCTCCGGGGAAACAATGGAGTAATCCTAATATATTCTTTTGTTTCCCTGGAGCCTCCTCTTAAATTGCGTTGTGCGTGATACCTCAAAAGGAAAATCGTAAGTGGGTTATTATGATGAAGATGTAGAGGATATTATGCAGTGGCAAGAAGATATCAAGTTTATCTTTGAGTGGGGAAATATTTTTCGACACGACAAGATAAACTTCATATCTTCAAAGCAACATGTAATTTTCTTGTTATTACATAGAAATACCCCCCCCCCCCCCCCAAATGCCATTTTGACTGGTTCTGAGTGAGAAAATATAGGATGTGATATCATCTATATCTTCATGTGTGAGGATATGGAAAATATGTCACTGAAATCCTGGATGTAGTTCGTATGAAAATAGGAGTGGCATATTTCTCAGTAAAACACTAGTGAAGGGAAACATTACCAAAATAAAGAGGAACAATAATCTTGTGTTAAAAGAAAGTATTGAGAGGAGCAAAGATAGGTACTCTTACAAGAGAAAATAGTTTATATAGCTATGGATGAAATAAATGTGAAGGCAAGGAATGATATAATCTCCCATTCACAACGCTATTTTCCCATTCCTATCATCTAAGGTTGTAATTCTTACAATTCATACAATTTCGAATGATTTTATTGCATCAATCTGGCCTTACAAAACATGAAAGTTGTTTAAATCTCACTTCTTTCTTTTCTTATACACCATCAACAATCATTTACACAATAAGTTTTGACCTTTTTAGATACTGTCTCAACAATAATTAAAATACAATGCATCTTTACATGCTGAAAAGCTTTATCAACTGAATACTGTAAATAGCCTAAAGAATGAGATTATTAATCAATTTTTCCAGGGAATGAGCCACTTTCTATTTGATCATTCCAGTTGTCAACCTAAAGGAACAACAACCATTATTCAAAGTTAAAAACGAACTTTGCTTCTGTGTGTTTGTGTGGCAGTGGTAGATTTATGGGGTAGTTGCTAGGTGCATGTGACCCTGTGTTCTAGTGTGGAATTATTTTGCTAGTATAGCAAAAGGTGCATCTTCTTGATTTTGTGACCCCCCCCCCCCCCCACACACACACACTCAAAATCCTAGATCTGCCCCAGTGTAGAGAGGGAAATAGATGCATAGGTGCAGAAAAGAAGTTCTAGTTTGACTTTAAACAGGGGCGGTAAGGGGTTTTCACATGAAATCGTGAACAAGGTTTTTTAATTTTCGTGATCTGTGATGAGCGTATTTTAATCATTGTGAATCGTGAATTTTCTTGAATTTGATTGTTTGGTATTTTCCGTGAGCCATGATCGTCCTTTTTTATTTTTTAGTGAACCGTGCTGTGACCCCCCCTTACCGCCCCTGTTTAAAGGTTATGTTGTATGATTCTTACCCAAGCTTTAGGACAAAGTGATGTGAAGACTTTCTTAAAGTAAAGGCATTTTTCATTGTCCTCTCCCAGTTTCTTTGAGCATCTATGGAAGTCCACATAGTTCTGCCAGCAATTCCTGGTCTGGTTGGTGTAGGGGAACCGTGCATCAAATGGTGCTGTCTCAACCTTTATTTCTTCTGCCATTCTTTACTGCAATCAAAGGGAAATTTCAATTAGCATCTATTCCCAAGGGAATGGAATTTCAAGGAATGAGAATCGAAATTTCCTAGGGGTGGGGAGGGTCGTAGAGAGCTTGATGTTGTCATGTACATATGTACATTTTTTATAATAATCTGAGATACGACAGATGCATGTCACTCAAGGAATATAATTTGCACTGGAGAAATCAAGTATCAAAGACAATCCTATCCTACACGTTCGTTCAAATAACAGTGATAAAAGTTGGTAAGTTATAAATCATGATCTTTAGCACGTTTCTGTATTTTTTGTGTACCTGAACCGGTAAAACTTAGAGCTGGCAAAAATATTCGTAATTAAGGGGAAAATTCTCTTGCTGGTTGCAGAAATAAAGAGATAATTTATCAATAAAGAGTACCAAAATAGATTTGGTATTTGTAAGTATTGGAAAATATGATAATCTTACCTGGAAATACAGGGACCAAGTCAGTTGAACAAAATAATCCAAGATGGCGGAGGTAGAAGAACATGCGCCTGCGCAGAAGGTTTTTTTAGGGGTTGATAGATTGGGAATGTGTGTCAATATATTGACCCCTCTCTTGGGATATTACCCATGATTCCCTGCAGGTTGGAATACCAGTTGTTGTCGTAATAATGGAGTGAAGAAATCTTTCTCAAAACTCGATATATTTTTCGCTTTTTTGACGGTTTTTCTATATTCTTCAGCGAAATAATGATTACGGGGTGGAAGGCTAGTGATGCAACTGCCGCTGCAGCGTGGTAGGTTGCTTAGATAAATGATTTAGGTCTTAAGAAAAGCGTATTTTGTTGAGAGACAAGGAGGAATCTGACCATGAAGATGAAAATTACTTCATAATTTCTTTTCTATGCTTTAAAAGATCCTTGATGTATAACGGCATTTCTGGTTTTTCTTTGAAGATATATAATTTATATATTGATAAATCAATTCGTTCTTAGCTCTACATATAAGCTTATTTTCAAATGATTTTTTATTGGGAGGGGAGAGTTAATGTTTCATAAAATATTTCAATAAGCTAACATTTTATTTAATCTTAGTATACTCCAACAATATAATTATCTTAAAATCCCTTCCTTAAAAGTGTTATATTTCTGTTATAAATTTCTGATGTTCCTCTACTAGAATTAGTAGGTAAAATTTCTCAGTACATGTAAAATGAAAGTTTCATTTTTGTTGTTGCAATATTGCATTTTTTTTTTTGTCTCTGTTCTATTTTTGGCATTTTCAACTTTATGATGTGTAATATCTAACGAAATTTGGGATTATTGAAAACTAAAACTGGTATTCTGACTTGCTGCGAGGGGTCTTCATATTTACTGTATACCAATCACTTCATTTTTTCTAAATTTCCAGGTCACAGCAGTATAGTTCACCAGCTCCTTCAACAGCTACAGATAATACGAAACCAACAGATTCCACAACAACCAGCAAACCAGCAGAAAACCCAGAATGGGAAAAAGCCAGACAAGCTCTTGCTAAAGTCACTGGAGGAAGTCCTCAAAAGTCTGCAACGAAACAGCAGAATAACACACAAAACAATAGTAATAATAATGTGATGAATACAACAATGCTTGGGTATGGGCAGTACTTTCAACCATATGGTAATGCAGCATATCCTGGATTCCCCTATACTCCTGTCCCTGCCTATCCTTCTTATAGTTATCCTCCTGCTTTTCCATTTCCACAGCCTCAGGTAAGTACTTCTTGCTTGGCTCTTGACAATCTGTGAGTTAGTTATGCATTGACTTAGATCAGCCCAGAGTTATTTTAGGTTTCTGTGAGTTAGCCATGCCCCGACTTAGATCAGCCCCGAGTTTGTTTCAGGGTTTGATTTGAAAACAATTTACAGGGGAGGGGGTCTAGTAGCCTTACGATGAACTGCATGTATAAGACTTACTTAAATATTTCTTTTTCAGGCTCGTATGCCTTTTCCCATGCATTATCCAGATGTACGACCACAATACCAAGGCGCAGTACCCACCTCCAATGAGACAACAGCATCAGAATCATCATCTACACCGTCTCAACCAACTACTAATGATCAAAAAGATTCATCCAATGAAAGACGAAATAGTAATAGTGGTAATCAACCCCCTCCAAATGTATATAATACTAGATTTCAAGAACAGAATAAAGGTAGAAGAGACCAGCCTCCATTTCGCTCAAGAATGGTATGTATGGGCCTAATTGGAAAAAAGTATAAACTTTATTAGCGACCCAATAAAGATATTTATTATTATTATTATTATTATTTATTTTCTAAATAAACAATTTTTCCTTTTTAGAGAGTGGAGATGTTAAATTATAGTCCTTATAGCAATGGTCTTAGTTTGGTTTAATATTCTTTTGACCATGAAGATGAATATAGACTCCTTGCAGGACTTTGGAATGCAGCTCAATTTGGAGGACAAAACAATAGGTTCCACTTGAAATTGAAATTATTTTGTTTTGTCCTCCAAATTGAGCTGCTTTGACGTCACATGCAAGGGGTCTATATCTATAACAATAGGCCAAAAACAGTCTTTTTGCTGTGCCCATAACTGTAGTTTTTTCATGATCTCAGAACAAGGAGGATCAAGAGAACAACAGAGTATTCGACAATGATAATAGGCAGTTCAATAACAGTAATAACCAACAACAGAACTCTGAAGGTACTTATGCTGATGCCGTCAAAGGTGGACCCAAGAAAACATTCTGGAAACAGCCACAGAAAAATCTACCAAGACCATGGGCTGAAGGTAGGATATTATTAAGATGCATAATTCCCTTAATTATTAGTATAATAATAATAATAATAATGGTGTTCACTATTGAATTCTTGCTGCTCAATATCATTAGGGAATGCAGAAAATCACAAGTATCAAGCAAAACGATTCAAGTCAGCATTTGATTCTCCCTCCATCGACAGTCAAGATAATGAAGCAGGGCCAGCGTCATACGATGAAACATCTAATTTGACATACAACACTGCCAAACCACCCTCGCCATACCGTAACAAGCAAGAAAACCAGAGTCCACAACAGCAATCTCCACCTGGGTAAGTTGAAGCTCTCTTGCTCCAAGTTTCCAGATATTGATGACAATATTTAGTGATGATACTACATGATAATAAATTCTGACAAGCCCTGATGGCTGGTTGAGCCTGATGTTGGCTGTGATGATGGCGAACATGGCCGAAAACTTTGAAAATCAAATGTAGATGAAGCCTATATTATTCAATTTAATTCTATATGCCTAGGTATTCTGAAGAAATTTTAAATGCTGATTTTCTTTTTCTTTGATTTTTTGTTGTGACACAGCAATGAATTAAGTGCTGACAAGTGGCCACAAAGTCTAAGGTACAGTTTGATGAATGAGATTGATGATATTTATAATTTATTGATGGTAATGATGATGATGATGGTGACTAATGATGATTGAAGATGATGATAATGATTACACTGAACGTGATGATTATGGTGAAGATGATAATGTTGGTGTTAACAAAGTTGGTGTACACTGTATTGACTGCATGACTGTAACATGAATTCTTATCATATTATAGAGATTATGTACAGAGGTGTTTCAAGCCTTGTGAAACAGAAGATGAAAAAGACGAGATAGAAACAGCATTAAAGGCTAAGTTGACCAAAGTATTTGAAGATAATGCTGTGTTACTCATCGACTGGGATGAAGAACCATTACCCAGGTAAAATTGTACTTCTTAGACTACAATATCTCATTCACAGGGTTTTCCTCAGTCTTTATTCAAGTTTTACCCTAGATTAATATTGACTAAGGAGCCAGAAATAAGGCCCACATTTGTAGAGTGAGGGAAGAAAAACCAGAGAACTCAGAGATAAAACCCCCAGAAGGACAGTAAAAAAAAAAACTGAAGCAACTCTACTCACATACGACACCAAACCAGACAGGACTTGAATGTATGTTGCATTGCTGAGAGGCAAGCACATTCACTGCTACACCATCCATAATATTCCCCTTACATCCTTGACTCTGAAAAAAGAGTAAACATGAACAAATGTGCACCTAAACTTGTATTCAAGCATCTTAAGTTTGCAGTATTTTTGGGGTTATTTTATCACTTTGTTCATAATTTGACTATTTATTTGACACAGGCTCAAAAGTAGATTGCACTCTGAATCCAATGACAATCGTCCTATTGACAGATGGCACCCTTCACGCCGCCGCCCATCAACACCCGCCAGGTCCACTCCTCCTATGAGACATTCATCTCCACCTCCATGGAGAAAGAGAGGGCGTAGCAGATCTAGGAGCAGAAGCCCATCACCAATTCGTTCGGATGTAAGGGAAAGAGTTGGACCGAAAAATACACCCAAGAATGGACCAAAACAAAAATTAAAAGTGCCGAAAACTGGAAAAGGGAAAAAGGGAAAAACAGGGTTAGTATTGCTCTTAAATATATAATAATGGCATGTGTCATGTAGGGCTTGAAATAACAGCTGGCCAGTCACTGGTCATGATGACCAACCAAATTAGTTTTAGCTTTACTTGGTCATACCCCATTTGACTGGCTGTTATTTCAAGCGCAGCCCTGGTCATGAACTCTGTCCTGTGCACTTTGCTCTAAACAAGTCTAAAAATATCTGAATATTTATTTATCATTGTTTTGGATGTATTTCAGACCCGTTCTCGACCCTATACAATTAATTGACCCAGAGAATCAGCATAAAATCAATAAAAGAGCACAGAGATTCCAGTCCTTCACAGAAAACACCAATCGCTCCAGTCCAAGTATACTCAGCACACTGAATGCATCTGTAAGTATCTTGTTAGCTACCATGGTCAGTTGTTAGTCAAAATGTTTTGGTTATAAATTGATACGATACATGTATTGTATTGTAGTGTATTCTATATTGTATGTATTGTACTGTCTTCTATTGTCATTTATTCGTTACTTGGACATGAATTTACTACCAGAGTCACCGGTATATTGTGTAGTACCAGAAAATATCCATACCCCTCCCCCTTGGAGAAGCAAGTGGGGAGGGTCTAAGTACTATATGTTGTGTAGTTCCAGACAATACTTCTTGTAGTGTGGATTGAATTATCCTAATTCTCCAGTTGGGTTTATTAAATTTGAATCTATTGCCTTGGGAATGTTGAATGAATGAAATGTTAATTGTCAAATCCTGTGCTGAATGCAAAAAAAAAAAAAAAAATCCCTTGATTTATAAATTGTCATATATATTTTACTTTCTCAGCTGTTTGCTGATAGAGATGAAGAGGAACTGGACTGGAGTAAGTTCCATGTCGTGGGAACATGTCAAGACTTGAAAAAGCATTACTATCGACTCACAGCAGTAAGTGATATGATTGTATGATAATGCCATGGAGAGAGGCACATGTCTTTCACTGCACCAACTATGCTTCCCATAAGCAATATA
The DNA here is from genome assembly GCA_964019055.1 of Anthopleura xanthogrammica. Taxonomy (NCBI): domain Eukaryota; kingdom Metazoa; phylum Cnidaria; class Anthozoa; order Actiniaria; family Actiniidae; genus Anthopleura; species Anthopleura xanthogrammica. Next base: position 8,826,777 of record OZ025221.1, on the reverse strand, counting down.
TCTAATAGACCATTTCACGGTTGTCGTCGATCAACCTCATCCTTGATAGCGTGTAATTTATTCTTTAGAATTTGACTAAAGCCAGTGGAATTTTTAAGTGTTTCAATTTATTGTTTGATAATGTGTACATTCCTTAAATAACTGTGAGCTGTAGTCAAATTCTAAAGAATATATTACACACTATTGAGGCTGAGGTTGATCGAAGACAACCGTGAAATGGTCTATTTGTCTTGGTGCAATGTTTACCCATTTCAGACCATGTGTTATTTCCAAGAGAATGAAATTCTTTGTTTGAGTTGTATCCAATCATATTCATGTATCTTCTCACACACAACCATTAAAGAAATGATACTCTTGGGAATGACACGGAATGGTCTGGAATGTGAAAACATTACGACAAGACAAATTAGGTCTATTAATTAATATTTTTATATACTATATGAATCACTTTTTCTGTGAGTATATCACTCAAATGTTATTATATATATTTTTCCAAGGCACCTGATCCATCTACTGTACGACCCAAAGAAGTGCTTATCAAGTCATTAACCATGATAAAGGATGTTTGGAAAGCCAATCAAGATGACTACAGATATGTGTGTGCACAGTTTAAATCCATACGACAAGATTTGACGGTAATACACTTAAAACAGCATTATTGATTTGTACACAAGCTTTAACAACACTAAATTCCATTCAATGTGAGACTTTGCCATGCCCTGACTTAGATCAGCCCTTAAATTTAAAGTCTATCAGAACCATAACAATATACTTCTCCATTCAGGTTCAGGGGATCCGAGACGAGTTCACTGTGGAAGTATATGAAACACATGCAAGAATAGCCTTGGAGAAGGTACATAGTCACTATCATGAAGAAGCTATACAGCTTGCCTCATCTTTTTCATAGTACATATATCTGTAAATAGTAATAAATATGTGGTACGTAGTTACTATTGTGAAGACCCTATACACCTTGCCCCCTCAACCTTCCCTTGATATTGAACTGGGATTGTAATCATATTATGATTATCTCTAACAGGGAGACAGAGAAGAGTTCAACCAGTGTCAGACGCAGCTGAAAGCCTTATATGTCCATAATATATCTGGAAATGTCATAGAGTTCACATCATACAGACTATTATACCACCTCTTCACCAACAATGTACTTGGTATCCTTTGAAATGACAGAATATTGTGATGACAAAGCGCACATGGATTTATCAAATGTCCATTTTATGAAACCCTGCCCTGGGCTGATCTAAGTCAGGGCAAGACTAACTTGCAATTCATTTCTTGTACTCTGACATTATAATAATGAGTAGAGTAAGTTGGGTATCTCCCTTGATTCAAGGGTTTTCTCTGCATTTTCTGGGTTTTCTCCCTTCACAAAACCCAAAATGCTAAATTCCAATTCAATCTGCGAGTTAGTTGCACCCTAAGTTTGATCAGCCCAGAGGTTGTTTTTTAGGGTTCAATCTGTGGCTTTTGATCAGACGGAGTTAGCCATGCCTTAGATCAACCCAAAGGTTGTTGCAGGGTTCAGTCTGTGAGTTTGCCGTGCCCTCACTTAGATCAACCCAGAGTTTATTTTAGTTTTACATTTCATTTCAAGCTCAAAATGTGTTTAAATCATTTATCCTTCACTTCAACTCAGACTACTCTACTGACTTACTAAAGCTGACGGAGGAAGAAAAACAAACAGTACCTATAAAACATGCCCAGTGTTTATGCACTGCATGGGCTCTCTCTAATTACCACAATTTTTTCCAGCTATATCTTTGTGCTCCCAATATGTCCGGCTATCTTATTGATCTGTTTGTGCAGAGGGAACGCATCGCTGCCATCAAAGCTATGATCAAATCGTGGGTTATTTTCGTTCACATTTTGAAGATGATTCTGGTATTGCTGCAGTGCAGAAAAATAATATTATTAATTACTCCAGCATATGTTTTGCATAGAATCGAATCAGAGATTTTGTCATTTCTGCGACAACAGCAAAACTTCTGGATTTCCAGCTTTTAACTTGAAAGTTATCAACTCGGACTGTCATATGTTTATGGACAAAAACCATTGGAAAATGTGTATTGTAGGACTTTTCTGGCCTCAGAAACACACTAAAGGCACTATAAAAACAAATTTTTACCTATTGACTATTCAAAAATTATTGAGAAATGAAAAAAATATTGAAAAAAATATTGTACCCTGGTGACCGTGAAGGCAAAAGGAATTTTATTCTCATTGTTAGCAGATTTTCTCCTATTTGGAAAGAAAAAAATGAGATGCAATTGCACTTTATCAGAATCATCTTTTGCTTTCATAAAGTTTACATGTAAATTACTGTCTTTCTGGCATAATTTACATTGAACTTTGAAAGTTCTTTACATATATTCTTTCTCTAGTATTTATATAACTTGCATGTATACTCTATATTTGTGTTCGATTCCCATCTGGGGCTCAGAATTTTTTTTGAGCACATTTCACAGTATGGTATGATCATATACACTTTTTGTGTATCTACTTGCTATACGTGCATGCTGCTTGTAAATTTTATACCATTTTTAGTTTTATGATTTTCCTAAGGTCTGATCTGTCTCATAATTATTCTGACACCATTATCATGACTTTACTTGAATCACTATCAGATAGTTAGTTATACTTTATTTCATGAGAACATACCGGTAACTCAATGTGTGCTTTGGATAAAACAAAATGGGAAGCCATTTTTGCATTCAATTCCCACTTTTTCCCATTCAATAGTTTCCATTCTTATTCTGATGTGTCATGCACTTTGCAACTACGATTTTCAATATTCTGCAAACTCAGCTGTTTCAACCTTGTTTTGAAATTGTTTCTTTTGCCGCTGCCATCAATCAAAAGAAAGTAATCTTCTGAACCAAAACCATAAGCAAACTGTCCAGAATAGAATGACCTATTGTGACCAAATAGAAGACATGCGAACATATCATGTCAAACACAAGTCTCTTGTTTCCATTCAAATTTGTTCTGAAAATTTTGCAGCGGAAAACCAATTCCACGACAAGCTGTTGAAGTATCTTAGTTCGCAGAACATTGAGAATGGTAGTTATTTTAACTAGAGTGTGTACTAACTTATTTTCTTTTTCTTTCTCCTCATTGTGTTGATGGTGGTTCATGTAAGCAGCTACCGTCCCACATTGCCTGTAGCCTTCATTCAATCTGAGCTAGGTTTTACAGATCCGGGGGAGTGCAAGAAGTTCCTGATGGAAGTAGGCGCTACCATGACTGCTGACGGCAGCAAGGTTGATTGTCGGGTGTCGTTAGAAGTTCTCAATACCTGATGCTGGATGAAAACAAGTTTCCTGTGATCTTTTGAATGCATTCATGGAATCCGAATCAGTCCTTAAATTTTGATTTCATCTGTGCATCAAAGATTATCGAAATTTATATCTATATTTTGCATAATTTATCGATAAATGGAAAATATTATACCTATTAATGACAAAATTTATCTGTAAATAGTAAATATCAACTGGACCGATTTTTTTGGATGAAAAGTATTGTAAATATTAGAAGTTTTTTGGCTCAACTTTGAATGTAGATAGTGACTAATGGTAGGTAGTTGATGTTCCTGAAATGAAGATTCCTTACCCTGCCCCACCCACACAAGAGAGTGAAGTCTGACCAAAAAAAACACCTAAAATATGCGGAGCCATGTCAAGTGATCTCCATACTACCAGGATGTTCCAAATACAATATGATTTAGCCACCCATACCGTCACTTAACGGGTGCGCTAGCATGTTAGGGGGAACCAGTCATTGGTAGAGGTGTACATGAGTACTTACTGGATGAAGTTATCAAGTTCTCTTGCAGGAAGATGTCGGAAAGAAGGAATAACCACAAGAATGAGGTGTCAAGTGTAAGATTATTTGTCTTTTTTAACTAAAATAAACTCAAGTTGAATCATGGTTTCTGTCTGAGTTTTTATTTTGACACTGAAAAATTCCAAACCATAGACCTTTTGTGAGACAGTGAACATGGTGCATTGTGATCTATCTTCGGCATGCACAATTAAGTATCTTTTGGTCATCATGCCATACCAAAGCTAGATCGCAATGCATCTTGTTTATCAAACTCAGAAAAAGCCTATCCCCTTACATAATTTATTAATTTTGTTCAACACAGCCCAACAAGATATCTGGTTTTTGGCTTTCATCAATCAAAAAAACTAACTCGGACCAATGGATATTTGATTGGCGGAAGTCAAAAATCTAGGTCATATAATCATTAAAAGAATGGTTTAAGCACTTCCCTTATTAGTCATTCCCGATGTTGAGAAAAAAATGGGTGGATTTGGCATTGCATTGTGGGACTGTTTTAGGGGACATTTTTCTATATTTTTGTCCTTGTATTGTTCAACTGTTGTTTAAGAGATGTGTCAAACAGAGGACAATGAGTTTGAAGTGGAAGATTTTTAGTGACAAAATCTCCAATCTAAAGCTCCCTACTTTTAGGCGCACAGCACTTTTACAATAAATTGAAATATGGAAAACAAATATGGAGGGGCCATTCTTGTTATGCAAGATGGAGAGGGGAGTCAGATTGATCACCGAGCGAATCCACCTACCCCTCCCCGATAAAAAAAATGAACAGTCCCTAAGATATCAACAAAGTTGACGGAAGAACTATATGACAACAGGAAGTGTGGGTTCCCTGTGTTATTACCCACCAACCAGTGCGCGCTTCCGTGGTTACACCGCAAACAAGATGGCGGCAAAACACTCGAGTTGATGGTGACCCAGGAACTCCAAAACAACGACGAATTTAATCTTTAAACCCACAAACTACTCTCATTTACACCAAGGTCTAGACATTGATACGACTGCCAGAAGGAAATATTTTATAATGAGCTGAAAACATGAGCAGTAAGTTTGTTTTGATGAATGATTTACTTCGTGTCGTCGTCGAAATTTAAACTAAGAAAATTAATTTTTGGCTATTTGTTTTTAGAGAATTAGTTAAGAGGATTAATTGAGGTTAATGTCAAATGTGTTAGGAATTAGCTTCTGTGAACGTTAGCTCTTTAAGTTATTTTGAGAAAACGATAAAATGGTGGCAAAATTGAACGAAAATTAATCTAATGGAGGTAGTTTATTCTCAAGATTAGACAATTAATTTCGTATAGAATTATACTGAAAACTCCCTGGTTAACCAAAATATGTGCTTTATCCAGAAAGTTCTTCCAGTAAATGGGAAAATTCTAAAGGAAAACAGTTCAAGCCTGCAAAAGAGGTAAAAAATAATGCGTATCAAATCGTCTGATAGAATATTGAAAATATTACTATTCATATAGTTTGTCATATGAAGATTTTCCTTGATATCCACAATTATTTGGATGTATCTAAAATTTTGCTGCTGTCTTGGGTTTCTGGGGGGGGGGGTGCTCCTTATAATGGACTATAAGGGGATGCTCCGCCCTAAAGGGGTACCTTTTTTCAGGCTGCAGTTACAGAAAAGAGGTAGAAATTTGTGAGTTTTGGTATAAGAAGGGTAGCTTTTCTTCAAAGGGGTATGTTTTCAGGCAAAAAAGTATTTAAAAGCAGTACCTTTTTGCTGAAATGCATTATATAAAGGGTAATTAAGGGTCGAGAGTCTGGGCGGAGCATCCACACATGAAACGACCTGAAGTACCCCCCCCCCCCCCCAGGCTTGGGTTCCTCAGCAATATTTAATAATAATAGTAATTATAATGATTTATTTACATTTAGCCACCATCTGGTGTACCAACAGCAAAGGAGGTCATTTCATCTGGATACGAGGACTACCTACTGCTATTACAACAAAGGAATAGGTAGAAACTTGAACCTATTTGGTGCATTATACTTTTTATTCCACACCATGGACAACAAAGCTAATCAGAATGCAGGAAAACTTTGACGGCAGTAGTCCACTGTTTCTTCCTATAAACCCCTTTCTTGTGACATCAAAGCAGCTCAGATTGGAGGACAAAACAAAAGAATTTCAATCTCTTGAGAATATTGGAACCTATTGTTTTGTCCTCCAAATTGAGCTGCATTTCGACGTGCTACAAGGGGTCTATAAGGTATTATGGCCTAGGTATTTTCAATGGTGTGGGATAAAATAGTTAAGCAATGCTTTTTTGTGGCACACCATGGTATATCCCACTTGTCACTCATAACTTCTTAGTAAGCGCACTCACCTGAATACTTGTATTTATACTACAAAATACAAGTGCCTTGTGGGATATTTCATAGTATGCCACTTACTGCAATTCTCAAAATTTGCTGCTGTCAATAAAATATAATCATTTGGTACTTTTTACATATTGACCAGTTGGCGGCAGTGAAAACCCAATTCCAAAGGGTAATTTGCAGCTACTGAGTTCGCAGAATATTGAGAATGGCAGTAAAACCATCATATAACTAGTACATCCCAGAAACTTAAGTTAGAAATTTTCTTGATTTCTTGTTGATTGACTTACTGTTTAAAGGTTGCTGAAAAGGTTAAAAAAAAAAGATGTCAAACAAATAGCACTAGAGAAGAAAGAACAAGGATTTTCTCTTTATGTGAATGGCGCTAATGTAGATTTGGGTAAAGTCGTACCACACCCGCCAACATCAAAGAACAGAAGCCAGTCAAGACAAACCAAGACTGCAGGTAATGTGAAAAGAACTAGGCACTGGGATTCTATCTTATACTCCAAATAGTTGATAATTTCAGGTGAAACTTATGGGTATTTGGGAGAGTTCTGGGGTGCAGGGAATCAAGGGTCACTGTTGTAGCATTAGTGCACTTACGTCTCATCTCAAGCAAGGCTGCAAATTAGCACCAGTCATCAGACAAATATCTGGTAAAAATGACCACTTGTCATGACTGGTAAATGATTGCACTTCTTTGTACATTTGACCAGCCACGCTTGGGTTTGACAGGTCAAATATTCCTCTGGTCTGATAAATGAACTGCCGATCAAAAAATTATTTGGATCCTTGTCTAGTCTCATGGAATCTTTTCATGTGCTCATACTAAGTTATTTATTTATTAACAGATGCTTATAGCGAGAGAAAGAGACAGCTAGAATATGAACTGCAGTGGCTTGAAAGAGAGATAGGGTAAGCAGGAAAAATCTAAAAATTAGAATTCTTTAAACAATAAATGGTACAGCCCTTAATCACATGGCAGATTCCTACCAGTATAAAAACCATTATTCATGCAGTATAAACTCATCCTGATGTACTTGGATGCGAGGCTACACAGAAAAATTCTGTTATTCCAGCCAACATGGCTGATATATGAGAAAGGTTCCATTGTAGCAGGCCTTGAAATAACAGCTGGTCAGTGGCCAGTCATGATGACCAGCCAAGTTAGGTTTAGGTTGGTAATGCCTTGTTTCTGGCTCAATGTTATGGTCAAAATGACCATACAAGTTCCAATTCTGACTGGACAATGTTCAATGATCAGCCGTTATTTCAAGCCCTGTTGTCAGTAGTGTTCCATTATCCAATTCTATTTGAGCACAGTTATTCTTGATGGTTTTTATTATGGTAAGGAAAAATCAATAATTATCTTCTAAATTAAGACATTGTGATCTGTTACCAAGGGAAACAAGAGCCAAGACAGCTCCGATACCAGATCCTATTCCAAGAAAAGAATGGCAGCCAGTAAGATTTTGTTTTACCTAAAAATCCCATTCTAAAATTCTAAAACTTTTGTTCATTCAGTTAGCATTAACAAAAGTACTACTAACATTGGAAATTTTGTTACTTCACCAACTGCAATATTTTCTCATTTTGTTACCATGAAAACAGTGGTCTATTCGGTTGCCATGGTAACAAAAAGTATTTTGTATGTTTCAGGATGCAGTTCATATTAAGACAAGTAAAGGTGAAAAGGTCAAAGTGCGTGCCCCAGGTTAGTGTAAACCTACGTCAAATCAAAGATCGGACATGCATTCTCTTGGGGTGCTACAGTACAGTATCCTAGGGATTTTGACATTGTGCAGTGCCTTCCAGGGTAGGAAATTTGATATTACTCTTAAAAGACTGGAAATGGGTCACTAATAAAGGTGGGAATTTTGCTTTAAATATATTGAGGTTGTTTGGACTTTCACTGTTCCCATGGGAGAGTCCACACTATTGGTATTTGTACCAAGGATCGTGGGATGGTGAGTTGTTTTTTTAAGTTTTCAATAAATTTAACCATTATTCTGACATTGTTTTTAGGATTACTCTCTGGTTACTACAGTGAAGATTTTGAAGCCATGGAATATGATGATGCCAGTGATGAGGATAATTATTTTGATGAAGATCTTGATAGATATTTGAACAGTTCAGAGGACATTGGATTAGAAGAAGATGAAGATGAGGATGAAGATGAGCTAACGCTAAGTATCAATGACGTAGAGGTAATACTGACAATTCTTCATTCTCCACACACACTACCAACAGACCTGATTCACTTGACGTCAAAGCAGCTCAATTTGGAGGACAAAACAAAATAATGTCCATCTCCTGAGAATTGGAACCTATTGTTTTGTCCTCCAAATTGAACTGCATTCCAATGTGCTGCAAGGGGTCTATACACTATTACTCTTCACTCCACTCTTCCATGAAGTTTAATCCTTGAACATTTTTTTAAACCCTCTTTTTTAGACACTTAGAAAGTCACTAGAAGCAGATGAGAGCATAAGAGAAAGCATTAAGGCTGCTCAAGAGGTAATATCCTTTCAGCCAATTTTTTATTAGATGATGCCAATGAACTTATTTTAAAAATATTGTGCCATTTTTAACAGTGTTTTTCTATTAATTATTTGCTCATAGAGAATTGAACGTGAAGAGAAGAGTACTTCTGATGCTGATAATGATGAGGAGGACGAAGAGATAGAAGAAGAGCTTCAAGGTGCAAGTAACAGCTTAAATCTTGCCGAGATTGACAACCTTCCTCATCTGACACAAGCAAACACCAAAATGTCAACTGGAACAAAAGATAAAACAGAACCCGAAGGAAAGAAAGATTTAGTAGTTGATAGTAAAAAATCTGTTGCCACTGAGGAAGTTACTCCAGTATTAAGGGAAAAGACCTTTGTGAAAGAATCACCAAGGAGAAAGGAGAATGAAAAGGGGAAGAAAAGAAAGAAAAGAAATGAGATGGATGAAGATCTGGTTGTGTTAAGCTTTTCCAATCATTCAAGTAAGTAGCTTTGTTCTTCAGATTTTTCCTGTTAGACTAAAATGTATCATCGTCAGACCCTCCCCACCCCTTGGAAATTCCAATCTCCCTTCATGGGTATGGATATTTTCTTGTACTACACAATATATCCTCCTCAGATCCTCAAAACCTCTTGGAAATTCCAATTTCCCTAGTCCATGGGTGAGGTATGAATATTTTCTTGAACTGCACAATATATATCTTCCTTAGACCCTCCACACCCCTTGGAAATTCCAATCCCCCTCCATGGGTGAGGTATGGATATTTTCTGGTGCTACACAATATACCCTCCACAGACCCTCCACACTCCTTGGAAATTCCAATCTACCTCCATGGGTGAGGTATGGATAATTTATGGAACTACACAATAATTCCATACTCAGACCCTCCCCAGACCTTGAAAAACTCAACCACTCCATAGGGAAGGTTTGAATATAAATAAATCTTACCTAACAACACTTAAAATATCTCTTCCAATTATTGTTTTAGAAACAAAGAGAAAGGAAAGAGTTCTGTCTAGCACAAGGTAATTGAAAGTTTTCACATGTTTCCAAGGAACTTTTTGATTATGAATTTGTAGAGTTGTAAATTAAAGCAAGTTTTTGTATTGTCACTGTCTAGAAGAAAATCAGATGCCGAGGAATATGTACCAGCAACTAACAAAGTAAAGGACAGTGTTCCAAAGTAAGTGTACCAGTCCAATGATTCTGCATTCTCTTAAAGATTTGGTGAATATATTGATACCAACAACAGCAGGTCTCAAAATAACGACCGGTCAATGTCCAGCCAAATTTGGTACTTGACCAGTCAAATACGGTTTTGAATGGACATATCAATGACCAGTCATATTTGAATAAAATAGAATAAAATATCATACGCCGAACACCTTAAACAAGGTATGACTAGCTGTTATTTTGAGCCCTGCTTCAGTTTTTCTTGTGCTCACCCCCTTGACTTTGGACAGAATGATGTATTTCCAACTTCAAGGGGGCGAGCACAAGAAAAACTGTAAGCAGCCTCCTTAATTGTTTTCTTTTGACAGGCTGGCTCCAATGTTTATACCTCTGGATTCAAAAACTAAAGATAATATTGAAATGAGTTGCTGTAAGTTATTTGAATTAGGCTCATCAGTATCGTCATTGTTATCCATTATTGTCATTATTATCAATGTTGTGAATACCACCACCATCATCACTATTATCATCATAAATTACAAGTTCATCATTACTAACAGCAGCATCTACCATCAACATTACCAGTTCATCAGTATCATCATCTTTTGCCATCATTATTATAATGATTATCATCGTTAATATTACCACCATCAACTTCATCATCAGCACTATCTATTATCATAATTTGTCCATTATATCCCTCATTATCAATGATCTTTAACTTGACATTCTCGCTATCACCATCATCAACAATATCACCATCACCATCATCACCGCCATCACCATCATCAACAGCATGACCATCACCATCATCAGCATCACCATCACCATCATCATCATCACCATCATCAACAGCATCACCATCACCATCATCAGCATCACCATCATCAACAGCATCACCATCACCATCATCAGCATCACCATCATCAACAGCATCACCATCACCATCATCAGCATCACCATCATCAACAGCATCACCATCATCATCATCATCATCATCATCATCATTACACCACCATCATCAACAGCATCACCAACAGCATCACCATCATCTTCATCAACACCATCACCATCACCATCATCAGTACTTTTTCATAGGTTATTATGTACAGTCTATTAATTAAGAAGAATTTGTTTTATTTACAGCCCCCAGGAATAGAAGCAGAAGACTGTCCTCAACAAGAAAAAGTCAATCATTTGACCAAACTGAAGAAGATAAAAATGCAGAGGAGATCTTCAAAGCTATGGCACTTGAGAACCAAACTATTGGTAATGTGATTCTCACTTGTCACAATAATAATGATAATAAATTACTTATTCATTTAATGATATTTTACTCTTACTTTGATGAAATTTTCTGCTTTTTTGATGGAAAAAATTGCTAGTTGGAGGGAAATTTTCAGTATTTTGCTGGAAAAAACAACTAAAAATAAAAATAAATTAACTTTTTTGTAAAGTATATAGACTAGGATAACACCTAACACTAAGAGTTGGTCAGGCCAGGACTCAAAGCATGATCTCCTGCACAATATACGGATGCTCCTTCCAATTGAGCTAACTGGGTGGTGGCGTTTTTTTTTTCCATAAGAAAACTCAAAAATGTTTCATATTTAAATTTAAATATTCTTTTAATTTCATTGCAGATATTTCAAGTAGACACCACACAGCCCCAGAAAAAAGAAAGGTTAGCATTATTCTTTATTTTTAACTACTGGTATTTTGTGTTGATTGAATATTTCTTAATTCTTCATTAATGATCTTACGACAGGTGGAGTTATCAAGAGTTTCAAGTGAGGCCCCAAGGCCAGCATCCATGGGATCTAACCCAGAAGAAACAATATCCAAAGTGACTAAAAAAGTCAGAAATATGGATGCAAGGTAGGAAAGAAAGATCTAGAAGACATGAAAGGTACCTTCAAATGATTAATGCTACCAACTCCTAGCTGTTTTGGTCTTTGTATGGTTGTTGACATATTCTGTATTCTGGTGATGGCGATGGCTATGATGATGATGATGAGAATGATGATGGTGGTGATGATGGTGATGGCGATGTTGATGGTGGTGGTGGTGATGATGATGATAATGTTGGTGGTGATGATGATGATGTTGATGATGATTGATGTGGTGATTTTAATAGCCTACTTTCGATATTCTGGTTGAGTGATCATGCACAAAGCAATTCAAGATGAGTCTCCGGGGAAACAATGGAGTAACCTAATATATTCTTTTGTTTCCCCGGAGCCTTGTCTTGAATTGCTTTGTGCATGATCACTCAACCAGAATATCGAAAGTGGGCTATTGTTGATGATGATGATGATGATCATCATTGTTGACAATGATGGTGATGATGATGATGATGATGATGATTAAAGATAAAGACTTGTATTGTTATCTGCTACAGACAACAGCAACATCTAATCTCACTGCTGTCCAAACTTGAGCTGAAAGGACCTCCATTCAAACCTGCGTCTCCTGTGTCCAAGCAGAGAGCATCACCCATGAAAGCTACAGTGCCTTATTCTACTACTCCACAGCAAAGCTACAGCCCTGAGCCAGTGGAAACCAAGTCAAGTCTGGTATGCACATGTTGTAGTGTAACATCAGTACAATCTTTCACTTTTCCTGTTGATAGACCTTTTTAGCTTGGTGTAATATTCCATTTAAGACCAGATTTCATTCCCTAGAGTATAATTTCTTTGTTTAATGCTTGCACATGGGAAGACACATTAATATGGATAGAACTCAAACAAAGAATATTATTCTCAAGAGAATACCCCGTGGTCTGAAATGAGAAAACATTACACCCAAGCCAAAAAGGTCTTTTGATTAAACTTCAAGCCAAACACAAACAGACAACCACTATGAGGATAGTTCAGTTGGTTGGGTGCTGGTCTGTTGTGTGTGAGGTAATAATTGCTTGAAGCCCAAGCTGGACCAACACTCAGGATCTTAAATTATTATATAATGCTTTCTAAAACTTGATTTGTTCCTTCCAAGGTTTCTCACGAAGGGGAATCAGTAGGAGAATCATTCTTGAATCAAAGCGAAGGAGATACAGAGATCACGATAGAGATCCTGTCTAACTGGGGACATCCAAACACTCTCGGCATCACAGAGGTGAGTGACAATAGACTATAAACACAGGAAAAATTAACATACTATTTGGTTTACCTGTCTTTTTTGTCTTTCTGTCTTGAAATCACATCTTTCTATTATTTTTTTTATATGCTTTACATGTACCTTTCCTACAGACTCGACATTTTTTCCTAATTCTTTTCTCTTATATTTATTTGTAGCTTCAGTTCTTTGATCTTGAAGGCAAGATTTTCCGATACAGTGCTGATGACGTCAGTCTCGCTGGTTACCTTGGCGACCAAGGAGGACTTGGTAACCTGGCAAATGGCAAAACTAAGGTAACTTGTAGTATGGGATTTAATCACACGGCAGCCATGTTCATTCCCATGATAACAAAAACCATGTTTGGAACGTCCTGAAATGCCTCAAAGCGAGAGCAAGGGAACCCAAGGGATTCATCAAAACCTAGTGTTTCAACCAATATGCTGCTGTGTAATTATAGTAAAATTTGCAAGTCTTGTATACTTCTTTCTCTCTCTCTACTTTGAAGGAGAATTAAATTTGGACCATTGTTTTTCTTATTTTCCAGACCAATAAATCTAAATACATGTGGTACTGCCAGTTCCTTCCTGGTTCTCCTGTGGAGCTCATGTTCCACCTTCCAATCAATCCAAGTTATCTAGAAAAAATTGTCATCTGGAACTTCAATGGTGGTGTAAAGGTATTGCAGTTTTTCATTTTGGGTTTCCTGTGGTACTTGATCACACCACAGGGATACCATCAAAGAGAAGAAGGTTAGATTATTTTATTTATTTTCGTACAGGACTTGAATATGGGTGTCAAAGATGTTAGGATATTTATTGGTGGTGAACTGGTATGGTATGGGACTATTGACAAGGTAATTTTTGATCACTTCAATAATCCTTCCATCCCCTTCAATCTTTTTTCCCTTTCCTTTTCCCCTGTCTTTCCATCCTCCATGCCTCCATCCCATTGATCAACTCTTCCCTCCATCCTTACATCATTCTATCTATCTATTCATCCATTCATCCCATTCATCCCATTCATCTTTCCATTCCTTAATCCCTCATCCCATACATCCCTTATACCATCCTTTCCTCCCATTCATTAATACATCTATTCACCCACCCATTCATCCTATTCATCCATCCATCCATTCACCTATCAATCTCATCTATCATAACCATTCTTCTCAATCCATCCATTCCTCAATCCATCCCTTTCTCCCATTAATTTCATGAATCTATTTATCAATTCACCCACTCCCCTATCCATTCATCCATTCATCCATTCATCCATCCATCATACTCATGCATCCCATTCATTCATTCATTCATTTGGCATACCTCATCTTTAAGTAAATTCTTTCATCATCACAGGGCTGTGGCAATCAAGTTTTTGATTATAGCACAGTGATCAACCTTCTAGAACCTTCGAAAAAGTCCGAAGTAAGTAATCATTATCTAGACATTCATTTTCTTTTTTTCAACTATTCAGAGTTTTTAGTAACTTGTACCATAAGGGAATAGTTTAGACTGGGCTAATCAAAGTCAGGGCATGGCTTACTCACAGATCACATTCAAGAGGGAGACTTAACAAACTCTACTCATATGTGAGGAAGGTTTGGCAGAGGGAGAAAAACTGGAGACCCCCCCCCCCCCCCAAATCCTCTCATCAAGGACGACACATGTGATGCTGAGTACAGAAATCAAACCTGAGACCCCAGAGGTGAGAGGCGAGTGTACTACTTTTACGCTGCCCTTGACTTCCTACAGTAGAACTATCTGCTAAGTAGTAGTGAAAAAACTGATATATAAGGAATTTAAACATTGAAATCTTGTGTTTTCATGTTGTTTGTGAAGAATGTGCAGCCAGTAGTCAGAAGTGAGACTGTAGTTCTTCGTCGCTCTACTGATTCCATGCAAGATGACCCCAAAGACTTATCAACAGTCACCACCTCTAAGAAGAGACAGACAGACACTAACCAAGCAAAGACAGACACTGGTAGACCTACAGAAGTCACTGGTAAGACACATGGTAACCAAGCGAAGACAGACATTGTTACACCCAGAAAAGATGAGGGGAAACTCAGAAAGAAAGCTGATAAACCAGCATTGGACGCCAGTAAACCAGAAGTTGATGGTAGCTTAGCAGCGTCAAGGTTATTAGCTATGTATTGCTTTTGTTTATCCATTTTATGACTTCACCTAGAACTTATTTTCTGGTGTTTTTCCTTGTGTCTTCATTTTTACAGACCTCAAGCTCAAAGCTCATCACCTCGGGCATCACCTCAGCCTGGTAGTTCTGGACTTACAAAACAGATGGAAAAGTAAGTACAGAATGTATTCATCGAATGATGATGATGAGGATGTGAATCAGTGATGATGGTGATGATTTTGATGATAATTATAATGCTCAATAATGATGATGATGATGATGATGATGTCAATCAGTGATGATGGTGATGATTTTGATGATAATTATAATGCTCAATAATGATGATGATGAGGGTGTGAATCAGTGATGATGGTGATGATTTTGATGATAATTATAATGCTCAATAATGATGATGATGAGGGTGTGAATCAGTGATGATGGTGATGATTTTGATGATAATTATAATGCTCAATAATGATGATGATGATGGTGATGATGATGATGATGTCAATCAGTGATGATGGTGATGATTTTGATGATAATCATAATGCTCAATAATGATGATGATAATGCCAATGATGATGTCATTCATTAGTAATGATGACGATAATAGTGATGATATTGTTGATGTTGATATTGATGATTATGATGCTCAACAATGGTGATGATGATTGTGATGATGATTATGGTGATGATGACGGGGACAACAATGGTGATGGTGATGATGTTGATGATGATGACAGTGATAATGTGATGATGATGTGATGATGATGATGATGACGGCAGTTATGATCTTTGCTTATTTTTGCTGATGTTTTTCTCTACAGGAGTAAAGCTGCTGCATTAGAATCTCTTCTCTGGAGCAAACAACTGGAAGGCACACAAAGAAAACAAGTTACAAGGTATGTGATTACATCCATCCCCACCTACCCCTCCCTCCCTGGTATAAAGTCATACCTAACTAATTGTTTCTCTGCCCCTACCTCTCTCACTCTGTATCACTTTGGCTGTTATCTTCATTCGTTAATGTAGAATGCATACGTTTTTAGATGGAATTCTACCCCAAACCTGTCTTCAGACTTTGATTCCAATAAGGATACAAGTATAGATGCTCTAAGGTAAAAGTTAGATTCACAATACACATTTCTCTTGTTCCAGAAAAATATTCATGCCTTTACCAACAAGGAAGATTAGACAAACAAATTCCTAACCTTTTTAACATTTCATTTTCAATAGTCTGTTTCATAGTTTCCTACGCCATATTGAAAGGTAGCCATGCCTTTTCATCGAAGCGAGACGAACGGTGAGCTTACAATGACAGAGACCTTTTTTAACACCTTGGACAATTATTCACATGTCTCTATCATTGCAAGATCACTGTTTGTCTCGCTTCGATGCAAAGACACAGCTACCTTTCAAGATGGTGCAGGGAACTGCGAAAGGGACTATTGTCAGTGGTTCTTTTTCAAAACATTTTATTTATTTATTTTTTACAGAGGAGATGCCGCTGCTCTACCCAGTAAACCACCTTGGATAGAGAATGCCAGGAAGAAAACTCAGTCTAGGTACAGCCACTGATGCACAGAGACTCAGCTCTGCAATTCTAATCTCCTATTTATCATTGGAGCATATGTTGTCATCATGGTTATTGCTTGTGCTATAGATGTGGTAGACCACTTATGGTTTATTTTTTTTTGGATACGTAACATGGTTGTGTTTCTCTCACCAGATCCAGCTCAAGGTCCAAGTCACGCCCCATTTGGCTTCAGGACAATGAAGGTACAGGAATGCAACACCTTTTATTACATTCCTGATGTCACACAATCCAAGGGTCACACACTAGACAAGTCACACCCCATTGGGCTTCACCTAAAGTAGAAGGGTCTTTTTCGTCCTGGGCATGATGATTAAAGTAATGATGGATAAATACAATATTATCATAATTATGTTTTTACAGATAGTGGTCTTTCATCCCCAAGAAGAAGTTTAAGTTCCACTGAAGTAAGGCTTGATCGCATCCCTACACCTGTAGATGGTACATTTAGATCCAAGAGTACTGGAGAAAGAAGTAACAGCCTTCCTGGAGGACATGACGGCACCTTGACTGATCAGTGGCCAAAGAAATTTGATAGCAAGTGAGTTGTCACTCATCATCATCATTATCACTACCACCATCACCACCACCACCATCATCATCATCATCATCACCATCATTGTCACTTTTTCATCATCATACAAGCATACAAGCATACAAGCATACAAGCATACAAGCGTACAAGCATATTTATTGATAACTATCATAATTTTTTATATGATTTGTATGAATGGCAGAATAAAAACTGAAAAAAAGTTTAATAAAATGTAAAACTTTTTAGGGAGCAAGAAACATCATTTTTCAAGCCTGAACTTCCCCAAAAGGTATGAAAGTCCTTCTTCTTCTTAAGATTAATTATTAATCAATCAATAATCAAGATAATTAATAATCAAGATAATTAATAATAGTTTGATGATATTGCTATATCCAGGAAAAAAGAAAATCAGATTCTAGACACTCAAGAAGAAGGGACCAATCACCATCACCTTTAGCTACACCCACAGACCATGTGGTGACCACATCCTCTGACCATGCAGAAGAACCAGAACCACTCCCATCTCATAGTGAAATTAATGAAAGCACACAGGATGCTTTGTCCAAGAGACGACAATGGAGAATGTAAGTTGCATAAATAAATTGATAAAATTTACTATTTATGACATATGCCCATCTTTGTGAAATGTAGGGAATCAAGAGTGGTGTAGTGGTAGTCCACTCACCTCTCATCTCTGGGGACTAAGGTTCAATTCCTGTACTAATTATCACATGTGAGTAGAGTTTGTTAGGCCCTGTAAGAGCGGATGTATCATATGGTAGTTCTCGGCATTTTCTTAGTTACTGTCCTTAAAGGCAATCAGATTCAATGTCTGCCCTGGGCATTAGGACTCCCTTGATTTAGAAGTTTTTCCCAAAAAGGGAACCATAAGAAGTAGTTGAAATGGTTTCCCATTTTTCCTTCCATTCATTTCTTTCCTCACCATGTTTCTTGGCCATCAGGGATCAAAGTCTAAGTCTAGAAGAATCCTGGAATGTTTTATCAATGTTTGAACGCTCACACAAAGGTCGCATTACCAAAGATATGGACCTGGATTGTCATGGTATGCCACTCTTCTATCAATTTAATTTGTTATTTGTTTGCACATTATGTCACATCCATGTTGGAGGTATTTAACGAAGACTTCTCATTAGCTTACTTTGGCAATACCACCAACATAACCACCATGTCTCTTTCGAGGGGGATGTAAGGGTTCACAGTGATGCGGTATTGCAGTTTTACAAGACTATGGGGTTTGTGGTCATATCAATCTTAGGCCGCAGTAATCAGTGAAAAAGTCTGTGATCTGTTTTAGTAAATGCAGGCCAAAGCAAGTGTTGCAGTATTGCAGTTTTTTACTTTTTTTGGTGCAGTTTTGCGGTATTCAAACTATCCTTACACCCCCTCCTTTTTCACTTGACTCTCTTGGGAATGATTGCAAACTATCAAATGAATGTGCAATATCAATGTGCAGTGAGTATGCTGTACGAGTTATTTAAACTGTGATTTGTTTTGCAGATGATGCTCTTGATCAGTTTTTGTCTAGTGAAGTGAACAGGCCAGAATCAAGGGTAGAAATCCCTCAAGATCCTCAAGAATATATGGATCATGTGGATGGAAGGTGAATATTGCAGTTCATTTGTTCCTTCTCACAACTCCTCCCCACCACAGCACACACACCACTACCACTACCATCCCCTCACATTGAAAATATCATCAACCGCTTTTCAACCTTACCAGCATTTTAGTTTGGATTTTCAATCTTTTTCCTCACACAGAAATTTCAGTGTTTTGCACTTGACTTCAAAGATCTCAAGTCACAAGTCACTAGATTGGCCTACTCTTTCTCTAATTACTCCTTCCTTTCAATATTTTTTTGAGGTCTTTAAGCCTGGGGGGGGGGGGGGGGGGGAGGTTATTCAATGATTAAATTCAACAGTCCAATACAGTTTCTAAGTTTCGATATTTTCTTTTTTAGTAATCTGAGAGCAAGTCAAGAGATTCCCACCCTACCCAAAGGCAGGCTGCTAACCATTAATATCAGGTCTACATGGGGTGACAGACACTATGTTGGTCTGAATGGGATCGAAGTGTTCACTGAGTATGGAAAACCAGCAGAAGTACAACAGGTTTGTTTGTATGTTGGTTTGGGTTGCCTGTGTTCTGGCTTGGCCTTGGGGAGTTTTGGTTAAAGTAGCTAGACTTTCGTTGCATGGGTTGCCTGTGTCGGAATTTGAGCGTGAGAGGTGGGACATCGATGAAAAGTTTCCATGTCACAGGTCATGTGATTATTCTAATCTATTTCACCACTGACAAACTCTGACGCAAGCAACCCAAACAACCCTGTATATTTTCCTTGAATGTAATCATTTATAATTTTTTTATGATTCTTTCAGATCTCTGCTGAACCACAAGACATCAATATTCTGGCAGAATATGGCAGCGACCCACGTGTGGTCAGTAATCTGGTAGATGGGATCTTTCGCACCAGGTATTATCTTAGTATCTAATTATTATGTGCCATCAATCAGAGAGTATTCTATTGCTTGGTATCAATCAACTTGTCAATGGTGACATGTTCTTCTGTCTTTTCAGGGATGATATGCATTTATGGATGGCCCCATTCACTCCTGACAGCAATCATTACATTAACATGACCTTTACAGAGAACATCAAGATTGCAATGATTAGAATATGGGTAAGAACTTAGAACTGGTATCACAGGCCCAACATTGGGTCCCATTTTGATCACTTTGATAAACTAGGAACTGGTATGCCGCAAGGCCCAGCATTGGGACCCATTTTAAACAACCAGGAACTGGCATGTCTCTGGCCCAGCTTTTGGGCCCACTAGGAACTGGCATACCACAGGTGCAGTACTGGGTCCTATTTTGATCAGCTAGGAACTGGCGTGCCTCACAGTCCAGCATTGGGGCCCATTTTGGTCATGCATAGTACAGGGTTAAATGGTCTTGTTATACTGTTCTTTCAGAACTACAATAAGTCTCGCATTCACTCGTACCGAGGCGCCAGAGATGTAGAAATTTTTCTGGATGACAATCTGATCTTCCAGGGAGAAATACAAAGGTACAAAATGGATTTTCCTTTTTCTAATTAATTCATTATCATCTACCATATATTTGCATTTCTCCCAACCTCTTTTTTTTGTCATTCAGAGCAAGTGGTACGCTGGGTGAAGAGGAACCGTTTGGCGACGTAAGTTATTGTCTTAGCTGTACTTCTAGGTAGAGTGCAAGCAAGTACCTCTGTCCCTCTGCAGGGCTCAAAATAGAAAAGATAAATGGCCAGACAATTTCTTTATTTCGGCAGGATAAATAATTTGGGAGCAAAATTCCCCTGTCATTTTATTTTCCATTTGGCAGTTCAAAATTGTTTTAGCCTGACAGTAGTAGAACTTGACCTGCATTTTGGCCATTGGCAGGCCCCTATTTCGAGCCCTGCTCTGGATCCGCCCCTGTTCTGTATTCTATATCTTTCATCTTTGACCTTGTTTATCCAGACTATTCTATTCACGATGGACGAAGAGATCCTGAATGCCATGTCGTTCTATGATCAAACCTACGAGATACCAGAAGAGGAGGAGAGCCTGGTGTACAGTACTGAGTATGAGAGACCCTCCACTGCAGATAAAGATGAAGACTCGGAGGTAAGTAGACGAGTTGTTCACGATCAATTAACGACAAAGTACGATTATTTCACGAGCAATTTACGATTAATTTAAAGAAGGTCGACGACCAATTTACCTAATTCACGACAATTGTACGAATAGATTACGGAAAATTTTACGATTGATTTACGACCAACTTATGATTAATTTCCGTCCGGCGTTAGTAACGATGACCCAGTAAATCAGTAAGATAGATAGGAGTTTATTCAAAGTCCAATAATATCTTTATAATGCACAGGAGGGTGGTGATCGTCCGTTCACGTGTGCGCGGCAGCGCCAGAAGATGAATCCTGATAGCGAGACTACTAACCAGGATATTGGTATGATTAGTTAACACTATTGATTTGAGTGGCGTGATGATATTAGTACTCTAGTAGTGGTGAAAATTAATTAGGAATCGTTATTGATAGTGTGTTCTATCGATGTTACAGATCTTGCTGAAGAGTCCGCCGATGACGAAGGATTTGTGTATGGACAAGGTAAAACTATATCATTGTTAGAAATAATGTGGTTGGAGTTATTACTAAACCCTGACTCCCAATAGCGCCCTAGAAGCCGCAAAGATACAACGATTCGCCTTTCTGAATGTTAGAGGGTAGGAAGTAGGGTTAGGGGGCTGAGTCTAGGGACACAAGATGGCGGAGCATTTTGATCTTGTCCCCAAATTCATCTCCATAATCCTTTGCAACATGTGATTACCAATCTTTCCTTGAAAAGTTTTAATCTTCGCGTTTGTGCTTAAACTTTAATACGTCATAGAGGGAACCAAAAGGGCGTGGCTCTTATGCAGTGTATTTTCTTATTAGTTTTAGAGCTTTGTTTCATGTCCACATGGGGAGATCCCTACTACTTAGGGCTGACAGGACTGGAATTCTTTGGACCCACCATGGAGGCAATTCCTCTCTCAATCGACATGTTAGACGTAAGTCGAATCTCAGACTTGCTCCAAGCCGAACTCTCTGAGACTCACAGAGTCACTAGCGAAGGGAACGGAAAAAAGGAAGCGAACGTCGAAGTTGCGAGAGCGTGTGTTCCTGATTGGACTGCCTGTGCTTTATTCAGCGCGCGTGCGTGAATTAATACAGAGACGAAGGAGTTTGCGAAAGTTCTAGTCAACTCCCAGTTAAAGGCGTTGTTGACTTTATCAAATCACATGGATCATTTTGCCTAAATGACTTTCAGAATCCGCCATTTTGTTGCTTTCATTATTTTCATATTAAATAATTTTTTTTACCAGGCAAATCCACGAGATTTGAACGACTTGCCGAACTATGATGATGATGACCGCACTTTAGACAAGTAAGTTGTGATTTATTTATTTATTTATTACTATCGCATGGATGTGTGTAGAGTTTGTTGATTGACTCTTAGGCCGGTTTTTTTCGGGTTCTCTGGTTTTCCTCCCTCCACAAAACCCAACGCAGCCAATCCTAATTCAATCTGTGAGTTATCCCTGCCCGACATAGATAACCCCAGGGTTCGATAAAATTCATCTTCATCATCTTATCGTTTAAATCCTGTTTTCTCATAGAGTCATCGATGGTACTAATGTAACTACATCAGATGAGCACATGTGGTTAATACCTTACACTGATGGGCAGGACCACATCCTTACTATCAACATGGGTCACGTGACCAAGCTGCTCGGCATGAGGGTCTGGAACTACAACAAGTCAGCGGATGACACCTTTAGAGGAGTAAGCAAGAGATACGCCATATTTGGCAAAATTCCACTTAAGTTTGTTTTAAATTACTATACGTGTTCTGATTGGATAAAATTATCTCGCATTTTGTGATTGGTTGAACGAATGGTATCAAAACCCAATCATGTGTCGTGATTCCCCCCCCCCCCCCCCTGTTTTAGCCAAAAATGATTATATATATTCTTTTGGGCATATAGTTTGATAATAAATAAAATTACGAGAAGACTAGTTGTCATTTTGTAATTTGTATATTTGGATAAAGGCCGAAATATACAAATAACAAAATGACAACTAGTCTTCTCGTAATTTTATTTATTAAAAATGATTATGTTATGAATTGCCTAAAGCTTTGAAATGACTTTCATGCAATAAATATGTTGCCATTGCCACTTAAAACCACGGTACATGAAATCGCATTTTCAAGAGCCTTATTTTCAGGGGGATGCGGACATTCCCCCGGACCCCCAAAATTAGCCACTTCCGCTCCAAACTATGTTCCGTGGTCTCTAAATGTATTTATAAATTTCCAATCCACCAGGCTAAATTGGTACATATGAAGATAGACGGACGAATAGTTTCTCCTCCGGAAGGATATCTCCTCAGAAAAGGTACAAATGTGCTTCAATCACACTGCGGCCATGTTTATTCCCACGAGAACAAAAATCTTTGTTTGTAACGTTCTGAAACGCTTCAAAGCGAGGGCAAGGGGACACAAGGGATTCAAACCTATTGTTGCAGCCAACATGGCCGCCGCGTGATTAAAGCGAATAACTCAAAATCCTTGAGTTTTTCCCCAGTTATGATAGTTGTGCCATATTTGTTTTGTATTGATAGGTCCTGGTAACACGCATTTTGACTTTGCGCAAGACATCTACTTCATCAAATCAGCTGCCCCGTCTTTGGGTCACGTGCCTAGTGGTGATGCGGATGAACCAATCAGAAGGTACAAGAATTTTCTCACTCACCTTTTGTTTAATTTTCCCATTCTATCCCATTTTTCATTCATTTTTTAATTTTCACATTTATCCATTTTTTCATTCCCTCATTTTCCAGGCCTGGAAGTAGAGTCAATATCAAGAAGCTCGTTCCAGATTATGAACCGACGTTAATGCCCACAGGATGTATCCTTTTTCTCACTAGTTACACATATTCAAGTATCTTCTCGTGCGCAACCATTAAACAAAGAAACGATACTCTAGGGAATGACACGTGATCTGAAACGGGAAAACATTACGCCCAAGCTAAAACGTTCTATAAGGTGTAAGAACTTTGCCTATGCACTCCATGCGTTAAGAAATAAAATACTTTGGCCTGAGTTGAGATGAGTGGCCAAAATACAAAAGTATCTACATTACTTTCATCCTTGACCCGTATTCAGTCGTCTTCCAGTTCCACTTGTTGTCCAGCTGGGGTGATCCATACTATCTTGGCCTGAACGGCATAGAATTCTACGACGAGGATGGTTACAGGCTCCACCTAACAGCAAATAACGTGACAGCCTACCCACACAGCGTCAATGTACTGGATGGCGTGACGGATGACGTCAGAACCCCTGATAAATTGATAGATGGTGTGAATGATACTAATGATGGTAGACACATGTGGCTAGCTCCTATCATCCCTGGACAGGTAACGCAATAGCTATTTGTAGTTAGTATAGTAAAATATAGGTAAGTGTAAGATTGATAGGCTCACTAACGAAATAACATCCAGCTGAGTTGACCTTCAGAAAAAACTCAAGGTCAACTAATCAGAATTGAGGATTCGACATCGTATTTTGATTAGCATTCCCCATTATTCTGAGAGTATTTATGAAATACGAGTTCTATTTTCTTTAAATGAATCGTAAACGCTAGTCGAACTCATGGTGGAATTATATTTCAATCAACAAGAAAAGTCTACATTGTATACTCGGAAAAAGGTTGAAAAATGCTAACCAAAAATAGTGACCCATAATTCCTTTCGGGGAAGGCGATCAACTCAATCCCATTTTGAATTTTTTTTGTTTGATCCTTAGGTAAATTTGATTTACGCGATTTTTGACGAACCTGTCACAGTATCCATGGTGAAGATGTGGAACTACAGCAAGACCCCAATCAGGGGGGTGCAGCAGTTTGGGGTACGTGTGTTCGTTTTCATTTGGCACCTGCCCTTCTGATATTCACTCCCAGTTTCAAATTCTCTGTTGCTCAGCATTAGCCTCGATTTTGTTTAAAATATTCATGTGTTCCAGTGAAGGTCCGTGGAATTTCAAAGTGTTTGTATTGTTGTAGTTGTGCATTCTTTACTTTGCCGTTGGTATTTTTGAATATTTTGACACTGAAATGAGGCTAACCCTGAGTAAATGAGTCTGTAATCAAGGAACACAGCGGTATTGCACAAATTCGTTAAGGGTCTAATAGGCCATACAAATGAGTTTTCTACCATCTTTGCACTGCAAGCAAGATTTCAGATTTTTGTTGCCTTCTCCTCTGCGTCTCTCTTCTTTTATTTTGTTGCTTGGGATCCCTGGGTCCCTCAGTACACACCACAGGTACCCCGTCAAAGGAACAACAAGAAATCTCTATATTTACCGATGCTTTTTTCTAGATATTTGTAGATGATTTGCTAGTCTATCATGGGTTCTTACCACAAGTGCCTAGCAGACGCGGTATCCTACCCAATGTGGACATTCCTGTACCTCATCATACAGTACTGTTCACTGACAGAGAACAAATAGCGATGTCTGAGAGGAAAAACGTTGTACGGTAAGAAAGCTGACAAAAAAAGTATCCAAGGATGTAAAAAACCATACAAAACCGCTAAAGAATCGCTAGAAAAACGCTAAACCGCTACAAAGCCGATGGCAGAGGCATGTGGAAGTAATCATATTTGGGTGTGGCGCTACATCAAAACTTAGTGAACATGTGGTTTCCTATCGTTGTGCCAACTTTCATGCTTGTAACCAAAAACTGAACAAGTCTGTATAATATTTGTACCATATTCCTGCACTAGTAGCGGAGTGCTTCTCAAAGCTTCTCAAGTGTTCTGACAATCCCCAAGTGCTTTGTAACTGCACACAGCACAGTAAGCAAGTTTTTTATTTCTTTTATAAAATACAAATGTGCGCGCGTGCTTCGTTGTGTTTTGCGGGTGCGATTCCTCGTTGTCTTATGTAGAACTTTCTTTTTCTTTTCTTAGGTCTAATGATTTAGAACAAGACGTACAATTAACAAACGACAAGAGAGTTGTTACTCGTTATGCTGATCCCAAGTCCGCAAGCAAAGCCGCTGACCCAGGTAAATTGTTGTAGGTACTTTGCCTTGTAACCTCCTGCAGGAGTTCAAAAAAATCCAAGGCTTTTTGTCTTTCCAATCTTTCCTCTCTGCTGCATTACATATACTATCCGCGAACCTCGGTGTTCAGTACTATCACTGATAAAACTATATGTCAGAAGAATACCGAATATTGAATACTCCAGTTTGAAGTTCTCTATTGCTCAAGGTTAGCATCGATTTAGACTTTCGCAAAGTCCTTTGTTTCCGTATTTGTTCACGCGCACTGAGTAAAGCACAGGAAGCCCAACCAAGAACACGCTCGATGGACTTCTCGCGACTTTGACGTTTGCCTTTTTTTCTCTTCACTTGCTTCGCTCGTGACTCGGCGAGCTGAGTCTCATAGAGGTCGACTTGAAGCAAGTCTAGCCTCGATTTTGTGTAGAATATTCACGTGTTCCAGTTTTAGACCCTGAAATAAGACTAATCCTGACTAAATGAGTCTGTACTGTAATCAAGGAACACAGTGGTATTTTACGAATTCAAAAATGGTATATTGCTCAAAACCCTACGTTACGGACGTAAAGTGCCGTGCCCGTGTCGTATTCTGATTAGATAAGCTGGATTGCTTGCGCACTATGATTGGTTCAATTGAACAGTCATTCCGTGACCGTGCCAAAATCTGCTCAGATATAGAAATATATTAACTCAAGCTCGTCATTTCTTTTTTCAGCATTAAGACCCAAGACAAGTGTTCGGTCCCTGGCCAAGTACCCAAGATGAATTCCATACATTCCACACAAGAAATATAAAAATCTGAAATGGCATATAATTTATTCTGTAGAATCAGCTGTGTATAGTCTAGAACAAACATTAATATATTACTGGGTTAATGAATCACCAATGCTTTTCCACATGTCTAAAAATGAATAATATTGTGTCAGAGAGGAAAGTATAAATACAGCTAGAATTTAGATGGAACTTAAGAAAAGAATGTATGAAGAATGATTTTATACTATCGCAAGATCTACTAAACTTGCACGTGCCGTTAAAGCAGCTCAATTTGGAGGACAAAACTAAAGAATTTCAATCTCCTGAGAATTGGAAACCTATTGTTTTGTCCTCCAAATTTAGCTGCATTCCGACGTGCTGCAAGGGGTCTATTCCAAGACGTTGATCTGCCATAAAGTGTCGCAAGCCCTGTTCTGGTAGCAACCACCAAACACCAATACTCTGTCTGCGACACCACACATGGTATGTCCAACAAGTTTGGGTACCTGGTCACCCACTGGTATTGAATACCACTTCATTTTGTTACAGTCAAGAATAAACGCCTCACTGGTGACGTTTTCTCTTACTCCACTCCACTTTTCACCACCGAACACCATCAAATACCTCTCTCCTATCCGTAAAGTTTGGCTATGCTGTCTGCCATCCGGCTCATCACAGGGTTTACATTTAGCAAGCAGCTTCTCTATTCTAGACAGTTGAATACAATGTGTGGGGGTTTCTACGCGCTGCCATCGACCTAGTAGCTCATAACCTCCACTTTTACGTCCTCCAAAGACAAACAAATAATATTCTCTACTCGCTCTTACGTGAATGAGGTTCGCAGTGTGGCCTGATCTAGAAGCAGCATGGAATGGTGCTTCGGTGTATCGTCCCGTCTCAATATCCAAGCTAAAAGCACCGGAGAATCGCCTTTGGGTGTGAACACCACCCTCTCTTCCTATAATAAGGATGTCTTTGGAAGATACAAGGCATGCAGAATGTGAGCTCAATCCGACTGGGACGTCTCCATTCTCAGAAACTCGACGCCATGTTGTGTCGTGAGTATCAAAACAAAAGATTTCAGCTGTTCTTTTTTTACCATTCCAACCACCTATAATAATAATGTATCTCTCTCTTATTACTGTAGCAGTATGATGACTGACAGGAGGAGCTCTACATAGTCTTCCTCTAGGAAAACTTCGAGAAATTTCGGGGTTTGTAGACGAAGGTGCTATTTCCTCGATACGACTCCAGGAGTTCTTTTCGACATCGTAGCGATACATATCGTCTAATACAGTCTTATCATCTCTTATGCCACCAAAAATATAAAGAGAATTCTCAATTACTGAACAAGAATGGTATGCGCGTTTTGTAGGGGCTTGTCCGTTAGCTGCAACGATAGAAAAATCCATGGTAAACCTTGAGCTACAAAATGTCAATGTCGTCCGCCATTTTGGATTTTGAAATCCCGTAATCCCGAATCCCGCGGGATAGCATAAAGGTAGCCCAAACCCCAAACGTTTCTAACTCTTGGAAACACGTTGCGTTCGGCGGCGGGATGGGAATTCGTAGGCTCACAAGATACGCTCAGTTCACAGACACATTATGGACAAAAATCCAGTTAAAAGACACTTTGATTGTTGTGGATGGACTGGCTTTAGTGTGGTTTTTGTATGAGAATATTATTGATTGTAGATGTGGAGGGGAATACGACGAATTTGCCAAAGCAATTCGAGGATTCTTTCGCTCTTTGACATCTGAAGGAGTCACGCCATACGTTTTGATAGACGGGCCAAATTTATGCCCCAGTTCAAGGACCGAAAACGAAATCCTTTCGAGCAATAAACTGTCTGTGGATGATTGTGACGCTTTTGTTCTGCCTTTAATGGCAAAACTGGTCTTTGTTCAAAAGCTGAGGAACGTTGGGATACGATTTGCAATATGCGAAGGGTAAGTATCTTTCTCCATTCAAATCAGTTTATTTCTGAGGTAGCCGCTTATACTCTAATATCGATCATTCCTTTAAACAAACCATATATTATAGCCTAGATATCAAACTATGTTCTATATCCCACTCAATTTTATTGTTTTTGTACATGGACATTAGTTTTACTGTGTTTATGCATGCATCGACAGGTGTCGAAACCGTCGAAACCGTCGAAACCGAAACACAAAGGAATGAACCAAAGTCTAAATTATTAGTATATAAGTTTTAAAAGTTTATATACCCGCACAATCTGGCCCGCAATACCTTCAAAGACGCTCTGAGGGTACGCATTAAAAACTATGGATAATAAGGCGGTCTGCTTTTAAGTCATTTTAAAAGTTCTGCCCATGAGAAGTTCGACGTTTGTAGTCTGATTAGAGGTGGAATGAAACTCGTGAATAAATATTGCGCCTTTTTGGCTTTGCTAGGACGTGGCCCTTCACTCTTTCTTATTCTTCCTTCCTTCCATCCATCCATCCATCCATCCATCCATCCATCCATCCATCCATCCATCCATCCATCCATCCATCCATCCATCCATCCATCCATCCATCCATCCATCCATCCATCCATCCATCCATCCATCCATCCATCCATCCATCCATCCATCCATCCATCCATCCATCCATCCATCCATCCATCCATCCATCCATCCATCCATCCATCCATCCATCCATCCATCCATCCATCCATCCATCCATCCATCCATCCATCCATCCATCCATCCATCCATCCATCCATCCATCCATCCATCCATCCATCCATCCATCCATCCATCCATCCATCCATCCATCCATCCATCCATCCATCCATCCATCCATCCATCCATCCATCCATCCATCCATCCATCCATCCATCCATCCATCCATCCATCCATCCATCCATCCATCCATCCATCCATCCATCCATCCATCCATCCATCCATCCATCCATCCATCCATCCATCCATCCATCCATCCATCCATCCATCCATCCATCCATCCATCCATCCATCCATCCATCCATCCATCCATCCATCCATCCATCCATCCATCCATCCATCCATCCATCCATCCATCCATCCATCCATCCATCCATCCATCCATCCATCCATCCATCCATCCATCCATCCATCCATCCATCCATCCATCCATCCATCCATCCATCCATCCATCCATCCATCCATCCATCCATCCATCCATCCATCCATCCATCCATCCATCCATCCATCCATCCATCCATCCATCCATCCATCCATCCATCCATCCATCCATCCATCCATCCATCCATCCATCCATCCATCCATCCATCCATCCATCCATCCATCCATCCATCCATCCATTCATTCATTCCAGCATCCAAACATCCGATCCATCAACTTATTCATTTCTTAGTTTTTGTTGTTTTTTAAACAGCGAAGCAGACCAAGAACTAGCTGCACTAGCTATCCACTGGAACTGTCCCGTCATAAGCCAAGACAGTGATTTCTTCATATACAATCTTCCCTCAGGATATATCCCGTTGTCATCCCTCGACTTGACAAGCGGACAGATAATATCCGCAAGACTGTACAAGAGGGAACGTCTGGCCAGGCATCTGAGAATCCATGAGGATTTCTTCCCTCTTTTTGCATCACTCATGGGAAATGATTACGTGGAAGAGGAGACACTAGCTCCCTTCAAGAAAGCACTGTTTCCTGAGATGGATACAATTCGCACTAAGACTTTGATAATGACTATAGCGAACTTCATTTCTCGTTTTCAAAGTCCCAGCGAGGCGCTTCAATCAGCTTTGGATTTAGCCGCTTCGCATGCGAGCGAGGAAACAGATGGAAAAAAATTAAAATCAGTCATCGAAAACTCAATATCAGGGTATAAAATTTCAGATAATTCACTAAGAGGATACTTTGAGCTTAATGAAACACGAACGCGCAAGGAGACTCGGCACAAAAAAATCATTCCTGCTTACGTCATCAGGAGTTACCGAGACGGGCGCTTTCCAATTGGGTATTTTGGTTCCTTGATCTCTCGTAGAGGTATGCAAATATTAAAGGTTCAAGTTGAAGACAAGAGCGAAGAATCTGCTCATATGTGCTCGATGGGTATTAGATGTATCAGTTATGGTATCGTGACGGAAGGGCCTACAGTCATAGAGTGTGATCGAGAGGAGGCTGAAATGGTTTTTCATCAAATTGAACCCTATTTTGGGACCATACCCGGATATGGGAAATTGCCAAATTTGAAGAACTTAAGAGAAGTCGATACAAGCCAACGGCTTAAGCTGTTGTTAATAGTCCTGAAGGCAGACACAGTGCTTATCAAGTCGTTACCCGAGAGTTTCCAATTGTTTGCAGCGTCAGTACGCTACTGGATCTTGAAAGCCGATCCTGGTGTTAACCAGATATGGGTACAAGCATTGTTACTGGTACATTTAAAACTGCTTACTGAGAGCGCGGAAGATAAAGCATCAGTAAAGTCAAGCCAGAGCGAAAAACAAGAACGCAATAGACGTTTGGGTGTTTCATTTGATATCAAATGCCAGCATGGCTATGCGCAGTGGCAGTCAGTTATGATGGAGGCGTTGCTGTTGAACCAGATCCTGGTTTTCCCTTTGCCTGAGCCAGATATTGCGACTCTGTACAGCGGTATCACTGCTCAAACAATCGCTCAGGAAATAAACCAAGGTAACATAAGAATATGATTGGATGAACGCCGGTATAATTTTGCATCTGATATTTTTGTCTGTTTTTACCCAGGTGCCCAAGTGGATAGCTTTGTAGAGTCAGTGGCCCTCTACAATCAACTTTACGCAGCTGTTACAGAAGGTTTGGTAGAGAGTATGGTCTAATAAGAGCAATATTGTGGAATATGGACGTATAGGCCGTATAGACAAAGATCGTATAGACAAAGACCGTATAGACATTGATCGTATAGACATAGGCATGTAGACATAGACCGATCCAGGGGTGGTTTCGAGGGCTCCATTAAACCCCCCTATGTTAGATCGTGTAATTCCAATCATGTTCTTTACGCTCAATGGAATGAAATAGCCCCCCTCCTTTTGAAGTCGATTGCACCAGCCCTTCCTGCGGAACCCCCTTTTTAAAATCCTGTATCCGCCACTGATACATATCGTCCCATGGCTAACACAGTCTATCATCTCTTATACCACCGAAATATATAAAGAATTCTTAGTTACTGAACAATGATGGTATGCGCGTTTCGTAGGGGCTGCAATGACAGAAAAATCCATGGTAAACTCTAATTTGACATCGAAGTCCAAAATGGCGCACGGCCGGGTGAGTCCAGATTTATAGTGTTTTCTTGTAATTTGATGCCGCAAAATTGTTGTTTTCCCGAACGTAAGAAAGAAAGAAAGAGCGAACAAGTGTATACTTTGCATAGATGGATGGATGTTTCGTTTCCAATAATGTGCGCCATTTTGGACTTCGGTGTTGAAATCCAGCCATCCCGAATCGCGCGGGATAATTACATAAAGGTAGCCCAAACCACAATAAATACGAATGTAAATATCTACAAAATAAAGTCTTTTTGACAAATAAATCAAAAGGCTAATAATAGTTTATTCTTCTTCAAGATTTTTCTTTAGACCTATCACTATTCCGTTTATGATTAGTAAGTGCAATTAGAACAAAGCAATTGCAATATGATAACATAAAATAACATAGATTGATAACAGTGAAATTGGGTTGCCTGTGCGTAATGTTTTTCTTGGAAAACCACAGCCAGCCGATCAGTCAGCTCAATCTTTATCCGTCAGTTATATCCTTTACTTTTAGCGTGAATTAAAATCTGAGTTCGTTAGATTTTTAGGCAACTTTGTGTCGACATCAACGATTATTAGCCTACATTATAGGTTGTAATTGAAGATTTTACCGAGCCATCACGAGAATCTGGGGGATTGCAGTCGGCGGAATGGGAGTTCGTAAGCTCACAACATATGCTCAGTTCACAGACACATTATGGACACAAATCCAGTTAAAAGACACTCTAATTGTTGTGGATGGACTGGCTTTAGTGTGGTTTTTGTATGAGAATAGCATTGATTGTAGATGTGGAGGGGAATACGACGAATTTGCCAAAACAATTCGAGGATTCTTTCGCTCTTTGACATCTGAAGGAGTCACACCATACGTTTTGATAGACGGGCCAAATTTATTTCCCAGTTCAAGGACCGAAAATGAAATCCTTTCGAGCAATAAACTGTCTGTGGATGATTGTGATGCTTTTGTTCTGCCTTTAATGGCAAAACTGGTCTTTGTTCAAGAGCTGAGGAACGTTGGGATACGATTTGCAATATGCGAAGGGTAAGTATCTTTCTCCATTCAAATCAGTTTACTTCTGAGGTAGCCACTTACTACGAAAACAGGTAGAGTGACAATCAGGCTTGAGAAAAACCAGTTCTGACTAGCATTAAAGATAGACAATTTTGATAACATTCCTTAGCCCTGAGCGGTGAATTAGCTTTGAACATGCTATCCAAGTAGAAGTAATGGCCAAATTCCACCATGAACTTCAAAGCTAACTAGCCGCTTGGGGCTAAAGGAATGTGTCAAAAGTGTCTAGCTTTAACGCTAGTCGCAACTGGTTTTTCTCAAGCCTGATTGTCACTCTACCTGTTTTGGTAGTATAATATTCGATCATTCCTTTACACAAACCATTTATTATAGCCCAGATCAAGTTTTATTATATGATTATCAATGAAATACCTATATTTCTCTATTTCAAAAATTTGATATTTTGAGGCTGAGTATGATATAGATTATGCACAACGAGGAGAGTGTTAATTATATAACAGATAACACTCTTCGAGGTATGCATAATTTTTCATATCATACGATAGCCGAATCCAATAATTGTTTTATTATTTATTCAACATATTTTCTCAATTCAGTCATTAAGATAGCATTTCAGATAAGCTTAGCTTGCAAACCTTGCCTGTTGGGAAGCCATTTTTGTTTGGCGGCTATGATGACGTCAATCGTGCAATACTGAATCAGACAGGCAGAGTGCGCAAGTGGCCAACACGCCCCTTTTTTTTTTTTTTTTTGCTTCGGCGATTTTGCGAATGTTCGTCATCTTTTTTTGACTCGTGCGTTATTCCTTTTTTGATTCATGTATACATCCATACATTCATTTAGTTATTTATTCACCTATCCATCCATCCCGTCCGGCATACAAACATCCGATCCATCAACTTATTCATTTCATTTCATTTCCTTTTTTTTTTAAGCGAAGCAGACCAAGAACTAGCTGCACTAGCTAACCACTGGAACTGTCCCGTCATAAGCCAAGACAGTGATTTCTTCATATACAGTCTTCCCGCGGGATATATCCCGTTGTCATCCCTCGATATGACAAGCGGGCCGATAATATCCGCAAGACTGTACAAGAGGGAACGTCTGGCCAGGCATCTGAGAATCCATGAGGATTTTTTCCCTCTTTTTGCATCACTCATGAGAAATGATTACGTGGAAGAAGAGACACTAGCTCCCTTCAAGAAAGCACTGTTTCCTGAGACGGATACAATTCGCACTAAGACTTTGATTATGACTACAGCGAACTTCATTTCTCGTTTTCAAAGTCCCAGCGACGCGCTTAAATCAGCTGTGGAATTAACCGCTTCACATGCGAGTGAGAAAACACATAAGGCACAGGCGGATACAGATACAGATGAGGATACGGATGAGACCGATTTCAGATCAGACATCGAGGCCTCAATATCAGAGTATGAAATTTCAGATAATTCACTAAGAGGATACTTTGAGCATAATGAAACACGAACGAGCAAGGAGACTCGGCACAATAATATAATCCCTGCTTACGTCATCAGGAGTTACCGAGACGGGCGCTTTCCAATTGGCTATTTTGGTTCCTTGATCTCTCGTAGAGGTTTGCAAATATTAAAGGTTCAAGTTGAAGACAAGAGCGAAGAATCTGCTCATATGTACTCGATGGGTATTAGATGTATCAGTTATGGTATCGTGACGGAAGGGCCTACAGTCATAGAGTATGATCGGGAGGAGGCTGAAATGGTTTATAACGAAATTGAGCCCTTGTTTGGAGCCATACATTCGAAGAACTTGAGAGAAGTTGATACAAGCCAACGGCTTAAGCTGTTGTTAATAGTCCTGAAGGCAAACACAGCGCTTATCAAGTTATTACCCGAGAGTTTCCAGTTGTTTGCAGCGTCAGTACGCTACTGGATCTCTAAAGCCAACCCTGGTGTTAACCAGATATGGGTGCACGCATTGTTACTGGTACATTTAAAACTGCTTACTGAGAGCGCAAAACGCAAAACAAGAACGCAGTAGACGTTTGGGTGTTCCGTTTGATATCAAATGCCAGCATGGCTATGCACAGTGGCAGTCAGTTATGATGGAGGCGTTGCTGTTGAATCAGATCCTGGTTTTCCCTTTGCCTGAGCCAGATATTGCAACTATGTACAGCGGTATCACTGCTCAAACAATCGCTCAGGAAATAAAACAAGGTAATGTAAGATTGAATAACGTATAGGAATAAATAAGAATGTACACGAGATGGATTGGATGAACGTATAAGAATAAGAATGTACACGAGATGGATCGGATGGACGTATAGGAATAAGAATGTACACGAGATAGATTGGATGAACGTATATATAAGAATAAGAATGTACAGGAGATGGATTGGATGAACGCATAGTGAATTAAAATGTACACGAGATGGATTGGATGAACGTATGAGAATAAGAATGTACACGAGATGGATTGGATGAACGTATGGGAATAAGAATGTACACGAGATGGATTGGATGGATGTATAAGAATAAGAATGTACACGAGATGGATTGGATGGACGTAAAGGAATAAGAATGTACACGAGATCGATTGGATGGATGTATAAGAATAAGAATGTACACGAGATGGATGGGATGGACGCATAGTGAATTAAAATGTACACGAGATGGATTGGATGGACGAATAGGAATGAGAATGTACAAGAGATGGATTGGATGGATGTATAAGAATAAGAATGTACACGAGATGGATTGGATGGATGTATAAGAATAAGAATGTACAAGAGATGGGTTGGATGAACGTATAGGAGTAAGAATGTAAAAGAGATGGATGGGATGGACGTAAAAGAATAAGAATGTACAAGAGATGGGTTGGATGAACGTATAGGAGTAAGAATGTACAAGAGATGGATGGGATGGACGTAAAAGAATAAGAATGTACAAGAGATGGATTGGTAAACGTATAGGAGTAAGAATGTACACGAGATGGATTGGATGGACGTAAAGGAATAAGAATGTACACGAGATGGATTGGATGGACGTATAGGAATAAGAATGTACACGAGATGGATCG
The DNA here is from genome assembly GCA_964019055.1 of Anthopleura xanthogrammica. NCBI lineage: Eukaryota > Metazoa > Cnidaria > Anthozoa > Actiniaria > Actiniidae > Anthopleura > Anthopleura xanthogrammica. The sequence continues at coordinate 8,790,765 of OZ025221.1, read as the reverse complement.
GATGGACGTATAGGAGTAAGAATGTACACGAGATAGATTGGATGGACGTATAGGAGTAAGAATGTACAAGAGATGGATTGGATGAACGTATAGGAGTAAGAATGTACAAGAGATGGATTGGATGAACGTATAGGAGTAAGAATGTACAAGAGATGGATTGGATGAACGTATAGGAGTAAGAATGTACAAGAGATGGATTGGATGGACGTAAAGGAATAAGAATGTACACGAGATGGATTGGATGGACGTATAGGAATAAGAATGTACACGAGATGGATCGGATGGACGTATAGGAGTAAGAATGTACACGAGATAGATTGGATGGACGTATAGGAGTAAGAATGTACAAGAGATGGATTGGATGAACGTATAGGAGTAAGAATGTACAAGAGATGGATTGGATGAACGTATAGGAGTAAGAATGTACAAGAGATGGATTGGATGAACGTATAGGAGTAAGAATGTACAAGAGATGGATTGGATGGACGTATAGGAGTAAGAATGTTCACGAGATGGATTGGATGGACGTTTAGGAGTAAGAATGTACAAGAGATGGATGGGATGGACGTAAAAGAATAAGAATGTACACGAGATGGATTGGATGAACGTAAAGGAATAAGAATGTACAAGAGATGGATGGGATGCACGTAAAAGAATAAGAATGTACACGAGATGGATTGGATGGATGTATAATTTTGCATCTGATATTTTTTGTTTCTCTTTATCCAGGTGCCCAAGTGGATAGTTTTGTAGAGTCAGTGGCCCTCTACAATCAACTCTACGCAGCTGTTACAGAAGGTTTGGTAGAGAGGCTGGTCTAACAAGAAATATGGATTTCAACGATTCCATACTATAAAGAACAATTAGTGTCCTTTTACGAAGTCTTTACCACGTATGAACGATAAAAAATATAGACCGTATCAGACACAGACCGTATAGACAAAGGCCGCATAGATATAGACCGCAAAGAAATAGTCCGCATAGACATAGACCGTATAGATATAGACGTAGACATCGTATAGACATAGACATAGACCGTATAGACATAGACGTAGACATCGTATAGAGATCGACATAGACCGTATAGACATAGACTTAGACATCGTATAGACATAGACATAGACCGTATAGACATAGACCGTATAGACATAGACCGTATAGACATAGACCGTATAGACATAGACGTAGACATCGTATAGACATAGACATAGACCGTATAGACATAGACCGTATAGACATAGACCGTATAGACATAGACCGTATAGACATAGACTTAGACATCGTATAGACATAGACCGTATAGACATAGACCGTATAGACATAGACCGTATAGACATAGACCGTATAGACATAGACCGTATAGACATAGATCGTATAGACATAGACTTAGACATCGTATAGACATAGACATAGACCGTATAGACATAGACCGTATAGGCATAGACGTAGACATCGTATAGGCATAGACGTAGACATCGTATAGACATGGACATAGACCGTATAGACATAGACTTAGACATCGTATAGACATAGACATAGACCGTATAGACATAGACCGTATAGACATAGACCGTATAGACATAGACCGTATAGACATAGACGTAGACATCGTATAGACATAGACATAGACATCGTATAGACATAGACATAGACCGTATAGACATAGACCGTATAGACATAGACCGTATAGACATAGACGTAGACATCGTATAGACATAGACATAGACCGTATAGACATAGACCGTATAGACATAGACCGTATAGACATAGACCGTATAGACATAGACCGTATAGACATAGACTTAGACATCGTATAGACATAGACCGTATAGACATAGACCGTATAGACATAGACCGTATAGACATAGACCGTATAGACATAGATCGTATAGACATAGACTTAGACATCGTATAGACATAGACATAGACCGTATAGACATAGACCGTATAGACATAGACCGTATAGACATAGACGTAGACATCGTATAGACATAGACATAGACCGTATAGACATAGACCGTATAGACATAGACCGTATAGACATAGACTTAGACATCGTATAGACATAGACCGTATAGACAAAGACCGTATAGACATAGACCGTATAGACATAGACCGTATAGACATAGATCGTATAGACATAGACTTAGACATCGTATAGACATAGACATAGACCGTATAGACATAGACCGTATAGACATAGACCGTATAGGCATAGACGTAGACATCGTATAGACATGGACATAGACCGTATAGACATAGACGTAGACATCGTATAGACATGGACATAGATATAGACCGTATACAAGATATAGGCATGAAGAGATATTTGTCAGCGCTGTTCAAACTTGATCATGTGCATTACATACAAGGAAGCCAGACGTTGTTGCCGATGTATGGTCTTTAACTTTGTTTTGTGTGGATTTTAGCTGGGGTTTTTTCGCCGTTTTTCACCCTGAATTGTTTTACAAAAGAACATTGATTGGGCTGCCTGTGCTCATCCGAAATGCGAAATTTCTTAGAAACCCACAGGAAACCCATCCCTATTCTAATCATAAAACTTGCCAAGTCTGTCCCGAATCTGTGTAGATCCAGAAGTCCTGGACTTCTGGTAAATCTGAATAATTTAAGTAGATACGTTGATGAAGTCCCTTCCAAAAAAAAACCAGTTCAAATCTTCAGAGATAATCGGGGCGCCAACAATTTTCTTGGCGATTTTTCACATCAGTAATCTCGAGCACTATTTAAAGGAATTCAAACTGTCAAAAATGGGAGTTCGATGTCTCACCACTTATGTGCATAATACAGAGACATTATGGACAAAGCAACTATTGAAAGACACCCGAGTTGTCATAGACGGACTGGCTTTAGTGTGGTTTTTATACACTCAGAATAGTATTGACTGCAGATGTGGAGGGGAATACGACAAATTTGCCAAAGCTGTTCGCGGTTTCTTTCGCTCTCTGACATCTAAAGGAGTCACGCCATACGTTTTGGTAGACAGAGTAGGAATGTCCATCATTTCACGATGTGAAAAGGAAATACTCTTGAGTCACAAACTCTCTGTGAGTGATTGTGGGACTGATCGTGATACTTTTGTTCTGCCTTTAATGGCAAAAATGGTCTTTGTTCAAGAGCTGAGGAACGTCGGGACACAATTTGCAATATGCGATGGGTAAGTATCTAAGTCCATGCAAATCAGTTTACTTCTTAGCGATGCACCATTTCAATATTCAGTGTTAACTGTAGGACCATTTATTATAAAACAAATATCAAGGTAGCTACTGTTTTACGTCAAACTTTATTCTATTCAGCGTCTCCATTGTGTTTTGATTGGCCTAGCAACTCATGGTTGCAGACAGCGAAGCAGACAGTTAAGGTCATGTCATGCGCGGTGCGCGCACGGTTAAGTGTTAGCACATGCGTTATTAGGGAACTTTATAAGCAACTCGAAATCTAGAACGGGAACGTCAACAGCTGAACAAGAAAAGACGATATCGTTCTCGCCAGAATGCAATATTCAGCAATTGCACGTCGTGCACGTCTTGAGATCAAGAAGTAACAGGTATTTCCAGATCTTCCTCTATCATTAAATTCAGTTCTGAAACCTCGTGTCTCGCGTCCCCGTCCTAGATTTCGAGTTGCTTAAGTTCCCTATTATCGAGCTGCTAACGCTATAGTGAGCGAGTGAGTGACACATTTGCATATTCAGACCCCTCACAATAACTCGTTTCTACGCTTCGCGTATCCACGAGTTAAAAAGTGCACATATTACTGTTGATATCATTCGTTTATTCTTACATCCATCCACTAGCTCACTCTCTCTGGCTTCGGCTTTGAGCCGTCGTCGTTTCATGTCGCTCTGGCGAATTCGGGAAAGGTCTGTCACTTAGAATATTAGATATTAGCGCCTTAGAATTTTAGATTTGAGCGCTATATAAATAAATAATTATTATTTTTATATCTTTCAGATTGAATATTATATATAACTAATTTAGCTTTATTTATGTTATTGATTTTTATAGATTATTTTATTAAGTTATTTTATGCATGACCCCACAAGCTTTTAGCTTTAAATTTTATCGTGTTTAATAAAAGTTACCTATAATGGACTATACGGGGATGCTCCGCCCGAAAGGGGTACTTTTTTCAGGCCGCACTTATAGAAAAGGGGTGGAAATTTGTGAGTTTTGGCATAAAAAGGGGTAGATTTTCTTCAAAGGTATATGAAAGGGGTACCTTTTCAGGCTAGGCAAAAAGGTATAAAAAAGGGGTACCTTTTGGCTGAAATTTGGTATAGGAAAGGGTAAGGGGTCGAGAGTCTGGGCGGAGCATCCCCGTATGAAACGACCCGAAGTACCCCCCCCCCGGGCTATATATCTCCTTCCTCTCCTTTCCTAGCACCTTGATTCTTTCACACTTCCATTATTTACACTTGTAAATTTTTACATTCATTAATGCATTCTTTAAGTAATTGATTCATTCATTAGTACATATTCGCTTATATTCATTCGTTCATTCATTTACTCCGACATGCATTCTAACATCATGCATCGGATAATTCATTTCTTCTTTGATCAATTCATACATACATGCATTTAGTTTTTTTTCTATTCCATCCACTTAATCATTCATTCATTCATTTATTTATATATCTATATATTGATTGATTAATTTTTAAAGCGAAGCAGACCAAGAACTAGCAGCACTAGCTAACCAATGGAACTGTCCCGTCATAAGCAACGATAGTGATTTCTTCATAAACAGTCTTCCCGCGGGATATATCCCGTTGTCATCCCTCGATTTGACAAGCGGGCCGATAATATCCGCAAGACTGTACAAGAGGGAACGTCTGGCCAGGTATCTGAGAATCCGTGAGGATTTTTTCCCTCTTTTTGCATCACTCATGGGAAATGATTACGTGAAAGAGGAGACACTGGCTCCCTTCAAGAAAGCACTGATTCCTGACACGGATAGAATTCGCACCAAGACTTTGATTAAGGCGATAGCGAAGTTCATTTCTCGTTTTCAAAGTCCCAACGAAGCCTTTCATTCTGCTCTGGATCTAGCACATAATTTTAGTAACAAAGCAGATTTAAGATTAGAAATCAATACTTCGTTGTCAAAGTATGAAATTAGTAATGGTTCGCTGAGAGGACACTTTGAGCGAAATGAAATCCGAACGCGCTTGGAGACTGGGCACAATAAAACAATTCCGGCTTACGTCATCAGGAGTTACCGTAATGGGTTGTTCCCCGGGCATTACATGAGCGTCTTGATTTCGACGCGGGGTTTTCGAACGTTAAAAGTTCAAGTTGAAGACACGAGCGAAGACTCTGCTCACATGTGCTCGATCCTTATTAGATGTATCAGTTGTGGCATCGTGACGGAAGCGCCTACAGTCATAGAGTATGATCGGGAAGAGGCTGAATTGGTTTGTCAAGCATTACTGCCTTTCTTTGGGACCATACCCGGATATGGGAAAATGCCAAATTTGAAGAACTTAAGAGAAGTCGATACAAGCCAACGGCTTAAGCTGTTGTTAATAGTCCTGAAGGCAAACACAGCGCTTATCAAGTCATTACCCGAGAGTTTCCAGTTGTTTGCAGCGTCAGTGCGCTACTGGATCTTGAAAGCCGATCCTGGTGTTAACCAGATATGGGTGCAAGCATTGTTACTGGTACATTTAATACTGCTTACAGAGAGCGCGGAAGATAAAGCATCAGTAAAGTCAAGCCAGAACGCAAAACAAGAACGCAGTAGACGCTTGGGTGTTTCGTTTGATATCAAATGCCAGCATGGCTATGCACAGTGGCAGTCAGTTATGATGGAGGCGTTGCTGTTGAATCAGATCCTGGTTTTCCCTTTGCCTGAGCCAGATATTGCGACTCTGTACAGCGGTATCACTGCTCAAACAATCGCTCAGGAAATAAAACAAGGTAATGTAAGAATATGATTGGATGAACGCCGATATAATATTGCATCTGACATTTTTGTCTGTTTTTACCCAGGAGCCCAAGTGGATAGTTTTGTAGAGTCAGTGGCCCTCTACAACCAACTCTACGCAGCTGTTACAGAAGGTTTGGTAGAGAGGTTGGTCTAACAAGAAGACTGTCGAGAGGACAATGAGTGTCCTTCTATGCCCGGGTTCTATGTAATGGGCTTTCTATCTACCTACCTTGCTTGTATGAAGGACATAGACATAGACCGACCGTATAATAGACATAGACATAGGGAAAGATTCATATATATAATATATATATACAGCGATTTGCAAAAATTCTGCAAAAGTTAAATATATCAATATATCGATATATTGGGTGCATTATGGGTAATTTCTAAAAGAAAATCGCTTACATAAGTGTTAATAATAAACTTGTTTGAAAGAATATTATAATACAGTGCAGACTAAGTGTTGCTTGGTATTTTGTTTGACATTCCAGCGAGAAAAACAGCATTTTAGAAAGAATAAGAGAATATGCAAATTTGTATATATCGATATATTGATATAGTTGAATTTTGCAGAATTTTTGTATTAACACTGTTGTAGGTTATATTTCGAGCTCTTGGGAGTATCGTCCCTTTTTTCGGTGGGGAGGGGGGGGGCATTCGCATATATAGGCTATAGGGGGATGTTCCACTGGATAGGGTATGGTTTTTTGGGACTTTGGTCTTAGACAGGGTATGCGACTTCCATGATATTGTCTTGAATAGGGTCATCGTTCTTGGATAGGTTAAAGGTACTAGTGCACTAGAAGAACTCTGCTAGCAGGGAATATTTAAGGTAAAGAATGATTTTTTAACCCTTTGGGTTGTTTTTCCTGCACCCCCAGTACATAGTCGTAGATTTGTAAATATAGTTTTGATTATTATCTGGGAAGTAAAAACCTTGAAATAAATCTTGAGGATTTCATCAGCCTCGTCAGCCGGACTGAAGTTTACTGTGGTCAAAATTAACACAACGCGTTTCCCGCCTAACAAAGTTGCGTCTGTATTTCTACTAATAAGGGGAAGAGATCTATCTAGACACTGTATTACGAGCTAAATAAAAGCGTTCTATTATGCAAAATACAGCGGGACCTTTTGGTAAACCTTTGTTGCTTACTTAAATTTGATTGTTGTATACCGCAATATTGGATTACCTGTGGTGCGCGCGGGATACCCGCGGGTTCGAAGGCAAAGGGCCAACAAAGATGGCTGACATTCGTTGGACGTAGAAAACACATAAAAATTTTCACATTTTATAAAACGAAGCTTCTTATCCTCACAATGGAGCCTTCAAGAAGTACATCCCCAGCAGTACATATGGTCACTGAAGGAGAAAAACTCCCAAATATTCGTATCCTTTACAGAATTATATCCGTGCTTGTTGCTAAGGATACGAAAGGCTACGCAATCAAGACACTTAGAACCAATTATTTATATTATTGCTTTATAAAGATTTACTTTTTAGCTTTTAAAATGAATTTAGCACCTTTAGGTAAGCACTATTATATTATTTTCTTCAAAAACAGCTGTTGAGAACACGATTTTTGGATTAAGAAGCTCGTTGTCAATATTCGTATTTGGAAATTTTCTTTTAAACTGCTTAGAATAACTTCATAAAATTATCGAAAACAACTAAATACCTTAAGGAATAATAACTTCATTTGATAAAGACTTTAGTGAAAGTTGAAATTTTCCGCTTTGGGATTAAGTTTCTAGTTTACATATCAATTTTTGAATAAGCTCAATTTTAACCTATTTGAATTTCGTTTCCCTTTTGTCATTGGAATGGGGTAAGATTTCTGGTTCAGGGATGAGAAGGTTCTTTTATTAGGGGGTAAGCATCAATAAAATTTCCAGCATGGCATTCTAATCAGTCCTTAATTAACGTCAAGCAGTTGACAGCAGTACGTCATTTCATCAAGGTGGAACAGTGGATGATATCACATGGCAGATCAGCCAATTAGACACGTCACTCCATGACGGCAACTCACAGAACCAACTAGTGGTGGACAAGTACCTGAAGGAGTGTGGCTTACAGTATGAAGACGATGAGGAAGAATTTGGTTATGGAAGATTGGTGATTGATTATAAACCACCTAAACCTGTCGCCAAGGCTGTCACAGACAAAGGTATAATGTCTGACAAAACCATCAAAGAGCATCTCGCATATTTTATTCATATTTATTTATTTAACTTTGCCCATCAAAAACATAGGCTGGTGCTCCACAACAGTATCGCGATTCTCCTATAAGTTTGATCGGGAGAGGGCCGCCAATATAAACCTGTATTGTCGGCTCAGAATTGCTGCACGATAAGAAAATCGCGATACAAAACTTATTGTGATTTTGAGCCATAAATAAGGTAATATTGACGGCGTTGGAAGAAAATATATTCTGTATTTGCCTATGGCCAATACGGAAGAATATATTTTCTCCCAACTAGCCGTCAATATAAACCTGTATTGGTGGCTCAAAATCCCAATAATCTCTCATGTTTACTCTCTCACATACTTTCTAAATATTTCCAGAACAAGAGGTCAAGGAAATTAAGAAATTTGCAGGGATGTATTCTGTAAGAACAGGTAAAGCAGCACAGTTAGGTTTCATCCTTAGGTTTCACATGACCATTTACATAGATGATTTGGAGGATATATAAGTACCTTGCCATAATTTGGGTTAATACCTAGTTATCTCAGATTCTTGTGAAAAGACACCACAAACATGACAAACAAATAAATTGTTCAGTTCCTTCACATGCTCTTTTTGCAGGTGCTTAGCCAGGATTATGCCATAGGGGGGCCCAAAACCCGTTTTCAGAACCTGAACAAAAAAACGGCCGAGCAAAAAAACAAAAAAACAGCCAACCAAAAAAACCAACAGCCAAAAAAAAAAAAGATGGCGGCCAACCAAACAAAAAAAAAACAGCTAGCACAATGGAAGAGGGGGGTGGCCCCCCTGGATTGACAGTAGTGTATTGTCTGATTTCCATGTTGTGATTGTTGTCTCAATCAGTGCAAAGCAATGAAAACAGTGTTAATTACCAGTAAGTCGCTTCCCCTCCCCCCCTACGTGGATTCACAACCTGAAGTTTATCTCCTGACTAATGGTTTCTGATTTCTCAGCATTACAACCAACAAGTCACAACCCCTTTGAAAAGAATTTACTTAAATGGAAGACAAATACAAACAAAAAGGTGAGAGGACGTGTCATACACCTATTTCTTTATCTTATATACACTACCTTCCACTCTTATTCTCTCTTTAACTCCGACGAAGGACTAGCGTCTGAAACGTCAGTAAGTGATCTCTCTTATTTTTTACGGCGTAAAATTTAACTTTTTATCCATACTGTTTCATTAGAAACACCAACGCAGTCCACACTAGCTTACCGCTAGTTATCATCTCTTTACACCTATTTCAAAAATTGTTGTGCTGGTCGCAGATCTGAAATCTGCGACTGAGAGGAATTGTGGGCTCTGAGCATTCAATTTTAATATGAAGGAAAGTGATCATTGTTTTGTCTTTGTAATTAGTAGTTCACAACAAGATGTAATTGCTTAACTCTTATTATGACTTCATTAATTTTAACAGAAAGCAGAGAAAAGTAAAGGAATGAAGCCGATGCTAGTAGAGGTAAAAAAATCACCCATTAATTTTCTGGATCATTCCATGGTTTGTTTGTAAGGGTGCTCAAAGAATGAGTGTTTGTGTTTATTATCTAGTCGTCTTGTTATTTGTGATCTGATTGGTTCAAAACTGTGCTTCCTTGGACACTGAAGTACAGTAGTAACTCATGTCATCTATAGCTGGGTTTCAATCAGCTGATAAAAGTTTTTGAATTTCATTATCTGCTCCAAATGGTGGTCAAACACTGACTACCATGTGCTGTCAACCAGAAATAATTCTATTGAAAACTTGTGATTCAGCTGATAAACATTCTGCACAAGACAGGAAATGACGTCAAGTGAAACCCAGCTATAGATGCACACGAATGCTAGCTTTGTAAAGAAGTGTACAAAAACTCAGGAAGTGCTGAAAGCATTGATTAAGAAATGTTTTAGGCATTTGCCTATAAGTCATTCCAAGATTGAAGAAAAAACTGGATTGCAGTTTGCATTGCAGTGCATTGTGGGACTGTTGTAGGTGACAAAATATATGCCATCTTAGAAATATGTGCACTGTAATGCTGACTCAACCCGGTCATTCTTCTCCTTAGAACTCTGTGTGCCGAGTGGATTACTGAGGAGAGTATTCTTAATTTTATTACTTACTGTAGCTTCATGTGTTTCCTGGTTATGAGGAACATGAGTTAACACCATTGCCGTCACCACTAGTGGTAAAAGAAGTGCTGGAAAAAGTAGTGAATGGGCAGACAGATTTAAAAAGAAAGGTACCACCATCTCATCGTCATCACCATCATCAACATCATCATCACCATCATCACCACCACCACCACCACCATCACCACCATCTACTGCCGATCTCACCGAACTGTGACAGCACATTCACATCGCTACCAGGCCCACATTTGTCTGCTGACATGCCCACTTTGTTTTCACTATCTTGGAATTTCGACTAGCTTGTTGTTTTACTTTAAGCATGAGGCTCGTCATTGGATGACACTATGGTCATGGAAAGATACAAATTCAAAGTCTGTAAAACTGTTGGTTTTTTTGCCTAAGAGGTCGAAAGCCTAGACTTTCGTCTTTGCTTGATAGAATGTCTAACAGGTTTGTGAGCCTTCGAGGTTAAGCAATTACCATGAAATATCTTGATAACTATTGATGAAACTTACGAATATGGGCATGTCAGCAGACGAATGTGGGCATGGTAGCGATGTGAATTTTTGATGTGCTGCCACAGTTTGGTGGGATCCGTAGAAATCACCATCATCATCATCATTACCACCATCATCATCATCATCCATCATCATCATCATCATTATCACCATCATTACCATCATCATCCATCATCATCATCATCATTATCACCATCATTACCATCATCATCCATCATCATCATCATCATCATTGTTGTTGTCATTGTCATTGTCGTCGTCGTCATCATCATTATCATCATCATCATCACCATCATCACAATCATTGTTATCATCATCATCTTCGCCATCATCATCATAATCATTACCATCACCATCATAATCATCACCATCATCACCATCACCATCACCATCACCATCATCACCATCACCATCACCATCACCATCACCATCTTTGTAATCACTACTATATCACTGTCATCATCCTCATCACCCACATCAATGTAATATCATCATAATAGACTGTTTTATCTTTCCCAATTTTATTTCAGGTGAGATTCAAGAGATATCTGGTTTCACTGTTGTTGTCAAAGATGTCCGAAGCTGTCACACAGGTAGCCCAAACATTATTTAACCCATGTATTTTTATAGGACTCCTTATAGGATTCTAAAGGTTTTAATTCCATTATTAATTCTTTCTAGGACATCTTTTGGTGGTATTTCCTGGATAAATATCAGGTAAATATCTACAATTATTAATCTACGGTGCCTAGACTTACTGTGCTATGCGTTGTACCAAAGTCACTTTCAAAAGTGCTGATATCTAATTGGTTAGCATTATATAACACAATTAAAAGTTGTCAAATAAATGTCAAAAAGAAATTTATTGTGGAAATGACTACGGTATGGCATGTAACACAGTAACACTATATGGCTGATTGCATAATGCTACCAGAATATTTTGCAAGATATTTAACACTTATTCACTGAACAAAGAAAGTGTGCAAGGGATTCTGGTAGTTGTAGTAATGATGCTACAATGTAAATGGCCTGGTGATTTTAATATGCAAGTGTGGATGATTGCATATTCTAAGTCCTTATTTTTTTGTTCTTTTCTTCTTGAAGTCTGATAAGAAGATTCAAGAACTAATTTTCAACAGAATTTCACACAACTATGTGAAATTATTCTTCATGGCTCCGATGAATGAATTTAGAGATACTTTCTTCAAGGTAATGTTACAATATATGCATGCATTTGTCTGATTTTAAATTTCAATAGTTTATAGATATAGAAATGCAGCTCAATTTGGAGGACAAAACAAGATGTTTTCAATTCTCAGGAATTTGAAATTATTTTGTTTTGAGCTGCATTTAATTGAGCTGCTTTGACTTCACATGCAAGGGCCGGGGCAAGGGATCTATAGAGTCAATCCCATGTTATGGCAACATGTCACAAGTTGCATAGATATGCGCAGATGTCAAATGCATAGTATAGACATTTGTCAATGATTATAATTTGTTATTTTTGCAGTGCTACCCTAACTTGGTTTCCCAGGCTGTTTATTGTACTTTTTGTTTGGCTTTCCCTACATCTTACAAGCAGTTTGATACAAAGTTTAAAGAGGATCTTCTACAACTAGTTTACCAATGGATGGTTGGTAAGTAAAGATTTCATCATCACTGTGCACAGCATCATCATCATCTTCTTCTTCATCTTCATCATCATCACATAGATCATCATCACCACCATCATCATCATCGCCACCACCATCACCATCACCACAATCTTTATCACCACAATCTTCATCATCAATACTATGATCACTTTCTGCAGTGTCTTCCAAGCATTTTTATGAAGTGTTCCTTTCCAACCTCTGTTTTTATCTCTTCCACAGGCACCAAGCCAGTTCCACATTTATGGGACAAGTGGAATCTAAATGCCCTGGAGCCTCGAGACATGAGAAAAGATGAACAAATCAAGAAAGATGCCTCTAAAGGTGGGTCTTGTTTGATGTGTTGTCCTGTTTGGGCCATCGAGTAATGCAAAATGTCTTGTTCTCAATCTCAATCGGGTGTCTGGGCCAGTAGGTGCTGATGTCACTGGGTGCCTGTTTCATTTGGGTGCCCGTGTCTCTGGGTACCAGTGCCTCTGGGTGCCTGTGTCATTGGCTGTGTGCCAGTAGGTGCCTGTGTCATTGGGTACATGTGTCATTTGGGTTCCTGTATCTTTGGGGATCTGTATCTCTGGGTGCCTGTGTCTCTGGGTGCCTGTACCTCTGGGTGTTTGTGTTATTGTGCCTGTCACTATCACTGGGTGTATATAAACTACCAATTAATGCAAAAAGTTTTTGGTTTGTGCTCCAGGCTCACTGGTCAATCTACCAGTAGACTTAATAGAAGAAAACCTTTCCAGACCGTCCAGCAAGAACCTACCTCAGATAGTAGAGAGCAAAACTAATGTACTGGACAATAGATATAGTAATACCAAGAGAAAGTCAACAACATATAGGTAATAGTGCCTAGGCAGGGACCATAAGGGGAGAGGAGAAGGGATTTGTAGTCCAACCACTCTTAGTTATACAATAGCTAACTCTAAAATAATCAGTATTGAATGGAAACTGATCACATTGATTCTTGAAAATTAATTGTTCCAGTTACAACATTTTATGTTCTCCATAGCAAGGTTCAAAATATTGAGGAGGCGTGAGCCACCCTGATCACGCCACACCCCTCCCCTAGCTATGGACCTGATTTGTTATGTACAATATTGGGGATGGAGATAGGATTGAGCTTGATAAGTATTTTTTAAACTGTCCAGAACTTAGTCAAATGACTATAATAAACTACCCCAGTTTCCTCATTAAATGTCAAACCTTGAAAACAGTATACTATATGCTTATAAAACCATATTATGGACAATGAAGCAGTACAGTGATCAGTTGATAATTCTCATTCTTCTAGCTCGATCAACAAGGAATCTCCATCTTTCTTGTCTCTACCTGAGGATAAACCAGATCTCTCCAATAGGCTGTCCATAGATAGCATTGCATTCCCAGCCTCTTCTACATCCAGAACCACAATCAAAGAATCTTACACATCAATGATACAACAAATACGAAGAAATGACAGAAAGAAACGAGAGGTAGGTTCAGTGGATTGTTGAATTGGTTAGGGAGAGGTGTGGGATAGCAGGTTTCCCTTTTCGCTTCCTCTCCCAACCCCCCTCCGTAAAATGAATCTCTTCTCCCCTCCCCCAAAGAAATCCATTCTCTCTTCCCATCTCCCACCCTGTAATAAAAACAATTCTCCCTCCCCCCCACCGCCACAACCAAAACAGGAACAACCCAAACTTGTACTGAAACAAGATTCATAATATTTGTTCCCTAGAAGAAAAACTTAATTTCAGGGTGGGAAAAAACTTCTCTTGAGTTCTGCAAACATGTTTTCAGTAGTATCCTGTATTGCAATCAATAATACAATTCCACTACTACTAGAAATCTAACAGTCCATGTATTTTCCAGTCCCATCCTGTTGGTAAAGGTCCAGAGTTCAATCGCTCTGTATTCGATGTTTACGGACACAGTCCTTTAGTCGAACAATTCCTCAAGAAACATCGACTAGCCAAGGATGCTGGGACAGGAATATTGGTTCAAAGAACTGAAATAACAGCGCTTCCTCCGTATCCTTTAAAAACGTTCAATAATTATGAATGCGCAATCCTGCAAATCCCATAAAATTTGTTATCAAGAATGCGCAAAATCGTACAGTAGTCCCCTTCACAGTTCCCTGCGCCATCTTGAAAAGTAGCCGATTCTTTGATAGAGTCATGTGAATAATTGTCCAATGTGTTAAAAAGAGGTTTCTATCATTGCAAGGTCACCTCATGTCTTGCTTCGATGCAAAGGCACGGCTACCTTTGAAGAAAGCGCAGGGAACTGTGAAGGGGACTATTTGCGGTCGAAATGAATGTAAGTTTTGAGGGACGTCAGTCAAGGCGTTTCCATGACATTGCATAGACACGTGCGCTTGCCTCACCTTTGATTGACGTCCACCAAACCCTACAGTCGTTGTCGCGACAATCTCGCGAGTTTTAGATTCGAAACGAACGTAAGCCATCATCGAAGTAAATAGTTTACGATTAAAGTATGTTTGCATAATATAGTTTTAAGGAAAACAAAACAAACACATTTTTCTTAACGAACTCTCAGCCTGGAGGCCGAAACGTATAAACAACTTATTAAAAAATCATTTA
Organism: Anthopleura xanthogrammica; assembly: GCA_964019055.1. Taxonomy (NCBI): domain Eukaryota; kingdom Metazoa; phylum Cnidaria; class Anthozoa; order Actiniaria; family Actiniidae; genus Anthopleura; species Anthopleura xanthogrammica. The sequence goes on along the minus strand of OZ025221.1, from coordinate 8,775,750 downwards.
AAAAGACAAAAGAAATGTGCTCAAATTACAAGAGGTTAGTCAGTGGCGGTCATGATGATGATGATGATGATGATGATTATGTGATGATGATGACGGTGGTGGTGATGATGATGATGCATGGTGATGATGGTCAGATGGTGAAGATGATGATAATGATGATGATGATGATGATGGTGGGGGTGATCGTGATTGCGGTATCAATGATGTTTACAGTGATCCTGGTGTTAATGGTGATAACGGTGATGATGACGATGATTGTGATGATGATAACAAGTGATAGTGATAATAATATTGATGGACATCTTTATCCTCAGGATTTAGTTTGTCTCCGCTCAAAACCATTTGCAAATTTTTTATTGAACTAAAATTTCTTATCAATACTCTCTTTTTCTTGTCCTTTCATTCAATTCTGTAGATTACATGAGGAAGACCTCAAGAAACGGTCGCAGTTCGCCAGAAAACATAAAGAAGGCTATCACGATTACGTCAGGTACTTGATTCACCATATTCACTAGCATACTTGTAGGGGGTGGTGGTGCAGATTTTCAGGGCCACGACGAAAGATTCTTGTTACTGACCAAGGAATGTGCATTTTACACCAATATCAGAGTCGTGCCCAAAGCTCCTTGCCCTTCTCTCTCGGGGCAGCAACGAAACTTAGGACCTCTGGGTACGAAATTGCACAATGCCTGTAAACCTATCTTATCCAAGCGTAATAGAACTCGACCTGGTTTGTGATTTGTTTGAATTTTATTGATTGATTGATTTCTTAATAGGCGACAGAACGACTTGTTGTCCAGACAAAAAGACGTCAAGAAAATAAGTGATCTTTTGGTTCTAGAATTGATGGTGAGTGTATCTCTTACATAGTGAAGGGCTTCTTTCCACACCTTGATAAATCCCAAGAGAAGCTAAGAAAAATAGAGCAGATTTCGAGAATGAGTGTGAAAAGTCACGGCACGGTTACGGCGCGGGGAGGACACAACACCGAATGTCGAATGTTTTCATACACGGCACGGCACTAACACGGTCATGGCAAGGCGCGGTTCGTGCCGTAAGTTTTAGTCATAGTCATACGAAAACTGCTCAAATTGAGCTTCCTGTGGTGAAGGATAAAGCGTTACCACAGGGAGCCCAAAGAGAAAATATTCTGATATTACGGACCAACGTAGTTAATGTTTTTTTGTTTTAAATTTACAGAAAGATGGTGATGAGCAGAGCAGTGGTAAGGCAGCAGCGGCTATATCAGCAGCAATGGGATTTACTTTGCCAGAAAATAAAAACAGCTGAACTAGTCCTATAAACAAGCTATCACTAAGAAAAAAGTAATTATAAAAGATAAGACTGAGTGGATGAAAGTTTCAATGTGAATTTAGAATGAGCGGGAAAGCTGTCTCTCAGATGATATCACGTGGCACTTTAATGGTTAATTTTGATTGGATGACGTGTACGGGTGTGTTTTAATCATCTATTTTTAAACTACTGTAAATATATAGAGAACATTTTCATCTTTAAATACCAATATTGTATCCATTCATTTATTTATTGTACTCTACATAAACTATTTTTAAACAATAAAAGAATACAATTTTACAAATGGGTTACAGAGCTCATCTTTTTTATGGGTTTATGAGTACTAATTTTCACTAGCCTTATGTCATCGGATTGGTAGTGGGGCTCCTTTGGACAGGACATCATTTAACTTAAAATTTTATCAGTACCTCTCAACCTATGGGCTAATCAAAGTCAGGGCACGACTAGCTTTCGGACCTTTCGCATCGAATTGGAATATTTAGTGTGTTAGGTTTCGAGGAGGGCGGAGACCTGAAAAACAAAATCACCAACTCTACTGACAAGTGATGTCAAGTCTTGGAATCGAACCCGAGAACTCAGAGGTGAGTAGACTACCGCTGTGCCACCCTTGGGCTTCCTGTGGTATCACGAACAGTGCTGGACCGGACCCGACAAATACCGATGCATTGTTTAAGCTCCACCTGCCACTTGAGTATGTTATATATTAACTTGGTATACAATGGGCTAATTCTCAAGGTTACTGCGTAACAACCTTGCACGGGAAGAGAACTGCAGCAAGAAATACGGAAGGAAATTCAGCATTTTTTCGTTCTTTGCACTTTTTGGTTCACTGCACTGCGCATATAGTTCACTGATCCGCTGACCAGGCTTGAGATGGTCCTGACCTTAGTCTACCTGCTAAGTAAACTACCAGGAGGGATGCAGCGAGTCTTTTCGAAAGTTTTCATCCGTAGAGCCCTTCGTCTACCGGGCATTCGCTCAAGTTATGGCATCTCGAAGACCCAGTTACAAAGTACTCGAGAGTTTTCGAGGTCTGCCGCTGTTTTTAAGCTGGATCCAGGGCAACTTAGAGAGGAATGGGGAAAACCTTCTTTCAATGTGGCGGACATGACTCGCCTGTTGGATCATGACAACCACGAAAAGAGAGTCAAATTTCGCAAGATTCTGTCTGAGGACGCCCTCATGACGCCGAAATATAACATATCGTTAGACGAGGAGAGAGATTTGGCGCTGAATCGATTGAAAAAGCTGTGTGATCAAGGGTTTATTTCGGTGTTGGACTTTAAACACAACCCACTTTGGATTTTTGCTGCTCATGAACTGGCAGCGGTTGTAGATGCTGCTATGGCAACGAAAATGACTGTCCAGTTTAATCTTTTTGGTGGTACTGTCTTGAAACTGGGAACGGAAAGACATCATAACAAGCTTTTAAAGGTATTTTTTTTGTATACAATCATTCTCAAAAGAATAAATTAACAAGAGACATGGCGGCCATGTTGGATGATATAACAGGAGATAAAAGCCTGGTTCTCAGTAGTGATGCCAGCAGTCGCAACTCCATGAGTGCATGTTCTCAATATGAAAAGAAGCAAGTGCAAATGCAAGCACAAGAGAATGGAAGATTTTGTTTTTCTTGCATTGGTTTCTGCTTCTGCTTGTGTTGGCTTGGGTCGCTAGTGAAAACCAGGCTTAATGACAAAACTAGTAACAAAACCCACTAAGCGTAGAGTACTCTGTGTATAACTTGAGGGACTTGGGAAGATTTCATAATTCATAGGGGAGGGGTAACTATACCTAGAAGAGGGACCATGAAAGTGTGGCGGCGGCAGTTTCTCTCTGTTTCTCTCATTTTGTTTTGTCCTTTACCCCTCACTCCCATCTGTCTTTCGGTGGGGAATATAAATTGGCTCTAATCCTTACCCCATCAAGGAGTAATATTGTTGTACAATAGTTGTAGTCAGGTCATGCTTTCAGCATACTCAAGTGTTGTGCATTGGTATAGCCCAACTCGTTGTTAATTATTACAACAATGAAATACAAGCATATTTAGTTCAAATTGTAAAGATGTTCAAATTCCATGCAATCTTTGATCTCAACAAATTTTTTTTAAAGTGCATAAAGTCAAAAATAGTGTTAAAGCAAAAAGGTCTGATGGAAATGAAAATAATTTTTCTTTTGCTCCCACTACATCAGGATATTGATTCCCTTGAGGATGTCGGTTGCTTTGGTCTGACAGAACTGGGTTATGGTAACAATGCAATACAGATGGAAACAACGGCCACTTATGACAAGGAAACTAAAGAATTTGTCATCCATACCCCCACCCCCCTGGCACAGAAGTACTGGATTACAAATGGTGCTTGTCATGCGCATCATATCATTGTGTTCTCTCAACTTTACATTGATGATGTCAATCAAGGTACTGTATGTACAGTGGTACCTCTGTTAAGCAGACACCTTTTGGAACTTGCCTGTGAAGGGTAATAGGTTTGTTTTGGAGCTGCACAATAAGCTGTCCTTATTATAAAGGTTGTCTGCTTAGTAAGGGGTCTGCTTAATAGATATATCACTATAGCTGTTTCAGTTATAATAAATTATAATGGATATAATTGTTCAAATAGTTGAAAGAGTGTTTCATCAAAACACCAATAAGTGAGCAGCAAAAATGAAGTGTAGCAAACATTGTTTTAAAACCAGTTTGGAGGTGTTTTGATAAAGGATGAATTACTCTTTCAAGTGTTTGAAACAGCTGCTCAAACTATTGTCTAAATGGAGAGAAGATTGAGATGCCTGTGCCTATGCCTGTCTATAGTAATGATAATGAATTCTTTTTTTGTGTGTTTTTGTGTTGTCGTCATTTTAATGTTTGAGGTATTTTTCTGCAGGTATTCATGGAGTGTTGGTACCCATTCGAGACAAGAGCCTCCAGGTAATGCCTGGTGTCCAGATCCATGACATGGGACACAAGATGGGCCTGAACGGTGTCGACAATGCCAAGTTCTTCTTTGACAATGTGCGTGTACCCAGAGAAAACCTGCTAAATGTGTACTCAGATGTTGCTGAGGATGGTACTTATACCACCAAAGTTGAAGGCAGCATTAGAAAGCGTTTTCTAACTGTTGCAGATCAGCTTCTGTCTGGCCGTCTCTGTATTGCTAGTATGTCTCAAGGTAGGTAGCAAACTATTGGTTGTAAAATGATGGCACTGTGGGTAATGTGTGATACACCAAGTGCCTCTCCACCCAGTTGAATAAACGGGTACCAACAAACTATTGGGTGTAAACTGGCAAAGCACTGGGCTAACTAGTTGTGATGCACTTGCATTCTTACTTAGAAATCCTAATATCTCCATTCCTTCTTCCATTAATCCACAGGTGCAGCAAAAGCCTGTCTTGCTATTGCCATTCGTTACTCAGCTACTCGGCTGACCGTTGGTCCAGAAGGAAAATCTGACACTCCTATTCTCAAGTATCAACTCCAACAAAATGCTCTTATGCCACTTCTTGCTGCTACTTATGCCATGGATTTTGCACTGCAGTATGTCAAAGATCGATGGGCTTTCCAGGTACTGTAAACCCATAAACTTTAAAGTTTTGTCTATTCCCTGCAACAACCTCTGGGGTGATCAAAATCTGGGCATGGCTGATTCACAGATTGAATTGAAATTTAGCTGGTTAGGTTTTAGGAGGGAGGAAAGCAGAGAACCCAGAGAAAAAGTTTTGAATCATGGGAGAGACCTAACAAACTCTACTCACATGTGATGCTGAGTCCAGGAATCACACACAAGACCCCAGAAGTAAGAGGTGAATGCACTATCGCTACACAACCCTTGATTCCGTCAAAGTTACACATAGTTGTGCTCTGATTTTGATCCACCCAGAGGTTGCTTCAGGGCTCAATAAAATCTAGGCTTTAGATCTGGTCCAATTTAGAATACTGAATTATCCATGGATAGATTTTCTTTATTGCTTTGGAGTTTGACCAACTAAAGATCAGTATTGACTGCTGTTCAAATTCCATTCTAGAAAGAGGATGGGTCTGAACACGCAGAGGTAGTGATCATGTGCTGTGTCATCAAAGCATTGACTGGATGGAATGTAGCTGAGGCAGCTGCCATCAGTCGTGAGAGGTGTGGCGGCCAAGGATACCTCTCATGCAACAGATTTGGCAGTGGAATCGCAGGCTCACACTCCTCCATTACAGCCGAAGGGGACAACTCAGTCTTAATGCAGAAGGTTGCTTCAGAAAAACTAATGGTCCTGAAGCCATCCATGATCCAAGTTGCAGCGAGCTATTTGCCTAGTTTTGTTACCCGGATGTTCAACCGCGTTGACCTGAACAACCGGAAGTCTCTCCAAGCACTGCTCGAGTCACGTGAGAAAGTTCTATTTTTAGACCTGGGGATGAAAATGATGCGGGCAGGAAAGAAAAACAGGTTTGACACCTGGATGTACAAAGAGCAAGATCTAGTCCAAGCTGCTTCACGTGCATATGGTGAACGGCTTATCAGTGAATGTTTTGGCAAAGCAATCGACAACGCTGATCCTGGTTTACAGGGAGTCCTCGAGAAGCTTCATCATCTTTATCAAGTGTCAGCCATCAAGAGAGACCTTGGATATTTTACCACCTCAGGGCTAATATCCACAGGCACTGGCGCTAATGTTGGAAGGGCAGCTGCTGACCTGTGTCGGGAGGTGTCACCACAGGCTCTTGCTCTCTGTGATGCATTTGGGATCACCGATAAAATGCTTAATGCTCCTATTGCCAGAGACTGGGTCAAGTACAATGAAGTTGATAACAAAGGAGAGATTGAAGGAGTGGATTTTTGAATCTGAATCTGTTGAACTCAATCATACATTTTCAAGTTGATTGTAAAAATTTACCAATTATTTTTCATGGGCTGTGCCCTGCATTTTTAAATAGACCTTTCCAGCTTGGGTGTAATATTTTCCCACTTCAGTCTACGTTTCATTCCCTTGTGTATTATTTCTTTGTTTGAGTTGCTTCCATAGTAGCGTATCTTCTCAAGCCTTATCCTAGTCAGTAAAGAAAGAAATCATTCTCAGGAGAATGACATGTGGTCTGAAATGGTCCAAAACGTTGCACCCAAGTTGAATGGGTGTATTTGAGGCGTTACAACTCGTTCGTTCACTCAAAAAAAATCATTTATACGACAGTTAAACTGATTTGAAAGTCCAAAATGGGTAGAGGGGTGGGGTCTGACCCCAATAACTCACCCCAGGGTACTCCCCTTAGTACTACCTGGATTTTAGCATTGTAATTAAAATATTATATTTCCAAATGGTGGATGGATGTGGTGTTGGATATGTTATTACATGTAATCTCAAGAAAGCGTCTGTTATACTAGTGCACAGCGGTATCTTTGTGGAATTCGAAAATTGACAGACTATATTTTGGTAGCACGAAATAAACTTTTGTGGTAAAAATTTTTTTACCAAGTATTTTTGGTTTTATGCTGTCCTAGATTGCACCTGTGCAGCATTTTAGTTAATGGTATTAAAATTAGATCTGTATGCGTGTGTGTGTGTGGGGTGGGGGGAGGGGTGTTGAACGTTGGGCTGGACTGTTTAACGTGGGCCAAAATGTTTGGTATTTCATCATCATTGTGGTCGATCAACTTCAAGTCGATGGGAACTGTAACCTCCTAGTTTTAAATCGCAGGCATAGTAGCTTATGAAAGGTGAGTAGATGATATAGACCCCTTGCAGCACGTCGGAATGCAGCTCAATTTGAAGGACAAAACGATAGGTTTTCAATTCTCAGGAGATTGAATTTTTATTGTTTTATCCTCAAAACTGAGCGACTTTGACGTCACATGCAAGGAGTCTATTGATGAGGACAACATGACGATGTTGATGAAGATATTTACTGATGGTGTTTTCCGTTTAGTTCTGTAGGCTGTGGGGAAGATTTCAAGAAGTGCTCGCTCCTCACCAGAAGACACGATAAAGAAGGATGCCTATATATGCATGATTTTTTCAGGTACTTGATTTACCATATACTTCATATACTTCACACTCCCCTAATCTCATGTTCTGCTGTGCCAGCCTGCAGTTTCACAACAAATACTCTTCTAATGATGAATTAACATTATTTGTACGAATGTTGCTATGGTAACTGAGTCTGTAATATTCTTATTATCGGTTTAGCTAGCTAAGCAAAGTACTTGTGGAAAGCGAAAGGAAAAAAGAAGGGGGGAAATGAAAGAGAAAAAAAGGAAAAGAAACAAAGAAAAAAATAGGAAAGTAGAGGAAAGAGAAAGGAATGGAAAGGAAAACGAAGGAAAGACCACTCGCGACAAATTTTACACTTGAAGCTTTCCTTTGTTTTGTAGTTCTTTTTTTTTTCGTTTTCTTATTCTTTCTTTTATGCTAATCCTGATCCTCATGGATTAATAATGGCTAACGACCCAGGCCTTGTGAATATAACCATAATAACTCCAGACTGTTATTGCTGAATCCCTTATTCTTAATGTGTTTCGCCTTTCCTTTATTTTGTAGTTTTTTTGTTTTTTGTTCGTTTTTTTTCTTCTTTTATGCTAATCCTGATCCTCATGGATTAATAATGGCTAACGACCCAGGCCTTGTGAATATAACCATAATAACTCCAGACTGTTATTGCTGAATCCCTTATTCTTAATGTGTTTCGCTTTTCTGATAATTCAAGTACAATCACGCCAAATTATATGTTTTTCGTACCGCTTTGATTTTGCCCTTTTTTCAGTTCAAGCTATTTTTGGACATTTACAAAGTTGCCTTTTGTATCTCTAGTTGTAGCTCTTATTACTAATGCTTTCCCCCGGAGGCGATAAGTAGTTATAGAACCCCGTGCCTTTTGTGTACTCAACTCTGAAATGAACTGATGACGAAAGTGCCTTCCCGCATCTAAGTAACGGTCGCTTAGTAACGGCATTCTTTGGTAAACACTGTTTCATTAGGCGACAAACATCATTTGTAACATTGTATGTTTTATAAATTGTATATCATTTGGAATCAATGTTGACGTATGTTGTCATACAGTCAAGAGATTTCTAGGAAAAAAAATAAAATCCAAGTTAAGTTTTCGTAGACAAACGAATATAATATATTGCTCGAGGCGTAATTTATTGCTAGGTTTCGTCTGAGTTTTTTCGCATTTTTGCGGATGTGTTTTAATATATCACTTCAGAGTCTCTAGCAGGTGAAGTTAGAACCAATCAGAAATACTCATCTTGGGCTTTATGTAAATAAAAATTGGGGACTCAAAGCTAGATGATTTTTAATATAGTCTCGGTGAGGTTAAAACAAGAAGTGTTCGTGTGTGGAAAAAAGCCAGAGAATCCAGACTTCGATTTGAAAAAAAAAAACCAGTTCAAAAAAGCCAGGAATCAAGAGCTTCCCTGAATTAGTCAAAGTCATTCTTTCTTTAATTCTGCTGTTACGACATGCTGGTTTTCCTGTAACTTCACACTAGGTTTAGCAGTTAAAATTCAAGTTAAAAATGAGAAGGACTTACATAACGACAAAGAAAGACAAGCGAGAGCACTCCTCGTCATCTCAAACGAAAAACTTCAAGTAGACTTTGGGAGAAAATATTGTAATTCTCTTCCGTTAAGGGGATTTTATTTCAAGCTGTGCTATTATTTTACCAAAGAGGCTTTCGTGGATTTGTTATCCTTGGGCCACTGAAATGATACGGCTTGTATTGTAAACCCGAAGTACAATCTTCACTTGAAATACCTTCTGTTTACTCGACTGGAATCGAATCTTGTGAAATTCAAGTCGAACGATTCCTTGATCGTTAAAAAGCAATAACTCTTGTAGTCGGAAATTTGGTAATATCTTTTTTAAGTTGGTGAGTATTGGGTCGTTAAGGAAGCCCGCAAGGGGAGCTGATTTTATTGATATCAATTGTTTTCGCTACGTTCACCTTTACAACGCTACAAGTCCTCCAGGGCAAGTGCTGGTGAAATGGGATGTGGAAGTTCCAAACCAACAGCGTCGGCTATTCCTACGCTTCCAGAGAAAAAACCTTTGAACTCAAAACAAAAGGTTATTAAGAATAGCCAGCAAAGGTTATGGAAACAGCCCAGTTTGGAGATGAGACTTCTACAGCCTTTGGATGAAAGTGAAGATGTCGTACCCTCGACTTTAAGAAGCCCAACTCAAACGCGAACATTTCGAGTTGGCAACCGTGTACATGTACGTGGCTATGTAGGGACGGTGAAATTTACAGGCGCGACAGAATTGGGTCAAGGAGATTGGATTGGTATAGAAATGGATAAGGAAATCGATCAGGGACATAATGGGAGTTACGAAGGCATACAGTACTTTATATGCCATCCAAAACGAGGGGTGTTTGCTCGTTCGACAATGGTTTTCCCGCTCGACGAATCGGATCAAAATTATAATTCCAAAACATCACTGAATATCGCTGCACAAACAGTCGTCTTTATTCAAACAAACATTCGTCGTTATCTGAAGGGAATCTACGAGAAAAAACTGGAGCTTAGACATGATATTGATAAAATGATCGACAAACATGTACGAAGTACTCCAGAAAGTGCAATGGCGAGTATTCAGAGCCTTAGCAGTTTCTTGACAGAGCCATGGGAGGGTGCACAAAGGAGTAAAGCTTTTGCTATCTATCGCTGGGTTACTTTGTACATCTCCTTTGATTCCAACGGGTATTTTGGCAAAGAAAACATGATGGCATGCGATGCAGAAAGCGTACTGGAAAACGAAGTATCAGTCTCTGAAGGGTTTGCTAACTTATTTGAAGCTCTCTGCTCTGCAGCGAATGTCCCAACACGAACCGTCAATGGTATCACAAAGGGATACGGATACAAAGTAGGGGAGAGTATTCTGGATGGTCAAGGCAGGCACTCATGGAACGTAATTCGCGTTGGCGGCCAGTGGTTCATTTGTGATTGTACTTTAGGCTCAGGATACATCGGTGACGATATGATGTTCCATAAAACACCAAACGTTGAAAGTTTCATGGTGTCACCAGACTTGGCCATAACTGACCACTTTCCTGACGAGGAAAAATGGCAGCTTCTTGACAGGGCCATTAGTAAAGAAACCTTCGAGGAACTTGCTGTTCCATCGGCTACTATGTACAACAATGGAGTCCGTCTCGACAGCCACAAGACCTGCCGACACACCATTGACACCGACAACATAGTCATGTATTTTGTTTCTCCTGCCAAGAATATCTTGAAAGGATTCTTAAAAGATGCTTCTGGCGATTCTCTAGGGCCGAGAAATCTGGTCCAAATGATGTCCCTAGAGTCGGGCAAGACCAGGCTACAAGCCTACTTCCCTGAACCTGGTGATTATGTGTTGGAAGTTTGTGTTTTGGGTTCACGGGGTGAGTGGAAAAAAGGAGTAGAATACAGAATCAACACTTCTGATGGCATTGGCCACAACACTGGTGGATTCCCAAGCGTTGCGACACAGTTTTACTCCCTTGGGTTTGAGCTCGAGAAACCCATTCAGAACATCGAATCTGACAACGGAAGAGCCTTGATGTATATTAGTTATTACAAGAACGAGTTCACGAATCTCAAAGCGAAACTTTCTAGGCTGTCATGCATGTCTGGGTCCACTGAACTCAAAGAAGATGTGCAAGATAAATGTTTGAGTTTCGTAGAAAAAAGAGGGCAAATTTTCAAGATCAAAGTTCATGTTCCCCAGATGGGAAGCTACAAGCTTGATATTTACGGCGAGCAACCCAAACAATCCCAGGGACAGTATCTGTGCACGTATTTCATCAATGCCTTCAGTGGTGTCATCCCAGTACCAGGCTTCCCACAAGTCTCGGACACCTTCAGATCCCTAGGATGCCAACTTGTCGATAAACCTGAGAATTTCGAGGTGCAGGATGGCAAAGCGTCAATCACTTTGCAGCATCCCAAGAATATCCGTCTGCAAGCTGTTCTCAAGAAGGGAGAGGAAGAATACTCTGATATGTGTTTTACGGGAGAGTACGACCAAGAGAAGAGTGAAAGTACCGTCCTTATACATGCCCCGGATTCTGGGATCTTCAAAGTCGAAATCTTCGGAAGGCAAGAAGGAAAGAAAGACAGAGAGTTTCTGTGTTCCTATGTAATCAAATCCCTCAAGCCCGCGAACGAAAACCCAGGTTTTCCACAACTCTCAGACGCCTTTTTTTCGTGGGGTTTGACTTTAGCAGAACCGCTCCAGAACATAAGCATCAGGAATGGAAGAACTGTTATCTTGATCAAGACATCTAAGAATGTTGACATTTTTGGCAAGCTGATTGGGGAAGACAACAAGAACATTCCAGGAATGTGTATTACCAAAGAAATGAAGGATGGAAGAGAAATCGCTATAAACACTCCCACGCCGGGGCTGTTCAAGCTGAACATTTATGGACGAAGAGGAAAGAAAATCAAGAAAGTTTTACTGGGGTCTTACAAGATTAAATCCAACAGCGCGCCGTCTGAAAATCCTGGCTTTCCAGAGCTAACAGCCATGTTTAGAAAGTGGAAACTCAGACTTGTCGATCAGTTTGAGAATATCTCTACAGATACTGGACGAGCAGGAATCACTATCGAAACTCCAGGGAGTATTCTTCTAAGTTCAACATTACGACAAAACGAAGAAGACTTGCCGGGGAATTTATGCTTTGCGGAAAGAAGTAATGGACAGACTAAGGTATCTGTTCACACCCCTGAAGCGGGGCTTTATCAGTTGGACATTTATGGTCGTGAAGGTCCAGGCTCCAAGCCAGAGTTACTTTGTAAATATTCAGTATTTAGCTGTAGGGGACTTGGAGAAAGAGCTGGATTTGCACATCTCGATGAAGCCTTCAGATTATGGGGCTTAAGACTCGAAAGCAATCGAGAAAACATTGCTGTCTATGATGGATCTGTTGTCATAACATTTCTTAATCCAAACCGAGTAGAGCTAAGAGCAGAGCTGTTGGACGATTCTGAGGAGAAGTTAACGACAGTGGGAGAAGACCAGATGGAAGAAAGAATGGTTTATCAATGTACTTTACCTAAAAAGGGACGATACTTATTTAGGTTATTAGGAACCAATGTTGCTGGTTCAAAAGACATGAAACTCTTGTGTTCCTATAAGATATTTTATTAGATTTATTATGCGAGCTAGGGCTGGTATTAACGGGTTTTTTTGAAGGTAATTCTAGATAATCCAGAAAAAAAGAGTGAACTAATAGAACCAAGATTATGATATAAAGTTGAAAATTGAGTACCATCATCTTGCAGTAGCAGTTGTAGCAATGCCGTACTTCTCAAACGTGCGCATTTATGAAATTGAGGAGGGAAAAGGTTTTTAGACTGCTATCCTTTGCCTAAAGGATGTAGAAGCCCGAAGCCCAAAATTTGTATAATAATTCAGTCACGCGCGCAAATATTCGCGCTCTGTATATCAAAGTTATTCAAAAAAAGGTAGTATTGTGAATACAGAATATTGCATACTAGCGCGTTTTTTTCCAGAAACATTGAGGGGAAAGTGACTTATGTATTCTGTATTTACACAAGGTATATATTGGGTATATATTGCGATATTTTAGGTACCAAAACACCCTAGTTGACAAACTACTACTTTATATGCAGTATTCAGTATTCACAACACACCATTTTTTAGAAAAACTTGAACTAATAAATTTAAAACTGTAATTATATTTTCGATATATTTTCATTTCAATTGTAAAATATTAGTGTTTTTTACAAGAATAAAGTCAGAACCACGCAAAAATAAAATGCGTGCAAGAGTACATGAACTGATAGTGGTTTTTAGTGAATAAATATAGCACCATCATGTACCTTGGAACACGTTCACCTACATCTTAAAACAGAACTATTTACATAAGGTTTAGACTGGCCTAATATTTGTGGATACTCGTTTTTACATAAGCAATACCCTAGGCGTCTATACGAGCGGTTTTTTTTTTCAATTAACCTAAGAAATAGTTTCTTTAACACTCGCCGTAACCGTGGGATTTAATTCTCGTATTGTGAGATTATTCTTCTGGTTTTTCTGATGCTGGTTGTTCATCTGGCACCTGACGAAATAAAAACAGGTATTTGAGAAGTTTGAATGACAGGTAAAGCCTGTATATTGTACGAGGAGTGAAAGAAAGGACGAAGGAACTGAAGTGAAGGGTTACGTAAGAATGGGGGGAAAAAAGCAAAAAGTATAGTGATTTTACTTGAGAAAGAAGTAAGCATAATACAAAGAGGTAGACTCTAATTTCATTTGTTTTCTTTTGTTTTACTTCGAGTTTGCGTTTCTACCGGTAACACAATCAACGAACTAGTTGTTTCTCTTATAACAACCAAAATAAGACGAGTCTTATTTAATGTAAATAAGAATAAAAATAGAATACGGAAAGGAAAGGAAACTAAAAACTAAACCGTAAACAAAAAGAAATGAAAACAAACCAGGAAAAAAAAAAAAAAGAAAATTAATCATAATAGAATCGATGGATGAAAATGTTAAAATGGAGGGGATATGATGACAATGAAAAAAAAGAAAGGAATGAAGACAGACAGAAAGAAAAGCATATAGAAATAAAGAAATAAAGAAGGAAAGAAATAAAGAATAAAACGAGATGTGAAGTTCAAGTTCGTTTTCTCCCTGATACCGTGATCTTGGCCCAAATTTTCAAATTAAAGAGAATTAAAATTAACTAATGATAAATAACTGATAATACACAATTTCTCGAGGGATTAATCGTAATGAACAATCTCCGCACACTCTTTACTTACAACAAGTCGTAAAACTAATTTCTCGTTGTTAGTTGCCTGGGGTTTGGGAAGGGATTTCAAACAACGTGTTACTATGACGACGGGTCTAATTTCCAAGTAAAATTTAAAGTATATTTATTTTTAAATAATTACAATGTAGCGCGATACGTGACTAATTAGTCTCGAGTTCGTTGATGTTTGAATTCATTAAGGTTTTGTTTGCAAAGAAAATTTGGTTTGCGACATAAGAACAATATTCCATGGCAGGTACTGTAAAATAAGTGAATGCCTAACGCCCGGAGGAACTAGCGTAATGCATGAATGGGAAACGATATTCTTTCGCAATATAAAGAGGTTTTTTATGTCAGTCATGTCAGGGCAAAACAATAGAAATTTCCTCCTTTGGGAAATAAATTATTTTCTCTCGCAAACAAAATTGCATTGTTTCTGCCGTGAGAAACCTCTATAATTATTTTTAACTGAAAAAAAAGTAAACGCATATGAAACAGTTTTTTTGATATAGCAGTGTTACTGGACCACTCTTGCAAATTCAACCAATCATAATGCAGAATGAAAACAAATAATTCCAACCTTAAGCCAATCAGGAGCAAGCAACGAAGCCAAAATTTGAGTATCTGACAGACAACTTAGATGTTATCGACAACCGAGGAAATGAAAACAATGTAATTGGCTGAAATACTGATTCTGCTGTCTCCTGATTGGCTACAGTTTTTACTATACTCGTGGTTGGTTAATTTCGTAAGAGCGCTTCCCGGTTAGTGTCCGCACATGAAAGAGAAAATCTACCATGGTTCAAAGTTTTGATGATACCCTGAAACAACCTCTGGGCTGAGCAAAGTCAGGGCACGGCTATCTCGCAGTTTGAATTGGAATTTAGCTTGTTAGGTTTTGAGGAGGGAGGAAAACGGGAAAACCTGGAGAAAAACCCTTGAATCAAGAGAGAGACATGACAAACTCTACTCACATGTGATGCCAAGTCAGGGAATCGAACCCGAGACCCAGAGGTGAGAGGCGAGAAATTCAAACCCTGCTTACCTCGCCATTTTGTTGATATTCCTCATGCGTGGTCCCTTCCTGTGCAATGGCTTGTTTCACTTCTGACATAGCGGCATTCCTCTTCGCTTCTGCTTCGTCACGGGCTTTCTTTTCCGTCTCTATGATGGAAAAGAAATCCCTCTCTGCCTTGGCTATCATGTCTTCTTCTTCCTCATCTTCATGCTTTTCTTCGTGTTCCCTGAAAAATAATACTTTCCTTATAAACAATATATCTATGGTTTGCAAACATGAGGGTGATTTGAGAGTCAAATTTCCCCCACCCCATCCCCCCTTTTTCGAGGCAACAAAGAAAATCATTTGCTTTTAGTAAAATACCCTTTCACGTGATGTTAAAGCAGCTCAATTTGGAGGACAAAACAAAAGAATTTCAATCTCCTGAGAATTGGAATCTATCGTTTTGTCCTCCAAATTGAGCTACATTCCGACGTGCGGTAAGGGGTCTATACCTAGTACGAAATAATTTCAAGAATAGTGGAATTCTACTAACTTATCCTGTGAGCTCTTTGAGCGCTCTTTCAGACGCATCTCTCTGTGTCTTGTCTCCAGTATCTTCTCTCGCTTCGTTTCACGTTCGAACATCTATGGAGAAAAACGTATAACATCCATGAACTCAAACTATATTTGACAGCTGCAGCCTACTTCATGTGAGTGGAAAACGTGGAGCAGTGCGACTCTAAAATGGCTTCCACGTTAACCAATCAAAAAGCACGAAATCTTTAACCATCCAATCACATTGCTGGAATGTAGAAGCCACTTAAGAGTCACGGAACCGTGGTTTTCCCATTCTTTCAAGATCTGCTGAAATCTACGAGAAACCGGAATCTGAGATAGAGAACCCAAAATTTGAGAAATTCTTAAATGGAAGCCAGTGGTTCGAGGTGGAGAACTCCGAATTCGAGGTATAGAATACGGTATCTTGAGGTGGAGAAACCAAAATAAAATAAAAAGAATCTGAGATGGAGAATATATCAATATGAGAAATCTGGTATCCTTTGGATGAAGAACTACGAATTCGAAAATTTTTACACCTTAGAGATTCTTTACTAAATGATAAGAAGATTTAGGAGATTTAAGCTGGATTATTGCTTACCGCGTTAACTGATGCCTTTTCGTTTCTTTGCATGGTACAAAGGCCATCAGACAGCTCCAAGAGTGTGACAGTACCAGAATGAGATCCACAGGCAACAAGTCTTCCCTGATCCTGCACTCGCATTGAGTTAAGGGCCTCGTCACATACCTAGTGCATTGATAATAGTTAGTTTGATAATAGTTAGATAATATCATTGGTATGAGCAACTTTTAAAACCACCAACACCCTCATTCACCATCACCTTCAGCACTAGTAGCAACACCACCACCACCATCATCATCGCCATGCCTTATCATCATTATCACCATGAATCATCATTATCCTTAGCATCATCATCACCATCATCATCACCACGCATTATCATCATACTCATGAATCACCATCATCATCATCACCATGCATTATCATCACCATGAATCATAATCATTATCATCATCACCATGCATTATCATCACCATGAATCATAATCATTATCATCATCATCATGCATTATCATCACCATGAATCATAATCATTATCATCATCACCATGCATTATCATCATCACCATGAATCATAATCATTATCATTATCATCATCACCATGAGTCATCATCATTATCATTATCAACATGCATCACCATCAATGGCACCACCACCATCATCTTCGTCATTATCAATGTATTGTAATGAAATGAATATGGGCTTAACATTGATAATAATACCTGTATGGTGAGGGTAGGTTCGTTCTGTTTGAAGAGATAATCCCAGACATCCAGTGTACCATCCATCTTAGAAGTGAAGAAGACAGCAGGTCTGGCTGGACTCCAACACCCATCTGTCATGTACGACAAGTGTTGCCTGTACAATACAAAATGAATTGCTTAGATCCCAACAGAATTGGACAGGATCAAAAATTGTAATACTTACTTTGTCCACATTATTGAGGATTCTCTCAAGTCTTCCGACCAAATCTGAAATGAACAGAAAATTTAGATGAAGTCAATTCAATTCAATAGAAGGTCAAATGGAGGAATGAAAAAATTTATGAATACTAGGAAGGAAGGAAGAAAGGATGGATGGATGGATGGATGTTGAGAGATATGTGTTTGGCTGAATGGATTGGGATTGGATGAATGGGTGGGAAGATGAATGGAAGATAATGGGAGGGTTGCCAATGGATGTACTAATAGATGGCATGAATGACAATGCAAGATATTTTAACATACCCTTGCAGTCCAGTCTCCAATCGTCAAGAAGTTCTTTGGGAAGAATGGATTACGCTAGACAAATAAAAACATCTTGTCAGGCTCAAACTATCAAATATCAAAGTGTAGAAAGATTTTCAACTGTTTTTCTTTACAGATTTCTCATTCATTACCTGAAGGGCATATACAGGTCCATAGTGCTGTGAATATGTAGCTACAATCTTTTCTGCTGGTGTCTTGGCCTTACGGTTACAGGACAGTACTGACCCTTGCTCTGTTCCAACCATGAACTTTGTTGGCATTGTTGGTTCATATTCTAGGGCCACACCACCCAGACATCGGGAATCTTTCTTGTTGGGCGCTAGTGCAAGAGACTCTGTTGGCTCACCAAGTTTACGGATGTCCCACCACAACACCTGTCCATCAGTACTGGTGGAGAAACATTCTGTACCTGTCTTGGATTGCAGGAATAATGTCTTGTAAAGAGGGTCTCGGTGGCTTTTTTCAATTTTTGTCATCTCTACTGGGTGGGAACCTTTTCTTGTGTCCCAGAATCCTGCCAAGTTAAAAAAATAGCTTAATGTTATGGATTTTTTGCATAACCACCATCAACATTAACCTCATCATCAACATCATATCCCTGCCATTATCAACATCATCATCAGCACTGAGCAGTATCAACAACATCAACACTATCAGCATCAGCTGCAGTATCATCACCATCATCACAATCAACACCATCATCATCAGCACCATCATCACAGTCATCATCATCATCATCAGTAGTGCATGCACCATCATTACAATCGGCACCATCATCAGTAGCACCATCATTACAGTTATCATCATCACCATCAGCACCATCATCATAGTCATCATCATCATCAGTAGCACCATCATCACAGTCATCATCATCATCAGTAGCACCATCATCACAGTCATCATCATCATCAGTAGCACCATCATCACAGTCATCATCATCATCAGTAGCACCATCATCACAGTCATCATCATCATCAGTAGCACCATCATCACAGTCATCATCATCATCAGTAGCACCATCATCACAGTCATCATCATCATCAGTAGCACCATCATCACAGTCATCATCATCATCAGTAGCACCATCATCACAGTCATCATCATCAGTAGCACCATCATCACAGTCATCATCATCATCAGTAGCACCATCATCACAGTCATCACTATTATCATCAGCACTATCATCACAGTCATCATCATCATCAGTAGCATCATCACCACAATCATCAGCATCACCAGCATCAGGCCATCACATGATTTTCACCACCATCTTCAGTAATTCTATTCCAAAAATTAATGCAATGTATTTCATTCACAAGTGTTCCTTACCAAGCTGACCATTATAGCAACCACCAACAAGAATATGAGGATCTTTAGGGTTATACTCCAGGCACACTAGAGGAGACACTGGCTTAAGTGCCAATTCAGGTTTGTTGGGATTTTCTACAAAAAGGAAATTAAAACAACCATGCATTAGATATTTAACATATGGCTTGATCATTTCTGGTATCATGATGCAGAATGTTCATCAGCTGAATCACCAGTTGGTGGTCAGTGTTAGACAACTATTTGGAGCAGACTTTTCAAGACTTTTATCAGCTGATTGAAACCAAGTGACAAATAATGGTGAAGTTCACATGGCCATTACCAATGTCCCATATATATGAATCCATGCACATCTCTCCTGAGGATTTCTGAAACTCTAGAATGGAGTATGAAACAGCCAGCTTTTGGGTGCCATCAGGATACCAGGATAAACTAGTTGCTGTTCTTTTCATGTCATTAGGATCCCTAAAAAAATACAAAATAGAGGTTATAAAAAAACACTAGACCAATTGCAAATCCAGCAAGCTATGTCCTAACTTAGAGCAGCCCAGAAGTTGTTTTAGAGCTTGATTTTGTTACCTGAAGACATTGATGGTCTTGGCTGAAGGGGGTTCGCCAGTGGTATCGACCTCTACCTCAGCAAAATACTCCTCATAGATATCAATAGCATTATTCTGTTTAATACAGTGCTCCATTACCTGGTGGTAAACAAAATATTCAAGGATACTCAACCAATCATGATATATGTAAGCTTAATCTATGGGTGGGTGGGTGGGGGGAGTGTGGATGTCTCATACCCAACTGACCATAAGGAGGGTGGGAAAATAAGCTGCAACTGATCATGAGCTGGAGCCACTGCACATGAATGCACACAGAGGTGTGCCTGGGTATATCATATAAGGCACAGTGGTGGTATATGCTTTTCATGCTGTTTTCAAATGAGGCAGGCTAGATAATCTTATTACGACACACACACACTTGTCCACATACAATAATTGTGTTAAGTCATAATAAAAGATTTGCCTTTGAATAATGTACTCACATTCCCAAGTTGTTGTATGGTATTCATGTATACTTCCTCTTTTTCTACTTTCTTTCTGTATCTGATAGTCTGCTCCACTTCTGCAGGGTTGACATCTTTTGGCCATCCTCCTTCAACATGGTTTATTCCATGTACATCTGTTTCAAAACGTTCTGTGTTCACCTATTCAAACACCACAGAAACAGATGGTTAGCATTTATTAGCAAATAGCCATAAGTTCCCGCAACTTTTTCACCTCTTGGAGGAAGTCAAATATAGAGGTTTCTCAGGGCAGCCTTGTTTAGGAGTAGGAACCTTAACGATGCAATATTTTTGCATGAAGAAAAAAACATGGCTGCCATGAAAAACTTCTTTTGATATTTGGGGAAGTACAGTAGGTATACAGTACAGTACACCTATTTTTGGAACTCAGTATTTTGCAATGTTGATGTAACCTACAATAAATGGCACAAACTTTTTGATGCATGAATTATCATGGACAAGCCTGACACCCCACTCCCCCTCCATCAGAAATGTGAGAAACAGGCTAGAACTTGATGATACAAACTCAATAAGTCCAGCCAGTCCAAAGCGCAGCCATACAAAATCATTTCTGGATCCTACTCTCTTACCTCATGTTCAGACATTTCTTGGACACACTGTATCCCAGTGTCGCAGGGATTTTTTTCCACATAATCCTGCAACATCTTCTCATCTGGAGAAATGTCAACATGTAATTCTGCTTGTCGATCAGAGAAGTTGCACTGCCGACCAAACTCATTGCGCTTCTTGGTGTATACATATACTATTTCCATGGCTGGTTGTAGGCTTTTTATGCCTGGAATAAATAATAGAATTTCTTGACGGGGTGAAATTTCAAGTCAACAGGCAGGCATGCTTTAAGTATGCCCAAGGTTACATCATATGATAACAAGTTTAAATGTAAAGCTATCGAAGATCTGCTTCTATGCCTGCCTTATTCTTCAATTGCAGGTTACGTCATTGTGGCCATGTTGGTGGTCATTTAACAAGAGATTTCTCATTAGCACCCATTCTTCATACCACCAACATGGCCGCCATGTCTCTGTTATTTGACGCTTGGGAATGTGTACAACCCATCAATTCAAAATCTATGTGACAGCTACAGTAGCACCAGATTGACAAATATGTAATTAATTGATTTTTAGTGAGTAAGAATTTCTCCTACAGATGAAATATAGAATAAAAACAAACAGAGGTACGCTTAATATTTTTCTATAAGATTAATTAAGCTTACAAATCTATGCAAAAATCTACTCAAGATCTTTAGATGAAGCGGTCAAAAATCACTCAAAAAGTATGAACAGCTTCTGATTTCTAAGAGTACTAGAGCTCATCTTTCATAACTTAGGGAAACAATATTTTTAGAAAGCATCAAGGCGCCAATAAAATATCAAAATGGCAATGGATTTTAAAAGCTTACGAGAGTCAGGAAAGACGATATTTCAAGGGTAAACAGAAACTAAATTCCCATTTTAAGATTTTTTCCAGCTTAAAACACACTATTAATTCTCATTGATACTTACCTTAGCTATCCTTTTATATCCTTACACCATAAAATACTTAAAATTCGTCCTAGATAAAGAAATTTCACAAGAAAATTTCAAGCAAGTTTGAAACCTTTACGTTCTGTAAAAACAAAATGGCTGAATGTTGCTATAGTAACACTAAAAGGCCTGGTCACTTGCTTATGTACCGCGATCATTCGCGGTCAGCTGTTACCGCCACAAAAACAAGATGGCGGGCAAGAATGTCATTTTTTTGAGTTCACTATTTTTCCCTAGATTAGCCAAAGATTCCCACAAATACAACCGAAATTTTGCCACAGCGTTAAGGCATAGTTGTTCTAGCTCAAGGTCTTCTAATACTCCAAAAGAAATAGTCGAATGGATGGGAAATTATTGTCCTGTCTTTAGAGTTCGTAGTGACGCAATTTCAGTGCTTGATGGACCGACGCAGTTTTTTCAAAGGTTTACGGTAGGCAGGCATAAATCTCTATCAAATATAGTTATTATTATTTAGTTATTATTGGACTTATGTGAGATTTTTTCTTGTAGTCCAACATCTCTTCATCTAAACGACGGATTGCCATTGCGTCTTTGTACTTGGGCACAGGTGATTTGGAAAAGCAGTTGGTAGGTTCACTAAAATTTCTTAGTTTATTTTTCATAGTGCGCAACAATTTACCTGTGAAGGGACCATTCATTATTTAGAGGGGAAAGGCTGGTGCAAAATTTGGTATGCTATGTTTCCTTTTTCCTGCCCCTCCTCCCCCTTTGCATGATGCACATTTTTTCAGAACCCCTCAATCCCCCCCTTCCCCAGCTAGATGCAAGCCTACAGAAATAATCTAAAAGTCATTGCATAAATATATATGCCCCCCCCCCTTCTCCCTGCATAAAAAGTGGTGACCTGCCCCCTATTTGCAGCAGCGCCCACCCTCCAATAATGACCAGTCCTTATCTGCATCATTTTTTTATATTGATGATGACATTGATTGTTAACGAAGATGATGAGGAAGATGTGGATAGCAATAATGATGATATTGAAAGTGCAGTTTCATTTATATTTTATACTAGGTCAAATGCATACATGACGCTGTTAGGAAATCATCAAATACTGGAGACCAAATCAAAGTTGAGATTCTGTTAGAGCACACTCGTGGATCAAGAGGTGCAATAAACTCAAGAACAATGTTACTTCCACTTCTACAAGAATTCAGTGAATCCATCAGTGTCTCTTTATATCATACACCAGAGTTGAGAGGAATCAAAAAGATGATACTGCCAGAAAGATTTAATGAGACTGTTGCTCTGACTCACCTTAAAGTGTATCTTACTGACGATACTGTCATCATGAGTGGGTGAGTACATTCTTTAGGTAAAATTGAAGGGTGGGATCCCTGTGGCTCAGATGTTAGAGCATGTCCCAACAGATGTCAAGGAGGTGGTATCTGTCTTATTTGTCTTATCATTTATTTTATAAGTGTCCTTTTGATTGCGATGCAATACAATGACTGAACATTTTCCAATAACAAATAAAATAAATATAAAAATAAAATAGAATAACATACAAGAGACAAGAAAGTGAATAAAATGTATGATGATTAAATTAAAAGAAGCCATTTTTTCTATTCAAGTGCCAATCTAAGCCATGATTACTTTACAAATCGTCAAGATCGGTACATCGAGATCAAGGATTCTCCAGAAGTTGCTGACTTCTTCCACCAACTAATCTCTACTGTCAAGACATTTTCACTTCAGTTAAATGGAAGCAACACTACAACTTTGCATCCAACTTTTCCCTTTCATCCAACACAAGATACAGATGGAGGCAAGCAGTTTGTCCGTGAAGCTTCAAATCGATTACTTCAGTTTATAAACAAGACTAAAAGTAAGCAAGTAAAGCCTATTTCTGAAGATGATAAACCTCAAACCTGGGTTGTTCCAATGATACAAATGTTCCCATATGGAGTACAGCAAGATGAAATTGTTACTTCAGAACTTCTTGCTAGCCTACCCAAAGATAGCACTCTTCTTTTAGCTTCAGGATACTTCAACTTGACTTCAGATTACATCAATTTGATTTTGAATTCCAAGGCATATTGTGATATACTTACTGCACATCCAACTGTTAATGGATTTTACAAGGCTAAAGGAGTTGCGGGTAAGAATATTATTGAATATTTTGTGTTCTGGGGTAGAGTTGGAAAAAGCAGGCATCATCACTGTCAAATGGCTTCCACATTAACCAATCATGAAGCATGAAAATTCACAGCCAATCAATCATATAACTTGAATGAGAAAGCCATTCAAGAGTCATTGTACTGACATTCAAATGGCTTCCTTTCTGAACCTGGCAATCAGAATGCACAAAAAAATGGATGGCTATTCAATCACATAGCTTGAATGAGGAATCCATTTAAGTTTCACAAACAGACCGTTAAATAGCTTCCAGATTAATCAATCAAATATATTGTATACTCATTCACCATACACTGACAAAATTGTTCCCTCTCCCTTCCCTCCCCCTCTTTAAGATTTACCCCTCAGGTCTACCCTGTACCCTGAGTGTCTGTGTCGATGCATAAATATTTAAGTGTGTGTAACTCAGCCTAACAGGTTTTGCTTTTCTTACTAGGTGGGATTCCTCATGCTTATACCTACATTGCAAAGGCATTCTTCAACCTTGTCAATCAACACAAACAAAATAATCGAATAACAATCCAAGAATATCAGCGAGATAAATGGACATTCCATGTCAAAGGTCTCTGGTACTATCCACCCAAGTCTTCCCTCCCTTGTCTTACTCTTATCGGCTCACCAAATTTCGGTCATAGGTCAGTGTTTAGAGACTTAGAAGCACAGGTTGCCATAGTAACTGAAGACGAAAAACTTCAACAACAATTCCACAATGAGCAGAAACAGTTTTATTCATGTGCAAAGAGAGTCACAGATGAGACATTTACCAACCAAGACCGCAGGGTACCCCTATGGGTACAAATTGTCACTCCATTTATCCACAAATTTTTGTGACATATATTTTTATTAACCAAGAATGTAAAAATTACCAATGTTACATTGTATATTACTGTATTTAACAATTGCATTTTTTATGGATTTTGTTTTTTAGTTTTGCATTGTAAACTTTTCATCATGAAAGAAGTATTTATTCAAGTGAATTACCTACAATATTTATATTTTCAATGAATGAATGAATATTTACCACTTGTTCTGGCATCCCTTTTAAAGATAAAACTGTCACTGGAGTCTTTTTCTCTGGGAATGAATTAAGGACAAAAACCGCACCATTTCCTGTCTCCAAATTCGATCCCAAGGCAAGACAAGCTTCAACATGAGTTGTGCTGATGGTGTCATTTAACAGTATATTCACTAATTATTAATAATATTTTTTACAACAGTTTCCAATGAACAACCCATCTTTGCACTGTGTACTCAAAAAGTTTGACTCAGTATAATTATACCCGCAGGGACTATGCTTGCTAAAGAAATGAAAACTGGTAAATCGAAGAACAATTAAGAAATCTTGGAACCCTTAATAGGTTATCTTTTTCAATCAAGAAAATAATGAGTTTATTACAATAAACATGTGAATTTAAAAATGCTCATAATCGTCTTGGGAAACAAGTTGCAGGCATTTTGTACAATATTTCTTCTAAATCCGAGCCAATTTGGACCATTTTTTTCATATGGAGAGTATCATTTGTTTATGATTAATGCTTGACTTGAGAAGATATTTGAGCAGTGATTTCGCATGACTGGAACAGCAAGGCACTGTCACAATACGAAATGACAACAAGCTGCTGTACCAGTTCGAGTGCAGTCACTGCCCAGCCAATGAAAATACTAATGTGTGACAATAGCATCACGCTCATGGTCACATCTGTATCATGTAATATTACATGATCACAAAATGTTGTCTTAAGCAGATGTGATTCAAACTCACATTCATATTCACAAGGGGATGATGGAAAAAACTACATACAAACTGGCATTCTAGTATGTTGATAGAAACTCCCTCGCCTCGTCATGAAGCTGAGACTTCTGATACTTGAGGCTCTGCGCCCTCAGCTCTTGACCGAGGTGAACTGGGTACTGCTGAGCGTGGTCTCCTATTTGTTGGACTCTCAGTGCGTGGGGGTTGGGGACTTGGGGATCTTTTTGCTGAAGTAACCCG
The DNA here is from genome assembly GCA_964019055.1 of Anthopleura xanthogrammica. Lineage (NCBI taxonomy): Eukaryota > Metazoa > Cnidaria > Anthozoa > Actiniaria > Actiniidae > Anthopleura > Anthopleura xanthogrammica. Next base: position 8,750,217 of record OZ025221.1, on the reverse strand, counting down.
ATAGGGTCTTTGGGTTTGACGTGGAGACGACGTCTGAAAAGAATACGTGATATGCATTTTTAATGAAAGGTATGCTATACTTTATGCTTATCTCTAGAGGAAACGTAGGGACTGGTTACGATATACACAGAAGCGAGGCTGGTTGCCCGAATTGAAGAGCATGGCGCACGTTTTTGAAAACGCATTAGTGAGGAAGTAGGTTAATTTTCTTTCTCGTTTTATCGAGCCTTTTTCTCTCTTTTCTTCTGTGGATGGTAGTCTTTTTTTTGAATAATAGGTTGGATAGAATGAGGAATAAACTAAGATATTTTTGTGAGATTTTCCAACATACCTCGCGATACTGCTGATCCTCTAATCTTCCCTTGTAGATCTGGCCATTCTCACCAACCAACTCGGTCTCATCTCTAAACAAAATGAATGACAATTCAGAAAGATTTGGACCACAAAATTGAAAAAATTTAAGTGAATATTAACTGAAACGAATGTTGAAGATTCAATAGACATTTCACTCACCTTTGAGCCATGGGAACTGGTACTATTTCTTCATCTCGATAATAGTAATATTGACTAAACATTAAAAAATAAGTAATAATAATAAACGCTATTAATAAACAGTTTTTTGACGGTAAAGAGGTCGCGTGGCAACGTCACGGCACGGAGTCGACAAAGTACGTTGAATCAATTACAGCGGCTAACTCACTGCTCATCCAATCAGAACACTTGGTCACAGTCACGGTCACGGCGAAGCACGTATCGTGAATGTTCCAAGATATTATAGTCGCTCATGTTGTGCGGGTGAAGGGAAGTAAATTAACTAAGGGACTAGTATGTTATGCATGTGTTTGCGTGACTTGCGTGACGTGAGCTTGATATTTAGTACTCACTTGAATCGCGCTGTACGTCTGTGTGGATATGTCATTGTGTGACTTCCGCCACATGCTCTATTCGTAGAGATAACATCTTGATCACTGGGATAAATCCTGAAAAAACGGAGGAAAATCGTATTAGAAACTGCAATTCTTCACTAGTTAAAAAACCTCTGATGGGGAAAAACTCAAGCAAGGCCCTTCGTAGTGGCGCAAGAGATGACTTCATTGGTGGAAGGGAAGGCAGGGGAAATCTTCAACCCTTTTTCTGGCTTCATTCTCTTCCCAAAATTTAGCTCTTCACCTCAACTTGGGGTATACATTTTGATGCCACTTACCCTCGATTCATCTGGCGAATCTGATCGAGTTCAAACGTAGTGTAAGCCCGGGCTGAGCGAGGAGCCGGCAAACTTGGCGACTGAGGCAGCGCGGGATTCGGACTGTTGACAAAAAAATGACCAAAAATATCACCTGGTTTGCAATTCCCAAGTACTCTTGTCACACAATGATAACTTGTCACGCAATGATAACTTGTCTTTCAATGAATGTTAGATTTATAACTTACGGTCCAGGGGCCATATCAACTGGTCTGTCACAAGATATACAATGGAATCGCAACAACGCTCTGAAAAGTAATGTTAACGTGACTTAGTTTATATGATATTGTACTATATATATGGTCTGAGATGCAACATACATGGGTTGGAAATTGCCAATAATACTGAATTAATGAGATTCCTACTTTCTAAATCCTGCAGCAGGGTCTTCGTTCAGGGGGAGGTCAGCATGCTTGCACTTCATATTCTTGATCTTCTTTTCTGTAATAAAAAAGAAAAACACTCAATAATAAGAAAACCAGGATGAATGTTGGCTAGAAGTATGTTGTTTAAATGAGTTTTAACAAGAATAGAGTTAAGTTGAGATGCGCATCCCTTAACACCTCGTTTCAAATGCTAATTTTTTGTACGTCCTACTCCGTTATTTCTTTCTCTATGCTTTCCTGTCTTTTTATCAACCTACCCCCTTATCAACCCCCTCCCTCTCCTCAATCTATCCCTTTCTGTTCCCTTCCTTCTATTTCTTTTCCATCCTTCCTTTCCTTCCTTCTTAGGGCCCCTCCCCCTCTCCCTCCTCTTCTTCCTGCCCCCTTTCTCCTTCCTCCTTTCTTTTTTTTCCCTTTTCCTTCTTTCCTTTCTTCTATATTCCAACAAAACATGGTTCTTAAAATCTCACCCACCAAGGTAATCTCTTAGCGGGTCTATTTCCTTTCGATCAAGCTTCTCGTCAACATCGTCAGATAAGCGCTTCAGCGCATCAGTGAGAGCAGCTTCCTGGAAAAACGAGGTAAAAAGAATAAAAAATTTTTTTCAGCAAAGTGATATAAAACATCCTTTCTCGATGGGTAAGCGGAGGGTTTGAGAAGATATCTCCTCATGTATCCCATTCCCCTTCATGTGTCTCCATTTGCCCGTCACTCGCCTTTCCTTACACTGTGTGGCACATAGGTGTGACAAAGAAGAGCAACAATATCAAAAGAAGAAAGCCTTACGTTTGCTTCAAGTCGGTTCAGCAAGTCTTGTATCGCTTGGTCCAGGTTACCAATGCTTTGATCGAACTTGAGCCGACTGATAAGATTATCCAGCGCCCTCTTGTCTGCTTTCTGTTGATCAAAAACAATGACCAAAGTTGTTCAATATACTCCAGAGGACATCTCGTTTTGTCTATGTGTCGTTTACATACCACGTCTATTTCCATGGCAACCTGTTCCTTATCAGCTTTGTGTTCTTGTAACCGCTCCACATACTCGTAAAGAGCCTGGAACCAAGACAGAGTGGCCATTATTAAGATATTAATAAAATCCATTCATGACAAGTTTTATCAAGCATACAGGCATACATTTTTCTCCTCCTCGGAGATTACGCAATATCCTGAATGCCAGAGGTCCTCTTGCTCCGAGAAGCTCTGGAGAGGGAGCACCTCTGGAACTCTGGATATATCTGCGCATTTATTTCAAAGTAACTTACATCAATGTGTTTTTGTTTTCTGTTGTGTTCTTCAACCAATTCTTTGGTCAAGCTGTCTAGCTTCTCTTGTTCTGTTCGTAGGTCTAATAACATGTTGCGCAAAGACTCGATCGTACCATCTCCCTGTTCATGAGTAATGAAATGTCAATAACGAATTTTAGTTTTAGTAAAATTCCACGGGGTAGGCGCGCATTCAACTATGCTTTTAGTATGTACCCAAAACAAATCTTTGGATGAATATAACGTTATAGCAGCCATGTTGGTAGCCTCCTTCGCAGACGTACTTCTATTGTGAAAGAAGTATTTCCAAAGATTAAAGGGCTCAGGAGAGCTCATTGTAGTCCAATGTGATACAAATGGTAGTTATTCATAATTTTTTTAATTTATGAGTTTAAATTTGAAGTCTAATTTATATTACATGTTTATAATTTTCACAGTGAAGGTTTACCTGTGCTTTTGCTGCAGCTGTTGAACCTGGTGATGAGTCTTTCATCTTCTTAAGCTTTATTTTCAAAATTTAATATTTAAAATGTTTAATTAATCGAATAATTTAAATAATATTGTTTAAATATTGATCTAATTAATATTATTTTAATATTTATGGTTTTACATATTATGTAGGTCATATGGACCAATCATGAAAAATGTAAGTACTAGTAATTGACCAATCAAATTTGTTGTACTATTTTCCCGCCATTTTAGCGCAGCCGCGCCATGCAGTGCGCGAGTTGGAGTTCAAACGAGGAAAAGTTGTTGGGTTGAACAGGAATAGTTGTGGTTAAAAAAATACGAAATTTATCAAGTTCTTAAAAGGATAAAAAGAGAAATTTCTATTCAAAACAACGGTGGACAAACGTGAGTACTATTTAAGCTTTATTATTTTATTTGTAAGATATTTTAGAGCTCGAACTTTCCATCCTTCGAACGCAACAAACGCCTCGAAAGTGGAAACTTCAAATTTGGAATTTTTTAGTTAAGCTTATCCTAAAGTTGTAAGCTTAATTATCTTGGCTTTAGTTATTCAGTTATTCAAAGAGTTGGTGTTTCTTGCTACAAACCTTTTCAAACTGGTTGTTTAGTAGTCTTAGCCCGTCTCTAAGTGTTCTTATTTCTCTCTCAAAGTCTTCTTTAAATCTTTCTTCCATCCGTTGAAGTTTGTGTGGAAGCTTCAGAATAATTTTTATGAATTTACTATAAAATTTAAGCTAGTTCTCAGGCTTTATATTAAAATAACTATCAAAATTTGTTAAATTTCAAATCTATGTGAGTCACATAACATGCGTGCATTTAAATGCAAAGATGTGCAGGAGTGTAAAGTTTTTGAATGAATGAAAAGGAATATGATTGACAAAGAGTACTGGTGCAGCCGAGGGAAGTGAAAGCGAAAGTGAGTTTATGGGATACATATCTTTCTTTAATGAAAGATTCAGGTCTTTAAATTTTCTCGTAATATGATTGGTTACGATATAAGGTGACTACATACATCCCAACAAGTCGTCATGGTTACCTGGTGGGAGGAGTCACTCATTTGATTGACTTTTTTCTCCAAGTACTTGAGTTTGTTTAGTTGCTCCAGCAAATCGTCTGGAATTAGCTGAATCTGATGGTTTATGCGTTTATCATATGAAAAGTTAAAGCATTTATTTAATGACAGTATTCATGCGAAAGGTATATTACTTGTATTATCATGTGGGTTGATTCTCATTTTTAGTAACATTCATGATACTTGAAAAAATGAGATCATAATTGATATTCTCAATTGATATCATTTTTATTTCAAATGAGTAGTTAGAGAGAATTTAGATCCTGATCTAATTGCATCTGTTGATCTAAAATGTGAGTATCCTTCCTTCAATATTTCAGTGTTGATTTGAAAATATCATTGTATATTATTCCATGCAAAGATTTATAGAAAAAGGAATTTCACAAAAGTGCATGAGATTTAGCAAATCACATGCTTTTATCTGCCAATATTGTGGTTTTTCATGTTTGAATGTTCCTTGTGATAAGAGAAAAAGATGGGTTAAGATATAGATATGGCACAGATAATTCAAAGCATTAATCTGCCAAAAGAATTAATACTTAATCGGCAGAGATATGTCTTGGTAGTGTAAGATAAAGAAAAGATGAAATGAACATGGTGTTGATTCACAAATATCAGATGTGATAGGTATGTCCAATGTTTAAACAAGTACAACATTCCTACGCATTAAATCTAAATATGTACATGTACCATATTTTTCATTTCTTTTAATTTAATCAAGATTATAGAAGACTTAGTTACCTTGTCATTGTGATCTGTCAGTAGTTCTGTTACACTTCTAAGGCCTTTCAGTTGGTCATTCATTTTGTTTATCTTGAACGTTTAAATTTTAATGGCACACAAATTAGTTAATGGATTTAATGTTCAATGGCTGAGATTAACTTTTTTCAGTGTTTATTAATTATTTATGGATAACTTAGAACAAAAAGGACAGAAATGATTTTAACTGTAAATAATACATGCATTGATGACAATAATTATTTGAAGTCAATTTGAACTGTGAGGAATGTTTAATTGCTCCAGTAAAAGTAATACCATCTCATGAAGGTGGTTCTAAGCAGTATGTTTTGTGCTTCTCATAGATATACCTGTAAATTAAGTTTGTTTGATTTGTTCTCTGTTTACCAAGAGAATATTTCTCAGAGTTCTCTGGTTTTTCTTTCATAACATGTCAGTATATAGTCATGTATATAGAATTGTAAACATTCGTATAATTATGTACAAGGAGCGAGTTGTCATGGAACAACCCTTGAGAGGAGCTAGTGTTCAGGTGTAAAAATAATGATATTTTTTGTTTAACAAACAATTTAAGATTTAAACTAAAGGTAACATGTTTAAAGGAATTGTTCAGAAGAGTATATCAAGATAATATGTTAGCAGTACCTGATTCTTGTGACTATCAAGTAGAGCCAGGCCCTCTCGCAGTGACCTTAACTGATCCTCAAGGTCAGCAGGAATGGTTTTCTTTTAAATTTTCAAAATAAATTTAATTCTAAATTAATTTCTTTTAGAAGAATAACATGTTATTTTATGTTTTATTGTTTTTAATACTTTGGTAATTGTCCAGCATTTAGTAGATGGCATAATTAGTATTAGAAGATTTATCACAATTATCAAAACTTGTTAATGTAGTCAAGATATTTTAAGACATTTTATAATAATAATATTATCACTTTATTATTATCTGTTATCATTATCAATTATTGATTATCATTATCATATATTTTTTTTTGTGATTTATGATATTTAAAATAGTAATAATATCGTTTTTTTATTTAGGTGTCTTGTGGGACACCACCAGTCACAAACACTAACTTTTAATCTAATTTTGATCTAATTTCACACTTAAATTGAATTACTTAACTGCAGTGGCTGTCGACTCAAAAGTTTATACTACTTCGACAGCCACACACACTTTACTATAAATTAAATACATAATTTTCAGTCACTTATCCTGCTTTCAAATTTGTAAAATAATGTTATGAAATATTCATATTGTAAATATATGTGTGTGAATAAAACAAAGTTCAAAGTTAAAAAGAACCATATTGAATAATAATAAACAATTATTAACATTCAGACTTCTCCAGTTTCTGAATGTAGAATAATCAAAATGATACGATATCAATACCTCTTCTCTCCATTTGTTAATTGCATCAATAGCTTCTCTCATTTTTTTCAGCTGATCAATAATATCTGGTGGTACAGCTAGATATACATAATAAAATTAACAATTTCAGGGTAAAATCAGTGAATTTAATTTCTGCTGAAATTAAACTTAATAAATATAATAATCTATAAATTTATAATAAGTAATAACTTCTTTCTATAGAAGCTAATGATGAGCACTTTATTAGAGTTTGATGCAGTAATAAATCTAAAAATCATAATATGATGAAATAAATTAAAATAAAATAGAAAAATTATAACTTATAAAGACTAAACTCAATATACCTGGACGCTTTTTCAGCTCCTCTAAATCATCTAAGTTTGCTTTCGTAGGCATCTTGTCCTAGAATTAAAATGACATTTAAATTAGAAATATGAATACATTACCGACATATTGAAAACAGATTACAAATCCTAGAGAAATTTTCCCATTTTTTCACTTACCTCAAGCACTACTACTTTCTCTACCATGTCTTCGTGTTTGTCTCTTAGCTCTCCAACTTGTCTTAAAGCTTCCAGAGCATCCTCACTAGGGTAGACTGGTGTAGGTGTTGTTGGGGGTGGAGTGGGGGTAGGGGTGCGTGGTTTAGGTGTAGCTGTTCTGGGTCTTGATCTTGCATTCAGGGCTTCTTCTAGTTGTGGCCATTTAACAAAGATATCCAGGTCACCAATGTCGTCCTTTGTTGGGAGGTCGTCTACTTGACTTTTGAGTTTTTTCTAAGAATTTTAAATTTTTGGTTAAGGTCTTACAAATTGAAGCCTCTGGCTCTAAAAACAACCTACCATATTCAGTTATTTTGGTATTTTTATAAAATTATACAATAATTTAAACATGTTAAGTCTTACTAGCTCTTTGAGAAGGTCTTCTAATTTCTTTTTGTCTTCTGAATTATCTGCAAGCATGAAAAATTAGTGATTAGCTATAAATAAACAATAAATCACCTAAATATCTAACCTTGAATGACATTTTCTGTTAAATATTGCTAAAGTAATACTATTTTTTATGTATTTACCAACACTTTCCAAAGATGATAATCTTTGTTCTAAAGCACTGTTTTTCTTCTCAAGCTGAAAATCAAAGAATCACAAATTAGTACTATTATGAGGTTTTGCAAGGTTTTGTTATTTTCTATTGCTGGGCTTCAATCAGCTGATAAAAGTCTTTGAATGTCATTATCTGCTTCAAATGGTAGTCAAACACTGACAACCATGATATGTGCTGTCAGCCAGAAAGAATTTTATTGAAAGCTTGTGATTCAGATGATTAATATTCTGCACGAGACAGGAAATTATATTTAGTAAAGCCCAGCAATTAATGGAATATCCACAACTAAGATCTACAGTAGGAGAGCCATGCAGGCAGGTGCACTGATGCAAATGATATTGCTTTGATTTGTTATTTTACTATTAGTGAAATATCACCAAGATAAATCTAAATTAATCAGTTCCAAGAGTTAGAGTGCAAACAACTTATATCCGTGAAATACAAATTACTAAATAGCACAAAATAGTGCTAATTAAACAATAGAAAACAATAGAATTTGTACAAATTTGTGCAATTTTATTTTACCAAATGTTTCACAGATATACTGTTTGCACTCTATATAGGTATCGGCATAATTAGAGAATATAAGATAACAATACCACAGCAAGTCTCTTCTTTATTTCATCTATGTTTCCTGCCAGTTCTTTTATATCATTCACCTCAGACATCATACTGTCAAGCAAACTGCTTAACTGATCATTAAACAAAAGGAAAACAAATGAATTAGACACCATAATTAATAACAGTCAGCCCTACACTACATGACAGATAAAATGTACATAAGTCATTAAAAAAATTATATCTGCGATGTGTCCACATCCATGTCCCTTCAGTCTGTATTTATTTAATTTTTTTGAAAACAAAATTAAAAGATTTTATGGTAAAACTAGTCACAAAATGAATGACATTTTGGTGTACATCTAACACCATTATCAAGCTCAAAATAATATGGTAAAAAAGATGTTTGAGTTAACAATAAAATATGAATAAGTTATACAATTCCCCATAGGGTAGTTCAGATAAACAGTTTAGCCTTGATTGAGTTAAAAGAGCTTCATTTATTTCTATTTGTCACCAGAAAACAATGATGCGCTTCACCTGCATGATAACCCCTTTTTAAATAAATCTTTCACAATAGTTTTGATAATGAATGTAATTTCCCTTTTCAATCAGTAACAATTACAAGTTCCTCATATTTTGTGCACAGAGTCTATAAGGGACAAATTTGTCTCATCTTTTTGCCGATGTTGTCTTCTGTTGTTGTTGTCCCTTTAAAGGTTTCTTTGTGCATATGAAAACATATAGTCACAATTCAGACGATTTGCTATAAAGCTCCCAAAATGCGCAGTTCAGATAATAAATTCATACAAAAATATAGCCATGTGATAATGAAAAAGTGGACCGTGGCAAAATATAGATACCAGCAGCTTATTTATGAAGGAACTGCATGCAAACACACACAAATGTAGAATAAATATTTTCTTTTGGTCATATTTATTTTTAAAACTAATATATTTCATTCTTTGTTCCCATAAAAACGTTTTTCCTCTTGTTTTTTGAGGAAAAAATGTTCACCATCATGTAATTCTAAATATTATATCTCACTATGGCAACAATACTTCAACAGTATATGATGACATTGAAGTTTTAATAATAAATATAGCTTTATTTATTAAAAGCATGAAATAAATGTGACAGACAATGAGGAATATCCCCCTGGCTGTCTAGTTACAGACAATAACATAAACTTAGTTACCAGGATGAATTAAATTAACCTTGAAGTGAGGTTTAAACACAAGTTTCTGGAGTGAAATAAAAGTTCCAGAACTTTCTATTTTTTCCGTCTATTGAAGGAGCAGAGTAAAGTAAAAAATTGACCAATATGAATAATTAATTAACGGGATTTTCTTCACATAAAAAAAAGGCAGTTGAAACAAAATAATATTTGAAAACTTTAAGATCAAAGACTTAAATATTTCTACGAAAAAATATCGGGAAGTGAATTTCTTCTTAGTTAAAATTGAAACACTTATTAGAGAAATTTGAATCAGGAGTAAATCACGATTTTTATTTCTAAAAACTTGTATAAATAAGAACGAAAATAGCAGATCTCAAGCGAGATAGAAGCTCGTAATGTACCGGCGGTTATTTATTAAGTTTTGTCAGAAAACATCTTCCAATCTCTTATGACAAACATAGATTAATTCTGTGTAAACATGGACTTGTAATGTTACAAATATCGAGCATATAGAACAAGAATCTTGGCACCAAAGGCTGAATGTATACATGTCTCAACATCATGTACACTAACAGCCATGTTTGCTTCTGGAATTAGGGTTTGGAAACGAAAACCCGCTGGTTTTCCATTTATTACATGAAAATTATTCTCTTTTTTAAAGTTAACACGGTTTTTAGATTATAAGTGAGAAGGTAAATGCCAAAGCACTGATAATTACTACATACAAAAGACTGTAATCATAGTAACATACAAAGGAAAGTTTACCTTTTCGATGCCCATCTCGGTTGCTCCTAGTCGACGATTAATGTTTATAAACTGCCATATATCCCCAACTGGAGTTCGACCCTCTTTCTTTAGCTTGGCTCTCTGCAGAACTTCACTGTTACTCGGTAAATCGTCTAACATTTCGAGTTTTTTCTCGATTTCCGAGAGTTTGGATTCAAAATTTCCAAACTGGCCTGGCAGAATAGTTTTTTCGAAACCAGTAGTAACGCTACTAGGTTGTCCATCTTTAGTCTCTTGAGAATCTTTATCCGAAGCGGTCTTGTTATCACTCGTTACGCCGTCTACACTTGTTTTAACGATACCAAAGGCTGCTCGAAATTGCCCATCTTCTTTAAGTTCTATAGGTTTGTTGTCAATGGCTAGATGTTTCAAAATTTCACGCACAACACCATGTAAGATGTTGAAATTGACTGCACCAACTTCAGGCGTTCCGATCGCCAATCCCAAAAGATGCTGCAGCTCGACTTTGACCGACATTGTTCCTGTAATTTACCGAGTGTTGAAGAAAACTGACTTTTACAAAATCGTTCGAGAAGGTGGCAAGTTTATCGTGGCCATATTATACCATACTCGTGTTGCCACAGGCAACTATAGTTTGATAACTCATTTTTATGAATATATAAAAGCGGACACGAAACCCAATCAAGTGCAGAGATAAGTAACCAATCACATATCGCGCAAGTCAAGTATTAAAGTCACGCAATCGCAATACATTTTTTCCAGTTTTTATCGAACTTCTCTAGAATTTGTAATAAAGTCCAAATTTCTTATTTCTTGATTAATCTATTTCTTTATGATCACATATTGCAAAAATGAGAATTTGAAGAGAAGAAAGGATATTTCCTATTAAATTTTGCTTCTTGATGGGTGACGAAAGATGTCGATAGATATCGTGTCAAAAACGCGGGAAACTGATTACGAGCTCACTTCCTTGCAGTTCCTTGACTGGTCTTGACTAGCTGTAGTAGTTTGCCATAATGTCGGCAACTGAATCTGAGGAAGAGACTGAAAATCCACCGATGGAGGAAGCATTTTCAGAAGCACATCTTTATATTAAGAAAGTCCAAAGACTACTAGAGAATCAAGCAGTGAGGGTGAAGAAAGAGAAGGGAGCGTTTGACTCGGTGGCCAAGAAACTAAAGCACGTACACTTTTCCTCGACTGTGAAACTGAATGTTGGCGGTCAAATCTTCACTACAAGTCTGCAGACACTAACCAAAGATGCTGGTTCAATGCTACACGCCATGTTCTCTGGTCGTTTTGATACTAAACCAGCAGACGACGGTAGTTACTTCATCGATCGAGATGGCACGTGTTTTCGTTACATTCTGAACTACTTGAGGACGGGAAAACTCTTGCTACCAGACGATAGACTTGTGGGTAAAGAAGTACTAGAAGAAGCGAGTTTTTACCAGATTCAAGGCATCGTTGACAAGCTTAAGCCAAAGCCGTACATAGAGTCAGTGATTCTCTCGCAGGAATGGCGCGATTGGTTAGAAAAAGCTATTGGTACATCTTACGATGAATATAATCTAGTGTACCGTGCTTCTAAAAGTGGCTGGACCAGCACCAATTTCCATTCTCGCTGTGACAATAAAGGCCCTACTTTAGTGGTGGTGAAATCTGGCAATTACATATTTGGAGGATATACTGAAGAATCCTGGGATGGTAAGTAACTATACTAGTATTTTGAAATTTAGTGAAGGCACGATTTGTGTGAGGTGCATAGGTGTGGGTTGTAGGCTGGGTTTAACAGCAGTACAAATTTAAGGTTTTTGAATGGTCATAGCTATGCTTTGATTGGAAAACATGATTTAGTATTGTTTTTATGGAGGGTCATGAAATTATTCTGACAGAAGGAACAAGGAGGGACATGGTGGTATTTTTGAAAAGAATTGCTAAAAATACCCCAGCCACCACTCCCCCAAACGCCTTTCTTCACTCTTGTTATTTATTTTGGTTTGCATTGTGAATTCTTAACGAATTTGAGAAGGCAAAAAATGTTTTCCCCAGTGGGTTTGGAAATGGTGTTTATCCAAAGGATAATGAACCTATCAATGTTAAGCCCCAGGGAGGGGGCTGGGCAAGGGGTGGGGATTTGACATTTTTGTAAAAAAAAAAAAAAGTCAAAATCCACTCCCTTGGGACAACAATTGTGGTAAATTTAAGTCACGATTCTCTATTCTTAAAGTCAAAATTCTCCATTTAAGTCAAAATTCTCCATTTTTATCTGTCAAATCCCCACCCCTTGCCCCCCCCCCCCCCCCTCCCCAGCTTAACATTGATAGGTACATAAAGGTTCTTGTAATGAGAATAGTATTAATATTTTCTAAGCTTATAGGACAGTTTACGCCCTATATGATTGTAAATGACTTAGATCAGCTATTTAGCTATTGTAGATAAGCTAGTACCTGTACTTCATGTAAAAAATAAACTGATAGTTAAATATTTTAAAATATTCATAAGCTTATATGGTACGAAAAAAAATCGATTGATTGTTTTTCTTTGACTTATATTCTAGGCACAAATGTATACAAAAGAGATGGCACAGCTTTTCTGTTTAGCCTGGTTAATCCTGCAGATTTGCCAGCTAAGATGGAACCGAAGGATGATGGTCTAATACTGTGCAACAGTAGTTACGGGCCAACATTTGGAAAAGGAAATGACCTGCTAATTGTAAACAACCCAAACTCCAATAGTTGTTCATATACCCTTGGTACAACATATGAATGTCCTGCAGGTCAATCTGCGACAACGTTTCTAACTGGAAGTCAAAAGTTTACTGTGAATGAAATGGAAGTGTTTGAACACGTTATGCTGTGATAATCCCAAACAGTTTCAAGAAGTGTAAATGTGAAACAGTGGTAACTCAAAGATTTTGAAGTTCAAATAGTTAGAAGTAAATTTTGACAGTATAGTGTGCCAGATGGACACCAGAAACAAAGTTTCGGTTTGCCAATCTCATTTCTTCAACATTTCCATTTATTTCAGGACCTGTCTTATTTTTTTCCTTGGGGTGGGTGAGACACCTACGAAATTGTAAAAAAAAAACAGTCCCCCAAACTTTGAATAACTTATTCTTGTAGCATATGGTCTTTAAAGTGAATTGTAAAAATTTCAGTACCCTCATGTTTTGCACATCTTTCCTCTAGATGCATAATGATTAATCCCTTGACTGGTTGTTTCTTTTGCGGATCTCTGCATATTTAAAAATCAATAGACCCCTTGCAGCATGTCGAAATGTAGCTAAATTTGGAGGACAAAACAATGTTACCAATTCTTAGATTGAAATTCTTTTGTTTTGTGCAAGGGGTCAATCAGTGGCACGTTCATGTATAACAACCCTTGGTCTTTAATACTACTTTTCATGCAAATAAAATTCAGAATCAAAGGATCGTTCGAGAAGGTGGCAAGTTTATCGTGGCCATATTATACCATACTCGCGTTGCCACAGGCAACTATAGTTTGATAACTCATTTTTGTGAATGTAAAAGTAGCCATGAAACCCAATCAACTGCAGCTATAAGTAACCAATCACGTTTTGCCAAGGTCAGACATTATAGTCACGCAATCGCAATACATTTTTTCCGGATGGGACTTTTCCCAGAATTTGCCATATTACCTTTGTTGATTAATCTATTTCTTTATTATCGCATAGCATAAAAATGAGGAGAATAAAATATGTTTCCTAGTTTTTGGTTTTTGATAAGTGACGAAAGATATCACGTATTTTTTTTTTTAAAAGGCGGGAAAGTTTTGGTTATCTTATTTATCGGTAGGTCCTGGGGCCAACCCTTCGATACATCCAGACGGCAAACCACTTCTTGATAAGGTCACTAATCTATGCGAACAAGACAGTTACCTATAAGTCCAGTCGCAAACATGTCTTCTCAGTCAGAGTCTGAAGAGGAAAAAGAAGTGTTAGAAACAGATGCAGCCTTCCTAAAAGCACATTACTACATGGAGAAAGTTCAAAGCATTTTAGAGAAAGAATCACATCGTGTTAAACAAGAAAAGGAATCTTTCGAATCGGTGGCCAAAAAGCTGAAGCATGTCCACTTCTCTTCGACCGTAAAACTGAATGTTGGCGGTCAAATCTTCACTACAAGTCTGGAAACACTAAAAAAAGATGCTGGATCAATGCTTAACGCCATGTTCTCTGGTCGTTTTGATACCAAACCAGCAGAAGACGGTAGTTACTTCATAGATCGAGATGGCACGTGCTTTCGTTACATCCTGAACTACTTGAGGACGGGGAAACTAATACTACCAGAAGACAAAGTTTTGAAAAAGGAAGTGTTGGAAGAAGCGAGTTTTTACCAGATTCAAGGTATTATTGACAAGCTTAAGCCAAAGCCGTACATGGAGTCGGCGATTCTTTCGCAGGAATGGCGCGATTGGTTGGAAGAGGCTGTTGGTACAACATACGATGAATATAAACTTGTGTACCGTGCTTCTAGAAATGGCTGGGCCAGCACCAATTTCCATACTTGCTGTGATAATAAAGGCCCTACTCTAGTGGTGATGAAATATAGCAATTACATATTTGGAGGGTATACTGAAGAATCCTGGGATTGTAAGTAACTAACTTGTATTTTGAAATTTAGTGCGGAGTCGATATTTGCCCGGTTCTCAGTCACACTCTTCTGCGAACAGAGTCTCCTTTTACCTTCTTTTACCTCCCTTGTCGATCTATACCTCCGAACAATGTTTAATTCTATTTCTCAACCGGAGCTGAATTTCGGCATAAATTCGCAGGGTTCGAAATTCCCACGAGATAATTGGCTAAATGCGAGTTGAAAATTACAAATATCGAATGAAAAGAAATGAAACACTCATTTTCTAGCTACGAGTTCTTTTTAGAAAATAATGATGTGCAATGAAAAATAAAGTATTGCATTCAATCCATTAAAAAATTGATAGCCAATACCAGTTTATGCATGCAGATATTATAGAAATATTATTCATTAATCGCTCATTTGGCTTTCCTTCTTGGAGGATCTTTCACGACTAGTGTTTTTTTTGTGGGGGGGGGGGGGGGGGGGCGGGCGTATGACCTGTTGAATTTGCTAATAAGTTGTACACTCAAAGTTTCAGTGATTTCTTTATTTCTTTATAATAAATATTAGAACTTTCCAAAACGAAAAGTTGCTGTCTGCCATCTAGGTTACCTTTGAAAGGCCTTTGAATGACGTTCAGCTAGTTCACGTCTGGAGCTAGACGTTTTGTTTCGCAGGCACGTGTGACTGAGAACGACTGTAATGGGAGGGTCATCAGTTACATCGCAAACATCCTTGAATGGTCATACTTGTGTTTTTATAGGAACAAATGCTTTTTTATTGTTTTATGGAGGGGCAAGAAATTATTCAGGCAGAATCTGAGGGGACAAGAGGAGGGCCGTAGCGGTATCAATTGAAAAGAATTTATTTAAAGCCACACCTCTCCCTCTTCCCCAGGTTTAAGATAGAATAAAATTTCTTGTGACGAGAATCTTATAAATATCTCCTAAGCTTTTTGTTTTACTTATATTCTAGGTTCATGTGCATACAAAAGAGATGATGCAGCTTTTCTGTTTAGCCTGGTTAATCCTGCAGGTTTGCCAACCAAGATGAAAGGGATACAGGAGAACATGACCAATGCAATATATTGTAACAGCAGCTATGGACCAACATTTGGAGGAGGGAATGACCTACGCATTGCAAACAACCCAAATTCCACTACTTGTTCATATGCTATTGGTACAACATATGAATGTCCTACAGGCCAATCTGGGACAACATTTCTAACTGGAAGTCAAAATTTTACTGTGAGTGAAATAGAAGTGTTCGAACACGTGATGCTGGGATAATCCCAAACATTTCCGAGAAGTATTTTGCATGAATGTGAAACAGTAGTAACATAGATTTTGTTCAATATTTGTTTGCACGCAGGCATGAAGTTATTATTTGACTATGTGTCTTCTGCGAAATTTTTATTTAGATTTTGTTGTTCAAATAATTGTAGGTACATTTTTACAGTGTATATTGTGCCAGATGGACACCAGAAACAAAGTTTCAGTTTGCCAGTCTCATTTCTTCAACATTTTTCTTCATTTCAGGACCTGTCTCATTTTTTCTTGGGGATCAGCGTGAGACCCCTACCAAATTATAAAAACAAGACGTCCCCCAACCTTTGAATAACTTACTCCTTTAACCTATGGCCCTTAAAGTAAATTGCAAAAATTTCAGGTCCCTCATTTTTTACACATATTTCTTCTGGATGCATAATGATTGCTTCCTTGACTGGTTGTTTCCTTTGATCTCTGGATGTTTAATCAATCAGTGGCATGTCCATGCATAACAACCCTTAGTCTTTAATACTAATCTGCATTCAAATACAATTTAAGGTGTATTCGTATGGAAGACCGATTAATTGATGTTATAAAACAATTGTATTTTGTCACTACGACTGAATAAAAAATATTTGTTGACTTGATCTTTTACCCCATGGAAAATGGCCAATTTCAGTAGAAAACCCTCCAGGAATCTACAATTTTATTCTTTGTTCCCAACCTACCCCACTCAAGATTTTCCCAATGCCTTCTAACTGACCAATAGCCTATTGATTTCCTGGCCTCAATCCAAAACATACCCGGTTCAGATAGCAATGTCACGCAACAACACTGACAGCGTTAATAATCAGCATAAACTGTCTCGATTTTACTAGAAAGAAGAAATACTCCCCACGCTGTGGCTGACTTGAAGAAAGAAAGATCAGTGGAAGTTCAATTTCACTAGCCTTGTGCTACAATGTCTGATAGTTCGAGTGAAGAAAAAGGCGCAGTTTCTGACGACAATACTTTTGAAGTTGTTGGTTATCATGTTCAGAAAGTACAACTGATGTTGGAGCGTGAAGCCAATCGAATTCAACAAGAGAAGGAAGCATTTGACTCGGTGGCCAAGAAACTAAAGCACGTCCACTTCTCCTCGACCATTAAACTGAATGTTGGCGGTCAAATCTTCACTACAAGTCTGCAGACAATAACCAAAGATGCTGGTTCAATGCTTAACGCCATGTTCTCTGGTCGTTTTGAAACCAAACCTGCAGAAGACGGTAGTTACTTCATCGATCGAGATGGCACGTGCTTTCGTTACATCCTGAACTACTTGAGGACGGGGAAACTCTTACTACCAGATAACGAACTTGTAAAAAGAGAAGTTCTTGAAGAGGCGAAATTCTATCAGATTCAAGGCATTGTTGATCAACTTGATCCAGGGCCTTACAGTGACTCTGTGATTTTGTCTCCAAATCAACGTCGCTGGCTCGCAGATGTTCATGGTTGCGAAAGAGTGTTTAGTCGATGTACGTTGCTGTATCGCGCAACCAGAGATGGATGGAGTGCTTCAGCGTTTCACTCAAAATGCGACCCGTTTTTAGGTTCGACAATGGTGGTGATTAAAAGCAAGGAAGGCTACATTTTTGGGGGATACACTGAACGGAACTGGAGAGCGAAAAAAACAGGTAATAGAGAGTCTTAGATTGACGTTGTTTCTTCATAACCGCAAACCGCAAAATATCACGTGACCTAGGTCCTGCGGTCAGGTTAGACGTCTGCGGGTCGCTTTTTTACGGCGAGGGCAGGTTCTAGCAGTAAGGGAAATACGGGAAGGTTTTTAATATAACTTTAACTCAAGAAACCCACGTTTAAGGCTTGAATTAATGCTCTTACATTCTGTTCTTCTCAATATTTAAACAAACATGGCGGTTTTCAACAGGTGTATTGTGACTGAGCAGAAAGCTTTGACTTTAGTTATGTTCTATTTCATCGTGTTGTTATTAAGAAAACTTGTATTTCTGTGGCCGTGTTGTCCTTCATCATTCTCTCTTTCTTCGCATTGAAAGTGCGAACACTGACTAATCTAAAAGGTCTCAAAGTTCCAATGTCAAACTTCTAACTGCAAACGTCTAACCGCGGTTTGCAGTTCAGTTCGCGGAAAATCAAGAAAAAAAACGTCAATCTAAAACTCTAATAATTATTATTAAGTCTGGGTATTTGGAAACTTCAGCTTTGCCGGGCGGCGAAGTATTTGATACACTGAACTTCATCTGTATGTTTTTAACAATGAAGATAATGGTTCTAGGACATCACAAAAAGGTCTCCGACAGTGCCCTTACAATAGTAATTAATTAAGTAATAATATTGGTGATATTTTTTGTATTTTAGTTGTTGAAGATAAGGAGGAAGCTGTTAACAAGCTTGACTGGGAAGCATTTCTCTTTAGTCTTATTTCCCCTCGTGGTACCACACCCATCCAGTTACAGGTTAAGGAGAATGCAGATGAAGCAATATATTGCAGTAACACATGTGGACCAAGATTTGGCGGGAGTGGTAACACCGACGATGACTTGATCATACCTGGCTATCCCAACACTCAGCCATGTACAGTCGATCTTGGAGGTACTTTTGGTTACCCTGAAGACCTTTCTTCAGACTTTCTTACCGGTTGCGAGGAATTTACTGTCTCTGAAATGGAGGTGTTTGGACTTAGTTAAACCGGTTCAGATATGACTAACTACTAGTCATGCACTGGTGATATACCAATAAATAAATAACTGTATGACCGATGATTGAACCTTTTCCCTGAGGACTGACTTCCGTGTTTCATAAATATTCAATCTTCAAATCTTAACTAGATTTCGTTAATCAACCAGATACATAGAGTAGAAATAGAACTTTTTAATTTGGGGACCAGTCCCCCCACTCTCGAAAAATAATTTCGATATTCAGTTTTTAGCATGGAGACCATGGAGCTATCAAGCGAGCTCAATAGGACGCAAAACCTTTTAAGACGAGCCAAACATATTTTACGCGTACGGCGCAGATCATGTTGTCAAGATTTTTAAGACTAAGTTATTACTAGTCATACTTATCAGTAATGGAATTTACACCTAGCGTTTGTTCTTAAGAAAATCTAAATATGCCAACGAAGTGATGAGATTTAAAATTAGATAATTTTTAGAAGTCGAACGAAAAAACTTATTGGATTCGGTGTGCAGCAGCCAATTCGTCGCGCCGACGTCGCGCCACACAATTACTCACAGCTCACAACGAAACTATGTACACTTCCTTATATGGAGGGTAAACCAGTCAAACCTGTTTAGAACAAAAGAAATGACGCACTTCCGTAACAAACTCAAAACTCGTCTATGTTAGCCAACTTTGTTGGCAATTAATATTATGCACATAAATCTTATGATTTGTAAGATTATTATTATCATTATTATGTTCAATATAATTTTGAATAAAATTTTCGGGAATTATTCTGATCATGTCACGATCACACGCCACTCGCCAGGTTTCCCACAGTTCTTTGCGAGCGTTAATTTGCTAAAAATTTGCCCGGCTGACAAAGTCACATTCCTCGGTCGGTAAAATAAAACGGAAGTTTTTTCTCAGATCGAGATTAACTCAAGGTCATCCAATCCTTCAATTCAAGTTGCAGTAGTCTACAAAGTTTTGTCAGCCGATACAAAAGAATAAATAGGGTTTATTGACAATACTTTCGCACAATTCGGTGAATTACAGTATCACTAAAATCGCAAAAACTACTAATTAATAACAAATATTAAAAATATTGTCCGATATAATCAACACTTACTTAATGAAATTGTAAAACATTCTATAATACACACTCATTTCTACTACAAGTTTTTATTAAAAACAGCGACAGCACTAGGGAAAAAGCTTCTTCTAAACCTCTCAGTAAACATTTGAACATTGAATTTACATGTCTAGGAGCCCGAGTAACTGAAGAGGCAGAGATAAAAGAAATTCAAACTCATGATCATGACGGCTTCAAATCAGCATTTGAATTCTTTGAATGTATAAAGAAAGCTCGGGCCATTCTATAAGATTAAGCGCTTCAGCTCCGCAAGCGAAAGAAGTATTTGAATGATTTGCCGCCAAGAGATTGGAACGTGAGTATCCACTTCTCTTCGAAAGAATGTCGGCTGTCAAATCTTCACTTCAAGTCTTCAGATACCAAAACAAAGGGGTACCGGAGACGCCAAAAGAAAGAGAACGGGAGTTAGCCTGGTTGCATGGTAGGGTCACCTGCATGTAAACGACTTGCCAGGTGTAATTTTTAAATTTTTTGTGTCACACAGTTCATTCACAGCGGGCATCAATCTTATGGAAGCCACGTCATTTAACGTCTTGCTTTTTGTAATCTTCCAATATGCTCTTAATGTTTTACGTTGTTGCTTTGATTTTTATGCTGGCTGAATCTAAAGACGAAAACGAAACAAATCATTGTCCAAAAGACGAAACGCTGGACAAAGTGTATACCCTCTTTGGGGAAATTCAAGATATTCTGAAGCGTGAAACACTTCGAGTTCGTAAGGAGAAGGAAGCATTCGATTCAGTGGCCAAGAAACTAAAGCATGTCCACTTTTCCTCGACTGTTAAACTGAATGTTGGTGGCCAAATCTTCACTACAAGTCTGCAGACAATAACCAAAGATGCTGGGTCAATGCTGCACGCCATGTTCTCTGGTCGTTTTGATACTAAATCTGCAGAAGACGGTAGTTACTTCATCGATCGAGATGGCACGTGCTTTCGTTACATCCTGAACTACTTGAGGACGGAGAAGCTTTTGCTACCAGACGATAGACTTGTGCGTAAAGAAGTACTAGAAGAAGCTAGATTTTACCAGATTCAGGGAATTGTAGATGAGCTTGACCCAAAGCTTTATAACGACTCGATAATTTTGAATTGTGAGCAGGCTGACTGGTTGAAAACTATACATAGTAGCAAAGGAAAGAAGTTCGGAAAATGTACCTTGCTGTACCGTGCTTCGAGGGACGGATGGCGCTCCTCTAATTTCCATTCCAAGTGTGATTCTTTCAATGGACCTACCATGGTAGTGATCAACAGCACGGAAGGATACATCTTTGGAGGATATACAGAACAGAGTTGGTCAGGTATGAGGAACTGAAACAGTTACAAAACATCAACCTATAGTACTATAAACTGCATGGAGTGAAATCCTTTGCGGACTAAGGACACCAAGAAAAGTGCCCGTAATAAATTGTCTGTAGCAAAAAGTGTCGTGTCACTTTTTGCAGGTTTTTATTTTTATTTTGTAATTGTTTTGTTTTTCGCTTGTTTGTTTGTTTGGTTTTTGTATCTACGCTTTATCTTTTTTATTCAGGTCATCAGTGATATGTGACACACGAGACTGAAATGGTATTTTGAAAAACGTCAATAATTTATTAGAATTTATGGTACCGGGTGGTAGAGCCATGCATACTTTTTTACCCAGATGTCGTGACAATCACACGACGCTCACATGGTCTCACACGTTCTTTGCGCGCGCGGGAACGTCAAGTTGCTGAATTATTTGTCTCACAAAGTCACATTCCTTAGACGGTAAAATAAGACGGAAGTTTTTCTCAGACATTGCCTCAAGGTCACCTAATCCTTCAACTCAAGTCGCAGTAGTCCTGCAAGATTCGTACGCCGATGACTGACTTAGAAGCAAACGTTTTCATTGAAGACGATTTCTATCAGAGGGACAGCTTTGAAAATTGAAATCATTGAGTTAAAATGTCTGAGAACTCGAGCGAAGATGTAGAAGAAAAAGAAATTGAAACTCATGATCATGATGGCTTCGAAACAGCATTTGAATACATAAGGAAAGCTCAGGCAATCCTAGAAGAAGAAGCGCTTCGACTCCGCAAGGAGAAAGAAGCATTTGAATCATTCGCCAAGAGATTGGATCATGTCCACTTCTCTTCGACTGTTAAACTGAATGTTGGCGGTCAAATCTTCACTACAAGTCTGCAGACACTAACCAAAGATACTGGTTCAATGCTGCACGCCATGTTCTCTGGTCGTTTTGATACCAAACCAGCAGAAGACGGTAGTTACTTCATAGATCGAGATGGGACGTGCTTTCGTTACATCCTGAACTACTTGAGGACGGGGAAACTAATGCTCCAAGAAGACAAAGTTTTGAAAAAGGAAGTGTTGGAAGAAGCAAAATTTTACCAAATCCAAGGGATTATTGACAAGCTTAAACCAAGGCCCTACGAAGACTCAGGAATCCTGTCACAAGAACAGCGCACTTGGTTAAGTGAAGCTGTTGGGAAGCCATACGACATTTACAGCCTTATATACTGCGCCACGAAGAACGGCTGGGCAAGCAGCAATTTCCACACCTGCTGCGACAAGAAAGGTCCTACTTTAGTTGTGGTGAAATCTGGAACAAATATTTTTGGAGGGTACACCGAACAGAAGTGGGATTGTAAGTTCATGCTTTGATGTGTGCATATTTATGTTTTAGGGGGCTTTCATTTATTAGTGTATGGGGGTCACGTTATTTTCGGAATCTATAAAGGGGGGTTGTTACTAATTGTATGCAGCTTTACATGGGGT
This sequence comes from Anthopleura xanthogrammica, assembly GCA_964019055.1. Lineage (NCBI taxonomy): Eukaryota > Metazoa > Cnidaria > Anthozoa > Actiniaria > Actiniidae > Anthopleura > Anthopleura xanthogrammica. Next base: position 8,727,628 of record OZ025221.1, on the reverse strand, counting down.
TTGTAATAAACTGGACGGAATACAGGGGGTATAATAGTATTTATGCCAACCCAGGAAGGGGGGGGGGGGGGTTGGGTAATATTTGGAAAACGCAACTAGTGATTTTGCCGAACCCCCCTCCCCCAATACACTAATAAATGAAAGCCTCCTTAGTATAGAAGTGTACATTTTAATTCCCTCTCTTCTTCGTCCAACCAAATACCATTTACCATTATATTTAGTTGCACGGGATTCAAGTTATTTCTATTTAGCGCGGATCTTCATCTAAAGAAAAGGATAAAAACCAATCTTACTTTCATTTCTTTCCTTGTCTTTCTATCAACAGGTAGCAATAACTACAAAAGCGATAATACAGCTTTTCTGTTTAGCCTGGTTAATCCTGCAAGTTTGCCAACCAAAATGAAAATCAAGGAGAACATGACCAATGCGATACACTGTACAAGCAGCTATGGGGCAGCATTTGGAGGAGGGCCTGATTTGTGCATTATTAACAACCCAAGCAGCTACAATTCTTCAACTGTCCTTGGCTCTACATACGAGTGTCCACCAGGCCAGCCTGGGACGACCTTTTTCACTGGAAGCCAGAATTTTCTTGTAAATGAAATAGAAGTATTTGAGCACCAGACCTTGGGATAATCTCTGGAGCTCGAGAAGCCATGTGCTGATGCTATGGGCAAAGAATTTGACAGTTTAGGATGAGGGATTCAGCAGACTTGGGTGATGCTGTTATTGAACTTGATGGTGAAGTTCATGGTGATAATCATTGATTGATTAATTAAATTAGCTAAAATTGACGGAATCAGACTTTATCAGTTTTACAATGTTTGGGATCCTCCAAATTATCTCTGTTGTATTACAACTACAATTTGTTGATCATGTTGATGATGATTATGACGATGACGGAATAAATGATCAGGCACTTAAATAATCCGACTTTAATTTACAATGTTTACAGCGCGACGCGCAAAAGTATGACCACATTTAATGTATTCGCATACTTCTATGCACGGGATTTTGTACGTTAAACAGACACATTTGATGCCAAGCTGTCTGGTTTTACCAAATAAGGCTTGTAAAAACTCGTTTGGCAGCAAAAAGCCCGTGCTTAGAAGTATGCGAATATATTAAAAGTGGTCATACTTTTGTGCGTCGCGCTGTAGGATCCTATAAATTATCCCTATTGCACTGATTACAATTACAATTTGTAATCTGTAATATATGTTCAGACAAGAGAGAATATGCCCCCCCTTAGATCCTGGGTCCTCGCTACGCCCCTGATCTTAGGGTCACAATATCTTCATGTAAACGACTTCACAGATCTTGATTTATTTCAGCCTGATCTCACCCCCGCGGCCAGCTGCATATATTCTTAAATCTTCCACTCCTGTTAAGTTTTTTTCAGTTCCAAAAACTTACGAGTAGTATACTTGTATAGCTAATCTTTTAACTGGAATAACATTCACTCTCTCAACTCCCTCCATCACTATTTAGATCTCCAAAAGTTCGAAAACTGCTGATTTGTCAAAAATGAGTAAATAAACGTTCAGTTATACATACAAGATGTGTTTCACGCAGTTCAGATACATCCGGTGTCAGTCTTACGGAAGCAACGTCAACGTCACTTACTTTTTGCACTGACATTATTCCATCGTGATTTTATTGTTACTTTCTTGCTTTCAATCTCAAATAAGTAAACAAAACGGCGCGAGTCACGCAGTCCAGTCACAGCCAGCATAACGTGAACGTCACTTGCTTTTTGCACTAAAATTCTTCGAGCTTCCGTCATGATTTTATTGTGTTACTTTCTTGCTTTGAATCTCAGACAAGTAAACAAAACGGGAGTCACGCAGTCCAGTATCAGCAATGACGTTACTTACGGAAGCAACGTCACTCGTAATTAATAATACGTTCTGCTCTTTGACCGACATTCTTCCACCATGTTTTTACTGTGTTACTTTCTTGCTTTGATTCTTATCGGTATCTCCGCTGAATCTAAAGACAAAAAAACAAAACACTGTCGGAAGGACGAAGCACTGGGAAATGTTGATTGTCTCTTTGGAGAAATTCAAGGTATTCTGAAGCGTGAAAAACTCCGAATTCGAAAGGAGAAGGAAGCTTTCGATTCAGTGGCCAAAAAGCTGAAGAACGTCCACTTCTGTTCAGCCGTAAAGCTGAATGTTGGCGGTCAAATCTTCACTACGAGTCTGGAGACACTAAAAAAAGATGCTGGGTCAATGCTGCACGCCATGTTCTCTGGTCGTTTTGATACCAAACCAGCAGAAGACGGTAGTTACTTCATCGATCGAGATGGCACGTGCTTTCGTTACATCTTGAACTACTTGAGGACGGGAAAGCTGAGTTTGCCTGATGACAAACCGATACGAAAAGATGTGCTAGAAGAAGCGAGGTTTTACGAAATACAAGGCATTATTGACAAACTTTGTCCTAAGCCTTACAGCGAGTCGGTGATTTTGTCTGCTAATCAGGCAAAGTGGCTGGCCGATGTTCATGGTAATACTAGGCTGTTTAATGGGTTTAGCCTGATATACCGTGCTACGAGGGACGGATGGAGATCCTCTAATTTCCATTCCAAATGTGATTCTTTCAATGGACCTACCATGGTAGTGATCAAGAGCACAGGAGGATACATCTTTGGAGGATACACCGAACAGAGCTGGTCACAGTCAGTTCAATACAATAGTAAGTAATAACGCCCACCCCACAGCTGCCCCCAACCATCCACCCCTCCTAACGGCTACGCAGGCCGTAAGGATAGCACCGAAGGCGTGATCAGCAAGAAGCTGGCCCCTCTCGTATCATTATTCTCATTATTTTTTATTTTAGTACCGTACATGACTTAAAAGTCGTTTAACTCTCCGGTTTTCTTCCACCAAATGCTCTTTATTCCATGAATGGCACGAGGGGGAACCCAACCCCCTCTGGGCGGCTACAAAGGCTATGTTACGGCCCTGAGAGAAATTCCCCCTAGAAATTTAATCAATATGAAGTTCAAGCACAACTGATGGGTTTTTTTCTCTAGGTCACAACTCTTACAAGTCTGATCCCTCAGCATTTTTGTTTAGCCTTGTTAACCCCGGAGGCTCAACACAGGTCAAAATGAAGCTGCGTTATCGGGATGAGCAAAATTCTATATACTGCAATAACGAGTATGGACCAACGTTTGGCGGAATCAGTGAGGACAGGCATAATCCCCATAAGAGGGCAAAGATCGAAGGAGAATATTCTTCATTCACTAGACACGACTTGTTTATCAGTGATAGCCCGCATTCTAGTCAATGTTCTGTAAATATTGGACAAGCGTATGAGCTTCCTGAAGGACAGTCAACTTCTTTCCTGACTGGAAGCCAGTACTTCAATGTTGCTGAAATGGAAGTTTATGGACTTGGACAAAATCGGGATTTAGATTACTGTGACTAAATACTCGTTGAGGTTACTTAGGGACCGTTCATTTGTTATCGGGGGAAGAGGGGGGGGGGGATTCGCTTGGTTACCCATACAAGAAATCTGCCCCCCCCTCCTTGTCCGTTGTTGCATAAAAAATAGCCAAAATTTAATCCATCATAGTACGCACAACCACCACCATCACCCTGTCGACCATACACCGGTTTGTAAATCATGAATAAAGCCCTGTTTATTGTAAAAGTGCTGCATGTGCATTCGTAGATTTTCCTATTTCGAATCGAACTATTTTGTGTAGTGGCCACAAAAGTCTCAGTTTCCATCGGCTTCTTCACAGGGAGCCCACAGCCACTGGTAGAATCAGTGATTAGAATAAAATCTATGATGCGTAAATGTACGTGCAAGCTCCCGCACGAGCTTGGCGCCTGATTGGTTGCAGTTCAAGTCTGAATATATTATCAGCTGCTAACGTTGCTAGCGTAGAATATAATGACAAGGGATGAAACTTCAAGAATTTTTCGTTCTATCTGCGCCTCGAGTAAGGGGGGACGGAAGCGGAAATGACCACTATCACTGGAAATGAGCGTCTTCCGTTTAAAGCTTTGGAAGATAGTAGTAACAATGAAATTCCTTCAAGTTATTATAGATACAGAAAAAAATTATTATAGATGCAGGAAAATCATCGATTTTGATGACTACCTGTCAAATTTAGAAGACTTCATTTCACTTCCGTCCCCCCTTACTCGAGGCGCAGATAGAACGAAAACAAGCTTTTAATTTGTTGCAATTTTTTCAAGACATAGGTCCATGCTGATTTTTTCTGTCCACACAGAACGTTAGACAAACTTTCCAAGCATCGGGATTTTGAGTTTTAAAGCTTAAAAAACATTCCACGAATTTTTTAAAGCAATTTTATTCGAGGGGTCCGTTTTAAGTTTCATCCCTTGTCATTATATTCTACGCTAGCAACGTTAGCAGCTGATAATTTATTCAGACTTGAAGCTCGTGCGGGAGCTAGCACGTGCATTTGCGCATGATAGATTTTATTCTAATCACTGGTTCTACCAATGGCTGTGGGCTCCCTGTGGCTTTTTCATAAGATAGTTTACATGAACAGTTGCATTGCGAGGAAGAAGGGGAGTTCAGTGATCTCGGCACCGAAAATTCATGCGGGATTCCTGTGGATATGGCGGGAAAATGAACGCCGCTGATCAACAAAATAATTGCATTACCCGACATTGGTCTGTAACGCTGACCTCGATCCCATGCAATAATTCCAAAAAACTTATCGATTGGGCGTGTATTCGGTTGTGAGCTGCTTCGTAAATAAACATTGTTTGTAAAAGGTTCTCGGATCGAATTCTACTCAGTGCTTAACCGAATATGTCTCGTGAATCCAGCGAGGACGAAGTAGAACAGCTGCCAAGCGACGAGGCATTTGAAAAAGTGGAAGTGCGAGTACAAGAAATCCAAGACCTTCTGAAGCACGAAGCACTTCGAGTTCGCAAGGAAAAGGAAGCATTCGATTCAGTGGCCAAGAAACTAAAGCATGTCCACTTCTCCTCGACCGTAAAACTGAATGTTGGTGGTCAAATCTTCACTACAAGTCTGCAGACAATAACCAAAGATGCTGGTTCAATGCTGCACGCCATGTTTTCTGGTCGTTTTGATACCAAACCAGCAGAAGACGGTAGTTACTTCATCGATCGAGATGGCACGTGCTTTCGTTATATCCTGAACTACTTGAGGACGGGAAAACTCTTGCTACCAGACGATAGACTTGTGCTTAAAGAAGTACTAGAAGAAGCGAGATTTTACCAAATTCAAGGAATTGTGGATGAGCTTGATCCACCAAAACCAGTGTTTTACGGCGACTCTAAGATCTTGGCTGCCGATCAAGCGAAATGGCTGGTATCTATAAGGAAGTTAAGTAAAAGTAACCTTTTGTACCGTGCTTCGAGGGACGGATGGAGCTCCTCTAATTTCCATTCCAAGTGTGATTCTTTCAATGGACCTACCATGGTAGTGATCAAGAGCACAGGAGGATACATCTTTGGAGGATATACTGAACAGAGTTGGTCAGGTAAATCACATATGTCACACAATAAACATTAAGAGAAAAATACATATATAGAAGATGTGCTTTATTTTCTGGTATCCATGAGTCTCTATGCCTGCGAGGCAGAGTATACTAGAAAATACGAGTGACAATTAGATATTCCATCAAGCCGCGAGGATCGAATACCTTATTATAGGAAATTAACGCTCCACGTTAATTTTCACGATATCAATTTCTAGTAATTACTCGTGCCCAGGCCGTAGGCCGAAGGCACGAGTCATAAAATGCGTTGGTTTTTTACTGGGTTACCTGTGGTAAACCAGTCATAAAATACCTTCGTTTTTTTTTCTTTCTGATTCCTTCGCGACAAAATGGCAAAGTTGCGCAATACTACCCAGAGGGTCATTGCGGCCTTACCCAACAGTCCTTAGTGGGCATCTGATACAGGGTTCCTGTCTATAGTCCAACAATTAGCATGTGCCAACTGTCAATCAATGTCACTACGTTGCCAACTAATTAAGAGAGGGCGGAGCTAGCGTATCACGTGACATAAATTAATGTCTACGCATGCTCTATTTCGTTGACTGCTGTAATTAAAGAGTGAGCCGAGTCAGAAATTTTAATTTATTCGTAAACAAGGATAATTCTAATCTTAAGAATTTGCATTGCTCACGGCAACTCCGCTAACTTTGATTAACTACTCGTGCTTTGACTCAGCTATCTAAAGCAGTATTATCTGTAGTACCAGTACAAAAAGTAAAAGCTAGCCGTGGCCGATATTTAATTCTTGTATTAAAGAATTTCTACGCGCTCCAAGCTAACTCAAACCGATGGGACGTCCTGACTTCATTCGAGTTTTACCGACCCGATTCTCGGATGCTATATTTAATGGTTGACTCAACAAGACTACTACAAATAAACATGAGGTACAACGAAGTTTATTTGGGCTTTCATTTTGATATTAAGAACTGAAGAGTAATGAGAAATATTGTTAAATCGAACGCATGGATTTTGACTCTCAGATCGATCTCTTATATAAAAGTCATTCAACTCGCGACTCACTCGTTAAACATTTACGAACTGTCGATTGATTTACAAATATATACGAAAATAGAAAATTGTAAGATGTAAAGCAATTCTGAGGGTAGTTTTGAGCAATTATTTGCTCGTCTTACCGTTCTAAACGAAGGATTCATGTGGTAAACAAATAATGCTGACCTCAAGCAAACATGTCTCCGTCAGCTCGCTTTGCCGACTTTCCGTCTGCGACTTAATTACGTATGATAAAACTCGGACTGGAATCGGAATTAAGGATATGGAAGTTGGACTTCACCAAAATGGGTATTTTCGATGATTTAGTTTTTGATTTAACTTTTTTTTCCAAAATGGCTTTCACTGTACATTTATAGTAGGCAGTCTCTCACTGTCTTTTGAAAAACGACGAAAAAAGAAAACGAGTGCCTCGACAGTACGATACATCAGAAACATTAAAAACCAAATTACAGTCAGCTTATTTTATAATTGATCACTCTTTTTCCACAAAGGGTGGGTCAAGGGCACCCTAGGACCCCTCCCCCTGCCCCTGTCCCTGGTCTCACCCGGTCCAGGTAACCCAGTCTACCCTGCCCGCAGGGTCTTGTTTTTTTTCTGTCTTCAACGCTAGAAAATGACGATGTTGCGCAACAATATCACGTGATCCTTAGAGCCTTCGGTAATGAGGCTTTCGATTGGTTAGGCTTGGGATCCATGGTAACACATCCGGTTATGTCTCGATTATGTGATTGACGTTGTCAAATCGTTGAAGGACAGGATCACATGACCAACCACGAGGTTTTCGTGTGGTCGTGTTTGGAAACACGACTCTTCGTTTTTCGACGGCCATTTTGGAAGCGAAAGGATGCAAGCTGTGGACATAAATGCTGAGATTCTTACACTCTTCACTCGTCAGAGTGTTAAGGTTAAAGGAAAAGACGAGGAGATCTCTGAGCTAGAGATCGCTACCCCTTCCATTCGTGAGGGAGCTGTAAAAGCAGCGAAAAACGAAGAGACCAACATTGCGATGGTCGCCACCCCTTCCATTCGTGAGGGAGCTCTCCCAGGAGCAGCTGTCCGAGTGACAGTAAATAACGAAGAGACCCGCCGAAGTAATAGGGTCAACACCTCTTCCATTCGTGAGGGAGCTCTCCCAGGAGCAGCTGTCCGAGTGACAGTAAATAACGAAGAGACCCGCCGAAGTATTAGGGTCAAAACCCCTTCCATTCGTGAGGGAGCTCTCCCAGGAGCAGCTGTCCGAGAGACAGTAAATAACGAAAAGACCCGCCGAAGTAACAGGGTCCTCACCCCTCCCATCCGCGAGGGAACTGCCCCGGCAGATAATAGCGGAGAGACCACAAGTGAGGTCGAAAAGCCAAACTTATATGAGAAACCAAAGTTATATGAAAACACCAGCTATAAAACTAACCAATTAAATCGATCATTGTGTAAACATTCAAATCTACAGGAAGACGCCATGTTGGATTCACATGTGAAGGAAACTATCCACTTCCAAAACAGTATACAAAGCCATGGTATTGAATTAATGAACACAAAGATTAATCTTATCTTTCTTTTTATTGCTCTTTTATTGATTATCTTATTTAATAAATGGATCATTCTGGATACTGTATTTTCCGTCTATAATGTTATGATATTAGCGAGTGTTTACGCTACTTTTCTGGGTGTTAATTTCTGTATCAACTTGTTGATGTCTTCGACACAAGATGCATTCGATGAATGTGATATATTTGACAAAGCCATACAGTTATCTGTTATTGTACATGATAATAATGAGCCAATTTCAATAAAGAACTGTAGATCACGATATGAGAAGTTTGTTCATTTGAGTCGCCACACTCGTACACGTGCTGTTCGTATTCGTGATAGAGACCCAGCAGAATACCCCTGAGAAAGATTACAAGCATTTTGCATAAATCTAGAAACGTCAGACGTATGCTGCCAAAATACATAAAGAAAAATATACCAAGCTCTTCCCGTATGCATATTTTTGTTAGCAAGAGTAGGGCACATAATGTTAGAAGTAGACAAAAAGGGAAAAGAATGAAATACCTTCTATCATCCAAAAGAATGCATCGTAAGTTTAGCAAACATAGAATCAAACTGAAAACTAATTATTATCCTGATCAATTAATGAAAAGTACCAGGGCAAACCAGTCAAATGCTTGCAGTAAGTGTCATTCAGTACCGAGTGTTTATAAAAATGTGAATCACAGGATAAATCATTGCAAGTTCAATCTGTCTAAGGATGTGGAGACAAACCCTGGTCCTCCCATTGATCCTACAAAAACAATCCAGGCTCCTTACAGTCAAGACAATGTGTTATTGTTCAGCTCAAATGCAGGTACACAGTGTGTGGCTATGTCCCTTATGTCCCTCGTATACAACCACAAGAATGGTATCACTTCCTCAATGGACTTGGTTAATATCATGAATATAGGTAATGAACTGTATTCTGGTTTATCTCGACTATCCAGACAATCCTATTTACTGCTCACAGAAGTACCTGAAATGATTACAGTGTGCAATACTAATTATCAACTTCAATATAGTCCAAGCTATACTGGTGCTATATGTGATAGTTGTGCTGTAGAAGATTTCAATTATTGCATGCCATTAGAGAATTCCATACAGGCTTTGCTTCAACAAAATTATAATTCCTTTTTCTTAACCATTCTAAGTACTACTGTGGCTATTTACTGTACTACTGATGGGAAGTTCAAAATATTTGATTCTCATGCAAGAGACTTATTTGGTATGCCCCATCCTCAGGGAAAGTGTGTATTATTAGAGGTAGACACCTTAAATCAGCTGATAACCTATTTTCAATATGTTTATCAAAGTCCAGATGTTTTATTTGAAATTAAAGGTGTCCATATTGCTGAAATGCTATGTGATAGGGTAGAAGTTCTTGACCAACAGAGCAACATCCATGAAAGAAGCTGTAATACAGATACTAACACTGTGAGCAGAAATATTCTTTGGAATGCTGTTGTGCCATATCTTTTTATTCTATTTGTTTCTCCATGATCAAGTCTTGTGGATATTGGAATGTGCAAACTTTAGAGGCAATTGTTGATCATGCAAGCATATTTTATAGAGAAAAACTCTATATCAATAACCAGGACCTCACTATCAATGATTTCCCAAGTACACTACAAATATATGATGCAGATATTAGCATTGCATTTAATCTGGAGAAGCAAGGAAGACTATGTTGTACCTCTTTTGCTAGCAAGTTAGTATTGCAGAACTTAATCAAAGACAATACAAAGCATAATACTGGGTTTTTAATGTGGATATCCAATTATTGCATAAGTTGCATTTTTGAGCATAAGGTAAAGGGGAAGACAAACACTGTGAAATATTACCTTGTAGCATTAAACCCTGATGCAAAGCTTAACATATCCCAAGGTTTGAACAACTTAGATTCTCTTAGTCAGTCATTATTGGATATCATAAAGAAGGAATTTCACTCCAGAGACAAAGAATATTGTATCAAATTTCTATGCTGTTCAAGTAATATTTCAAATGCTACAAGACAAAAGGTTATGGCCAAACATAAGTCCAATGGTCAAAAAAGACTAAATCTAAAAAGGCAACAACAAAATTATGCACAAATGGAACCTGCTATTAAAAAAAAGTGTTTGATTGATCAATGCAAAAAGTATAAAAGTATGGATCCTTTGGAAAAAGAAAAACTATTGGAAAAAAAAAAGGGAATGGCACAATAAGGGGTATAGGTCACTTAGTTCTACTTCAAGCTAATTTGGGGGGAGGGGGGATTATCATCCTTTTAACTTGCACCCCACCTATTTAGTATAATAGGTGGGGAGGATCATAAGTTTAGTTTTGGAATGACTGGGCAAGATCAAACATTTTTAAGGAAACATTTTTTCTAAATTCTCCAGCCCTCTTACCCTCTAATATTCCCTTCCTTATTATGCAGTTTTCATTTGATTTTATAGAATAACTATTTCAATCAAGTGGTGTATCAATCCTATTTTAAAGCAAATCAAATTAAGTTGACTACCCGAAACAAGAGTGCATAAAAATGTCTATACCACATGCCACATAAAAATACTATATTGGAATGAAAAAGTGAATTATTACATACATTGAACCATTTTTTTTTCTGAGCTTCTTTACCAAGTTCATTGCGGGACATGTTATAATCCAAAATTTGCACTATTGTTAATGAAAAAAAGTGTGTTGTTACTTGCAACACATTTTTTCCACGAATGTAAAAATTTCAGTCCCACAAAAATAAGTAATGCATATAGGTAAATATTACTTTATTCCTTTTTTTCCTTCTTCCCTCTTCATTTTTTGGTCGACGGAGGGGTCATTTAAAGACTACCACCTCACACGTGAAAACTCATGAAAACGAAGGGGGCCAGCTTCAGTCGTCCGCATCCGGAAAAAGCCCTTTTTATCGATGCGATGGAATTCGTTTTCATATCATTTCTTATGATTACAGAATTTACTTGCAACGCCCTTGAGCTTTTTCTGTATACGGAGTTGTCAACAATGCAAGAAGCGAGTGAGAAAGCCACTACACCACCCAATCGTAACCCCCCCCCCCCCCCATTCTCTACCGTACCAAGCTCCACACAGCAACAGAAGCACCAAGGGCACGAGTTCACCCTGGCCACAGGGTCTAGTTTTATCTTTAATCTACTTTTGAACTAGACGCTCTTGGAGCGTTCACTGGGTTGCCTGTGCAAGAGCTCGCCCACTCGCCAATTCTATATACTCTTTATTATTTCACACCAAAGTGTTCCTTTTGGGTTCAAAGTCCCCCTTTATTAAAAACATTGTAAATTCTAGTAAGACATTAGTGTTGCGTTACTGACTTGTCAACGCGTATTAGATTTCTACTTGACCTACTAGAGTACCTTTCAAGACTAGCTGATGAAATAAACATATCTATTTCAGTATCGAAACTGTTCACTGCAAAACAAACGTTTTATCAATGTAAATACTCTTAGCCAAAATGTGTTTAACTGGTAATTTGTTTTTCCCTCGGTTTTTGTTTTCTGTATTTTCATAAATGGAAATATTCAACAAGGAGTCTTGGCAGTTCGCTTTCTTGTAGATCACTATCAACTCGTCTGACTTCTACAAGTTCTTGGAGTCAGCTTTCATCAAAGCTTTGTTTGTCACTTGTTTTGTAGTTTGTCTCTCGTTCTGTAGTTTGTCTCAGTATATCTTTTTTGTATCTGAGATCTGGCAAGATCTAGCTTGATCATAGCTAGGTAGTTTATAGATTCTCTTAGTCTATTTTGACTAGTTTGTCTAGCTCATCATGAGATTCTCAAAGATAGCTCATAGATTCTCAGACTTCTGTCTTTGAGTACGTAGACTAAACTGTTCCAAAATCGCTCAATAACATCTTTTAGTGTGGGTCTACCACGTACGGCGCGTGCCGCATTTGTAAGTAGTTTAAGCATGAGAGTAAATGGTTTGAACCCAGGTGTAGTAGTTGAGTGAGTAATGTGTTTAAGCATACCGTTTAAAAAGCTAAAGACAATGATAGGCCACGGACCTTGAACGAATGAATTAATGGCAACCAAACACCGAAAGCTATAAGTACCTCGTACTCGATATCATGTGGCAAATTCTATTAAATTGTCGATCATATTTGTACACAAATACATAACACAACTTCATTGGACAGACTATTGCTATGGTTACAAGTTCTCGACCAATCATGACGTGTGACGTCACAATAGACAGTATAGTCTACCTGACGCCCGAAAAACGGCCCTCATTTTAAGACTGGTTTGCCACCATGGCAACCCAGTAAAAATTATTTATTTTAAAACTGAACATTACAGCTAGTCACTTAATAACAACAACATTTCAGTTTTGTCGGATATTATATTTTCGTTTTTCATTCTATACGAGCTCTTCATTTCACTTTCAGATGAGTAATCTTTGTTTCCATCGTGTTAATTTCATTTAAATGGAAATTTTGGGTTGTCTTTCGTGTTAATTTTCTTCAGTTGGAAGTATTTTTGCCCTCAATTCGCGTTAATTTAAGTCACGCTAATTTCTAATACTTTAATTTCGTGGAGCGTTAATTTCCTATAATAAGGTAGTCTCCTTCGCATCCGTCAGTAGTTTCGGTCTGCAAAGGAGACTAAGGATCAAAACTGACAAATTTTCTTTTTCTATTTTCCAGTTTCTGGAAATTTCAAGACCGACCACTCTGCCTTCCTGTTCAGTATTGTCAACCCTGGAGGTACATCACCCGTACAAATGAAAGTGTTCCAGTATCAAGAAAATGCGATATATTGCAACAATGGTTATGGACCGACGTTTGGTGGGAACCACGACCTGCACATCTGTAATAACCCTAATTCCAATACTTGTTCTGTTAATATTGGTTATTGTTATTCTCCTCCTTCAGGTCAGTCATCAAACTTCCTAACCGGTAGCGCAAGTTTTAATGTTGCTGAGATGGAGGTCTATGGACTTCAGAAGTAGACTGATTTTCAAAGAAACTTAATGTGTGAGTTTTTGCTTTGACTTTTTATAAGAAATAGTGGTTTGAGACGCCATATAAAACACATAAAAGAATTTTTCATCATCTAGCCTCGAAATTGATTCTTAAAAAGCTCGGCATCGCCTGCATGGTTTCGTTAGAAATACCCTTTCTCGTGTTTGTAATGTTAGTTAAAATAGGGAATCTACCAGATGTCATAAAGCCCGTAAAGACAGCATTATTTTAGATGTTGGCGGACTAACTCCAGGCTGCGCATGTGCATGGGAGTCGAATGACTCCATCTTCTTCTTTCTCGGCCTCAGTACCACAGGGATCCCAATAGCAGAAACAGACAAAGAAAGAGATATAGCAGTTAGCATGACTGTAAAAGGTTGTTACAAGTCTACCTTCTTCAAGGTCACATTAAACTGAGATGTAAACGTAGCAATATTTTTTTCACCTTAATTCAAAGAGTAAGGTTTTTGTGATCACCAAACACTCGCTAACTTACTCACTGAACCGGTACTGAACCCTGTGGGTACATCCCCTGTCCAAATGAAGGTATTCAGGAACCAGCAGAACGCAATATATTGCAATAACAACTATGGACCTACATTCGGTAGCCTCCTGCGCAGCCGCTGTGAGGCGCTTCCGGTTCCCGTCATTCCCCCACTAGCGTCTGCTTCAACTGGAACAACATTCCTTTCTATGAATTTGGCCAATCAGAGAGAGCCCCACAAAAAACTTGTGGGTACGACCTTGACCTTGGCCGTCTTTCCCTAGAGAATGAACGTATGGATGACTATTTCAGCAAAGTAAGCCAGGATTTTTGTATAAATAAGTTCAAAATTCATCAGAAGAAAGTCATAGATGCCGTACTTTTAGAAAATAAAGACGTTTTTGAGGGCGTTTTTGTGAATCTTTCCTACTTGATGATATTGATTATCCTCGTCATTGAAATATTAATTTACTATAGGAATCAAGCTCATTTAAAAGTATTAAAATTACTGAGCTACAATGTACAAGTAAATAAATCCTACGGGCTGTCTCTGTTCTACTATTCCTCGGTCCATCACAATATAATGTAGGACTAAATGTTAATATATTTGAACTTTTCACGAGTACTTTTATGAATACTAAACACACCGCATTACGAGAAGTCTACTCTCGATTACAGAGTTTAAATCACTAATTCCTTCGGTTAGAGTTAAATCACTAAACCTGTGAAATAGATATTAGACTAATACACTTTAGTAGACCCTAATTTCATTGTATATTTGACTATCTAGCAATTATTATCTCACGGGTTTAGCGACTTCACTAGCAGCAACGGCTACTCAAAATAGAAAATTTGCATATCACCTTGCGATTTGATTGGCTAATAGAAAACAATGTAGAAAGGAATGTTGTTCCAGTTGGAGCAGACGCTAGTGGGGGAATGACGGGAACCGGAAGCGCCTCACAGCGGCTGCGCAGGAGGCTAACATTCGGCGGAAACCACGATTTGTTTATTAGTAAAAACCCTCAGTGAAATGAATGTAATGTCAATATCGGTCATACATTCGAGCTCCCTACCGGTCAGTCAGCAACAAACTTCCTATCTGGTGGTCAGTACTTTGATATCGCTGAGATGGAGGTGTCCATGAAAATTAGTGATATGCAATTTGATAACCTAGTTAGGTCACATGACACTGAACTCCACTCAGTTCCAGCCAATATTGCTAATTAATTCTGTTGTGTTTCTATATCTGTATTCAAAATGTACCTAATATAGACTATTATGCAACTTTGTTCCTTGTTACAGTGCGAATCGAAAAACCGTTGGCACCTAGAAATATTCCAGGAATGTTCTATTGTTCTTTGGCCAATCAGAAATGACTCCTTAACCACAAGATGATGGAAAGATAGAGTGATTGCAATAAACCCGTTCAACAATTACTAGACTAATACACACTATTAATCACAAGTACTAGCTAATAGACTCTAAGTAGACTACAAATAGTCTAAAACAAAAATTATTAAACAGACAACAAATGAATGTAGTCTATACATGTTTATTGACATTTATATGTATTTCAATTTTTAAGTCGGATAACTGGAAAGATTGTAGGAGGCAAAACGGCAAAGCTTTAGTTCAATCTTTTACACGGAATGAATTACTTATTTACAGTTTAAAATTTGTAAAGCAAATGACTCGTAGTAAAAATATTGTTTTTCAGTAGAATGAGACCATTATTTCGTCTTGCTAAATTTAACCAATAAAGTTGTAGTCTTCACACATGAGCTAGTTACACTAGGCTAATAAGCGCTAGCAGATAGTCGTAGACTTTGACTAACAGATTTTGTTGAACGGGTTTATTGTAATCACTCTAACAAATAACGCTTCTGATTGGTTAAGAAACATTCTTGAAATATTTCTAGGTGCCCACGGTTTTTAGATTCCCACTGTAACAACACGACGATTGTTATTATTAATTACTGGGTTGCTATGGTAGCAAACCAGTCTTAAAATGAGATCCGTTTTTCGGGCGTCAGGTAGACCATAATTTCACACGTCATGATTGGTCAAGAACTTGTAAACAATGTCCAATGTCCAATGAAGTTGCCACACAACATCGAGGACGATGTATTTATAGCTTTTAGTGTTGTGTCACTATAAATTCATTCGTTCAGGGTTCGTGAAGTACTATTTTGTCTGTAGGCATGTTGCGTACTATTGTCTTTAGGTTTTTTAACGCTACGCTTAAACTACTTACAAACACAAACGCGATTTTGGAACGGGTTGGTCCACATACTCAAAGAGAGAAGTCTTAGAATCTATGAGCTATCTTTGAGAATCTATGAGCAAACTACGGTATGAGAATCGTAGAACTAGACAAACTAGTCAAAATAGACTAAGATAATCTATAAACTACCTAGCTATGATCAAACTAGATCTTACCAGATCTCAGATACAAAAAAATATACTGAGACAAACTACAGAACGAGAGACAAACTACAAAACGAGTGACAAACAAAGCTTTGATGAAAGCTGACTCCAAGAACTTGTAGAAGTCAGACGAGCTGATAGTGATCTACAAGAAAGCGAACTGCCAAGACTCCTTGTTGAATATTTCCATTTATGAAAATACAGAAAACAAAAACTGAGGGAAAACCAAATGAACAGTTAAACACATTTTGGCTAAGAGTATTTACATTGATAAAACGTTTGTTTTGCAGCGAACAGTTTCGATACTGAAATAGATATGTTTATTTCATCAGCTAGTCTTGAAAGGTACTCTAGTAGGTCAAGTAGAAATATAATATGCGTTGACAAGTCAGTAACGCAACACTAATGTCTTACTAGAATTTAAAATGTTTTTAATAAAGGGGGACTTTGAACCCAAAAGGAACACTTTGGTAAGAAATAATAGAGTATGAGGATTGGTGAGTGGGGGAGCTCTCGCACAGGCAACCCAGTGAACGCTCCAAGAGCGTCTAGTTGTCATTCATCCTCAAGCATAACAGTACATACATACATACATATCCTTTATTTCAATACGGGATCTCTTCATAAAAATGCTCTTCCAGAGAGCCGTATATACAATAACAAATAATAAATAATTAGATAAATAATATATATACAAAATTGTCAAATTACTCTAGATCCTACTATTCTAATTACCTATAATCTAATTAAAGTAGCTTGATAATACTAATAATAAATCATTCTAAATTTTTTACAAAAGACTTAAGGTTTGGCTGCCCTCTAGTATGATTGGGCAGGTTATTCCAGAGAACTGCTCCCCTGTAATGGCAGCTGTTTTTTCCAGCTTCAGTATATGGTTTTGGCACATTATAAGCTGAGTGTCTCAGATTATAAGAATGCACAGATTTTGTGCTATTGAAAATCTGAGTCAAATAATGTGGGGTAGTTCATTTATTGATTTATACATTACTTTTGCAAGTTGTTTGTATCTTCGAGTTTCAAGATTATCCCATTTGAGCTCACTCATTTGAACCAGTTATTACTCTAGCAGCTCTATTTTGAAGTGTCTTGTTTATCGTGATTGATTCGCGAAAAGCATTCTGGGAGTTAGTATAACTTTCAGGCAATACTTTCACTTTCGTTTGTTTGATCGTACAGGCAGGAAGAAAAAACTCTAGACGCTGTAGTTTATGATATTTTAATTCTCTTTTCTATCATGTCTGACGACGAAACAACTAAAATTACAAGAAGCGAAGCGTTCAAAAAGGTGGACTCCCATGTTCAACAGATTCAGGAGATCCTGGATGTTGAAATTGGTCGCGTTGAACAAGAAAGGAACGCATTCGAAGCGGTGGCGAAGAAAATTGATCACGTCCACTTTTCTTCGACCATTAAACTGAATGTTGGTGGTCAAATCTTCTCTACAAGTCTGAAGACACTAACCAAAGATGCTGGTTCTATGCTTAACGCCATGTTCTCTGGTCGTTTTGAAGCCAAACAAGCAGAAGACGGTAGTTACTTCATCGATCGAGATGGCACGTGCTTTCGTTATATCCTGAACTACTTGAGGACGGGAAAGCTGAGTTTACCTGATGACCAACTGGTACGAAAAGATGTGCTAGAAGAAGCCATGTTCTACCAAATCCAAGGCATTGTAGATGAGCTTGATCCACCAGAACCAGTGTATTATGGTGACTCTACGATCTTGGCTGCCGATCAAGCGAAATGGCTGGTATCTATAAGGAATTTAGCTAAAAGTGACCTTCTGTACCGTGCTTCGAGGGACGGATGGAGCTCCTCTGATTTCCATTCCAAGTGTGATTCTTTCAATGGACCTACCATGGTAGTGATCAAGAGCACAGGGGGACACATCTTTGGAGGATATACTGAACAGAGCTGGTCAGGTAAATCACGGGTAGCCATATTAAAGTGTCCGGTTTAATTTCATAGATATGTTTTCGATTCTTTATCGTAAAACATGAATATTTCTGAAGTTTCAAAAATTCATGATGATTCTCTTACAAAAATTTGAGTATTATAAAATGTATTGAATTTTAATTCATGTTGATTCTCGTTCAAAAATTGGAGTATAATGAAATTTATCGAATTTCCGCTTTCCGCCGTTTTAGTTTCCTCTTTTTACCGACAAGTTCGCTAGTTATTTTAATAAACATGATTTGAAGGGAAAATAAATCAAAACCGAAGGCGTCGTAATCCTCGTTAATGCTATTATACTTGAGTCGGTTACTCTTTCGATTTTCCCGCGTGATAAAATTCGTGTCCTACCACGCTTCGAAACTCTGGCGCCTTCTGATTTATTTTGCGTTTTGAATACGCAATGAACTTGCGATACCGTTGGGAATTCTACATTCTTTTTGTTTCCTTATTAAGGTGGCTTCCTATAGTATTATTTAGACCATACCTTTCATATTTATTTGGCTTATTTATAGTCTTAACTTTAGACCTGTGATAATGCTTGCATGAAAGTTTGGATTGATGCCAATTGCAACTTGATTGGCGTTACCTTGGCAACGATAAACAAATATGGCTGAAATTAGTTTTTGTAGAATAACTCTAAAACACGATGAGACCTGGACAAGCGGTTAACAACATCATAAACTTCATAGTATTGCAGAACAGTTCTTACTATTTAAAAAAAAATCAATCTGTTTGATTTTGAGTAATTCGCAGAAATACTCTAAAGCCATAAAAATGACACTAAATAAATATATGTATGTATGTATGTATATGTATGTTGAAAGATGGCGGTGGCTTAATCAATACTTGGAAAAAACGAAATAACATAAAAATACTATAGAAAAAACCTTTCCTTACACACTTCCCTCTGGATTAAATGCTAAATCTTAATTCTTCTTTGAAGCAGAGATACAATTTTTTTTCATTGCGTAAATATTTTGATATTTTATTAAATATTCATGCAAGGAAAAAAATCATATCTCTGCTTCGGTAAAGAATTAAGATTTTGTCGCGCGACAAAATTGCTAGCGTAAACGGGCATTAATTAAGCTAGCATATGGAATTTTACCGTTAACTCGTGACAACGGATGACGCCAAAGGCTCACTAACTATGCTCTTGGGCTACCTGTGGGTAAATGCCTGTAACAACTATGAAATGGGTCTGTAACTAATATATACATTTGAATTTTACAGGTTCTGCTACTTACAAGACCGACAACTCCGCTTTCCTGTTCAGTATTGTCAACCCTGGAGGTACATCACCCGTACAAATGATGGCGGCCCAGAATCAAGAAAATGCGATATATTGCGACAATAGTTATGGACCGACGTTTGGTGGGAACTACGACCTACAAATCTGTAAAAACCCTAATTCCAATAATTGTTCTGTAAATATTGGTAAGACATATCTGCCTCCCTCGGGTGAGTCATCAAGCTTCCTAACCGGTAACACAAATTTTAATGTTACTGAGATGGAGGTCTATGGACTGGAGATTAAGTAGACTGGTTTTCAAAGCAAACGTAATGCTGTGAGGGTGGTTTAGATATCTGATAAAACGTAGTCAACTTTTGCTTCGATTTAAAAGAAAAAATTAATAGTTTGAGACGCCATATGAAACACATGAAAGGAGTTTTTCATCGGCTCTAGCCTCGAGATTGGTTAAAACAATAACTCGGCATCGCCTGTTTTATTTTCAAAACACCCTTTCTCGTGTTTGTAATGTTAGCTAAAATAGGGAATCTACCTGATGTCATAGTTCTCACTTGAGTAGTAGTTTTAACTAAACCCGTAAAGACAGCACTATATTAGAAGTTTGGCGGACTAACTCCTGGCTGCATTTGCATGGGAGACGATTGATGCCATCTTTAATTTTTTTCCTCTGCCTCGGTACCACAGGGATCCCAATAGCAGAAACAGACAAAATAGATATATGTAACTTGACATGACTGTAGAAGAATGTTACCAGTCTAACTTCATCAAGGTCGCAATAAAGATATAACCACTAAACCCATCAACCAATTATTATCTTTATTATTATTATTATTATTATTATTATTATTACCATTATTATTATCATTATCATTATAATCATCATCATCATCATTATTAATAATTTTTTTCTTTGCAACAAAGAAATTTTGCAGACCTTTAACTTTGCGCGCAACAATTCTCATCGTGTGAAGACGGTTCATGAAACTGAACTGATTTAAATATGAGACCAGCATTCTAGAAAGTTCCTGACTGAGGTAGGCTGAATCACCTTGTTTTAACACGTGCATTTGTTTTCATTCATTGTTCTTAGATGCTCAAAGTGAGCTTATTGTACTTTTATAAAACTCATGAATAATTAATGAGGAAAACACAATAGAAATCATTGTCCGTGGAGGTTGTATATCTGATACAAAATCGTCCTGATTTGCATAAACTTTAACTCCAATTTTCTCAGCCAAATTCAATTTTATCTTTAAAATTTTAGTAGAACATGAATGCCCGGCCCCCCCCCCCCCCCCCCCCCGCCCCGGGCATGAATGTATACACCTAGACGTTTCATAAGTAGTTCAATAAGCTCGTAGATCGTGTTGATAAAACACTCCTACTCGTTTATTAAACAGTACATAAAACATTGAAAAAGAAAACAAAAAAAAGTTCTGCCAGTCAATGGAGTGAGAAGGAGTCGGAGGGGTCAAGTGTATACCGTCTGTCGTCCCAGTTGAATGACTTTCGATTTAATATAGGATTCTTCGATAAACTTTTCATTTGTGTCAAAGTTTTGTAAGTCTCTATTTATTTGCCATCTTAGAGTGAAATCACTTAACCCATGAAATAAAAATTGCTTGTTAAAGTGTCATAGTCAAATAGACACAAAAGAAAACAATAGAATTAGGGTCTACTAAAGTGTATTAGTCTAATATCTACACGGGTTTAGTGATTTCACTCTATTCGTCAAACAATAGCATATAAAGAAAGTTGTGTTTACGGTACGAGGCGAATGCTGTTGTTCAGGTTATTATTTTTGTTCAAGCATAACAATCTTGATTATCATGATCGGATTCGCGTAAAGCATTCTGGGAGTTGGTCTAACTTCAGGGAACAACTTCCGCTTTCGTTCGTTTGTACGTGCAGGCAGAAACTACGAGCTCTAGTTTACGATATTTTAAGCCCTTTTATAACATGTCTGATAAGCCTAGCGACGAAAAAACAAAAATTACAAGAAGCGAAGCGTTCGAAAAGGTGGACTACCATGTTCAACAGATTCAGGAGATTCTGGATGTTGAAATTGGTCGCGTTGAACAAGAAA
The DNA here is from genome assembly GCA_964019055.1 of Anthopleura xanthogrammica. Classification (NCBI taxonomy): domain Eukaryota; kingdom Metazoa; phylum Cnidaria; class Anthozoa; order Actiniaria; family Actiniidae; genus Anthopleura; species Anthopleura xanthogrammica. The sequence goes on along the minus strand of OZ025221.1, from coordinate 8,706,362 downwards.
GGAACGCATTCGAAGCGGTGGCGAAGAAACTTGATCACGTTCACTTCTCCTCGACCATTAAACTGAATGTTGGCGGTCAAATCTTCACTACAAGTCTGCAGACACTAACCAAAGATGCTGGTTCAATGCTTAACGCCATGTTCTCTGGTCGTTTTGAAACCAAACCAGCAGAAGACGGTAGTTATTTCATCGATCGAGATGGCACACACTTTCGTTACATCCTGAACTACTTGAGGACGGGAAAGCTGAGTTTACCTGATGACCAACTGGTACGAAAAGATGTGCTAGAAGAAGCCATGTTCTACCAAATCCAAGGCATCATAGATGAGCTCAATCCAAAGATACCAGAACCAAAGCCAGCAGATCCAGTGTATTATGGTGACTCTACGATCTTGGCTGCCGATCAAGCGAAATGGCTGGTATCTATAAGGAATTTAAGTAAAAGTAACCTTTTGTACCGTGCTTCGAGAGACGGATGGAGCTCCTCTAATTTCCATTCCAGGTGTGATTCTTTCAATGGACCTACCATGGTAGTGATCAAGAGCACAGGGGGATACATCTTTGGAGGATATACCGAACAGAACTGGTCAGGTAAATCACAGGTAGCCGTCGAATCCGAAAATCCCGAAAATTATTCACTGAAAACTGAAATATTACACTTATTTTTCGGGATCTTTAGCTTCGACGGATGACTAAGCACAGCGTTCGCTTTTCGAAATAAAAAAGAAAATATTCGATCCTCGGCTTATAGTTGAAACAACAATACATATAGACTTTGTATAGGAAAGTATATAATGCATGCAAAGTTTCTCTAAAGACCTGTTTACACTACTATAGCAATTTTCTCGCCCGACATGAGTGGCGAAATTAGTGCAACTCGCGGTGATTTTCACTTGAAAAATGCCAAAAATGCTGCCGTGCCTACCCTCTTGGGAGAAAAAATCCCCATTTCGAGCACCAAAGTAAATCTGGCGATCGAGCATGACCACTGGTGACACAAGAAACAATGACCGTTGAAAAAGGTACGACTTTATAGGAAATATCGCAGCAAGTTTGCAATAAAATCGCCAGGTGTTTACACTTGCGATCGACGGATTGCAATAAAATCGCCTCTCAAGTCGCGCGACAAAATTGCTAGTGTAAACGCGCGGGCTCACAGGGACAAGTTTGACTATCACGCTGATAAATGCACGCAGTTACATTCCCGCTCTCGCCGTGTTAATTCCCCGCCCAGTCCCGGGGGGGGGGGGGGGGGGGGTGGGTTTCAATTGAAGAAGAAGAATACATTTATATATAAAGGGTACTTCCATGTTTAACATTTAACTGTCTCATACATTCAGCCGCATCGAGCCGCGGGGATCGAATAGTCTCCCTCGCAGCCGTCATTAGTTTTGGTCTGCTAAGGAGACTAGGGATCGAAACGAGTTTTTATTTTTTAATTTCCAGGTAATAATGGATGGAAGACCGACCACTCCGCTTTCCTGTTCAGTATTGTCAACCCTGGAGGCACATCACCCGTACAAATGAAGGCGGTCAAGTATCAACAAAATGCGATATATTGCAACAATAGTTATGGACCGACGTTTGGTGGGGGCCACGACCTGTGCATCTATAATAACCCTAATTCCAGTAATTGTTCTGTTACTATTGGTAACACATATTCTCTTCCTTCAGGTCAGTCATCAAACTTCCTAACCGGTAACACAAATTTTAATGTTGCTGAGATGGAGGTCTATGGACTTCAGAAATAGACTGATTTTCAACTTTAAAGCAAATCAATAATGTGAAGGTGATTTAGATACGTGATAAAATTTGGTCAATTTATGCTTTGGTTTTTTTTTACAATAAATTTTATCATGGCTTGAGACGCCATATCAAACACACTGATGAACGGGGTGTTTCATCCCCTAGCCTCGAAATTGATTCAGTTCTTACTTGTGTTATTTAAGAGTAGTTTTAACGAAACCCGTAAGTAAAGATAACACTATTTTAGATATTGGTTGACTTCTTTCAGGTCGCATGCGCATGGGAGACGATAAAGCTGACCTCAATAGTCTCTCACTGCCACAGGGATCCCAATAGTAGAGACAGACAAAGAAATAGACTGATATATACAGTCAATGTCATTAATGTTGTCCACCAAAAAAGACATTTAGACCAAAAGAAATGTCACGTGATACCTAATACACTCGCTCTAAATGCTCGATACCAGCAATCATTGTATAAGTAGAGTTAATAATCATTATTCTCTGTTCATTGTTACTCATTATAGAGTTTGAAACCAAAATTTATTTCGTTTAAAACAAATAAACAAATCATCACGTGATGCTTCTTTTGGTCTTTAAGTCTTTTTCACAGGACAACCTTTTTGACAATGACTGTATATGGAACTTAGTGATAGAGTACGTTTTCGACTATGAAGAACATACGGCACGGACCGCGCCATGCCGTGCCGTTAGTGCCGCGTGCCGTGTATGAAAACATTCGACATTCCGTACCTTGTCCGCGCCGTGACTTTTCGATCACACTCATACGAAATCTGCTCAGTCTAACATAGCATGACTGAAGAAGATTGTTACCAGAATATACATTCATCACGGTCACATTAGAGATATAACCACTAAACCCAGCAATCATCCATTCAAATTATTTTTATTATTACTTTTTTTGTAATTTCAAGTGAGACAAAAATTTTAACCATCACCAAACACTCGCTAATGTTAACAAAAACGAAACCAAATAACACAAACCTACCACAAGAAAACCGATAATCAAGTTCTTACACACAACTCTCATATTCTTAGGGAAAATAAACGAATTAAAAAACAAAGTATGATGAAACAGAACGTAGGACACAGCGATATAAATCACGGTCGAAACCATAAAGTTCAGCAGTGGATATTTTGGAATATACGTGAGGATTTTCTGCGCATCTCCAATCATGTAGATGTGAATCTGTGAGAGATACGTCTCCAAGGTGATCTTGCCAAGCCATGCGAATAGATTCAGATAAGTTGATCGAAGATAAGGAAACATGTTTCTCATCCATATGTAGATTATTATGGGTATCCAAGCGGTGAAGGGGTGAATACGTTTATATATTTCCCTCTCTTGGAAAAGAATGAAGTAGAACCATAGTATGAAGATGGCTATGCAGAATATTGTTACTAATGTTTTGTGGAGTATTGCGGTTTGTCTTTGTTTTCTTGTTTCGTGTGGTTTGTCCAGGTAGACCAGGAATTGTTCCAGGTAGGGGTAGTTATATGCACACAACATACCGACCCAAGTGGCAACATGATCCAACCTGAAATAATTACATGAAAGAAATAGAACGTTTTAGCTTGGGCGTAATCTTGAGAATTTGAAACTATTGTTTTGCCCTCCAAATTGAGCTACAATCCGACGTGCTGCAAGGGGTCTATTGCAGACCACATGTCATTCCCTAGAGTATCATTTCTTTGTTTAACGGTTGCGCATGAGAAGACACGTGAACACGTGAATATGAATACAAACTCTGCTCGCATGTGATGTCGAGTCCAGAGATGAGAGACGAGTGTAATACCGCTACGCCACCCTGGATTTAGTACTGGAAAAAAAGTGCAATACTCACGTGGATCGATATACCCAGTAGTCCAGATTGCCTTTAACGTTGAGAATAAACTGGAAAGGCCAGAAGATTTTATACGAAGCACCAGGAATGTTGAAGATCAGGAGGTTGATGACGAGGTAAATCACGAACTTTGCTGCCATGGCTCCTCTATGCTGTAGTATGAAAAAACACCCTTGTTATCTAAATCCGCGGTAAGTAGGCTAAATGACGCGCACTAAATATGGCTTCCTCCCGTTAAGTTGTTTGTACAGGAAGAAGGGCACCGCTACGAAAGATTCACTACGTACTTTGTGAGCGCCAGTGGACCTACATTTTTTTAGCATATTTTACTCATTTGGATTCCCTGTACTTCAAAATGACACAGGGAACCCATATGAAAATAAATCTTACCGTGTTGTAGGACTTGAAGATAGCCATCATTGCGTAGACAGACAAGAACCAATAGGTATGCATGGCACAGATATAATAACGTACAAACTCATGATTGGTTACTGCCATCACCATGACAACCAGGAAGTTCAGACGAAACATCATCTTTAGAAGTCTGAAGATGGAGTAATCTTTTTTCACCCAAAAATATGAAAAATTACCTGCAAAAGGAATTAAAATTTATGATACTGTAATGCCCTTTCTTTGATCAAATGGACAAGTTTTACCACAGGAACCCCAAACTGAATAAGAAAAATAACCCTTGATTGCTGGGTTTCAATCAGCTGATAAAAGTCTTTGAATGTCATTATCTCGTCCAAATGGTTGTCAAACACTGACCACCATGTGCTGTCAGCTAGAAAGAATTCTATTGAAAACTTGTCATTCAGCTGTTAAACCTTCCGCACGGGACAGGAAATGACGTCAAATGAGACGCGGAGTTTTGTACTTGGAGTCCTAGGCAGTGTGCTCAATAATCAAAGTGCACTTTGCCTTATCTTACTTTTACGTTCCTTTAGATTACGTAGGCGATTTTTTTTGGATTTTGTTTTCATCTCACTTTTATCTAACGCGGGTTTTCTGTGGTTTACTGATTTCATTTCGTGTTCCATTTATTAGTTTGGTCTTTGGGCTCCCTGTGTTATGTCTTACCAAATCCAGTCATCCATACGTAGGAATCAATGTAACATCGAATAGAATTAAACACTTCCTGTGCATCAAAGTAGTGATACCAAACAAATTGCACCTGAAACCAAAATCAGTAATGAATCGATAAATTTCACAAGTTTCTGCTAAATTTCTTCATTTGGAAAAATTGTTATTGGACTGAAACACATTTTTAATTCAACAACTGCATTGTCATTCCACTAGCAAGGGTAAGTAGAAACAATGTGCATTGTGTACAAACTAGCTTGGGCACAAACATCTTTCGTTTATCATGCCTTATATAATGTTGTTTGTACTAAATTAGATCACAATTCACAATGTTCGCTGCTCTCAGAAAATGTTATAGCATCTCAAACCTGCATCCATCCTTTCCATTCTTCTGTCTGATCTCTGTTCAAAAGTTTCTCAGGAGTCTTTCTTACAGAAAATACAACAGCTACGATCACCAGGAGAGCGAACAAGAAAGTGAACGTGTCTCTGGAGTACTGCTTGTCCGTTTTGGCCCTGAAATGAATCAATGAACGAAACTGAATGAACTACAGGAATGGTAATTGAGAAAGGTGAAGGTGAATAGTATGGGTATAGTTGTCCCAGTGCTCATGAGGGGCAAATCAATTAAAAATATAGAGGGGCGGATCCATTTGTACTTTTTGATTTTTTGTACTCGCACGTTTTTAATTTACATTCCATCAATAAGCTATAGAGGTTTTTTTACGGCAGCCATGTTTAAGAGTAGAAACAATGCAATATTTTTGCATGACAAGAGAATTTATTCCCTAGAGGAGGAAATTTCTATTGTCTTGCACTCTAACATGGCTGCCGTTAAAAACCTCTATAAACTTGCTGCAGACTCTAATGTCAGAGTAAGAACTTCAATCTTCCTTACCATATATGTTGATAATCACAGAGCCAAAAGTACAACATCATAAAACCAAAGAGAGTCGCTTTTCCCAAGAACTCTTTCACGTCAGGCTGGTCAGGTGCAGTCTCTTTGAGCCATTCAATGAACGTCTCTCCTTTTAGTCGCCATGGTAACGTATTCTCGCCTCCGATAAAGCCTTGGGTAACTTTATTTTCAACTGTTGCATTACCTCGACCGAACCGGGAAATAGAAGCTGGGGAATAGAAGAGATGGTCACGTGATCGTGATGAAACATTTGTATGGATGAACATTGGTCACGTGATGATGATCAAGCATTTTTTTGAGTGACTCCTGCAGATACTCTTGTGCATACTGTAATATCTCATCAGTCGTTTCCTGAGGAGCTAAAATCTCTTTTCTTGTCCGCCCACCCCTATGGTCCTCTTGTACTTACGCTCAGGTGCATGTGTATGAGCTTCTTCTTCGCTTTCTGCAAGAAAACAGGTATATGTTGTCATTATTTACATAGAGCGACTGCTACAAGACGGTTCTTTAGTGCCTTTCAATTCACGAATCAGTGTTTTTTTTCATTCTTTCGTTCAAACAATTCTATTTCCAAGTTTTTCTCAATTGTTGTCCAAAAAGAACAAGTCATGCAAGCTAGGTTCATGAACATGTATAATATTGATTTTTGTGAGTTGGTTAGCACAGAGCCTCATGCATATATTTTAAAAACAAACTCATGCAGGCACAGGAATAGCTTCCTATGCAGACGCTCTTAGGGTCGTCACGCAATGCTTCTAGAAACGTTGCGTGACGACGTGACGACCCTAAGAAACGGTTTGCGAAGGAGGCTAGCACAGGAAGGACAATGTGTAATTATCACGAGGAATCCACTTTCTCTTCCGCGGCCGGGAATCAAACACGAATTATCACCGACTTACTCACGAAAAAACATGTTGCAAAGAAGAAATGTCGAACCTGATTCGTTTTCTTCTGAAAGTTCTTCATCTTTTTTGTGTTTATGTCTCCATTTGCGTATAAAGCCACATATAACTAACACTATCCACGAAAACATGATGATCATCCACAGACAGAACAAAGCTTTCTGGTGTAATGTGATTGGACGGACAGGAGAAAGCCTGAGAAAGAAAAGAAGGAAACAATAAAACAGGCAAGTGACGTCATATCCGCCATGTTGGGCCCAGTGTTTCAGTTGCATTCATTATCATTATCATCATCATCTTCAAGTCCCCCCCTTTTTACTGATATATTTTTCTTTGTATCAATAGTTGAACTCACTACATACCGTCCATAAGTATTGATGCTATTCGTATATATATTATGTCTGTTGTACTCTATCGCACCAGGATCAGAAGATATCGCTCCACCCATCTCTTCCTACCTTGAGAACCTTGAGGATGCCCTAAAACTTGACGATGTAAAAACATTCAAAAATTAATACTCCAGCATCTCAACGGCTCAAAACATCTAGACCTCTTACCTGTTTTGGACCTTTCCGAAAAAAAGATTAAAAGAGTTTCTAGAAACTTGAAAGACTATATATAAAAAATATTCTATAGGGTTACTGGGTTATTTGAGGGACTTGTAACTGCGCTAGTTTAATGCCTTAATCTTTGAAAAACATTTCAGAAAGTATTTAGAAGGACTAGAAGAGCGGCAATCGAGAGCAATAGCCGGTGGGTCTCCCAAGCCGGGGGCTCGTATTTGTAAAAGCTATAAACAACGCCACGGATCGAATTGGAAATTAGGAGTTTTTATTTTTACGTAGCGAGGAAAACTGGAGAAAATCCTCAAAGCAGGAGGAGAACTAACAAACAACTCTACTTACAGATAATAACTGGCTCAGGAATGTATCAGTCGAATTTAAGACCACAGCAGTGAGAGGAATCACATAGTATTTAACCTTGTCCCAAAACATTTAAAATGTCTTTCATTGTAATAGTGTTACATAAAGAACAGGTAATACAAAACACGTCGTTATGGGGAAAACTTTCGACAGGTGCCAACAGCTATAGAGATTTGAATTTGTTACTCGCGAGGATCGGATTTTTTAAAAACCTGACGGGCAAGATTTGAAAAAAATTATTTGAGAACCATTTCCTCTGCATTTATTGATAACATGAGAACGAAAAAAAATTCAAATGCAATATTTTGTATTTTGTCTCCAAATGTTCATTAAAAAATTATAAGTTATCTACCAGAAAACCATTGTTTTCTCGCACCAAATCAAAATATTTCGTTTATAAGTTTCTCAAACAGTTATTTATAAATAGAATATCAATCGTGGGAAGCAAGTTTTAAACTATAAAAAGGAGTTCAATTTTTTTTAAATAACTAAATCGAGGAAAAAATATTTGGACTTACCTGTTGTTGGATCAGTATCGAAAAAATCGTAGCGTCAAATAATATTCCCCTCGAAAAACCTTGTCTTGAAATAAAGATACTTTTACATTAAAACTTTGATACCAAAAGAAACCTTAACCAAAAAAAGCCGACGAAAAAGTTTCCAAATTATTGTACGCTGTGCCAAGAAATTTGACCATGAAGGTTCGTGATTCAGTGATGAAGTCAAAAGTCAAAATAATAAGATTAAAAATAAAAATGACGTGAGTTCTTGTTGTAGTTTCGTTGGAGTCATTTTCGATCAGATTGGACGTTTGCGAACACTTCAGTCACAAGTTGACTGACAGGTTTGACTGATGTAAACGTACGAATCGGTTATATTTGGCGAATAATTTTTTAACGTACACAGATGATTAGCATTTCCTACTATCACTACGAGAAAGGTGGTTCATAGTAATTTTTTTTTAGGTCACAATCCTGATTTTCAATTGGACAATAGGCAGCCTTACCACCTTACCTTATTTCATTACTAGAAAATATTACTATCATTAACGGCAATTTGGATGTCTTTAAAATACATTTATTTTACTGCATAGACAATCATTTTTAGTTTATATAAAGCTTGCTGAGAATTATATACAAAAATATAACACATTCATTTTAACAAATGTGCATTTTTCTTCCTTTTCTTCTTGGGATGAGATTTTGAGTTATTTTCTTTTGGTCTCTTTCTCTGAGTATTTTTGTTCTTGTTTTTGCTGTACTTCATTATTTTCCTGTAGGGAAACAAAACACTGAATATAGGATTGGTTCTTCACAAGGAAATTGCATGCAAGGTAACTTTGCTTGTGCTTCTTCAAACAACTACTTTACAATGACATATGTAATATTGTAGGGGTAGACAAAATTTGTTGTAAAAGATCACACATGGTGTTACACCTTCATAGACATAAATAACTTACTTTTCAAACACTTTTGTCTTTGTCTCTTCTTTATTTACACTGTTTTTATCAGGATTTTTTATTTCTTGAGGGCCCTTTAAAAAATAAAGAATTTTTAATAAGAATTATTCAATATAGAAATAAGAAGTACAGGTGGCAACGGGGTGAGAGTGCTTGGCTCTCACCAATGTGACCCAAGTTCAAGTCCAGCCGGGCTCAGTGTTGTACGTGAGTAGAGTTGTTTGTTGGTTTTCTCCTGTGCTTTGAGGGTTTTTCTCCAGGTTCTCTGGTTTTCCTCCCTCCTTAAAAATCAAATTCCAAATTCCAAGTCGATCCTGGTACTAACTTCTTACATACTGCCCTATATGCCTAGCTGGCAAGAGGGCAGCAACAAAGGATGACCCCTTCTGTCTATCAATTTGATCCTGGGGTTTCACAGTAATTGGAGCTTAGCTCTATTGCAAGTGGCTCATGCTGTGATATGACAGCCAAAGCTTAATAGATTTTTATATAAAATCCTGATATGAAGCCCTACCATGTTATGGCCAATATTAGTGGAGTCTGCATCAAGGTCAAGGTCACAGACTGTTGTCACGGTAACAACATGTTCTGGGTGATCATATGTTGCATCTACTGGTGATAAATCATCTTCTGGTTTGTCTTCTTCTTCTGATTCTAATGCATCTGTTTAGAAAAAATAACAGTGGCGTGAGTGGTAAGTTTGACTCAAAGGAAATTTGCAAGGAACACATACCTAGTTCTTCTCTTTGTTTTCTAAGATGTTCTTTAAACTCTTCTCTTTTCTGTAATACAAAAACAGAGTATAACATGAATTTGAACCTAACGGTCAACAACTAGCTACACTGTCACCAAGTCTCTGTAGGTCTAAAGTTAGGTATAGCTGGGTTTCATTTGACATCATTTCCTCAGCTGAATCACAAGTTTTCCAATAGTATTTTTTCTGGTTGACAGCACATGGTGGTCAGTGTTTGACCACCATTTGAAGCAGATAATGAGATTCAAATACTTTTATCAGCTGATTGAAACCCAGTAATTCAAGCTGGCATTTTGGTAGTGAACTCGCCTCTCACCTCTGGGGTCTCAGGTTTGATTCCTGGACTCGGCATTACATGTGAGTAGAGTTTGTTGGGTCTCTTCCTTGATCCAAGGGTTTTTCTCTGGGTTCTCCAGGTTTCCTCCCTCTGCAAAACCTAATAAACTAAATTCCGATTCAATCAAAGACTGTTTCAAGGTATCCATAAAATTTGAAGGTTTGAAATCAAAGAAGTCTAAAAGTCATCAGTGATAAGCTATAGAAGCTGGGATTCCTTGGTTTCACTTGACTAGAAACTCTGAGTTTCTGACTTGATATCATTTCCTGTCTCGTGTGGAATGTTCATCAGCTGAATCACAAGCTGACAGCACATGGTGCATGGTCAGTGTTTGATCACCATTTGGAGCAGATAATGACTTTCAAAGACTTTTATCAGCCGATTGAAACCCAGCAATCCATGACATGGGATCCAGAATTCCTGGAACTCTGGCAATTCTTTAATCAGTGTCATATTGTATGATCATACAATACCTTTTTCTTAACTTCTTTTAACTTCTCTTTTTCTTTCTTTTTCAGATCATCCATCGCCTTCAAACGACGTTCATTTTTTCGTTTTCTAAATCCAAGCAGATAGTCCCTGCGAAAATAAGAACCCTCTTTAGATGTTACCCATTGAATAACGTTAACAAAACATCATATATCTTACTACAAACCTTCTTGAATCTTCATTAAAAAGAATAACTTTCTTCTCTTTAGTAAAAAACTTCTTTCCCTTCGCCATCTTGGTTTCCAATGGGGTATACCGCTCCACAAAGGTATAGCTGGCTCAACTTCAATTTAAAGAGATAAAATAAAAATGTTATTTAAACAAAAAACATAAAAAGGATTGATTTTTCTATTTTAATTTCAAAACTGCATTTAATCTTGCTATTTGATTGAGGAAAATAAGACTATACCAATGATATTTTAGCGACGAAAGATATTTTGTCCGTGGGTTCCCTGTGTAGCGTGGTTACCAAACCTCCATATGCAAATCATGTGACCATTTTTCCATAAAAAAATATCTGATTTCTCTTCTTCTTCTCGTAGATTGATGTTTAATAATTCTTCATCTAAAGAAGTAGAACTGCCAGATTTCCCACCGAATGCTATGCTGAGGCCTAAAGTATTATCAGAAGTGTTGGGGCAAGCGAATACTGGTGGTGTAGTCAACACACTGTAAGCTATAAAACTGTCTTGTGAAATCTTACTGTCATTTTGAGCCTATTCTTGTAGTAATTATTCTCTCGTGATCTCTAGATATAGCTTATATATAAGTATAGTTTATAGTACTTCTATTAATGGAGACTTTTTAATTTGTCTTTACAGTGGCACACCTTGTTATTATTTTATCATTTTTTCCTTCCCCTATGTACTCTAATCCCCACATCTCAGCTTCCCTCTGCTCTATCCATGACTTCTGAACACTTCTTTTTATTATTTACATGGTTGGTTTTACTATAAATGAGATGCATTGTGGGATAACTTGGGGGTAAAAATTATATGTTAGCATTTAATGTGTATTCGAGTATAGACCTTTTTGGCTTGGGCGTAATGTTTGACCATTTCAGACTATGTGTCATTCCCTAGAGTATCATACACATGAATATGGATACAACTCAAACAAAGACTCAAGAGAATGACATGTAGTCTGAAATGGGAAAACATTGCACCCAAGCTGAAAAGGTGTATAACATTCATAGTCCATTCACTTCAAGGTGAAAAATTCTTATGAACTCATTTTTTCACTAAGAATATTCGGAAGAAACATGTCAGTGATCATAGGACCAATTGTTAAGGTGTCTTGCAGTCCCTGCATGTTCCCCAGTTTTCCAACCTCTCCCATGCACTATCACACACATATACACGTATGCATGAATCTAAAATTTAGACACTGTATAGACTTACATACCTCTTTAATTTTTTGTTAACTTAGCCTGTTAAACAGTGATGGATCAATATTATCACATGCTGGGAGTGCAGACAAAGATGCCAAAGTAACTGCTGCTATTGCATCTAGTATATGGTCGGCATATGAAAGGAATGGACGATTAGCATTTCATAATGAAGAACTACAGGTGGTCTTCATGGACTGTGAGGTAATGATCAAAGAGTGATTGGGAAACATATGGTAGTGACTTAAACAACATACAAAGTACAACATGCCATAACATTGAATTGGCTTTCCTGAATTCACTTGGATGATCATGAAACAATGGTTTCAAGTCGAGGTTGTCTTTGATGAATAAAAGAATCAAATTCAGTCTCAACTTGGAACAATTGTTTTGTGGTCAGACAAGTGAATTTGAGAAAGGTCTATCACTGACAACACATAGTTATGGCTCAGGTAAGATAAGGGTTATTTCTCGGTCGTTTGATGGTCATTTATCAGCCATTAAATGGCTGACAGTTGATTGTTTAATTGTAATCTGTTGCTGATTTTGTGGTTTAAGTCTGTTGGTAAAGTACCAGCCATTTGTCTGTGGCTCGTTACCAGGCTGTTATTTAGTTAACAGCCGACAGTCAACCGACATGTCAATGGGAGCACTAGTACTCTGTCTTGTGCTATTTCACAGTCATGAAAAACTTGCTCAGACTGTATTTGATAGTTATATATACATAGCACTGTCATTTTTTGTCTCGTACTTTAAAAAACTTTGTTGAATAACATTGTTGACCATTGTAATATCTTTGTTTTTCATCATTTATAGAATGGAAAAGTTGCTATAGCAAGAGTCGGCAATCTTCTCCTATGTTTATATGCAAAGGAAACAGTAGGTTTTGGCATGCTAAAAGCAAAGGTAAATAACAGCATTTAGAAATGATGTTGATTGAGTTCTCTCTTTGGGTCATGGATTTAGAATCCTCCATGGGCTCCTCAAAGTGCTTAATACTGAGTGTCTGGTGGGTAACGGGTATCCATACCCCTCTTGTCTAAATTGGGTCCAGTTGGATGCCAATAATTATTGTCTTGAACTTATCCTTTTGTTTATAATTAACTAAATACTGTGTTTATTTTTCTTATTTTTAAAGGTTCAAGCTCTCAGAAATTATCTAGAGGAACCACTAAGACAAGTTGTGACCACATGATTATTAAATAAACAGAACTAAATTTGATAAGAAAATAGGATATTTCAAGAATCATACTTTCTTTGTACCTTCACAGGCATTAAAGTAAACTCAGATAGAAAGAAACATTTTAGTAAATAATTCAAGAAGTGAATTTGTATGATAGACACTTGGAGATCTATATATAAATGGAGTATATGATTGTTGATAAAACTGCATATAACAACTGTAAAGATAACTCACTGAAGAAAGTGATAACATTAGAGAATTTCACATGCCGTTGTAGTTCAGACATGACTCATCTCGAAAACATCTAGCCTGCATGCATCCAGACAAATACCCCAATGCATGCAGGCTAAAAACATCAGGAATAAAAAGAATTTTTTGTTATCACTGTGTTATTATTTTATTATTTTATGTTTGCATACACCAAATTTACAGGTAAAAACTGCTGTCATGTTGACAAGGTTAAATCATTGAAGCTGAGACTGACGTGCAATTCTAGGCAGTCAATATCCTTGGTATTTAGAGGGTGTTTTGCAAGGGTGGATCCAGGGGGATGAATTGGGTGGCTAGTAACCCCCTTGGAGTCGAATATAATAAGAATAAAGGATAAGATAAGACCAAAATAGACACTATGTAATGCCTTGCTAGGTACCAATCACCCCCCATGGAATCATTCTGGATCCACCACTGTTTTGCATACAGATGGTAACTTAAATCAATGTTACCGGTATATATATTAGCGTCATTACTGTTTACCCACAAGAATACCTCCCAACTTGGATGATTAAACCTTTTCAACCAGACAAAGTTATGTCAATATGGTGTTTATTAGAAAATTGGATGCTAATTCAATTAAGGGACAAATCATGGCTTGATAGTAAGAAGGGGTCCTACTGCCTCTCACTTCTGTGGTCTCACACTTCTCCCTTCCAAAAAGAAAGAAAGAAACAGTTACAACAGGTCCTCAATAATAATGCTGTAGATAATAAAATCACTAAAAGAAATATATATATATTTTTTAAACTGCTACAAGACAGAATAAATGCTTTTTTAGAACAAATTTCCGTGGAAAACAAATTTCTAGTAACTATGACAACAGCAAATTTACAGAACTACCTTCTAAAAAAATATTTTTCAAACCAGGGCAGAAATAAAGAAAGGAAATAAAGATATTTTCGTAAAGCAACTAACAGAATTAACGCTTATGAGAAACAAATTTGAGGGAGAAAACGATGTTCTAGTAACTATGACAACAGAAAAGGTATAGAACTCCCTTAAATATTCTGTCCAATCAGAGCGAAAGCGATACCTCGTGCTCACGGAGTGACGTAATAACTTTCCTTTCGACCGCCATATTTTCTAGCATACAGTTGTGCTCGGCATTTGATGTCGAGTTTTTCTAGATTATTGCGAGTACTCTCTCCCAAAAATACTCCTGAGGTACTTTGCTCGATAAAGATTATGTCTAGATACGATAGAGGACGTTCTTTTGATATGGGCGGTCGTTCAGACCGAAAAAGGTGAGACTAAAAACTACCAAGAGAAAATGAAGGCTTGAGTCATGACATGGCGGCCACCTTCTTCTTCGTCGTTAAATCTTCTTCTCTAGCAAAGTTTTGAGGCAAAAGTCAACTGAAATCATTGTTTTTACAAACACGGTCGTTTGAACTATTGAAAATTTATTTATTTTAGTGAATTTGAAGTACGAATGGGTCAACTACGGCGAATTTTTGGCCGTTTAGTTTAGCGCACAAGATTATCGCCAGACGTACCTTCGAGCAAATTGCGTCGACTTTTTATAAAACAAACCGGTTTTTTCCCTTCCTTTGTTGATCTTTTTCCCTTGAATTTTTAAGATGTCAAGACTTGATAGTTGATTTAAGCTTTTGAAATGAAGAATATGATCACACAAAGCATCTTCGATCGATAACTTTGATATTTTTTCATTTCCTTTGGAGTTGATTTGAAGAAATCGTGCCTCATTTTGTATATGATTTTCGTGGTAAAGTTTGGCAATTACGTGTCAAAATGGAAGTTGGCCTGTTCAGGAAATGAGTTGAAAATTTATATCAAGCTTTTCTGTATAAAATTTCCAAATTTTCATGAATTTAACTTATCTTTTGGACTATTTTATGATGTAAGATTTATGTTAAGGAGTTAGTCATGGAATACGAAGTGCTTATAGTTTTTAATTTGATTTCAGCCTGATGGGCAGTGGTAGAGGTGGCTATGGTGGTGGCGGCGGTGGCTACGGAGGAGGGGGGAGCAGGTTTGGAGGTGGTGGAGGTAAATTTGGAGGTGGCAAATCCAACAGCCAGCCTGGAGCATCCCTAAGGAAACCAAGATGGGATATCAAAGAGCTTCCAAAGTTTGAGAAAAACTTTTACAGAGAACATCCAAATGCACAAGCTCGGACATTTGAAGAAATTGAAGCTTTTAGAGCACAACATCAACTTTCTGTGCATGGCAGAAATGTACCTCAAGCTACTCAGACATTCATAGAGACTTCCTTTCCTGGTGAGTTACCTTGTGTGCTGCAATTGGTTCAACAGATGTTGTTGATTCTATGCTTTCACACTTTACTGCAAGCATTTTAAGTGTTGTAACATTGAAATGGTTTCCCATTGTCTTTAAGTAATCTATTCATTCATAATGTATAAGAGAGGGGCACTGTTACAATAGAGCTGTTTTCGTATGACTATGAAAGACTTACATAAAAGACTGCACCTTGCCGTGACTGTCATTACTGTTCTGTGTATGGAAAAATTCAACATTTGGTGCTGTGTGTGCCGTGACTTTTAACAATCACACAAAACTTGTTCTAGGACTACATTTGCCTTATGCAAAATAGGCAATCATGTTGCCCAATCCCCAATTTCAAAGGAGGCAGACTTACCATTATCTTGTCATTGTTATGTTATAATCTATTTCTTTTTCTTTGAATTAAAGACTTCGTTATGACTATGTTTAAAGACAAGGGTTTTGAATCACCAACACCTATACAAGCACAGGTAAAAACAAAGTAAATGATGTATAGACCCCTTTCACCTTATACCAAAGCAGTCAATTTTGAGGACAAAACAAAAGAATTTCAACTTCCTGTGAATTGGAATCTGTTGTTTTATCCTCCAAATGGAGCTGCATTCCGGCATGCTGAAAGGTGTCTATAGACCTCAAAAGTAGGACCACATTCACATACTTCTATGCAAAGGATTTTGTACTTTAAACAGACATATTTGATGCCAAGCTGTCTGGTTTTACCAAATAAGGTGTGTAAAAACTTGTTTGGAAGCAAAAAGCCTGTGCATAGAAGTATATGAATGACCATATGAATATATTAAAAGTGGTCATACTTTTGCATGTCGTGCTGTAACAAACAGCTGGTTTTATGAACTTGAATTCTTGTTTCTTTACGTCATGCAATCATATTGTATAACTTTTACTTTACTTTTCTTCCTGCTGATTGTCTCTTGTTTTCTGTAACTCAAGGGATGGCCAGTTGCACTCACAGGAAGAGATCTTGTTGGTATTGCACAAACAGGCTCAGGAAAAACACTATCAGTAAGTCGTAACAAATCTTTTCATGCTAAAAATTGATATTTTTTCCTCAAGGGGTAGGCACAGAAGCATTTTTGGTATTTTTAAAGTGAAAATCGCTTTGCAATAAATTTTGAGCATATTCAAATTGTCGGCAACTTGGCTGCGATCTGTCACTGTA
Organism: Anthopleura xanthogrammica; assembly: GCA_964019055.1. Lineage (NCBI taxonomy): Eukaryota > Metazoa > Cnidaria > Anthozoa > Actiniaria > Actiniidae > Anthopleura > Anthopleura xanthogrammica. Next base: position 8,689,601 of record OZ025221.1, on the reverse strand, counting down.
AAATTGTCACAAAATCACTAGCCTTTTACAAATGGGCTTTGAGATAACAGGACTCTGCTGAAGTTAATTTGGAAATGAGCAGTGATGCTCCTGCAGTACTTTTGATAAAAGGCAACTTTAATATTCAATTAGAACTAGAATTAAAATATATCTTTCATATTTTTTTTCCAGTTTATTCTTCCTGCTATTGTGCATATCTATAATCAACCTCTGCTTCAACCTGGAGATGGACCTATTGTAAGTACTCCTGCACTTGGTGAAAGAGTTTTAATGAAATAATCAAGAATAGACCCCTTTCACAATGACGTCAGCACAGCTCAATATGGATGACAAAACAAGATAATTTCAATTTCCTGAGAATTGGAACCTATTGTTTTGTTCTCCAACTTGAGCTGCATTCCAACATGCTGCAAGGAGTCTATAGTAGAGCAAATGATGATTTTCTTATTAACTTAATCTTGTTTACACATAGAATGTAGACATAATGAATTCCTCGTTGCTGAAGCTCATAACTTTAGAAATAGTTTGTATAATTTCTATTTTCAAGTTCAAATTTATTGAGTCCTTAAATCTTTGTTCTTCTTCAGTGTCTTGTTTTGTGTCCAACAAGAGAACTTGCCCAACAAGTACAGGTATGCTTAACTCTTATTTCTATACTTATAGGGGAAGAATATAATGAATCTTAATGCAAATGTGAGGTTTAAATTCCCTGGAAAATCTTAGCAACTTCTCTGAAGCTTGCAATAGACCCCTTCAAAATTATTGTGTATACAAGGTTTTAGGGAAATAGAAACAAAATCACATGTTCTTGATTGAACCTGTGGTATTTCTTTGTTATTTTCCAGTCAGCCTCGCATCCAATGATAATTTTTAAAAGTGTCTCTAGTATAAGAATGTGATATATTTATCTGTGCTACTCTAGTATGTGCCTCTAAAGATCTTGTTCTTGTGGTACACAATTCTAAAACTTTTCATGGTATCCTATCATGATTGAAGTAATATTGTAACTTGTTTAATTTCCAGGGCGTTTCTGGTCAATTCAATAAGACCTGTAAAGTTAGAAGTACCTGTATTTATGGTGGTGCCCCCAAAGGACCTCAGATCAGGGAATTAGAAAGAGGTTTGTATTCATTCTTTGATACCATGGCTGAAATAATAGCTGGACATGATGACTGGCTACATCGGTCCCTGGAAGATATAGATCTCATGTCTGTTTAGAAATTCATCTCAAATTTTTTTTTCTCTTCAGGTGTTGAGATTTGCATTGCTACACCAGGACGATTAATCGACATGTTAGAAGGACGCAAAACAAACTTGCGCCGATGCACATATCTCGTTCTTGATGAAGCTGATCGCATGCTTGACATGGGTTTTGAGCCACAAATTAGAACCATTATTGAACAGATTAGACCAGACAGACAAACACTCATGTGGAGTGCCACCTGGCCCAAGGAGGTTGAAGGACTGGCTAGGGACTTCTTAAATGATTATGTCCACATTACAGTTGGGACTGTTGGCCTCACAGCTAACCACAAGATCTTACAGATTGTTGATGTCTGTGATGAACCTGAGAAAGATCATAAGTAAGTACATGTGTGGGAATAAATCCTTGCCTTCAAATTTTATCAAACCCTGAAACAAACTCTAGGCTGATCAAAGTCTAAGCATGGCTAACTCACATGTCGAACCCTGAAAAAAACTTCTGGGCTGATCTGTTAGGATTTCCCAAGGGAAGGAAACTGGAGAACCCAGAGAAAAACCCTTGAATCAAGGGAGGGACCTAACAAACTCTACTCACATGTGATGCTGAGTCCAGGAATTGAACCAGAGACTCCTTAGGTGAAAGGCAAGTGCATTACCTCTATGCCAGCCTTGATGCTCCCCAAATGAGTGGATTAGTAACTATGTTGAGCTTATGATGAGAGAAATCAATGATTCCTGATGTCACTTTAGTGACATGTTGACAATTTTGAATTCCTCGTTTCTGAAGTTCTTGACTTGCTTCATCTTCATGTATGACTAGTTCAGTGTTATATGTGGTTCTCATTAAGGTATTGAACTTTTTCAGGCTTCTCAAACTTTTGGAAGAAATAATGGGAGAGAAAGAAAATAAGGTAAGTTGCTGGTTAAAAGATATTAATTATGGAATCCTCCATTGCCCAACCCAAAACACATGAAAACCAGGGCTATTAAGAACAATAAGTGCATAATGGCAAAACATAATGACCAGTCATCGGAATGATCAGCATGTAACCTGTCATTGTGACCGGCCTATAAGAGGCTTTTTGCCTGAAAAGTGCCAATTTTGGCTGGACATATTTAGCCTCTAAACTGCCCAATATAATGATTGCAGGAAGGTAAATCATAACAGTAAAGGTCAGCTGTGCTTGTTTTCATAAGTAAAATAGTATTGTGTCCAATATTTCAGACTTTGATCTTCACTGAGACCAAGAGAAGAGCAGATGATCTCACAAGGCGACTAAGAAGAGATGGGTAAGGGAAAAATTGTAAAAACTAATTTACAGTAGACAGGATTTTGTTAGTAAAGAAACTTACAAGTTTCAACTTAAAACTTAAAACAAAACATTAAAAGACCCAAAACTGTTTACTTCAATAAATCATTATTATGGTTTTACTTGTTCCAGGTGGCCTGCTATGTGTATTCATGGGGATAAAGCCCAGCAAGAAAGAGATTGGGTCTTGAGTGGTAAGCAGTCAAATTTCAAGGATTTTACAAAAACTTTGCAATGGTCGTAGATTTCCATTTGTCAAGGCAATCAGATGTCATTATCATCATTGTTATCACCACCACTACCATCATTATCATCAAAATCATTTAATATTATCCACCTTCTATCATGATGCATGAAAAATCTCAAGCAAAGTTTCCACCAAAGTTAAAAAATAATATCATTGTTCTGTCTTCCAGAATTCCGAAAAGGACATGCACCAATCTTAGTAGCGACAGACGTAGCCTCCAGAGGTCTAGGTATGTATTTCAAAAGTTCTCAGATATTCCTTACTGTAATACTTTACCCTTTCACATATTTAGCTTTCCAATTTTTCTCTAGTTATTCCTAATTTGTGTCCTATAATTGAAGTGTTTTTAATTATATGTGGCTAACCAATTGAATGTTATCTTCAGTAGGTTATGTTCATATTAGTTTTTATTATAATGGAGGGTCAGTATAACAATGGCCTTCTAGGGTTTGGATCCAGAGTGTTCATGACTGGCATACGTTGCTATAACAGCTGATTCCGAGGGAGTATACAAAAGCCAACTTTGATTTCATACACATTTCTATTACCGCACCAGGCAAGTATTGCTAAAACTGTAGATAATTCAAAAACACGACAACTTTTCCTTCTCAGTTTTTTTTGTCCTCACGAAAGTCCTGTGTTAGGCATGCCTGTAAAAACCAAGGCAAGTATCAAACATCTTAACATAATCTGCATCTACCTCCATAGTAGCATCTCAGTAGTTAGGATTTTGTGTTTAACAACTTTAAGAAAAGTGACTTGTAAATTTTGCAGTTGTTACCAGATCATTTACTCACTCTTTCTTGTGTACAGTGCGTCATCTCTGTTCTTCTCTCATAATTGTTTATTACCGCTACAACCACTTTTGTTTTCTGGTTTCAAAAGATGAATCGTTTTTGTGGTATCTGAGTGTGTTTTCAACTCTTTACTAGCATTTTGTTGGCATGTGTCTAATTTGTAGACACCGTTACATGGCTAATTTTCCCCCTGAAACTTGTTTGAATATGCATTGCAAGACAAGTTTCACAAATATAGTGTTTCATAGAGTGATTTGTTGCAAAAGGTTCTTTCTAAGTATGCAGTAACTTATAAAAAAAACTTTCTTGTAATGCCATTCCACACAAGTTTTAGGTAAAAGCTTGAACCTGTAGCAGGATCTTCAAACAATCTACTGTAACTTTGTATATTACTGATCTGGGACAACTATTTGGTGATCCTGTGTGGGGTTATCTGATTGAGTGATAATACTCACACTTGAATCCTACGCAGCAACAATTTTAGTCCTTGGAATTTTTTATATTTTTTATTTTTGCCTAGAAATTCCTGCATTCTTGTTGTGATGTCTCATTGTTGATGTTATCTTGTCTTCAACCATCCATGAAGCTTGATTGATGTCCAATAAGACTGAACAAGAAGCATCCTATCTCAAGTACAACATAGCAAAACATTTAGTCTGTAATTTTATCAATTCCAGACAGTGAGAATCTCAATAAAGATTTTAAACCTAATTCAGATGTGTGGTGGTTGTACAGATCTATTCATTTATTTTTTCTGGGGTTTCACATCAGTGCAAGCTTTGTGGAACCTGCTAAACCTCTGTACAACCACAAACAAGAGATAGAATAGTCACATTAGTGTAGATCAGTGAAAATGCAGTTGAAATCATTGAGCCTATAGTAGTCTGGCTCAGGGTGTTTTAATATCCTAAATTTTTTTTTGAAACTACTGTAGGATTGATTGATAATTTTTTAAGAAAATGTTTTGAATCCTTACAAAGATATTTTAAAATTCTGGATTAATATTGGTTAGCTAGAAATTTCCTTACACTAGGTCATAGAAGGCTAAAAAGAGTTCAATTAGTGCAAATTTTAAAATATAGCTTGAATTTTTTAAGTTAAAATTACAGTGCAAATCGGGGGGAAATTTGGGCCTAGAAATATTTCAGAAATCGTATATCATTCATTGAGCAATCTGAAACAACTCGTTTCAGTTCAACTTATTTATAGTCAGATAAATTTTGTGTAGTTAGAGAGTTGTCTGAGATTGTTCAGCGAATAATAAACAATTTCTGAATTATTTCTTGGTGCTCATAGTTTTTCGATTCACACTGTAACATACATCAAAAACTCGAAATCGTATAGCTTGAATCACCTCGAAAGTTTTAAATTTTTTTTCAATTATAGAATTATAGAAGTTTTTTTTTACTTGAGACCAGATTACTATAGGCTCATGACAAAACATGTTTCCATTTACATTGCACCAACTTTGATTCCATCATAAATATACAGTAAAAATATTGTCAATAATTTCAATGGATATCTTTAGATTGGGCATAATGGTTCACATTCCAGACCACATGTCATTTCCTAGAGTATCATTTCTTTGTTTAACACAACTGAAACAAATAATCTTATTCTCAAGAGAATGACAGTGGTCTGAAATGGAGAAGAATTACGCCCAAGATAAAGAGGATGATTGGCTTTCCAGTTCAGATTTTATTCATTTTATGTAATTGTACCAGGATCTAGTGCAATGTAAATGGATCTATAGACCCCTTTCATGTGACGTCGAAGCAGCTTAATTTGGAGGACAAAACAAAAGTATTTCAATCGCCTGAGAATTGAAATCTATTGTTTTGTCCTCCAAATTGAGTTGCATTCTGATGTGCTGCAAGGGGTCTATATTTGAGTGACTAGTGTGGTAGGTGCAGTTTTCATCTCTAAGAGTTTTATCTAAACGGAGGACAATTTGTGAAGGATATTTTAGTAAGGCCCACAAAGCTTGGACTGACGTGAGGGGTCTTATATTTCACTTAAAATACCTACTGTTCGGCAACATTTTCAATAATGACATGACGAATTTTTGTTGGCTTTGGCTTCCTCTTGTTCATCTGAAAAGCACCGAGTCATGGATTCTGGTTCCTGCCGTGAGGAGATCATGATCTTAACTGGCCGTGGAAGGGCTTCTCTTAGAGAGTAGCTAGGGGAAGGAGAGGAACCGTGAGTACAGGGGAAAGGGTAGAGGGGTGAAATAACTGATGACCACTAGAATAACTCAGCTGTGCGCCAACAACGAATCTGAATTGAGGTTACCATGACAACTCAACCACAATGAAATTCTATAAGCAGAATTTCAGAATTAGTATTGAATGGCAATTATATTGGCATTTCCTCTTGGTTAATCTTTTTGGCAGTTTTGACAAAGGAATGGAATTAGCTGGGTTATACTGAAACAATTAGCTTGCTCTGAGCATTTTGTCTAATTGTTTTTTGGTATTCAAAGATCTCACTTCCTCTCTGCATGGATTTTCGTTTGTGTGATTCAAATATTTTAGCCCTTGCAGCATTTTTGCTGTACAGCTTCTAATAATAGTTTATTACCACAATGCAACCATCTAGACATCTCGGACATCAAGTTTGTGATCAACTTCGACTTCCCAAGCTCTACAGAAGACTACATTCACAGGATTGGAAGAACGGCACGGTCCGATCGTACTGGAACATCATACACGTTCTTTACCATCAACAACGCAAAACAGGCCAAAGACTTGGTCCATGTACTGGAGGAGGCAAAACAGCATGTTAATCCTAAACTCTTCAACATGATAGAAATGTCCAAATCCTTTGGTAAAAGTGAGTAATGGATTTGTTTGTTTACCCTGTGAATAGGTACCTCTCCTCTCTCAATCACACATCTGACCGTTACATAGATTATAAGTGATTAGTCATTATGGAATTCTTCAATTGTGGAGCACCTCCTTGGGGTTTGCTGTGAAAAGATTCTTAAATATAGAGGTTTACAAGATGAGAAGTGGTTTTTAAACATGGCAGAAAAATAAAATAAAGACAGGGCTTATCTTGACTGGGTTTCTAAAAATCCTTTTGTTTTGAAATAAACATGAATCTCAGTTTGGAAATGAACAATGAAAGGGATTCTATAGTTTCTTAAATTTATATATTGTTTCTTTGTTGTTGTGCAGAGAGAGACCGATTCCGTAGAGATGGTGGAAAACCAAGTTACTATGACACCAGAAGTAGCGGAAGTAGCAGAGGTGGTGGAAGTAGCAGAGGTGGTGGATCATATGGGTCTAGATCTGGCGGCATGATGAATGGCTATGGGTCCAGGAATGATGGTGGTAGCAGTGGAAGAAGCAGCTCTAGCCATGGCAGCAGCAGATTCAAGAGCAATCAACAAGGATCACGACCACCTCCACCACCACCATCTAGCAACCCACCCAGCAACCAGAGTTGGAACCAAAATACCAGCTACAATCAGAACCAGAATACAAGTTACACCCAGGGTTATGGGAGCACATATGGACCAGCACCTCCCCCACCCCCTCCCCCCACACAACAACAGTACACCCAACCTCCCCCTCCCCCAGTCCCTACCCAGGCCATGATTTCGCAACAACAAGCCCAGTATACACAGGCTTATCAACAGGCATATCAGAATTATCAACAAACTGCACAGGCAACAACACAACAACAGCCATATGTTTACTCTACTACTACTACTACAACACAATAGAATCATTCAATCTGTGATGATAAATCTACTTTTTATCTTAGAGTAGGTAACATACTAGCGCTGTAGCTATACTCAACCTGTTTAATAGTTTAGCAGAGGCATGGTCGGTAGATCATATTTCCATTGTCTTTTGTATCAATTCGATTAATTTCAATTAATTTTTATTTCATGGCTTGAGTAAAATTGCTAAACCTGTGAAATAGATATTAGACTAAAACACTTTTATTAGTAGACTTGAATTCAATTGTTTTCTTTTGTGTCTATTACACATTAACAAAGCAATTTTTATTTCACGGGTTTAGTGATTTCACTCCAAGTAAAATCACTCCAGTTTACCCAAAGAACTGGGTTTACAATGTTAATATATGGCAATATGGCTCACTATATGTTAACGACTGTTTTTAAGTGTGACTTCCCTGCCTGCTAACCAGAAAGCTGAAATTGTATCAATTCTTCTGATATTTTTATCAGATTTATTTGCTTTAGTTTAATTTTTTGGGATAAGGGGGGAAATCTTGAGCAAGATTGATTCTAACTGTATTTATTTGACACGGATTTGACGAAAAAATAAACACGTTTTTAGATATTACCTTGTTGTGTACTTGACAAATTCTTTTTGTTTAAAACTAAGGTGTCGGAGCAGCATACGATTTTCTAACCAATCACAGTCTGTTGTGATTTTTTATGGCTGGTTCTGCGTTAAAGCACTTTTTCCTACCTAAAAACTATTGACAATTGAATTCAATGCATTTTAAATCTCGGAAAACTACAAAACTCTTAATCAGTGATATTTCATCTGTGATTTATCTCGAAACTACTTGAGAAATGATTTTCAAAACAAAGAGTGAAGGGCTGCAGGTAGACTTCCGCAAAGTCCTTCGTCTCTGTATTAGTTCTCGTGCTTGCTGAAAAAAGCACAGGCAGCCCAATTATAATAAGGATCACAGGTGCTGGACCAATTCGTCGCTCGCATTACATCCTCCTTACTTGATTTAAGTTGTGTGCGCTTATATTTGTTTGATTTTCTCACTAGGTGTGTTCCTCTAGATGTCCAATTAACTTTTTTTTTTTGTTTACAATTATTTCCCCCCTACTTATTTGCTCCAATATTGCTCCTGTAAATTCAAGAGAGGTCGACTTGGAGAGACTCATGAGAAGATCGATGTTTGAACCGGGCCTTAGACGTTGACTACTAGATTTTGTTTTACTTGTTTATTGCAATCACTCTAGGACATAGGTAAATTATTGCCTCCTGAATCAAAACTACCCTAACATGAATCTGATCTGAAGACCACAAGTGCAACAAGACATACATCAACATTTTAAAAATCATTTATTTTAATTTTACCAAGGTGAAGTTGATTCTAGTGTATATTAAAAAGTATTAATTAATTAATTAGTTATTCATGAATTGTTATATTACATTTATCAAAACCAGATTCTGGACTAAAAAGTATTTTGTAGAAAAGTGTGACTTGATGTAAATTCTAACCATATTCTTGGATAGGAATGGATTGCACACTAGAAAAAGAATTCTTAAACTTGAGTGCACCTGTGCAGATTAATTGTGAAGACAATGAAATGTTACAAAAGAAATGTCCTCACCTACACAGACGGCCTTAGGGTCAATGCACATTACTCGGCAAGTGTTTGATGACCCCAACGACATCGGCATAGATGGCTAGAAAAATTCTCAATTATACTCGAGTTGAATTGGATCTACATTGAAAATAGTGAGTGATATGATAAGGGTGTCAACTTCTCGGCCAGTTTAGCACTACTGGAGCGGTTGTATGAAGCCTGAATAGCGTCATCCACCAGATAAATCCTTATCCAGTGGATAAAACCTTTACAAATTCTATTCACTGGATAATTCTAGCTTATCCGGTGGATAACTTTATTCAGGCTTCATACAACCAGCTCCTGATGTGTTAGCTTCACACAAGGCAGCACTTTGAAAAAGAAAGAAAATGACTGTTCATAATTATCAAGAGCTGTTGCTGAAGACGTGTAAAGCAAACATTCTATAAACCTCTAACTTAGGTGTTATATTTTTCCATTTCAGACCACGTGTAATTCTCTTGAAAATGTGAAATGTTTAAGCTGCATGCATATTCATGTGTCTTCTCGTGTGCAACCATGAAAAACGAAGGAAATGATACTCTATTTAACAATGAAACATGACAGTCTGAAATGGAAAAACTTTGCACTCAAGCTAAATAAAGATGTTTTTATATATATATAGGATTGGGTCACGCGAGGCTTTCTCCAGGAAGTAACCTTTACACATCAATTCATGGTACAAATCTGTGTACAAAATGGGATGATTGTTTCTAATTACTCTAAAATATTCCATCGTTCTTGTCACAGAACAAAGACCCAGTTATTTATCAACTAATTTTCTTCATTTCTTCAAGATAAGTTGTAATCCATTTACCAACGTCAATAGGTCTGCTGTCGTATTCGAGTATAAATGGATGATCCTATGGGGAAAATATATGTAGAAAACAGTCAGTATTGTGTCGAGAAGTGACCAGAGAAGGGATAAGTAAGTAACTAGGGTTTTGTTATTCTTTTGCTGGAATAAGTTTTTATGGTCGGTGGGATTTAATGCACTGGAAATGAAATGAAATACAATGAAATGATCACATGGGAAAGTCCTTTTACCTTTTACCTCCAGCAATATTGTTACTGGTCAAGACAGCTATTAATACACCCTTTTCGAATAATATGGCGTCTATATGGCGTCAAATGAGGAGTTCTAGAACGTCTCAGATATTATGAGTGATAATGATTGTGTTTTGAAATCCCGGATGCTGCTAGTGGAAATCATTGAGTTTCGACATCCGGGACATTCTCATTCTCCTTGTTTGACACGATAAATTATACGAAAAGGGTCTATTGTGCCTTAATTGGGTCAAAACCTTCAGTACCATAGGAAAAGCAGGCTGATGTATATTGTCCCACTTCTTTTTACCAATATTTCTTAGCTTGATAACGATTCTGATCATAGAGAGGGGGAGAGTACTATAGGCTCAGAAAGGTTTTCTTCAAGAAACTGGGCAGGGGCAGAAAGCAAAGTGAGTACATATACTCACTAATAATTGACTGTAATTGGGTCGTTCTTTGTAATCCTTTTTTAAGCTGTGAAAAGAAAATATTCGAAGTTACTTATAGTACTAAAAAAATTAATTAGAACGTGTCTGGTCATATCTTTGCCTCGCCAGTCACTTTGACCAGTAAAATTGAACCAGAAATGAGGTATGACTGAGCTAAAACTAATTTCGCCAGTTGTCATGACCTGAGACTGAGCCAGTTGTCATGACCAGTGACTGAGCGGCCATTAATATTTTAAGCCCCGGAATGACCCCATAAGGAAATCCTTGATGTAATAACAGATCCACTAATTCATGAATGCCTACCATCGAATTATAAAATCCCTAAATGAATCTGAAAAAGGTCCATCAGGCAGAGAGGGAGAGGGTTCATGGACAACTTGCTTTAGTTGTTCAAATGGTGTCTTCCATTGATTATATGGGAACTTTCCTGTCGCAAGTTCAATCTGCAAAGAAAAATGAATTTATTTCTTAAGAAATATACCCACACTTCATATGGCTAGCTCATTTGTGCATGTGGTGGTGATGTTGTGATGTTCCCACTGGTTTTAAAAATAAACCAGGAACTGGAAGCAGGGTGCCTTGGGGGTGGGGGGGGGGGGGGGGGGGGTAGAAGGCTTAGCTGATTTTCTGTTTTGAGTTGCCCAATCCTTTGATATGAGTCTAATACAATAAATATGTACCAATTGTCCCACTGAAAATCACATTTCTGGGAGCCTCAAATATTTAAAAATTTGCAGCAGGGTATTCCTCTGGATCCCCCAGATTAGTCCCCCCCACTCAAAACTATGCTTGGCAGCCCCTGATTCTGTGTTCTCTTATCTCTTAATACGTACCATTGTAATTCCAAGGCTCCAAATATCTGATCTTATATCGTATCCTTTCATGTCTCTATCTGGATTAATCCTTTCAGGCTAAAATATATAAAAATAATAATTACATTCCTATTACTGCATCAAGTCCCGACACAACACAGTAGTACACTCTATGCAGAGGCAGGTCCAACAGACAGCCATCAGACAATGTCCGTCAGATTCATTAGAACTTGTCCACTCAAATCTTTCCCTAGCTGGTCATTAAATTTGGGCCAGAAACAAGGCATGGCCGAGCTAAGACTAATTTGGCCAGTCAACATGACTGGTGACTGACCAGCCATCACTTTCAGGCAAAGCCTACAAGAGTAATACATTTCCCTTTCAATGATGTGCACAGGGTGATTATTATTACTTACTGCCATATAGGGTTTGCAGCCTGCGTCAACAGTCTTTGCCAGAGAATCAACTAACTGACCACTGATTCCAAAGTCACATAACTTAAAGTTACCATTTTCATCAGCTAAAATATTTGATGGTTTGACGTCTGCAAAAATATGGAAATGAATACTTAGGAAAACTTGTAGAAAATGCATGGCTGTAGTAAGGTTTGTTCATAGGCATACTTCATACTTCTGCATATTTTTTTATCATATCATGTATCAATTTATTACTGTAGTTTTGTATCAATTTATATATAGAAGGACTGCTTATTATTACTTCTAAAAATACACAAAGTTTCAGGTGAAAATGCAACTAAATTGATGGTCAAATTCAATGGCTACACTGTATAAGAAAATATTAGCGCTTGGAATGCGTGCGCATCTCTGTAGGCAAAACACTCTCGTATATAATGTAAACATTGGTAACTTTGTCTTTACCTCTGTGTATGACTCTAAGTTGACTGTGTAAGTAATCAAGCGCATGAACAACCTGGGGGAAAAACAGTTATGAATTTAGATTAAGGATTTAAGGAATTATTTTCTGGAATTTGTAACCCACAATTGTTCTTTAGAAATTAGATTTTGTGAGTTGGAGTTTGAAATTAAAAACCACACACCTAAAAAAATTCATCTTCAAATGCTACATACTAGTTCATGAATATCAATTTTATTAATCCCTGAAATAACCTCTGGGCTGATCAAAGTCAGGGCATGGCTAACTTACAGATCCAACCCTGAAACAACCTCTGGGCTGATCAAACTCAGGGCATGGCTAACTCACAGATCCAACCCTGAAACATCCTCCGGGCTGATCTAAGTCAGGGCATGCCTAATTCACAGATCCAACCCTGAAACAACCTCTGGGCTGATCAAACTCAGGGCATGGTTAACCCATAGATCCAACCCTGGAACGTCCTCTGGGCTGATCTAGCTAAGTCAGGGCATTGTTAGCTTAATTAGATACTCTCTCTCATACTTACAGAAACTGCAATTTTCCCAAGCACTTCTTCTGGAATTCTCTGTCCAGGTTTTGAGTAGACAAGTTTATATAAGTCATACAAAGATGTTTTCATAAGCTCCATACATATCCAAACATCACCCTAGAACAATTGCAATGTTCAAAAAGGTAAGATGGTGGTCTAACAATAGAACTATAGTGCATAGCCAATCAGAACACAAGAAAATCCATGACTATTTACCTCTCTGAACAAGGCTCCATAAAACTGTACTGTAAAAGGATAATTGCTAACTCTCATTGAGATATCCAGATCCATTAGAAGTCGTTTTTGCTCTGTTGAATTAACATTGGCCCTGATTCTCTGGTGAACAAAATAATGAAATTTTGAAAATTGAAATTTTGAAAATTGAAATTTTGAAAATTGAAATTTTGAAAATTGAAATTTTGAAAATTGAATAATAACTTTCAACTAATTTTTTTAGTATTGGAACAGCCTTGGGCCCCCTTACTAAAATACTACCAACACCACCCCCCCTCTAATTAATGACCAGTTCCTTACTTTGACAGCCATGACAGTCTGTGTTGGTTCATGTACCATCTTGAAGACATAACCATAAGCACCATGTCCTAGTTCTTCTATCTCTTTCAGTTCTCCAGCATTACAATGAAATTCCTATGCAACACGAAATAAAGGTATGTTGTATATTACTCCTCTCTACTAATTTTGGAGAGGTGGGGTGTAGGACTTTAGTCCCTCCACCTTTTAAAAAAGACAACATGAAAAGGGTCACTTTAAAGCAGTACTAAGTAACAATGGCAACAAGAGCGACAACTTTGGTTTACTTACCTGTCCATTCACTGTAATTGTTGCTTTGTCTGATAAATTTCTTGGTGGCGTAACTCTAGAAAAAAGGTATTTGGACTAGTGTCAGAAACTCCCGATCATCCTATGAAAATGCTTGAATTCTAAGACACTATTCTACAAAGTGAACAACTCTTACTTACGGGGTGATGGGTGGTGATGGTGTTGATTCTTTAAAATTAAATTTAGAAGGCTTGAGCTTCCTCTGTTTCTGACCTGTATGTGAGAGAAATTGTAAAAATGGTTAACAATATGCTAAGCACCAGGTAACATTAAATGTAGTGGTAGTGATTGTGGAGTGTGGCATATACTTCAAGATGTAGCAGGGTTCACATTAACACAGAAATCACACATTTTTACAAAAAAAACTAACAGAAAATGCATTGTGACAATTTGTTTGCATCTCTGGACCCAAGAGCTTTATTTCTTGTCATTGCACTAAATTCCTTGCTTATGAAAGAATGCTATCTAGAATCCCATCAAATATTTTAGAGACCCCAATCTGCCTAGACACATGGGTCCCAGGACCCACTTATAAAATCCTAGCGCAATGCCAGTGTAGTCTCTAGGGGGACTTGGCAATGACTCCCCATATCAGGACATCAAATAAAAGAATTTATTTATGTTGTTGTCAAATTGTCCATTTACATCATATTTTTACTAATGCTAAAGAGAACAAAGGAATTTCTGAACACTTCATGGCAATTTTATATTTATTTGGCAGCATTCTCTGAAGGATTGAAAACAGTGGCATATAATAAATTTGATAAGAACTTTATATATTGATCAACACTGGCCAATGGGACCTGTGGGAAGGAACACAAGGATATAGTCCAAACAGAAGCAGTTTAGAGAAGGAAGTATAATTTATATGGCATAATGCCATTTTGTGCTCAAAGATAAGATATAAAGTTACAACTGTATTTAACAGCACAACACGCAAAAGTATGACCACATTTAATTTATTTGCATACTTCTATGCATTGGATTTTTGCTGTCAAACGAGCTTTACATGCCTTATTTGGTAAAACCAGACAGCTTCGCATCAAAAGCCCAAATTAAACATAGAAGTATGCGAATACATGGCTGTAAGAAACTTTTATTTATATACATGTAAATATTATAAGTGAGTGGGTGGGTAATTTTTTTGGCTTAAAGAAAATAAGACAACTTTAAGAAGTTCCAGCAGTTGGCTATCTCAAATAAGTCACAACAAGGTAGTCTCTCCAAAAATGATTAACAAAAAGATTTCCCTTACGAGAGACAGGAAGTCGCGTTGAGACACTTGTTTCGAGCTTGCAGTAATTTCACGTTGTAGGAATCTTATTGTTTAAATCTAGATTATTTTGGATAAATGAGCCGTAATAGTACACAGTATAAGGGTGTTTTAATAGAGAAGACATTCTAGGTTTAAATTTTATTTATAACTAACGTTATTTAGTCAAATCAATTCTACTTCCACCTCCATAGGTGATGATATGATGTCGTGAATGAGAATTGTCATTACAATCATGTAGTTTCGTTTAAGTTCAATAAAAGATATCAACTTGTTGCTTTTAATTCAAAAGTACAAGAAAACGTCAACTGAAGTCTTTACTCGTTTGGATAAGACTTAATCATGTGTTTCAACAAAAAAAGCTTACGTTTTCATTTTCTGTAAGTTTGTTTGGAATGACTGAGGCGTCACAGCAGAATCTACTCGTGATTTCACTGTGCTAATTGTGTCGTAATTTCTCTTATTATTCTTACCGGTTTTCGGCGACCCTGACATGTTGTTGTTTGTAAAGTACGATCCAAGTAAAAATTCAAAGAAAATTCTCAATAAATCCAAATACACCCCTCGGTAGCCTTCGATAAGATGATGTAGTTCAACTGCGATGATCTCGACGATCAGGCGCCGTTTACGTCGAATCCAAAGCGGAAATAAGGAGCGATGGGATTCCCCTAGAACCAAGGCAGTGATTAGCTACGCCAGCCGGTAGTTTTCCGTCACTTTTTTGCATCACACCGTCCCTCGACATCGAATCATTGCAACCATTTCGAACAAGTCATCGACCAAAATGGAACTGCATCTGCGCTGCCTTTGGTCAGCGGTGTCATACTAGACCTAGACTCTCACGCGGTTATATACTTCATGTCAGTAAATATCAAGACAAATTTTATCCCATTTTCAACCCCTCATTTTCCAATTAGGAGTAAAGTGCTCTAAGAATGAATTTGAGTTTTGAACTTTGTCAGTATATCTGGGGCATTGGAGGGGATGTTCATATTAAAAATGACCGGCGACCAAGGGGAATGTGGGCTCTAGGACACTGATTGGCCCGGGGGGGGGGGGACTCCCTTATAAAAGGGGGCGGGGGTCCTCGTCGTCCCTTTTAGGGTTTGAAATCAATGTTTTGGTCCCGCTTAGGGTGATAATGATGAGAATGCCCACCAGCTGAGTTTTGTGGTCCTGCTTAGGGTATAAAATCAACAACAATGCTTCTTTTCAAAGATTGATTTTTATTTTAATCCCATTTTCGGATTGTGTCACTTATTGATTGGTCCCTCTTAGGGGTGAAATTTCATCACTGCCACGCCCATCATCTCAAAATACAGGTCCCTTAGCTTATAAAAGGGGTCATTTTAGGGGTCATTTTTAAAATTTCCGACGAGGACCCCCGCCCCCTTTTATAAGGGAGTCCCCCCCCCCGGCTGATTGAGGACAAAGAATTTCATGAAATTTTCATTGCTTCATCCTGATAATTTCCGAAGTATTTTTACTTCCTTTCTGTCACTTATGTATTTTTAAAGTTCAAGCCAATAGAGGACATAATTATTTTGTTCTGTGATATTGGGGCCTTTTGTTGATATTGTATTACCAGTCCAACATACACACTAATTGAGGCACTTTTCATTATAATAAACAGGACTAATATACCTCCCCTTTTAGGAGGTGATTCCACCCTATAGTACTCTGGAAGATAATCCCAGTACATTTTCATAAGTGAAAAACAAAATCTCTCCCAGCTTTCCTCAATTGTTTCAAATTATTGAAGATAAAATAAGACATGTTTTCCTTCAAACTTTTTATTTAATTAAAGTTCACTCACTAAAGTTCACTAAACTTCTTGCACAGTAACAAAACAGTTCTTAAAGTTGCAAACACTGAAAACTAATGCTTTTTAGGGATAGAAATGTATCAGTTTTTAATTTTCATGAAAAAATAAACATTAACATATATCTCAAAGTGTTACGAACAACCCTTTTGTTTCTTGATATGAGGCTTCTTTAATATTCCTCTCCTTCCTCTTCTCCCTCCTCCTCAACACTGTCTACTCCAACCTCTTCATAATCCTTCTCAAGGGCTGCCAAGTCCTCACGGGCCTCTGAGAACTCTCCTTCTTCCATACCCTCTCCAACATACCAGTGCACAAAGGCACGCTTGGCATACATCAGATCAAACTTGTGATCCAGACGAGCCCAGGCCTCTGCAATGGCTGTGGTGTTGCTCAACATGCAGACGGCACGCTGCACCTTGGCCAAGTCACCACCAGGAACAACAGTGGGTGGCTGGTAGTTGATGCCAACCTTGAAGCCAGTGGGACACCAGTCAACAAATTGGATGGTTCTCTTGGTCTTGATGGTTGCAATTGCAGCATTCACATCCTTGGGTACAACATCACCACGGTACAACAGGCAGCAGGCCATGTACTTGCCGTGACGTGGATCACACTTGACCATCTGATTGGCTGGCTCAAAGCAGGCATTAGTGATCTCAGAAACACTCAGTTGCTCATGGTATGCCTTCTCTGCTGAGATGACTGGTGCATAGGTGGCCAATGGGAAGTGGATACGTGGGTAGGGCACCAAGTTGGTCTGGAATTCAGTCAAGTCAACATTCAGAGCACCATCAAATCTCAAAGAGGCTGTGATGGAAGACACAATCTGTCCAATGAGACGGTTCAAGTTGGTGTAGGTAGGTCTTTCAATGTCCAGGTTACGACGGCAGATGTCATAAATGGCCTCATTGTCTACCATGAAAGCACAGTCAGAGTGCTCTAGAGTGGTGTGGGTGGTCAGAATAGAGTTGTATGGTTCAACCACAGCTGTGGAGATCTGAGGAGCTGGGTAGATAGCAAACTCTAGCTTGGACTTCTTGCCATAGTCAACAGACAGACGTTCCATAAGCAGAGAAGTGAAACCAGAACCAGTACCACCACCAAAAGAGTGGAAAATCAGGAAACCTTGGAGACCAGTACATTGATCAGCCTGTGAAAAAATGAACTACTGTAAGTACTCCAAACATTTTTGAATCTTTAACAAAGACATTTATACTTACAAGTTTTCTGATTCTGTCAAGAACAAGGTCGATGAGTTCCTTGCCAACAGTGTAGTGACCACGGGCATAGTTGTTAGCTGCATCTTCTTTACCAGTGATAAGCTGCTCGGGATGGAATAATTGTCTGTAGGTACCAGTTCTTACTTCATCTGTTAAAATAAAATCACGGATGTCATTACTTATGAAATGGCTTGGAAATTTTAGACTAATTATTTTATTTGCCTTGTTTCACCAAACCTGTGGTTTAGCTTTTGTTTGGAAAATCCTGTTTCTAAGAACCCCAAACAATAACATGTTTTTGTGTAATTGCTGTGTTTTTATCCTAATGGTACTCTTAGAACAATAGCACAGCCATGAATATTCATTATTTTTCAATATCCGATTGTGTACAATAGTTCAGCTGCGCGGTATTTGAACAAATTTGCATGAAAATTATTCCGTTACTACGGTAAACATTCGAACACTTCGAAGAGATTTTGGTGTCACTCCCAAAATAAGAAGACTGAAAGCTCGGGCTTAAAAGCTTAGATTTATGGTTTTCTATCCTATAAACTTTCTTGTGATTTAAGAATATTTTCACAAAAAGGATCTGATCAGGGTCGTCATCTTTACTTGTCAAACCCGGGACAGGCCGGAATCAAATGCGCTTAAAAATTCAAACAGACACTGGAAAAACTACTTTCCAAAGACAAATTGAAGGGTTAAAGATTTCTTACCGACTACAGTTGGCTCTAGGTCTACAAAGACCGCTCTTGGGACGTGTTTTCCAGCTCCAGTCTCGCTGAAGAAAGTGTTAAACGAGTCATCACCGCCACCGATCGTCTTGTCGCTGGGCATCTGGCCATCGGGCTGGATACCGTGTTCAAGACAGTACAACTCCCAACAAGCGTTTCCAATCTGAACACCGGCTTGACCAACGTGGATTGAGATACATTCACGCTATATGAAAAAAGAATGAATCAAAAAACAAAGTTTAAGCGCCAAAATTTTGAGCTGAAGACCACGAGGTAAAGAAGTGAATGAAAGAAACCGAATGAAACCAAAGGAATTCTTATCAGATTATTTTCCAAAAAAATATTCTTTCAAAACTTACCATGTTGAATTCTTGGTATAGAAGAGTTTTTGAGATAGGATAAAGTTAGTTTGAGAAAAAAAAATACTTCGCAACAAAGTACAGGTTACGTACGCTTTGTCGTCTCGAAGGTAAATATGAGGATTAAGTTCGAAGGCAGGTTCGTTATATGGAAACCTTTTATTCCGTGTGGGAATTAAACTAATCTGATTGGCTAATGACGAAAACGTCATTAGTAATGTTGACGTTACCATAGTAATTTGAAATCAATAATCGTTCGTGTTGTTCTCGTTGGTGGGATGCTGTTAATAATATCAAGTTTCCACATTTGACACCACGCAGGGAAACACCCGCAATACTGCTTTAGTATCCTTTAGTGCGTTTAGGTTACCAGCCCTTATTATGTCGAGAACTTTGTTATTTTATTTTGACAGTGATAGAAAAATAGACTTATTATTATTATTATTATTATTATTATTGTTATTATTATTATTATTATTATTATTATTATTATTATTATTATCAAAAGAAAGAAAATCGAAAAGTGAAAAATGGAGTAAAGAAATGCTTAAAAGGGCAAGAAAGGATATGAAAATTACAAAAGGAAGAATGATAGAAGAGATTGAAAAAAAGATGCATCTTATCTTTAATAATAGAAGAAGCATCGGCACGCGCAAAAATATAATCTTGAAAGCAAAATATATTACATTTTTTTTCAAAGAAATGACTAAACATTCTCTCGACAATAAAAAGAACTAGAAAAATAAAAAGAATACAACGAATATGATATATAAAAACGTGAAAAAAAAGAAGTGTGGTGTAGTTTTTGGATTTTTTCCAGAGCGATTCTGATTTAGACCTTGAAAGATATCAAATTTCAATGATATTCAAAGACAAAGGACAATGTATAAAGAGCATTGAATAAACTCTGTGACCTAGTGTGGAGGGGAGGGGGAGTCGTTAGTTTTTGTTTCAAAAAAAAATTTATTTATAGATTCGACCCCAGTCTCCTTCTTCACTCGGCCAAACTTGTACAACTGGTTCGATTTGGTTCACAACAAATCAAAATGGAAGCCAATGACTCGATTATGGAAAATCTAAGTGAGGACCAAAGTCCTTCGTATTCTCCCATTTATGCTTTAGCTTCACACAGTTCACGTGTTCTGGAGATCATGAATGCACACCGGAAAGAAAGTCTAAAACTTTGCGACGTGGTCCTACGCATCGGCGACGTCCACATCCCTTCCCACCGAGCGGTACTCGCTTCTTGTAGTCCTTATTTCTACGCCATGTTTAACGGGGAACTTTCCGAGAGCAGGCAAAAGGTAATTACCATGAAGGATATTGATGCAGGAATTATGGAAGCTCTTGTTGAATTTACTTACACGGGGAAAATCGAGATATCTGTGGATAATGTTCAAGGGTTGCTTTCCACGGCGTCTTTGGTTCAATTTCACGAAGTTCGTGACTTATGTTGTCAATTTCTTGAGTCTCAACTCGATCCGTCGAACTGTTTAGGAATCAGGAAATTCACTGAAGCTTATGGCTGTACGAAATTTATAGAAACCGTTGATAAGTTTGTGCTAGATAACTTTAAAAATGTCATGAAATCCGAAGAGTACGCTCTTTTACCCTCTGAACTTTTGGTGAAAGTGATTTCGAGTGACGACTTGAATGTGATATTGGAAGAAGAAGTTTATGATGCCGTGATGGCTTGGATTCGCCACGACTTGAATAACAGAGTCAGTAAACTACCGTCCCTAATTCGCTTCGTTCGTATGCCGTTAGTATCAAAACATTATCTTCTAGATCGAATTGACAATGACAGTTTGATTCGCTCGAATCTGACTTGTCGAGATTTACTAGACGAAGCCAAAAATTATCACCTTCTTCCAGAGCAGAGAGTACGATTTCGCTCTGATCGGATGCGACCTAGAAAATCCATGATGGGAACTCTTTATGCTGTTGGAGGCAAAGAAGCTGGAGAAACGATATCAAATACTATGGAAAGCTATAGGTAAGATTTGAAATATCAAACTTTACTTCAATAATAAGTTGAGCTCAATAAACTTGAGTTAAGCTTGAACTATTGTACTGTATATTTTGTTCAATATGCGAACATTTGAAATTTTTTTCTTAATTTTTAACATAGTCTGGTGTGAATCACAAACCGCAGTTTTTCCAAGGTGTAGGGTTTTATAAATGTGATTGAAAGGTTTTGAATGAGTTTATCAAGCACTCGACCTTTTGATGTGCACAGCTGGCAGGATGCCATTTCACTGCAGTACTTCTATTCATAACAGTTTGTGATTTGATTAATTTAATTATGAGTGTTTTCCTTGCTTTATTTTTCTTTATGATTAATGAATACAAAAAGAGTCTTATTGTCTGTTGGAGGCAAGGAAGTGTCTTCATTTCCATAAGGGTTGGATAGTTGGTTAACCAAGCGTTACTATAATACTGACAGGAAATTCCATAGGAAATGAAGATGGGACTTGACTTAGAGGGGAGGGGTGGAAGTACCCCAGCCCACCATAGCCTAGTATATCCAAAGAAATGATCCAGATGTCACTCCTTTACATCCCAATAGTAAAAAATCTGTAAAATTAATAAATAAATCTCTTTATTCAAGTGTCTAGTCTTTCCAGCTCTTTCACACTAATTGGGGACACTTTTCACTCACACACACTACCACTACAGTACCTTCA
The DNA here is from genome assembly GCA_964019055.1 of Anthopleura xanthogrammica. Taxonomy (NCBI): domain Eukaryota; kingdom Metazoa; phylum Cnidaria; class Anthozoa; order Actiniaria; family Actiniidae; genus Anthopleura; species Anthopleura xanthogrammica. Next base: position 8,668,019 of record OZ025221.1, on the reverse strand, counting down.
GTATTTTATGCACACAATGCTCACTCACATGTTGATTTTTAGGGAGGGAGGAAACCGGAGTACCCTGAGAAAACCGTCGTTTTCTCAGAGAACAACACATCAAACAAACTCAATTCACATATGGTGACAGCAGGGCTCGAACCAGAGACCCGAGCCTTTGGAACCACAGTGGTGAAAGGCGACGCGTTAGCAGCATACGCCACCCATGCTACCCCATTTGTGTATAGAGAGTCACTTATAACCATTTCCTTGATCAGATCCATCAGATGTCATTGAGACGATGGGGAGCTTTAAAAGCAATCAAAGCAATCTGTTGACCACTATTTTATCTCTGCCTCAAGGGTGGAAGGGATAGGGCTCTTCCTTCTTTATTGATTTTGAGAAGCTCCCTTTAATTTGCTCCCAAAAGCACAGCTCTCAGGTTTCAATATGTACAAAAACTTTGGAAATGGCCACCTGTCCTTCTCATACTTTTGAACATCCTCCCCCACTCCTCTTCCCCCTTGGTCCCAAGTTTTCTTTATCTCAACATTCTGAGAAAATTACAAATCTTTATTCTTTTTTGATGTCTTCATTTATTTAAAAACTGGTATGACTGCAATTTTACTTTTAATTTAATATTATTTTTGGTGTCTTTGATTTTAGTCTTCAGTCCAATAAGTGGCAAGTGTCTGCATCCCTCAATGTACCACGGCAACAACTTGGAGTAGGTAGCATTGGAAATAGAATATATGCCGTTGGTGGCTCAGATGGCTTCACCCGACTTAGCTCTGTAGAGACTTATAACCCAGAAACAAACAAATGGACTTATGTAAAGCCTCTAAATACAAGTAGATCAGGTGTTGGGCTGGGTGTGATTGGTGAGACACTTTATGCACTGGGTGGCTATGATGGACGGGCGTGTCTTAAGACTGTGGAAAGATATGACCCACAGGTTGATACATGGAGTTGTGTCGCACCAATTAATGTCACAAGAAGTTTTCCAGGTACTTTAATGATGATTTATGCTTTGGCTTTATAATAAATTTCTTATTTATGATGTTACTCTCTTTTTTCCAAGGTGTTGCCGAACTTGGAGGTCGTCTCTTTGTCATAGGCGGTAATGATGGAATCTCATTCCTAAACTCAGTGGAATGCTATGACCCATTAAGTAACAAATGGATGAATGTTTCTCCAATACTGCGTGCCCGTGCAGGCATCGGTGCCGCAGCACTTGATGGCATGCTCTTTGCAATCGGTGGTTTTGATGGAATTCAAAGACTTGATGTTGTTGAGATGTACGAATCACGCATGAATACATGGACTGAGGTTTCACCCCTTAAATCATGCCGAGATGGAGTATGTGTAACAGCTTATGGTTGCTGGATATATGCAGTGGGTGGGATTGATGGACCTTCATATCTCAACACAGTAGAGGCTTATGATCCGAAATCTGATTCATGGACCGAGATGCCTCCGATGTCCAGATGTCGAGCAGCAGCTGGAGTTTCAATATTGCTTCCCCAGTGCTAACATAAAAACTCCTCTATTGTATAAGTTTTGCACACTTTCTGAAGTTCAAAGGAGATATGGTAGGACCAAAATTTGTGCTCTGGTTATCTCATGTTCTTTGAATTTTGGTAAACTTCACAAAGGAAAAGAAACATTTTCAGCATGAGTATTGCTTCTAATCAATAACCAAAATGATTGTTTCAGACGTTTCTTGATGCTACAGAAACTTACTCTGCTTTATCAGCCATGCTTCAGTCCAGGACGTTTTCTTATTTTAGGGGATGTGATGACTAAAGTGAGTGTCAGACAGAAGGAAGAGAAAGCCTTTTTTAATGATTATCCCATAGCAGTCCTTGCTCAAAAGTTCAAAAAATAAGAATACCTCTGGCACAAAGTTATGATTGATACCAATCAACTCGGCCCTTAATTGGTAGTAATAATTGCATTCACCATATTTTTGGGATCTGCAGAAGGGCAGGTTCAAAAGATTAAAAATTTGGAAATTATGGAAAGAACTACCTTGTTCTATTAATAGGTTTACGAGGAAGACATCCATTGTCCTCTAGCAATCAAATTATGTTGAACAAATATTCTGTAAAATATTAATTGTATATATATAAAAACTTATATCCTTTTCAATTGAGAGATACAGATTTTACTCATGGTAAGGGAAATTCTAAAAAAATAAAATTCTTATTTGCTTCAACTTTACTTGCATTATTCATGATTTTCTTGCTATTTTTGTCCATACTTCAGCATTAAAATTAATACATCGAAAGAGAAATAGATTTGACATTTGCAAATATATTTGTCAAAACAATTAAAACTTCAATCACTAGACTTCAAATGCTGGATAACATCAATTTCCTACAGAGACAACATAAGACAAAAAACAGTTTTATCTTTAATATTTCATTAAATTAACCTTTCACAACTTTGTCAAGTTAAGGACTGACAATATCTAATACTCCTCTCCTTCCTCTTCTCCCTCCTCCTCAACACTGTCTACTCCAACCTCTTCATAATCCTTCTCAAGGGCTGCCAAGTCCTCACGGGCCTCTGAGAACTCCCCTTCTTCCATACCCTCTCCAACATACCAGTGCACAAAGGCACGCTTGGCATACATCAGATCAAACTTGTGATCCAGACGAGCCCAGGCCTCAGCAATGGCTGTGGTGTTGCTCAACATGCAGACGGCACGCTGCACCTTGGCCAAGTCACCACCAGGAACAACAGTGGGTGGCTGGTAGTTGATGCCAACCTTGAAGCCAGTGGGACACCAGTCAACAAATTGGATGGTTCTCTTGGTCTTGATGGTTGCAATCGCAGCATTCACATCCTTTGGCACAACGTCACCACGATACAGCATGCAGCAGGCCATGTACTTGCCGTGACGTGGATCACACTTGACCATCTGATTGGCTGGCTCAAAGCAGGCATTAGTGATCTCAGCAACACTCAGTTGTTCATGGTATGCCTTCTCTGCAGAGATGACTGGTGCATAGGTGGCCAATGGGAAGTGGATACGTGGGTAGGGCACCAAGTTGGTCTGGAATTCAGTCAAGTCAACATTCAGAGCACCATCAAATCTCAAAGAGGCTGTGATGGAAGACACAATCTGTCCAATGAGACGGTTCAAGTTGGTGTAGGTAGGTCTTTCAATGTCCAGGTTACGACGGCAGATATCATAAATGGCCTCATTGTCTACCATGAAAGCACAGTCAGAGTGCTCTAGAGTGGTGTGGGTGGTCAGAATAGAGTTGTATGGCTCAACCACAGCTGTGGAGATCTGAGGAGCTGGGTAGATAGCAAACTCAAGCTTGGACTTCTTGCCATAGTCGACAGACAGACGTTCCATAAGCAGAGAAGTGAAACCAGAACCAGTACCACCACCAAAAGAGTGGAAAATCAGGAAACCTTGGAGACCAGTACACTGATCAGCCTGTGAAAAAATGAACTACTGTAAGTACTCCAAACATTTTTGAATCTTTAACAAAGACATTTATACTTACGAGTTTTCTGATTCTGTCAAGAACAAGGTCGATGAGTTCCTTGCCAACAGTGTAGTGACCACGGGCATAGTTGTTAGCTGCATCTTCTTTGCCAGTTATCAGCTGCTCGGGATGGAATAATTGTCGGTAGGTACCAGTTCTTACTTCATCTGTAAAATAAATTGAGCATTAATTTTAGATTTAACTATGCTTAAAATAGGTCAACGTTGCTATGTTCATATTAACCTTCAAAATATTTTGTCACGGATGGTCGAATTTATGATCTTCTTTTTCTTGCAAGAGCCTGGCTACGCAAAATAACTTGGTAATTTGATCCTCGAATGGGACAACGGAAAACCGATTTCGAAATCTAGATCTCTTAAATAACATGTTTTTGTGTAATTGCTGTGTTTTTATCCTAATGGTACTCTTAGAACAACAGCACAGCCATGAATATTCATTATTTTTCAATATCCGATTGTGTACAAACAATAGTTCAGCTGCGCGGTATTTGAACAAATTTGCATGAAAATTATTCCGTTACTACGGTAAACATTCGAACACTTCGAAGAGATTTTAACAACAGCACAGCCATGAATATTCATTATTTTTCAATATTCGATTGTGTACAAACAATAGTTTAGCTGCGCGGTATTTGAACAAATTTGCATTAAAATTATTCCGTTACTACGGTAAACATTCGAACACTTCGAAGAGATTTTAACAACAGCACAGCAATGAATATTCATTATTTTTCAATATTCGATTGTGTACAAACAATAGTTTAGCTGCGCGGTATTTGAACAAATCTGCATCAAAATTATTCCGTTACTACGGTAAACATTCGAACACTTTCAAGATATTTTTGTCACTCCCAAAATAAGAAAACTGAAAACTCGGGCTTATAAGCTTAGATTTATGGTTTCCTATCCTAAGAACTTTCTTGTGATTCAAGAATATTTTCACAAAAGGAATCTGATCAGGGTCGTCATCAAAAACGGGACCGGCCGGAATCAAATGCGCTTAAAAATTCAAACAGTCACTGGAAAAACTATTTTCAAACGATAAATTGAAAGGGTTAAAGTTTTCTTACCGACTACAGTTGGTTCTAAGTCTACAAAGACAGCTCTTGGGACGTGTTTTCCAGCTCCAGTCTCGCTAAAGAAAGTGTTAAACGAGTCGTCCCCGCCACCGATCGTCTTGTCGCTGGGCATCTGGCCATCGGGCTGGATACCGTGTTCGAGACAGTACAACTCCCAACAAGCGTTTCCAATCTGAACACCGGCTTGACCAACGTGGATTGAGATACATTCACGCTAGAATTAAAAGAAGAACGAAATGCGTGAATCAAACTGCCAGTTACTAGTAAAGAGCAAAAACAAAGATGTATCCGAGAGGCGGCAACGTGGCTGAGGTCAAAAACTACGATGATCAAGCTTATTTCAGTCGTCCGAAGTAATTTTCTAAAATTCAAAAAATGTATTCTTTGGCCTATCCTTAGTACTTACCATCTTGGATTTTAGGTGTGGAAGAGTTTCTATGAAAAAAGAGCGGTAATAAAAGTATATAAGCTTATGCCAACAAAGAGTACGCTACGAACACTTTGTCAATTTCAAGCGAATTGTGAAATATACACCGTACAAGCCTTTATAATCGATTTTTTCCCACCTTAAACGGAATTTGATTGGCTTAAATCACGAAACGTCATCAGCAAATATTTTGTTGCTATAGTGATTATCGATTATATGGAAAGGTTATCACGTGCATAATTATAAAGAGCCGTAACTTTAGCTCTTTATTGTATTTTTGGCGCCTCGTTGGGAAACACCAGTACTTTTTTTCCACGTGGATTTTTATGCTTCCAATTTAAAAGAAAAACATTTTTATATGAAAAACTTTTTGTGCCGTATCTCTTATAATTACCAAATTTATAATTTGGCTTAATTAATTTGGTAACCATGGAAGTTAATGATATGAATAAATTAAAATACCCATGGCCCAATAAGGCGGAAATCGAATATTCCCAGGGGATGGGTGGTATACGAAAGAAAGTCCCAGAGCGATCGATGGGGGATGTTTTTCCAAATTCCCTCCCATGGTGGGATATGGATATTCTAGAACAACACATTTTAACAATTTTTTTTATAGAAATCTTGAAGATTTTAGCACACGTACAGAAAAATCCTTTTTGCCTGGTTCAAAAAAAAATTGCATTTCCTGTTCCATTGTTGGATTATTTCAAGCCAGAAGTCAGTTTCAATGCCAAAATTTCAAAAATTTGACCTTGATATCCCTAGCCTTATTAAAGCAAAATAATATAACAGTTGAGTTTTCAGATAGCCTGCATAGCAGGCCCTTGCGAGGGGAGGAGTGCTGAGCCTACTCAGGCTAGTTTTCAGACAGAGCATTAAGATTGGTATAATACATAGAAGAATTGTTTCTGGCTATAAATCTAGACTGAACACAGAAACAATAAAACACAGCCACACCCTCAGAAAACTGTGCCTCAAAAGATACCAAATTTTAAAATTCATGCAGATCCATTCAACCACTGTTACCATTTTCAACTGCAAATTCCGTGACAGTTCTTATGCTGCTATTTCCTTTCAAGTATTGCTATATTATTTCTCACTTATTTTTCTCCGCTTTACTTCAAATTTTAATATCAAAATTTCTCACTGATTTCTTGAAAATGACTTTATTTCAAATTCTCAAATAAAATAGTACAATGAAGGTAAGCTTGAGAGAAAAACTGTCTAATACTCCTCTCCTTCCTCTTCTCCCTCCTCCTCAACACTGTCTACTCCAACCTCTTCATAATCCTTCTCAAGGGCTGCCAAGTCCTCACGGGCCTCTGAGAACTCTCCTTCTTCCATACCCTCTCCAACATACCAGTGCACAAAGGCACGCTTGGCATACATCAGATCAAACTTGTGATCCAGACGAGCCCAGGCCTCAGCAATGGCTGTGGTGTTGCTCAACATGCAGACGGCACGCTGCACCTTGGCCAAGTCACCACCAGGAACAACAGTGGGTGGCTGGTAGTTGATGCCAACCTTGAAGCCAGTGGGACACCAGTCAACAAATTGGATGGTTTTCTTGGTCTTGATGGTTGCAATAGCAGAATTCACATCCTTGGGCACAACATCACCACGGTATAACAAACAGCAGGCCATGTACTTGCCATGACGTGGATCACACTTGACCATCTGATTAGCTGGCTCAAAGCAAGCATTAGTGATCTCAGCAACACTCAGCTGTTCATGGTATGCCTTCTCTGCAGAGATGACTGGTGCATAGGTGGCCAATGGGAAGTGGATACGTGGGTAGGGAACCAAGTTCGTTTGGAACTCAGTCAAGTCCACATTCAGAGCACCATCGAATCTCAAAGAGGCTGTGATGGAAGACACAATTTGTGCCATCAGACGGTTCAAGTTGGTGTAGGTAGGTCTTTCAACGTCAAGGTTACGACGGCAGATGTCATAAATGGCCTCGTTGTCTACCATGAAAGCGCAATCAGAGTGCTCTAGAGTGGTGTGGGTGGTCAGAATAGAGTTGTAAGGCTCAACCACAGCTGTGGAGATATGAGGAGCTGGGTAGATAGCAAACTCAAGCTTGGACTTCTTTCCATAGTCGACAGACAGACGTTCCATAAGCAGAGAAGTGAAACCAGAACCAGTACCACCACCAAAAGAGTGGAAAATCAGGAAACCTTGGAGACCAGTACACTGATCAGCCTGAAATGAGTAAGGTAAATGTTTATTTTATTTGTATTCCTTTGTTAAATGAAAAGACATGCAAAATTATTGTGCAAGAGAATTTAATCAAAAATTTATTCATTTATAATTATCAGGGAGCCTATTTCTCCAAGGAGTTTTTCAAAGGGGCCCTGCTTATTAGCTAAATACTATAGTAATATAACTTTGTTTACAATAAATAATAAAATAAAATAAAGAATAAACATATATGTATATATATAAACGAATCTAAGAACAGTTTAAAAATTTAAGGACTAAGTTACTACAATACCAAACATATTTTTTTAATTTCATACGTAAATTATTTCATTCATTTAAAGAGTGATAGCAAAATTGTTGTTTACCCCAATTTCTTTAGGCCTTGACGAAATGTACATTATCTTTCTGTCTAGCATTATTACACTAGACATCAAAATAATTATACTTAGTTCTAGAAAATAATTATACCACCAAAAGAGTCAAAAATCAGGAATCCTTGGAAACCAGTACAATACCAGTACATTGATCAGCCTGTAGGAATTAATAAGGTAATTAAGCGTTTAGTTCCTTCAATAAAAATCAAAGGCATGCACACAGGGTGGTGAAGGGGTTGTCCGTGATTCATAATTTGGCCTTATTTTGGGCCATGATTCGTGAAATTCAAAATCATAAATTTGAATTTCAGTCCCCTCCCTTTGATGCCTGATTTGCTCATTTTGAAGACCTTTGATAATTGATTCATGATTTTGCATTGGTTTTCATTAAAAAATAATATTCCACCCTGAATCCTGAAACATCAATTTTCGTGATTCACGAATTTATGAAAAAATTGTTGATTCATGATCGAAACCCCCACTTCACCACCCTATGAAAAATTATCACACAATAGGTCTTTTTGCATTATGGTGACACTAGAGAAAAACGTTTGCGCATGCATGCCTTTCCGCACGCCTTCCAAGAATTTACTAGAGTTTTAGTGAGAAAATAAAATTAATGCTTGTTTTCTCCAAGTATACAAAAACTTTCATGGGTATACTTTTGTGAGACCAAGATACTGTATTAATAAAGACAATATGAAAGAATTAGCCTTAAGTTTCAAGAACTGACTTTAAGTTTTGGCATTTTGTATTGACTATTCTTCAGGCAAGTGTGAAACTTAGTTAAATTTGCATATTTTTACAATAGCAAGAAGATGCTTTTAACTAATTTGTATGTGGACTTAAAGCATGCGCAGACGTTTTTCACGTGTGTCCATTATGGCATCATTTACTATCACTACCATAATTCCTTGCAGACTTTCTTTAGTTCAGTTCATTAGCACCAACTGTTTTAATTACTATTCTCATGAGGAAATACAAATTTGAATAAGAAAGAAAATTCGCGAAGCAATTATTGGTAGTAGTAGTAAAAAGACACTATCATGCAAAAGGCCTATTATTAAGACAATATCAGCTAAATACTCCAGTTTTGAGTTCTCCATTGCTCAGGGTTAGCTTCGATTGTTTGCAAAACATTCACATGTTCCAGTGAAGGTCCATGGAATTTTAAAGTGTTTGTATTGTTAAAGTTGTGCATTCTTTACTTTACCGTTGGTATTTGTGAATATTTTGACTTTAAAATGAGGCTAACCCTGAGTAAAAATGAGTCTGTAATCAAGGAACACAACAGTATTCATGAATTCAAAAAGATTTATTTATTGGCATCAAAATAATTATACTTACAAGTTTTCTGATTCTGTCAAGAACAAGGTCAATGAGGTCCTTGCCAACTGTGTAGTGACCACGGGCATAGTTGTTTGCTGCATCTTCTTTACCAGTGATCAGCTGCTCGGGATGGAATAATTGTCGGTAGGTACCAGTTCTTACTTCATCTATAAATAGAAATGAGCATTGATTTGAGATTTATGCATGTAGACCCTCAGGCTTTCACAGCTCCCAATCGATATTTATCGTTACCAATCGATACAATCGATATCGATTGTTATAACCCAATGATGAATTTCCGCGTGCTGTCATTGGTTCAAATGGGTCACATGCAGGATCCCCCATCCGAAGTGATATTCGTCCAGTCGAAGGGGAAAATGTAAAATAAGGAAAGAAAAAACACGGAAAACAAAGAAACTCGGTTTTTACAAACAAGTGAGAGTAAAATATGTAGACTGGTTGAGAAAACTACGCCAGCAAACACGAAAAAATCATTTAAATATGCTGTAAATATCTTCAATGGTAAGCATCCATGTTTTTTCTTAAATGTAGATGTTGTTTTCAACATTATTTTTATAAACTCCTAAAAACCAACAAACATTCGACAACTATTGTCAAACAGTAGAATATTAAATATGTAAATGTAAATGAAAGCTGTTTGACATTAAATTTTAATGTCAAACAGCCTTCATTTACCAAAATAAGTGTTTTTATATCCCACTTGGAGACAAGAGAGAATTATTTTTTGAAAACTCTGGAGATGATGAGTCAATGCAGTTTGCTGAATCCATTCCAGTGAAATCGTTGGGTTATAAAATAGATAGACCCCTTCTAGCTCACTGGAATATCTGCTGTTAATGTCCTTGGATGAGAAATGGTCCTCAAAATATCAAATTTGCCCTCGAAGCTTACCTTCTCGGCCAGATGTTCTTTTTTCGGACCATTTCTCATCCTCGGACATCATCAGCCGATATCCCAGCCTCCAGGAGGGGTTTATTTAATAAATATCGATTTATCGATTGGATTTCCGATATCGATATTTATCGATTGAACAGGCCGGGGGGAACCGATCTCTTAAGGCCCGTTGGCCCGTTTACACTAGCAAATTTATCGCGCAATTTGAGCGGCGATTTCAATGGCGATTTTATTGCGACGTGAATTCGCCATAAAATCGCCGCTCAAGTCGCGCGACAAAGTTGCTAGTGTAAACGGGCTTTACAAGACCTTATAATTTCTAGATTTCTTACCGACTACAGTTGGCTCTAAGTCGACAAAGACAGCTCTTGGGACGTGTTTTCCAGCTCCAGTCTCGCTGAAGAAAGTGTTATAAGAGTCGTCCCCACCACCGATCGTCTTGTCGCTGGGCATTTGGCCATCGGGCTGGATACCGTGTTCAAGACAGTACAACTCCCAACAAGCGTTTCCAATCTGAACACCGGCTTGACCAACGTTGATTGAGATACATTCACGCTAGAAAAGAAGTACGAAATACGTGAATCGACCTGCCAGATAGATAGGACTATCGTCCAAAGAAAGTCGAAAAGAATTTAAAAAAAATGTATTCTCTCTAGCATGTTTCGTACTTACCATCTTTGATTTTAGGTATAGAAGAGTTTCTATGAAAAAAGAGCGGTAGCAAAAGTATATAGGCCAACAAAGAGTACGCTACGAACACTTTGTCAATTCAAAGGCACTGTATTTCGAAACTACTAGGCTCTGCAAGACGTTTATAATCGATTTCCCCCGACCTTTAACGAATTTGATTGGCTTATAAGCTTACGTTGGGTAAGTAAAACACGTCACCAGGAAATATATCGTTGACGCTTCGTGGGTTCGAAGTGTAAATAATTTTCAAGATAAACAAGTTTTAATCAGGTTTGCACGTGCATCACTTGCAAGACATTCGTGCCAGACCTGTAACACACTTTAGCTGTTTGTTGGCTCCTTCCTGTTCAGAACGTTCTTCGATTCCACGTGGATTTTTATGCTATCAATTTTTGAGAAAAAGTTTTAGGTGAAAAACATTTGTATTTCTTATTTCTAGTAAATAATCAATTCGAATTTTCACATTTTGACCATTTTCTATCATAATTTTTTTTTTCTTTCCGCCTTTTGATTTCAGGCAGGAAGTCAGTTTTGCACGCCAAAATTTTAATAATTTGACCTTGATATCACTAACCTCACTAACAGCAAATAATAATTCAGTTTTCAGACAGAGTATTCAGATTGATATAACAGGTATAATACATAGAAGAATATTTGTTTATGACTGTAAATCTTGACTGAACACAGAAAAAAAACATCTTGGCCACACCCTCTGAAAACTTTGCCTCAAATGCAAAATTTTAAAATTCATGCAGATATATTCATTCTACCTGTTCTACCACTGTTACCACATTCATATTTTCGACCACAAATTCTTTTGTTGCTGTTCTGTTACAGGCTTTTTGTTCCTTTCCATTATTGCTATATTTTTCTCACATATTTTCTCCTCTTTCCTTCAAATTTTCAAATCAAAATTTTTCACTTTATATAATATTTTTAAAATAATAATATTCTTTAAATAATATTTTTCAAAATAACTTTATTTCAAATTCTCTAATAAAGAATTACAATGAAGGTAAGGTTGAGAGAAAAACTGTCTAATACTCCTCTCCTTCCTCTTCTCCCTCCTCCTCAACACTGTCTACTCCAACCTCTTCATAATCCTTCTCAAGGGCTGCCAAGTCCTCACGGGCCTCTGAGAACTCTCCTTCTTCCATACCCTCTCCAACATACCAGTGCACAAACGCACGCTTGGCATACATCAGATCAAACTTGTGATCCAGACGAGCCCAGGCCTCAGCAATGGCTGTGGTGTTGCTCAACATGCAGACGGCACGCTGCACCTTGGCCAAGTCACCACCAGGAACAACAGTGGGTGGCTGGTAGTTGATGCCAACCTTGAAGCCAGTGGGACACCAGTCAACAAATTGGATGGTTCTCTTGGTCTTGATGGTTGCAATTGCAGCATTTACATCCTTTGGCACAACGTCACCACGATACAGCATGCAGCAGGCCATGTACTTGCCGTGACGTGGATCACACTTGACCATCTGGTTGGCTGGTTCAAAGCAGGCATTAGTGATCTCAGCAACACTCAGTTGTTCATGGTATGCTTTCTCTGCAGAGATTACTGGTGCATAGGTGGCCAATGGGAAGTGGATACGTGGGTAGGGAACCAAGTTGGTCTGGAACTCAGTCAAGTCAACATTCAGAGCACCATCAAATCTCAAAGATGCTGTGATGGAAGACACGATTTGCCCCATCAGACGGTTCAAGTTGGTGTAGGTAGGTCTTTCAATGTCCAGGTTACGACGGCAGATGTCATAAATGGCCTCGTTGTCTACCATGAAAGCGCAATCAGAGTGCTCTAGAGTGGTGTGGGTTGTCAGAATAGAGTTGTAAGGCTCAACCACAGCTGTGGAGATCTGAGGAGCTGGGTAGATAGCAAACTCAAGCTTGGACTTCTTGCCATAGTCAACAGACAAACGTTCCATTAGAAGAGAAGTGAAACCAGAACCAGTACCACCACCAAAAGAGTGGAAAATCAGGAAACCTTGGAGACCAGTACACTGATCAGCCTGAAATGAGGAAAGTAAGAATGTTTAGTTCCTACATAAATGCATGCAAAATCATTGCAGAAGAGAATTTCAGCAAAAATTTATTTATTTACAACTATAATATTTAAACAGGGAGCCAGTTTCTCCAAGGAGTTTGGGCCCTGCATAATTAAACACTTTAATAATAAAAGAACTTTATTTAAATGTCCAATGAATTCGAGTTGCGAATTACCGTTAGTAAATTATTCCATCCATTGAAAGTGTGATACCAAATTCGTTGTTTATTCCAATTTCATTTGGCCTTGACGAAATGTACATTATCTTTCTGTCTAGCGTTATTACACTAGACATCAAAATAATCATACTTAGTTATAGAGAATATTATACTCCCAAAAGAGTCGAAAATCAGGAAACCTTGGAAACCAGTACAAACAAAACAGTACATTGATCTGGTGAGCCTGTAGGGATTAATAAGGTAATTATTAAGGATTTAGTCATACAAAAGGCATGGAATATTATTGCACAAGACAATATCAGCTAAATTTATTGGCTTTAAAACAATTAAACTTACAAGTTTTCTGATTCTGTCAAGAACAAGGTCGATAAGGTCCTTGCCAACTGTGTAGTGACCACGGGCATAGTTGTTTGCTGCATCTTCTTTACCAGTGATAAGCTGCTCGGGATGGAATAATTGTCGGTAGGTACCAGTTCTTACTTCATCTATAAATAGAATCGAGCATTAATTTTAGATTTATACATGTAGACCCTAAAAGGCTTTCACAGCTCCCAATCGATATTTATCGTTACCAATCGATATATCGATTAGATATCCGATGTCGAACTTTTTCAATTGAACAGCTAGGGCGGGGAGAAAACGTCAAAACCGATTGCGAAACAACAACATATAATTTCTAAGTTTCTTACCGACTACTGTTGGTTCTAAGTCTACAAAGACAGCTCTTGGGACGTGTTTTCCAGCTCCAGTCTCGCTAAAGAAAGTGTTAAACGAGTCGTCCCCGCCTCCGATAGTCTTGTCGCTGGGCATCTGGCCATCGGGCTGGATACCGTGTTCAAGACAGTACAACTCCCAACAAGCGTTTCCAATCTGAACACCGGCTTGACCAACGTGTACTGAGATACATTCACGCTAGAAAAGAAGAACGAAATGTGTGAATCAAACTGCCAGAAAGATAAGCTTAGGTCCATCGTCTAAAGGAATTTTTAAAAATTTTATAAATTGTATTCTCTCTAGTTAAGTTCTTATGTTTCATGTTTCGTACTTACCATCTTGGATTTTAGGTATAGAAGAGTTTCTATGAAAAAAGAGCGGGAGCAAAAGTATATAGGCCAACAAAGAGTACGCTACGAACACTTTGTCAATTCAAAGGCACTGTATTTGAAACTACGTACGCACTGCAAGACGTTTATAATCGATTTTCCCCGACCTTAAACGAATTTGATTGGCTTACAGTACGGGTAAAATTACGTCACCAGCAAATAAATCGTATACGTTTCATTGTGTAAATAATTTTCAAGTTAAACATGTTAAACAGGTTTTGAAGTGTACCACGTGCCAGTGCTATCACTTTAGCTGTTCATTGTACGTCTGGCCATGGCGGGCAGGATGCAAAAACAATTCCTATTGTGGACCGTTATTGTTTGCGCCTCGTTTGAAAACAACAGCATGAGGATTTTGATTAGATGCCTTCAATTTTTAAAAAAAGTTTAAGTTGAAAAACATTTGTATCTCAGTTATTAATCAACATTTTGATCATTTTCTATCGTTAATGGTTTTTATTTCTTTCCGCCATTGGAGTATTTCAAGTCAGTTTGCGCGCCAAAATTTCAATAATTTGACCTTGATATGTTGATACCCCAGCATGGCCTCACTAACAGCAAATAATGATTCAGTTTTCAGGCAGAGTATTCAGATTGGTATAACAGGTATAATACATAGAAGAATAGTTGTTTATGACTATAAATTTCGACTGAACGCAGAAACAATAAATTTTGGCCACGACCTCTGAAAACTGCGCCTCAAATGTATGCAAATCCATTCGACCACTGTTACAACATCTTCAACCGCAAATTCCGTGACAGTTCTTTTGTTGCTTCCGTCACAGGCTATTGCTCTAACTTGTTTTCCCCGCAATACTTCAAATTTTAAAATCAAAATTTCTCACTGATTTCTGAAAATGACTTTATTTCAAATTCTCAAATAAAGAGTTACAATGAAGGTAAGGTTGAGAGAAAAACTGTCTAATACTCCTCTCCTTCCTCTTCTCCCTCCTCTTCAACACTGTCTACTCCAACCTCTTCATAATCCTTCTCAAGGGCTGCCAAGTCCTCACGGGCCTCTGAGAACTCTCCTTCTTCCATACCCTCTCCAACATACCAGTGCACAAACGCACGCTTGGCATACATCAGATCAAACTTGTGATCCAGACGAGCCCAGGCCTCAGCAATGGCTGTGGTGTTGCTCAACATGCAGACGGCACGCTGCACCTTGGCCAAGTCACCACCAGGAACAACAGTGGGTGGCTGGTAGTTGATGCCAACCTTGAAGCCAGTGGGACACCAGTCAACAAATTGGATGGTTCTCTTGGTCTTGATGGTTGCAATTGCAGCATTCACATCCTTTGGCACAACGTCACCACGATACAGCATGCAGCAGGCCATGTACTTGCCATGACGTGGATCACACTTGACCATCTGATTGGCTGGCTCAAAGCAGGCATTAGTGATCTCAGCAACACTCAGTTGCTCATGGTATGCCTTCTCTGCAGAGATGACTGGTGCATAGGTGGCCAATGGGAAGTGGATACGTGGGTAGGGCACCAAGTTGGTCTGGAACTCAGTCAAATCAACATTCAGAGCACCATCAAATCTCAAAGATGCTGTGATGGAAGACACGATTTGCCCCATCAGACGGTTCAAGTTGGTGTAGGTAGGTCTTTCAATGTCCAGATTACGACGGCAGATGTCATAAATGGCCTCATTGTCTACCATGAAAGCACAGTCAGAGTGTTCTAGAGTGGTGTGGGTGGTCAGAATAGAGTTGTAAGGCTCAACCACAGCTGTGGAGATCTGAGGAGCTGGGTAGATAGCAAACTCTAGCTTAGACTTCTTGCCATAGTCGACAGACAGACGTTCCATAAGCAGAGATGAAAAACCAGAACCAGTACCGCCACCAAAAGAGTGGAAAATCAGGAAACCTTGGAGACCAGTACACTGATCAGCCTAAAATTTCAAAGGTAAAATCAGATTGATTGTAGAAACGATATAACTGGTATAAATTAAATAATATATCTTACCAGTTTGCGGATTCTATCAAGGACAAGATCTACGATCTCTTTTCCAATGGTGTAATGACCACGGGCATAGTTGTTAGCTGCGTCTTCTTTACCAGTGATAAGCTGCTCGGGATGAAAAAGTTGGCGGTAAGTGCCAGTTCTTACTTCATCTGAGAAAACAAGGAATTCAATGATTACAAAAATGAATAAAATTTTTTGCATTGGAAACCAGAGAAATTTCACAAAACATTGGTAAGGCATTAAAAATCTTATACAGATGTAATGCCCAAATATTTTGATTTTTTTTTCGTTTCTTTTGATGAAATGTTTTAGGTTGAAATAAGCTTAAAACAAACAAGCAAAGTGGTGAGCAAGAGATATGAGACTTTAACCAATTTCAAAAAATCAAATCGTTCAAACAAACAAAGTTTACCCAAACAAAGTTTAACGAAGAAAACTAACCAACATGCAGATATTAAAAGCTAAACAAACTAACTAACAAACAAACAAACAAATGAACTGTCTATTCTTACCGACTACAGTTGGCTCCAAGTCGACAAAGACAGCTCTTGGGACGTGTTTTCCAGCTCCAGTCTCGCTAAAGAAAGTGTTAAACGAATCGTCTCCGCCACCGATCGTCTTGTCGCTGGGCATCTGGCCATCGGGCTGGATACCGTGTTCAAGACAGTACAACTCCCAACAAGCGTTTCCAATCTGAACACCGGCTTGAC
Source organism: Anthopleura xanthogrammica (assembly GCA_964019055.1). Classification (NCBI taxonomy): domain Eukaryota; kingdom Metazoa; phylum Cnidaria; class Anthozoa; order Actiniaria; family Actiniidae; genus Anthopleura; species Anthopleura xanthogrammica. Next base: position 8,651,471 of record OZ025221.1, on the reverse strand, counting down.
CAACGTGTACTGAGATACATTCACGCTGAAAAATCAGTTAAAAAGGTTAGTAAAAACTTTTTTCCTGGCAGTTTGGTGTTTGAGTTCAAAACTTTTGACAGTTGGTGAGTTGCCGTTGACTTCCAGTTAAGTCGGAAAAACTCTCAAAAAAGCGATTGAAAACAGCCAAGTTTTCAAAAACTTATTTTCTTTAGTGCTTACCATCTTGTTTCACTTGTTAAAAACTTTTAAAATTGTAAAAAAGGGATTTTGTTTTGAAAAAGTTTGCAGTCACTGAAGTAACGTCTACAGCTTGCGAAAACTTACAAGAATGAAGGATAGGTCGCCTTGACAACCATTATTACGTGACAACTGCTCGATGACGCAAACAAACAAACAAAATGACGATCAGCTTTTCAAGAAAATCACTACTTTGAAGTTGACTTTTCTATTAACTCGCAGGAATTTGTCTTTTAAGCATGCAGTTTGAGCTATTTACTTGGTTATAGATTTATTTAGACAAATTTCTTTTAGATTTGTTGGCGGTAGTTGCGAAAAGTCAAGTCTAACCGGAAAAACCTGTTTGTATAATGACGCAATTTCGCGCCAATTTGTCCAGTTTCCCATCATTCCCGGCGAGTCGAGTAGAAAATATGGACGAAAGAGAAACGCAGAAATCTAGAGGTTCGAAAGGGAGAAATTGATATCAACGGTGGAGTCTCTTCCCCATAAAAGTTATCTTTAATCATTCGGGTGAAAAAGTATAAAAAATAAGCCAAATTAGCTATAGCATTAAATTTGATAGAGATGAAAAATGGCCCGAATTTTGATTGATTTTATAGGCGGGAAAAGACCACTCGCCTAATATGCTAAGATCAAAAACTATGTACAACAATATTTGGTATAATTTTATTACGATGGAATGAAGATAGTTATGAAAATACAATGCAACCTAAGACAGAAAAAAAGACAAAAAAAAAAATTCAAGTTTCCATCGATGCCTCTTCAGTTTTAACTTGTTCACTTCCATTCATATGTACATAGGAAGCAGCTGAGGATCCCATTTTTAGTGGCTGACAAGATAAGGTACGTAGGTTGACCATTACGCAGGTTTTGCTGGATGAGAAGTCGGGTACCGTTACAAGGAGAACTTTCTGATTATTTTCTCCTGAAATTTAAACATAACTGTCAGGGTGGGGTATAGGAAAGGGTTTTTAGGGTGCCTGCTGGGGCAGACCCACCTCCCTAGGCGGATCTAGGATTTTGAGTAGGTGGGGGTCACTAAACCAAGAAGATGTACCTCTTGCCTAACAAATTCCAAGCTATGAATGGGGGTCAAGGGGCACCCTGGGGCCACTCCCCTAAATCCCCCACTGACCTGCCCTTCTGAGAAGGACTCATTGGATAACAGAATGAGAAGACCTGCATGTTTATTTGAGGATGGGAGGGGAGGGGGTCTAAAAACACTTATCAAGAGCACAAGGAACAAAAATCTATTGACTTTCATCAAAGCCAGAGTTCTTACCCTTCAAGATTTTGCTTTGAAACTTAAGCTGGTTTCCAGCAAAGTAGATATGAGGGCATTTCTCCAGTATGAATGGATCTTGATCATAATAAGGAAAGCAACCTATATAAAATACAAATTATTACAAAAAGTAGGAAATTTTGAAAAATGCAGTTATTATAAAGTTTACCAAATAAATGTCTGTATGTTTTTGCCAGCATCAAATCTACACATCTTGGTGTTTTGTGTGAGTAGAGTTTCTAGTTGGGTTTCTCCTGTGCTTCAAAGGTTTTTCTCTGGGTCCTCCAGTTTTCCTCCCTCCACAGAAATCAAATTCTAAATTCCAATTCAATCATGAAATGAGGGCCTCGGGTTTGATAGCTACTGGCTATTAAGTGCTACCCTTGTAAAAACAAGGACATTTGATTCATACTAATATATTAATTTTGACTGGTGCATAGCAATGGTACACACAGGAAGCACATTTCAAAATTCCATTTCAAAAAGTCAAATACTTTTTTCTCTCTTTCTTTCCCATTTTTGTTACCTAATGTGTCAGGTGCAGTAGGAGCAAGATGACCACTAATGATGTTTTTCTCTAAGATCTCCATCTTGTCCTCAAGGCTGGTCATGCGGTAAATGTCATTGACATTTTGACCTGATGTGCCAAGTACCCTAAGAAAATTAATCAGAAATAGCAGATATTATCCAATAGTCTCACTTGTGTGATTCTTAAAACAAAAGAATATCTCATTGCAGACTTAACTGTAATAACAGCTATTAGTAACCAACATTTACTTAATGCCAAAAACATCAGAAGTGGTTTTATGAAGCCTAAATAAGTTATCCACTGGATAAAAGTGCTATCTAGCAGATAAAAGCACTATCCAGCAAATACATATCCATAGGATAAAATCCAGTGAATAACTCCTATTTAAGCTTCATGCAATCCATTCACGTCATCTGCTTTAAAAAGTTTATCCACTGGATAAGGATTTATCTGATGAATACAGGTAGTGCTTTGTACAACTGGCTCCTGGGAGTAAAAGCAAAAGTGAGGGGAAGGTGGAATGAGCTTTGAATGGCAATAAAGAAAAACATACCTTACTCCCCCAATAATGGCCTCATAAGGGTTTGTGACACCTTGCATGGTTGGATATGCCACTGCTTTAGGGAACATACAAGGATGAAGGGCTTGCTGGGGTAGGTTGTGGTTGGTGGGGTCAAACTCTCCAGGCATGATGTCTACAGGAACACACTCCTTCGAAACACAAAACAAAATTACAGTTAGTATTAAATTAACATTATATCACAGGTCCATTAGAAATTATTCACAGGTAAAATATACAACTAGCTGATCTTAGAAAAAACGTTAGTCAATCAGAATTGAGAAAATTTGCAAAACAAAGATGTCACTGTTAGTGGTAGCCTACTTGCTATAAGAAAACATAAGAAAAAATTAGGTCACTATTTCAGATCAGCTGGAAAAGATTGACAACACAAGGTGGATGTTATAGCAACAATTTTGACTTGACCATTTACTATATTTGTAAAAGTACGAAACTTACCACAAGCTGACAAAGAAAGTCATCAAGCTCTTTGACAGCCTCTACAGTACCAGCAACAACATTTCTTGTCAAGTACTTTGCCTGGATTGGGAAATGAATATTAGATTTGAAAGGTCTAGCATCATTCTCCACACCCATACACTCCAACACCCCCACCCCCTCACCACACCCAGTGGGTTAGGGTTTGTAACTAAATATTTGTCATTACCTTGGTTTCACTTTCTTTGTCTTGTGTGGATGCACTCAATGAATTACCAGCAAGGATCACCCTGACAATCTTAGAACTGGATTCTTGGTCCTGCAAACAAAGGGAGTAGACAACCACTAACATCAACAACCACTGCAAATTGTTTAAATTACTTGAAGGATTGAGTTTACCTGAATGCTACCAAGCTCTCCAGTAATCAAGTCTGAGAGCATCTGAAGACTCAACATGTCTTGGTGTTCACTACCAAATCCAAGGCCTGATATTAGAACTAAATATCTGGAATAAAAAGATAGTACATGTATGTCAAGGACAATAAATTTATTATAGTACAAAGGGACAGTGTAGGACCACAATTGGGAGCTAAAGCCAGCTGTCATTTCTGAGCTTATGAATACTACTAATCATCTCAGCCTATCATCCACATCCTGAGACCCACATGTAGGTGTACATGTGGGTGTCACCATAGACATGCTATGGAGCAATAATTTTATCCTCAATAATTTTTTTTCCATGCAAAAACATAATTTGTTCCTGCCCCTCTATTAACTAAGAGTGTGAAGAAAACCCTGATTTTCAGTGGTCCCTACTGACAATTTATTTTCAATGCACTGGATGAAAAACTGAGATTTCTTTTTTGTTATACCAGGTTATAGGTATAACTGTATCTGTACCTGTCTTCACCATTAGCCATGGGCTCATCAAGATCTGGTGCAGTTTGATATGGAAGACCACTATAGCAAATACTCTCCACATTGAATTTACCATTCTCTGTTGTATGGCCCTTTAATGCAACAATCGTGCCTACAAAATCGTGACAACACAATAATCATTTTCTTAATTGTATTTCGTGACTGAATTTCACTATTAAAGCCTCAAAGCACAGGAAAGAAACAACAAATGAAAGTAAAGTTGCTTGTTGGGTCCCTCCCATGCATGCTTCAAGAATTTTTTCCAGGTTCTCCAGTTTCCTTCCCTTTATAAAAATCAACTTCTAAATCACAATAAAATTTGGTGGATAAAGAGCTATTCTGTGGAGGAGCCATTACTAAATCTCATTTATTAAGTTTCAATACATTTACTGTGATAATTTCAGCACAAATAACACCAAATAGGGTATTATTAATAACAAACAACATGTTTGTACTGAAGCTGAACTAGGAGGAAGCATATTTGCTGTAACAAATATCTCTCTTCAAACACCTAAGGAAGTAAAAAGCTTCAAGTTATGTTAGATTAAAATTCTAAGTGATTGTAAATGATCCTTACCACTGATTGATGTTCCCACTTCTATATTCCCTGTCAATGATACCCTCTGTGTCTCATCTTCCAAGACTAGTTCATCTTCATCGTCTGTGTATTTATCTCTAACAGGCTGAATAAGTAGATTTTCCTGAAAAAAGAAATCAAATAGCCTAGTTTTTTTTTATCCTGGGAAAATCACAAAGGTTCAAGGGATTTTCATATTTGCTAACCATTTCTAATCTTTCTAAATAGTAAAAACATGGTAAAGTCAATGTCCCTGACAACCTGAAATTTTTTGTAAAATAGAACAAGTCCTGATTTTCCGATTTCCAATTTTTTATGGTAATCCCATCTTTGGTCGAGAAACATCTGAAATCCAAGGTCATCTGGGATTTCCCCCAGCTACATTGTTTTCATCTACAGACCAAGAAACTATAATGATACCAGGAAATGTGTATTTCTACTGATACAAATAGAGCAGATTTTGTAGGAGTGTGAAAAGGCAGAGCACATGGAACAGTTATGGTGCGGCGTAGACACTGAATGTCATGTTTTCATACACAGCACATCACTGACACAGTCACGGCAAAATGCATTCTGTGCCCCAAGTTTTCATAGTCATAGGAAAACTGCTTTATTATGAATGAGATAACATGGTCACCAGGCTCGATACAAATAGAGAAACCAATGCATTTGTGAAGCAAGGCAACCATGGTCTCCCCCCACCCCCCCCTCTCAAGAATGTGCATTACAATACACGCACCTCTGCACTTATTTCTTTCAATATAGAGGGTTTGAGTTCCATCTTCTTGAAGAATGTGCCAACAATAACACACTCTTCTTCCAGTTTCAGCTCAGATAACTTCTTGATGGGCAATGAGCTTCCTAAAAAATAAGAAAAACTTTAACTCATTAAGACCCAAAAATGTCATCGTTTTGAAACAAAATGGAAGTGTTTAAACTCACCCCATGTCCTTCTTGCCGCTGCTGCAAGCTTCTTTCTCATCGTCATCAGACGTACAGCATATAATTGTGCATACTGTCTACGAAACTCTCTCTCTTTTAGTCGAAATCGTTCACTTTGGTTCGAGTACGAAGAACTCGCTCTTTCAAGGCGTTCGCTTTCTTCGATCCCATCATAGCCCGAGCTTGGCTCAGAAAGAAGAACTTCAGCCTTGATCTGAGTACTTTTTGTATCAATTTTTCCAGAATTAAACATCGTAAAGGCACCTATTTCATTTCACTTCCTCGAACTTGTTTATTTCACTTGTTTCCCGCCAAATTTACCTTGAAGTCCGCTGACCACAAGAAATTGCGGGAGAACTGTTTTGGCGCATGCTTCGACTGAAACGCTTTCAAAAACATAGATTAAATTTTTAAATACTACTTATAAACTTCTTCCATCATTTTTATTGTATGTTCTTTGTATGTCTTTTTATAGTATTTTCTTAATTTTTTTTAGTTTGGAAAGTAACTCGACCTAGTCTCCTGTTTCATGTTGCGGTTTCAAACTACGCGCGAACGCCTGCTTAATTTTGTCTTCACCAACTGCACTTTCCAAAAAAATATGTCTTATCAAGTGTTTGTAACAACAGATAGAGGAAGAGGACTAAAATCTCCCAAAAATCTTAATTCTGGTGATAAGATACTTGATGAAAATCCTATTATTTATATTCTGAGTAATGAAGTTAGAGGGCAGCTCTGTGATAATTGTTTCGAGCCAAAAGACCATCTCCTTAGATGCTCGTCATGTCGTTTTGCGAGGTATTGTGGACAGAGCTGTCAGAAACAAGCATGGAAATTCCACAGATTTGAGTGTAAGAGGCTAAAAGAAGTACATCCTCGCGTTCCTACTGATTTAGTTAGACTCATGTATAGAATTCTTAACATGAGAAAAGCCAAACAGGACATACAGTGGTATGGAAAACTTGTGTCCAATATTGATGCGATAGGAGAGGATAGAAAAGAGGAGTTTGTGGCAGTCATGGCTGTGCTTGGTGATTATGCTGGCCAAGACTTCATTGGATCGTATACATCTCAAGAAATTTTTGAAATGTTTGGGAAAGTGTCTTCTAACAGTTTTAGTATTTGTGATGGGGAAATGCAATCGATAGGTGAGTAGCTAGGTTATAGGGCAGATTTTGGGGACCTTAAGAATATTGACAAGCATTGAGGATAGCAATGCCAGGAAAATGCGGTGAACACATTTACAAAATCTGTTTTTCATGTGTGCCCCTTCATCCATGCCCTTGCCAGACTGTCAATTTGTGCTTTTTCAATTTCTTAACTAGAACAGCAATGGCAAGTTAAGGGTGACGGCACAAGCATGGAAAACCATTTTGAAAATCTACTTGCATCATTGTCCTGGCAGCACGGTCTTTTACACGCTAAAGCCCCTAATTAGCATGACTGTCACAGCAAAGTCACAACAAATGAGATCACTGCTTATCAAAATCTAAATACGACACGGCACCATGTCTAACTCTCTTTATAAAAAAACCTACTAATGGTCTATCACCAATCGAGCCCTGTGATTGGCTGAGCTACTAGGGGTCTATTAGTGATAGACCTCTAGTAGCGAAAAGTGCCGGTTTTGAAAACCAAAAAAATATATATTTAAAGCAAAATCCAAAACTTTTTGCATCCTTTTATTGGACCGATTAGTAGGTTTTTACTAAAACAATTAGACCTCTCGCCCTCATGGCCTACGGCCTCATGGGCTATTGACTCGTAGACCATTCGGACTCGAGGACTAATTGTTAAATATGTCAGCTACCCTACCTAGCTACAAATCTGTCTGCCTTACTTTGTAATAATACGCTAGGAATCTTTTTTTCTTTCAAGGCGTTGGCATGTACTGCACTGGTTCTCTGTTCAATCACTCATGTACTCCAAACTGTGTTGCAGTATTCAACGGCACACAGCTTGTAGTTCATGCCATTGAAAAAGTCAAAACTGGAGATGAGCTAACGATCAGTTACACTGAACTTTTTGAACCCAGAGAAATAAGACAACATGAGCTGAAGAGTCGGTATTGCTTTGATTGTTGCTGTCCAAGATGCTTGGATAAAGAAGACAGCAAAGAACTTTTAATGTGTTCATTTAGGTGTGTGAACCTCAACTGCTCAGGAGCTGTTCCAGAAACTATAGGTCAGTTTATCTATGAGGGGGGAGGAGGGGGAGGGGGGGGGGGGAGGGTGGCAAATGTGGCTTAACTGGTCAGATGTTTTTACAGTTGATATCTTCAGTTGCTAAGCAATGAAAAAGGGTAGGACTTAAATAATTAATACTAGACAGCTAGTCCAGCTGTTATCGACCAAGATTGTTCAAATTGATGATAAAAGCATGAAACTTTTACACATTACTAATGACCCTAAGGGTAACATTTTCTGATATAAGACAAACCTTTGAACCATGTTCCATGATCAAATTGGAATTTAGAAGTCTATTTACACAGAGGGGTTAAAACCAGAGAAATCTGGAGAAAAAACCCTAAAAGCAAAGGAGAAAGCTCACAAGCAACTCCACTCGCTTATCCTGGTGGGTCTTAGGATTGAGTGCATGAATGCAAGAGCTAGTAAGAGGCAATTAACCCAGTAGCTGTCAACCTGCAATGTTTATTGACCCAATATATTTCCAGGCTTCCGTAGTTAACCATTTGTTGGAGGGGGAAGCATGGGGAGGTACGCTGCTAATGCTTCATTTTCACCACTGTGGTTCCAAAGGTTTGGGTGACTGGTTCGAGTCGTGCAGACAGTATATGTGAATAGAGTTTATTTATGTGTTGTTCTCTCCTATACTACGAGGATTTTCTCTTGGTTATCCAGTTTCCTTCTGCCATAAAATCAACATGTGAGTGAGTGTTGTGTGCATAGAATATTGAATGTAGTGGTAGTGCATGTGAGTGAAAAATGTCCCAATTAGTTCAAATTAAAGGGCTAGAATGACTAGGCACTTAAATAAGGAGATTCATTCATTGATGTATTTACTTATTTTATGCCAGTTGCAATATTTAACAATTGAAAAATCTCTTCTAGGAAAATGTAACAAGTGCAGCAAAGAAAGAGACATATCTAGCTTCTCAAAGTCATGCATGAAAAAATCACAAGATGCTATAAGTGAGATCAAGTCAATCCAAAATGATGGTGTTCCCCAGAAAATTCTAGATATTTGTGAAGACACTTTAAAGAAACAAGTACCATATCTACATCCTTATCATTATCTTACAGTTGCTTTGGTGGACAAAGCATTAGATGCTTGTATTTCTTTGATGTTGTGGAAGAAAGGACTGGAATATGGACTGAGGACTCTGGAGCCATATCAAAAGCTTTTTCCTAAATACCATCCCAGTGTAGGAGTTCAGTTTTTCAGAATTGGTAAGTCAAGAAAATGTCATGAGATTATAATCATGTGAGAGCACCCACCTCTCATCAGTGCAGCCCAGGTTTGAGTCCTGCCTGGCTCAGTGTCATATGTGAGTAGAGTCATTTCTAGTTCGTTCTCTCCCTTGCTTTAAGGGTTTTTCTCCAGGGTCTCCTGCTTTCCTCTCTACAAAAATCAACTAACTTCTAAATTCTAATTTGATCATGGAAGAAGGGCCACAGGTTTGTTAGCCACTGGCTAAGTGCTACCCTGATAAAAACAAATAAGGACAGTTTTTAGAGACTGGAAAAGTGAGATTTTGTACTCAATAACAGAATGGAATCCCTGTGGTCCATTTTGAATAACGAGACAGTGGCAGATCCAGGATGATTTCAAGTGGGTTACTGTTACCTAAGCAGCCCTTTTATATTTTACATCACTCTTAGCTTTATCTTTAAACTGTGCAATGGTTCAAGCTAGCCAACACAATCCAGTCCCCCTTGATCTGCCCTTGTGAGGAGAGTTTCAGGATTGTTACCACCAATTGTTATTATATTTAGTTATACAGGTCCCCATTTGAACCAGCTATGCTGAATTGGGCAAAAAAAATTTAAAAAAAAATTGATAGTGCTAAGAAAAGAGAAGAGAGGGACTAAAAAAATAATGTGTATTGGTTACAAGGGTGGATCTAGGATCTTCAGTTAGAAAGTCCTCCCCATACTTCTCAGTAGAGATATTTCCCACGTTTTTAAAGGAAATCCAGATCTTGGGCAGGGTAGGAAGCAGGAGTTGGGGGGTACACAGGCACTCTATAAATGAGGGTGCACATCAGGATTAGTACTAAGTACTTTAATTCTCCAGGTAAGTTACAAGTTTTGCTAGACAAGCTTGATGTTGGAGTTCATTCCTTGACAAGGGCACTGGCAACACTTGAAGTTACTCATGGACACAATCATCCTATTGTGTATCAACTGAGGGAAGTAGTGGCTGAGACATCCGAGGAATTAAGACAGCAAAGAACACACTGAAACTACAAACCTGTTCACAGTAAACTGTAGTTCTATTAGTCTGTTCAACACTTCCCATACATCGATTCACTGGTCACATACGAAGCATTCAACCAAATTTGAATAATCTTTTGAAACTACTTTACAGCCTCTATTGAATGCTTTGCCTGTGACCAGTGAACCGATGTATGGAAAATGGTGAAATGGATTTTAGTAACACCCCAGCCCTACACCTTTATGCACTAATTAAAGTGAGTGCAAGTATCATAAAAAAGCAAGTTTTTTTATAACTAGCCCCATAGCAGGCATTTTGTTTTTTTCCCCACTGCTTGGCAATGTTAAAAAAGCGAAAGTTTGACTTTTTGCTCTCGCTCCAGTTTTTACATGGCCATAACTACAACCAACGAACACTAACCGTACCAAATGAACTAATAGGCTAATGCAAACCACCTGCTATGCAGGCTAGTTTTTACCAAGTCATTTGTTAGACTCCTCTATTTCCAACTCTTATTGTTTTAAGTTATCGATGGATTTGGAAATGTGTGATCTTGATACTTGCACTTTAATTTCCATAAGCCCAAAGAATGGGGGAAGGAGGGGCAGGTCCAGTGAAATTGATATTCTGAGGACCTGAGTGAGGCCACTGACAATTCTCCTTTCCCCACCCATGGAAGCCAAGCACACATTTTATTGATGAGTAACACAGGGAACCCAATACATGATTATGTTAAAGATAAAGGTATCCCATAACACAATCAATGTCAAGTTTCTGAGTTATCTTTTCAGTGCATGAGGTTTTGTTGGTCAACGCACGAGAATAATGGGATGTATCATTGTCGCACCCTAGCATTTCATACCACGCTTTTGATAGTTATAGAAATCTGCTCTGTAGCTTCATATTCAGCTATTCTTACTTACAGTCCCATAGTTTTTACTTACAATATTTTACTACTGCAAAAGATGCAATCATGTCTGAAACTGAATTCATAGCTTTTTTTGCTACTGATCTGCATGTTCTATCTTCTTTGCCTGTTGAGTTAAGCCTTGGAATGATTTTATTTGCAGTTGTAAATATGTTTGCAAGGATAAAAGTGAAAGTAGCAGAAAAAAAAACATCCACCTACTTGCATGTAGCACAACTCCAATTCTGTTTATCCAGACTTACAGTCAGGCTACAAGCAGGCTAAAACAATGATGTCACATAAATATAATGTATAATGTCTTTGTAAAAGTTTAGGAAAACCAAATATTTGATGTTGCTACATCAAAAAAATAGCAGTGTATATAATGTAGATTACCCCAAACAAATACAGGGGCGTAGCCGGGATGGCACAGGGGGTTCAAGTTTGGTTGGCGGTTTTTGGGGTTGATGTTGTGAAAACGGGTTTTGGGGCCCCCTAAGGCAAAATCCTGGCTACGCCCGTGAAAAAGCATACGAAACTACCAGAGAAAGCAAAGTTTATTTCAAATTTTATTTTATTTTCCTTAGTTCATTCAAGTGCCACTTTATAAGCTTCCTCCTTTCCAGGTCAACTCTTCAAAAAGAAACCGTTTTTTTTTCTTTTTTCGAAGAGAACCTGGAACTAAGACTTATTCAATAACATAAAATGTAGAAATTAAATATTTTACATAAAAATTACTGGGTCTAGAGCAGGAATTTTTGCATGTAGGTTTTTGTTGCTGTTTAATTCTAATGTGAGATTCTTGTAGAGCAAATAATCATATACAAACCTTATTTTTAACAATATTTACCAATTCTTAAATATATCAAAAAGATGATTCAAATTTACATCTCGTATTGTTGGATTCTGTCTCGATACAGCTATTTCAAAAAGGTTGGTTAAGTTTTTGTTTTATGTTGCATAACAAGCCCGAAATGCTCTATGGAAGATGTAAATGAATTTGTCTGCACGTTTTTCCGGCATATTTTCTTCTGTGCTGACATTATTTACACATATTTAAAGGAAGAAAGAATTGTCGACGTATGATCCACAATACATTTTAAGCTTGGTATTCAACAAAACCTTCAACGAACTTTTTTGAAATAGCTGTATTGAAGTCTCTCAGGGCTTTCGCTGTTTCCGCGGCGACGCAAGGTAACTCCAGATGCAGCACATTTTTAAATTTCTTGACTTCAGTTCATCCATTAATTTTGCAAGGATCCGTCTTGCAAAATTTTTTTGATAGACGGAAGCCAAAAATCGCGATATCTGGAAGTTGTTGAGGAAGCAAAAACGCTAAAATCGCTCTCCACTCTAGGAACAAAACGCAGTGCATACGTCGTACACAATGCTGCTTGGAACAGAAGTATGACCGACGCCACAGCATTTTATTTCAAGTTTCAAGCTAAGCCAATATGGCCGACGCGCGAGACAGGCCCCCTTTGGACAGCTTTACTTTGACAACATTTCTATTTACATTCTTTTTTAGTTGCATTTGTAACTATTGCCCGGCCAAAATGTTTTTGAATCCTATTGAGCAAAAAGAAAAAGCTTCGAGAGAATGAGTTTTTTTTACAAACAGGTAACTTTATATGGCACTGATTTTCGGCGCCATCACAGCACATACAAGACCTACTGGAAAATCCCTATTTTCTAAAATTTTTGTTGCGGTCAGAAATCCCATATTTAGGATTCCTGCAATAATATGTACGTCAATTCCCACTTTTCGAAACCCAAAGAGAATTTTCAAAAAACGCATTAATTCCGCATGGAATTCTGGGAACAGAAAATTCCGCCATCTTTGTTTCAATATCCACCGCCATCTTGTGTTGCAATTCTATTATTCCATCTGGCGCGCAAGTTTTTTCTTTGAATTACGGAAAGAGGAAGCATACATTTTCTATTTAACGTTAAAACTATTTTACACTATAAGCCACTTTTATATTATAAACTTTATCGGTTTTTGCGATCTAAATTGATGTGTGGCTGTTTCTGCCGTTTGTGAGCATTCTGTGCGTGGTTTAGAAGTCCGTAAAAATGACAATTTTTTACAACTATTGTTTAACTTTGTTTTGAACCGGCTGATAATCAGCCAGGAGGTGTCTATGATTAAGTGAGGTGCGTCGGTAATAATGACGGTCTAAAATGATATGTGACCATATGAAACCAGTGCTGAGATGAGAACATAGATCAACCAAAGCAGGATGAACATTGCTCCCGATATATATTTGGTTTTTGCTGGTCCTCCAAGCTCGCCTCCTCCGAAAGGTTTGATATATCGCCTCAAAAGTAACAATATAATGCACAGCGCAGCGCAGACGCTGTAGGTTACTACACTTACGACCAGGGTTCCACCTGGGACTTTGAAGGGGTTACCCTGTAAATGTTTAAAAACAATAATCCATTAGAATTTATACTGACATTGGCATTTTGGCGGGGAAATGTGTTTGAATGTTAGCGACAAGGGAGTGCATGCCCCTGGAATCTGCCACCAGGATTGAGAGCCGGCCAGGTTTCATGCGCCCACATTCGGACCTCCACGGTTTATATTAAAGCAGTTTTCGTATTACTATGAAAAACTTACGGCACGGACCGCGCCTTGTTTGCAAAGATTCGAAATCCCGTGCCGTGTCCGCGCCGCGCTGTAACCGTGCCAGGTAACGTGACTTTTCACACTCGTACGAAATCTGCTCTATGTCGCGAAGGTGACATTCATAACTCAGTGAGCACACACTTCGTGTTGACTATTTTATGATTTTTTAATTAAAAAAACGACTTACGGTTTTAACTTTGTGGTATATCGCAGCTATCAACCATGGGGTACCCAGTCCAAGGAACACATTGACAGAATTACTTCCGGTCACATTGCCAACGGCGGCGTCTGCATATTTTTCTGACACGGCGGCCGTTTTACTGGCAAACAAATCAGGGAGACTGGTACCCAAAGCGACGAACGTGAAGGCAGTCACTTCAGGTTTTAGGCCCACTAGACATCCAAATATGGTAGCAAGATCCCCAACAATTGCCGTAAGTAAGCCGATCATCATAAGAGCAACGGTGAAAGTGACCCATCCTCCACCCCATGAACAAGGCGGGCAGATAGCGAAGATGATCTGGAAAAAAAATTAAATTGTTTCATGATATTCGTCTTTCAAAGAAAGTCCCAGTCCCCTGGTTCTGCCCACCCGGAATAGACGCCATCAGGCGTTAAAATTTAAGCTCGAAAAAGGGGTCCCAGAACCCTCTCTGAGTATGCCACATCGCAGAAGTTCGCTGGCTTGTAGACATTTTTTCAACAGCAATTAAGGAGGCTAGAAAGGGTTTTGGAACTTGCATATAGACTAACAAAAATGACCCTGAAAAACTTTATATGGCTAATATATGACCGTAAGTTGACCCAGAAGACGAAAGACCGTAAAGTAAAGGTTGGAATAAAAAGAAAAATATGACGTAACACGTTGCTATGACAACGATAGAACACTTCAAATGTGTGTAAAGTTTTTCATTTAAAAAATCATAACTCAAAAACCGCACGGTGAAAATCCTTTAAAATTGGCATGTTTGAACTTCATGATCCAATCTTTGATTAGACCGAAAAAGAAAAAATTCTGTAATGAGGGATTCTCAAAAATCAATGAAGTTTATTTCAGAACGTTCCCCATTACAGAATTTTTTAATTTTTTCTTAGCACTTACGAACCATTAAATAAAAGCCACATGCAAAGTTTTAGAATATTTTACCGTCCAGTTTTTGAGTTATTTTAGTTTAAGTATGAGGTTTTTAGGGACAAAATTTTCCTATTTTATTTCAAATGATTCAGTGCTACGTCATTTAGAGCGCGCGCGCGCTCGTTCAAGGGAAACCATTTCGAGCCTCCTTAAACCAAGACAACGATGATTAAACGACATAAAGATGACAAGACAACAATTAGCACTGACGAAAGCCGCACTAGCAAATCGACCACGGTACAGAAGCAGCACTGACAACAACAGAAAGACGCGACTGGCGACGACTGCAATAGATAGCAAAGACCGAAATTCTATTTACCTTCCAAGCAAAAGTAAAAAAGTGCATGATGTAATCTATTGTCGTGGCGTTCTCCACGTCTCCTCCATTGACTGACATGGCGTCACGAAACTGCGTGCCCCACGAAGACGACCCGAGCTCCAATCGATCCAGGTTAAGGTGAGTGAGAGAGACAACGCGGTCAAACAAACGCCGGTACTCTAGTTAAATCAAGTGCAAAAAGGTCAGTAATTTAGTGAATGTGGCAGGTCTCTGTTTCCATTGGCAATTTAATTTCATGTGTTTTCGGGGGAGGGAAGATAAGGATGATTTGATGACGTCAAAGGTGGGAATTCCTTGAAAAAGTAAACGCCTCTTTGATTGGACCTCAACAATGAGCAGCAAAAACTTCAATACCTCAAGTATTTTATATTTTTACTAAATAAAACAAAATTTGGTAAAATAAATATAGTTTTGAATTAATATTTTCCAGTTTCTTTAGCTCTCTTTATAGCCTAAAAACAAAAATTTCGCGCCATATTTACAAAATCGAGTTCCCGTATAAACTACCCTTTGAAACCTGCTGTGATTGGCCGGCATTCTAACGCGCATTATGATTGGTCAATATTTTTGGAAATCTGGGTACAAACTTACCATCATCATTGACCAAGTTGACAACAGTTCGTGTGATTTTTCCAAGTTGTGCTCCTCCAGTCGGATCACTCAACTCAAGGATAAAAGTTTCGTCTTTTTCAAAGGCTTTATCATCCATGATTTCAATCTCGATGTATTTGACCTGTTCGCCATGTTCAAACGTCAACTCGCCCTTCCCTCCGTGGTAGTCTTTACCACAAATGGCCGACTGGTCTTTCGTTGTCCAAGTTACTTTGATAGTACCGTCCGTGCCTTGTGTTCTCTCTACCATGAATTTAACTTTACCAATGCTTTCTTTGACGATGAAACTGGGCTTTTGGAGCGACAAAATACCGGGCTCTGTGGATTAGATTGAACTGCTGTTACAAATAAGTCAAGGTCAGAACCTCACGTTTGCCTTGAATGAAGATGAAGTTCTCAGTGTCTACAAGAAAAGAATCACTAACCGTCGTCATTGATAATCGTCACTTCTGTCACGCTCAGTTTTCCAACAGCAACGCTGTTATCTTTGATGTCATACGGAGAAAGCTTGACAAAGAATATTTCATTTTCTTCCCATTCATTGTCATCAATGATTGTGATGTCAATGTGTTTGAGTGTTTCGTCTGGTTTGAACACCATGACATCCTTCTTTGGGACATAATCAGAATCTGCATTTGCAGTGCCATCGATGGTCTCATAACTGCAAGATAAAAAGGTATATAAATAAGGCATTGGATTATATCTCATTGTCACAGGATTTTGGCCGGGGGGAGGGGTGCATAACAGCAGGCGGCAGCCCCAGTCCCTCTCCCTAACCACAGCTCAGCACTTCCCCCTCCCATGGTAGAAACATTCATCGTAAAAATACTTTATAACACTTACTTGACAGTTGCTGTGCATTTTACATTTCCCTTTCTTTGTATTCCAATTTTGACCAGCTTGTCACTTTCTAGGACTGCATACTTGGATGCTGCAAATTCTATGTAGGCAGGCTTGACGGCATCTAACATTAAGTAAAGAAGTAGAAATATTATTTTGGATATTTTTGGTGAAAGTAATTAGATTCAACATGGCATAAAAAATCACAGAAAATATTCTAACCAATGACAGCTCTTAAAATTCTAGGGTTTCCCAGAGTCTCTGACATTTCGTCCAGCATGCACAGTAAGAATGACAGGGCTCTGGGGTTGAGAGTGGAGCCCCCTCCTCCCACTGTTATCATACAGGGATCCCAAGCACCAAAGAAAGTAAAAGTTGAAAGATGCCTGCAGCAGAGGAGGTGTATTAAAAACTTTTATTAATAATTTTACCCTTGTTTCCTGCTAGGATAACAGATGCTCCTGATGTCGAAAACCCTACATCCGATAGTTCCTCATATATCTGGAAATAAAGCACATTCAAAGGTAAGCTTAACTTTTCTAAAACTTTTGAGACACTACTTTCAAAAGATACATATTCTGAGCTTCTGACACAGTGCATTTTGACTGCTATCCATCAAATTCACAACAGTCTCATTTAGTATTTCTTGATTAATGGAAGCAAAAAGCTCAGACGTCTAGACAATATGTTGGTTTAAAGCATGACATTCCTAAACTATTCTGACTGAGTAAGGAAAAAACAATTAATGTAACTCCTTGTGATATGGCCTGCCTGTGTTGTCTGGGATGATTTTTGCTATATGCGACTGAACTCTAAGTGGTTTCCCTAAGTATCGGTCTAGGATCTTAGGTCTAGCATATAGGTCTTTTAAAACTAGGTTTGAATGGAATGTAACTCATCAAAATAGAGGCTGCATTGTCTTTAATGAAAAAGACTTAAAACAACGAACATTGTGATTCATGAAACTCAGATTTATTACTGTAACATTGAAGTTAAAGCTGGTGACCAATAGTGCTACTATTTTTCTTACCATGTTTAATTTTGGGTCCATTTTCGGCTTCAGTTTGTGCCCCCCACCAATATCTCTGATTGCACCGACTCTGTAGTAACCATAATTTTTGGGTTGTTTTGACTTGATATGAGCTGCAACAAGCTTTGCTGCATCATCTTCTGTGATCTCTGGGATTTGGCTGACTTCCTAAAAAATTTTATACAAGACCAAGTATGCAGTTATTAGACACCACTTAACATAATATATTGTCTTTGTCTGTCTTGCAAGTAGGTTATTTGCCTCTGGCAATGCCAATAGCTGTGTCCACTTAAAAATCATTATATTATATAAAAAAAATTATTCGAATATTTTTTTCTCATTTGAAAATTGTATTTTATTTGTTTTTACTCACTTTCTATTCAAAAATTTCTCAATAATTTTCTTTGAAATATTCAACTTACTAAATCCATATATTTGCATCTTAAATAATAATGTCATATTTTCAATCACCATCAATAATTTAGGTTATAAAGCAAGAGCCATAGATAGTTATAATTTATAATTATATTACCTTAATGAAGGTAGTGACATCAGGGTCTTCTGTAGGCACAGTAAATTTCTTTCCTTTTTCGGCTATTCATAAAATGAAAGAGTAATTACCAGTAAATATGAAACAGGAAAAACGTTAAAAGCAAGCATAATTTTTGGAACATTTACCGGTAACATAATTTTTTTCCAAATTTTAAATCTATTTCAGAGATAAACTACCATATTTATCAGAAAGTGTGTGAAAGAAGTTTTAAGACAATTATTGTCATACAATAAGCAAGTATAATTTCATGAACATTAAAAAAATTATTTAACCAATTTTAAAGCTACCATATTTGTCAGAAAGTGTGAGAATGGATGAAAAAAGAAATTTTAAAAGCACAGATAAATCATTGAATGAATAATTAATTCAGTGATTTATCAGTGCCTTTAAAATTTCTTTTTTCATCCATCGAAAATTCTTGAAAAGAGAAACTGTAAAAGTTGCTACGACAGGTGTGAATAATTCTAAGCCCATGGCTATGAATATCAAGTTATTAAGATTATCAAAAGAGATAAAATGTTTTTGCATTTTAAGTGGTGTCTCTTTTCACCTGTTATTTTCAGACAATATTTACCTTAGTTACCAGGAAGAAAAATAGCAGTTTTATTTAAAATTTAGCTAATGCATTGCTTGAATACTGAATTCTACATGGTTTTTATAACTAAAATAAAAGCCAGTCAATACGGTGGATGATTCACAAACTATTTTTAAAATCATCTATAGTCTTTTTATGCCATATGCTCTGTCTAATATGCTTCATGCATTTCAATCCCTGTTTTCATTCACATCAATTAAGACTGGTATTGCACTTTGATAGCTCTGACACATATATATTTAGAAGAAAATGGAACTGCTCATGTATAGGAAAGATTGATAATCTAATCATGGTCATGTACCACCTTTAGAAATATAACACAGATAATGATCCTTTTTAAGGGGATAAACGATTTTGGGATGAAAACTGTTTTGGCCTTCTTTTACTCACACACTTTCCACAATATTTCATAAGAACAACTCTCTGACAACTCACATGTTGATTATCATGAAGGGATAAGAAATGTAAAACCTGGAGGAAAAGCTCCAGGGCTCAAAATAACAGTCAGTCATACGCCGGTCAAGATGTCCGGTGAATGATATTTATTTAATTTAATTTAAATAGACATTTCCGATTTAGCGGCATATAAGCAGAATAGGCATATACCACGGCCACTCATTCGTGTTTAAAGAAACGCGGAATATACTATGCCTATGCCGCTAAATCGGAAATGTCTAATATGACCAGTCAATATGTTCGTTCAAAACGGTATTTGAACGGTCAAGTAACAAATTTAGCCGGACATTGACCGTTGACCGGCTGTTATTTTGAGCCCTGCGCTCACAGAGAGGACATCCAACAAACTATTTTGACATGTGGTGTCGGCAGAAATTAAATGCCACCCAGTGTGACCACTTTACTGCTATGTTACTCTATATTCATAAAGGTTATAAATAGTAAGCCAGTGCCATAGCTTTCAACACAAAATCAGCCTTATCGTAATGCCAAAACATGTTGGAAACTGTCCCTTGCATGCTTAAAAACATAAGTAGCTATAAAAATATTGCACAAATGAAAGCAGACTGTATAAATAAATAGATAATTTCATGTTAACTCCCCAGTCTTGTGCTAATTCCTTAGTTAGGATTATGACAGTAAAAAAAAAACACAGAGAAAGCTTTCAACTCTTGATAGAAGGTAATTCAAGCTGTTTTGACCCAAAATCAATAATTTTGTGCGAGAGAATCCATATACAAAAAAAAAAAGAAATTAAAAAGAAAAAGAAAAAAAGAAAGAAAGAAAAAAATTATAAAAACTAGCAAGTTTAATAATAGTAAAATTATAAAAACTCAACAAAAAAAAACTTTAAAAGATCAAAAAAAAAAAAAAAAAGCAAAAAGAACAATCATTCTCAAAAACAAAAATATAAAAATATTCCAGTCAAGGAGAACTATCATATATTTGTGAATTTCAGAGTACATTTTTGAATATTATTTTCTTAATTAAATGATTTTCTATTGATTATTTTATCTTAAAATATATCTAGATGTTAATTTTTCCTAATTCTGACTCAATAATACAGAATTCCCGTTGTTTTAAAGAAAATTAGCTAAAGAATATCGGCATAAATATTTTGTTGCTAGGGTTTGTTACAAGAAAATTAAGTGACAACAAATTATTCCTATCCTCAGAAACTAAAAACGCATATAATACAAATTTTATCCTTCTTACGAACAAAAATTACAAGTAGTAATATAGTTTTCTTGATATTAAAAAAATAATTCTTTTTTGCAGTTCATGGTGTGTTTTGGTGGGTAATTTTGATGAAAGAGCTTCATAATTTGGAAAAAAAATTCAGAAGGTTTGAAGAAGGTTCTAGACAAAGCACAAATTTTGAGAATTCGTTTCTGACTTTCCTTTCCTTTATTTCTTCGGATTTGGTTTTATTTTCTATTTTTCCCATAAAATGTTACATTTTCATCCTATCCTCTTTCTACCTTGCGACTTAATGGAACTCGCAAAGGTATATAAGGTTGATGTATCGCTGACCGGATCTCCGTTTCCAAGTTACAAAGTTTAAAACATTTAGATATAAGAATTAATTATATTTTGAGAGCTAATTGGAAATCGTTCCTATAAACTGGGAACTTGTTCCTTCAAACTTGAGAATTTTCGTAAAAAAGGCATCAACATTTCCGTAGAAAAATAATTTTTAATTCTACTATAACTAGATGCGTTTATCCCAACGGTAATAAATTGTGGAAATTGCAATTAAAGTTATGTCCGTTGAGTTTGCTGTTTTATTTTATTTCTTTTGGATCAATTTGAAGACTTCTATGAAATTTGAGCCTAAATTTCAAATAATTTATTGTCTTACTTACCGAGCTCTAGCATTCCGGAATTCGGTCGTATTTTCTCCGAACAGCAATAATCTTTATCCATGATGTATGCAATAACAACAAGTATTGGAAAGAACAGAAAAGTAAGAATGCCTTCCCACAGATCGACAACGTTTGGGGAACTGATTGACAGAATGATGAAAAGCCATATGTATGCCATGATAGATGTGAAAGCAGTGACTGCAAACACTTTGATAGACTTGATTCTGCGTACTTCAAAGGCTGGGATAGCCATGATACACACTCCTGTTATTATCATCAGGTTGAACGCAGCTGATCCTACAATCGTTCCGGGACCAAGAGAGCCTGCTTCGAAGTTATTACCTATAATCTCGATAATCGAGAGAAGGATCTCCGGTGCCGAAGACCCCAGAGCCATGAGGGTTAAGTTCGCTACAGTGTCGTTCCATACGCGCACTTCTACCTCTTCTACCTCGGCTTTTATGCCTTGCTTGGCAACCTTGACTTTCTTAGTCTTGCTTGTGATGGTCTCGATGGCACACATGAAGACATCCGCGATAATCGCTATCCCCATGAAACACCACAGCAAAGCTACCAAATAGATAACTATCCTCAATCCAGAATTCCACTCTGACTCATCCAGGAACGATAACAGCAAAGTCTTGGCATTTTCCTTGGAGCATTTATCATAAACAATCTTCTTGTACCCCTGTAAACTACAATTCGACATTTTCAAACCGGACGCAAGTCTTTTTTCTCTTATTTCGCTGATAAATTGGCAGACAAATTAGCTCTGTGTCTCTATAAAATATAATTCAAAATCCAAATGCTTTAGACAGGTTTTGAATTGAATCCAAGTGCAGTAATTACAAAGTTGTTCGGATATCAGCCAGAATGTCAGTTAAGATTTCCTTTTAGTAACTAATGAAACAGTTGTTTGGATGGGTAGAATTAAAAAATCTCGTTCAACAGTCGAAAGGAATCCCCAAAGTATTACTTTTGAGTTTAGTTATCTGTCTTAGAAGTTCACCATCAGTAGATCTCGTCATGTCCACACATCTAACGATCCTTTCTCGGTCTAGTTGTAAAACAATGTTAACTCATTATTTGTATGCAAGAATAACCCGGCTCATGCGTTGTTACTATAGCAACAGTGAGATTCATACAATGACCTTGAGATGAGTGATTACGTGGTTCGCTGAAGAAAACAGCATGGCCTCTCAGGATATAGTGATTCTGTTTTTTTTTCCTTTTTTGACTTTGTTTGGTAAAAAAACTGGTGATTTTTTTATTACAATTGAATTCGTCGCAATTTGTTTTTCGATAACACAGCGGGGGTCAGTGGGAATTTTGGCCAACTTCTGACAGTAGCTTAGTAAGTTCTCTTTCTTCTCCTTCTCATTTTCTACATTCTTCTCCTTCTCCGTCTCTTTTTTCTTTTCAAACTCTGTTGTGTTATTTACATTTCTTCCTAGACCCAACTCTAAATATAACACTGGTTACTCGTCCGTTTCGTGACGTCAAGGAAGCGAGGTGGACTAGCTTCACTAGTCAGGTGTAGCCCCCATTTTTGTTCGCCCAGGACCACCAGCCAAGATCCCCCCAGGATTCTGAAGGGGATAAAAAATTCTCACACTCCAAGCGTCGTCTATCAACTTTTATTCTAGCAGTTTCCCATGCTTTACATGATATGCGTATGATGCCATGATTCCCATGCAGCAGTAAATCTCAGTTATAGCAATAAAACCCTAGTTAATCAAGTACTGATTTATCTTTTTCAATTAACAACTGAAGGGAGCCATTTTTACGCTTGATATTATTTATTGACTCACTTTTGAAAGCTATAAATCAAGTTAGGATAAACTTAGGAAGAATTTAAAAGATTACTTTGCCAGCGCTTGGCTTCAAAAGTTGTTCAATGTTCATCACACATGAGTGAACTTGTTTTCTGCATATATTTGACTTCAATATTTTTTACAAGTACTCTTTTGATTCTCTTAGACATGTTTTGACCAGTTTATTTTGATTTATTTAAGACAGGAAACATGGCAGTTCACTTAAGTGTTCTTTAGTAGATGTTACGCCCAGACATGGCTGGTTAGGTTTTCTAGAAAACACTCGAAAACAAACATTTTACGTCTTACTACAGAAGAATAGCATTTGTGGTTGTTATCTTTGACGTTACTTTACAATGAGACGTCAAAATTAGTTTTCTTTAGAATTTTTTGATTCAACAACCCATAGTGGACAGCCGGAATCTTATTAGCCAGTCATTGAAATTGTACTTTAGAGGCTTTCCAAAGTCATTTTTTGTGAAAGAAAGCAATAATCTTGCTAATCACAGTGCATTTTCCAATTTTTCGTAGCGGTGAAATGAATTTTATTCCTTTAATCTTTGGTGCTCAAAAAGGAATCCGAGCTGATAAGGAGTCACTGTGAATTGGTCTTTTAAGGGCCGTCAAAACTGAACAACTTGTTTTTCGTGAGACGCAAAACAAGAATTTGACCATGCACTTTAATGGCTTTCTTAAACCCAAGAATCTGATCAGTCAATCACTGCATGTGAATGAATGCACTTTGAGGGCTTCCGAAGTCGAACTTCAAGTCCATCTGATTTTCTTTTAGTTCTTTTGACGGCAACTATCAATTTGGAGTTTAAGATTATGACTAGCCAATCGCAGTGCATTTTGCACTTGAAGGGCTTCCCATTCTCAACTGGATCCCATTTGCTGTTTTGATTTCATTGACAAGAAAAAACGCAACTGTTATCTTAATTTCTTGCAGCTCAAAAAAAGCCCGAAAAAAAGAAAAGGAAAGGAAAGGAAAGGAAAGGAAAGGAAAGGAAAGGAAAGGAAAGGAAAGGAAAGGAAAGGAAAGGAAAGGAAAGGAAAGGAAAGGAAAGGAAAGGAAAGGAAAGGAAAGAAAAGAAATACAATCGGTGCGTGTGCGAAGGCGGGGCTTTGAGATGTTTTAGCAGATAAATGTGACAGAAACCAATATAATGTTACTGATATGAAATATATAGACGTACGTAATGAGATGCCAATATATATAAATAGAGACAGAGGCACGTATATTGTAGTATAGCGGGCAATGGTCTTGACACTTGCTATGATTTTCCCAGTCTAATCTTAGCAAAGTCTCTTTATATCAGAATCGGTCAGACAGACTGAAAGCCTTGATGTCAGACATCTTTCAAAACGTCAACTTTAAAATCTCTTTACTTTGATGTTGTCGCGACCGAAGGATCTCGTTCGCTTTTCAAAGTCAAGATTTATCTGTGTTTATTTTTCATTTTTTCTGCTCGAGGAGATCATAAAAGCAGAAATATTATCAGCTGATGTTATCCAAGGGTTTTTTCGTTGCACTTTAAGGGCTTCCTTGCTCAATTTAAGGGCTTTCTTATGCACTTTGATGGGTTCCCGCGCATTTTAAGGACTTTCTTTTGCACTTCAAGGGGTTTCCGCGCACTTTAGGGGCTTACTCTTGCACTTCGTTGTTCCCCGCGCACTTATTCGCGTTCCTCACTGTGCCCTTTGACGACACTTCGAGGGATTCCCGCGCGCTCAAGGGCTTACTCATACACTTCGAGGGGTTTCAGAGCCTGTCTGAATGATCATGAATAAAAGTGTCTGGCACAAAAGTGCCGCAACTAAAACACAAATTTTGAATCTCGTTTCTCATCTTACCATGTCAGGGTACCTTTACAACTAATGGCTAGACAAACATTAACTTAAATAGCGACTTGAATTTCAACCGGAGAATATTCTATAAATAGAATAATTTTGTCCATTATTTGAGTATGCCGGCTTACTTCGACAACATCTGCGCCATTAGTTGGTCAAGATCGTAATTTTTCCTACAACTTTAATGAATTGATGAGACATAGTTCAAAACCCTCTACAAACAGAAAACCGAAATAGAAATAGATTCGTAAAATAATTTGAATTTTTTCTTAATTAAAAAAAAAATGATTTTAACTTTGTAGAATTATAACTTTATCAGTTCTCATAATTTCAGTTTTTCTTTTGAGTGATAACACGAATCATGCCACACCGTCTGCCCTCAATTGTTCTTGCTAATTTAGAATACAAAGAACTTAGTTATCTATTATTTCTCAGCCCTTGTTGCCTAGCAATTGCAGTCAATATTTTCGTCCTCAAATAAGAATCGTAATATTAACAGATTTTTCCAGAATTACTTCTTGTTGAAGCGAGAGAATTTGTTAAGGAATAAGAAACAAGTTATTTTGGAGTTGTTTTATTATCATTTTATTTCATATATTTTAATTTAGGTATTATTAATTAATATACCGAAATAAGAGAATGAATTCTCGAAAATGAGTCACCAGGAAGACTTTTTTGTTCATTTGGACAAGCTGTGTATTATTTGCTAGAGAGAGACTTTTAGAGAGAGAATTTTAATAAAAGGAGGGGTCCCAGAGATGTGATTTCAACTTCCAAGGATCCAACAACCCTCCAAAACCCTACTCTAGGAGCTAGAATTTCTACTGTTTCAGGAACACCGACAGGAATTCATGTTCTGCGGTTTTTCTCCTTCTTCAAAACCGACCTAACAAGCTAATAGGCAATGTGCATCAAAGCTCACAAAGCACTCTGCCGAAAGTGAGTCCTGTAAAAATGGATTAGGGAAATCAAAGGAACTATCAGAAAAAAATTACTCTGTTATTTTTGTCTGTTGAAATACTTACATTTCCATAGAAAATGTCGAAGGAAAAATGGTCAGATGAATTTTTAGAGGAGCTGAAAAAGCGAAGGACTCACTTTCCCATCATGATTTGTGCTAGAATTTCGAGCTCATGCACATTGGCTATTCCGAATTCGATCTGTGAGTTAGCCATGCCCTGACTTATATCAGCCCAGAGATTGTTTCAGGACATCGATAAAAAATGTTCTTGAAGCTTTAAAGGTTTCTTGAGTTGTGATTTGTTTGTGATGGGATCCTTGAGCGTTTGATAACTTTTTTTATAAAGATCTCTGCAGGAGAATTCATCTAACTATAAAGATAAGGTCTAGATGCACGGTGAGTATTGTCCTATCAGCCTTGGAAAGACAATTGAGTTAGCTGGGAGGCCTTATTCTCTGTCTTTGATTATCCCACGCGATTTGAAGCTTCAGTTTTTCTTCGTTATCATAATAAATGAAAGTGTCCACATTTTTCAAGATATCTCCCTCTTGCGAAAGTTAATGTTAACCTCTGTAACACGGGCATTGTATGTCTTAGACAAACCTCTCTATTCCGTCCACCTTTCGTGACTTTTTTGACTGTGCAAATATACCCCTATAGTCCGACCACAAGTTGTACAAAATGTGACCGAAAATTTTAGTCAAAAATAATCTGTCAGAGCACTGACCAGGATTGATGATCCGACCACCAAAAACGGATAACCCTGTGTTGCTCAACAATAAACAACCTTTCTAATCCGATCACCCAACGGATCTTTACTGAAGTCGATCTCTTTAGTCCGACCACTCTGTCGATCTGAGTACTGACACTTTAAAGGTTTCCCGGTGAGGTTGGAATTTTGCCCTTTTTTTCTATTTTACGTGACATCTTTATTGATATTGATTTTATTAGCATTAGTATCTTTCTAGCCAAAAGTCTTTCTCAGCCAAGAACATTAAAATCCTCGATCTTTTCATTTTTAATTAATGATTGTATGCAGTCGGTTGCTTGGAGACGTGCTGTCAAAATTTTGATACAAAGACCGGCTCACATGTCCCAACCTAGGCTCAATATTTTGAATAGTTTTGTGTATTTTTTTAGATTACTCGTTAGTTCTCTTTTGATTCCATGGTGTTCAGCATTACCTATAACGCAACTCAAACTAGTTTACTCGCTAGTTCTCTTTTTATTCCACGGTGTTCAGCTTACCTATAACCCATCATATTCTATGCATTATACACCGACGCAGCTCAGACTAGTTTACTCGCTAGTTCTCTTTCTTTAGGGTGTTCAGCTTACCTATAAACCATCATATTCTATGCATTATACACCGACGCAGCTCAGACTAGTTTACTCGCTAGTTCTCTTTTTATTCCACGGTGTTCTGCTTACCTATAACCCATCATATTCTATGCATTATACACCGACGCAGCTCAGACTAGTTTACTCGCTAGTTCTCTTTCTTTAGGGTGTTCAGCTTACCTATAAACCATCATATTCTATGCATTATACACCGACGCAGCTCAGACTAGTTTACTCGCTAGTTCTCTTTCTTTAGGGTGTTCAGCTTACCTATTACCAATCATAATTTTCGTTATACACCAACGCAGAAAACTAATTAAAGATATAATGTATTAAAAGAAAAATATTTTCATCATTATTATACTTCACTGCCAAGCCTGTCAAAATTGTACTTTTAGATCAAAAAAAGTCGCCACTTTTACTCAAACATTAATTAACGCCTTCAATAAGCTATACCCTTAAAACATGTCGTTAAATATTCTTGAAAATGAAATTTCTGTTTACAGAACTGTGCTATACAAATTCAGCTGTTAAAATAAGCAACCTTTCATATTTTCTTTACATTTTTCTTTGAATTTTTAGTCATTAAAATTGAATGCTTATCTCGTATTCATATTTGCTAAACATTGATATTTTGGCATTTAGGAATCTTACATTTTAGGAATTTGGGAAAGGTTAAGTCTTTTGAAGTGAAAATGCTTAAAATTGTTAAAAAGTTTTAATTTTATATTTTTACTAAAACGATAATTTTTTTTTTTTTTTTTTTGAAAGACAGTCAATACAAAAGTTGTCTTGCGGAATATTGCATAGTAAAAAACGCATTGACATAGTGAAATTCAAAGTATTCCGTATTTATACGAAAAAGAGATGTATTGGCTATTGATAGTTAAAACAGTTTGGCTTGTCCTGGTTCTAAAAGATTCTAGCTCGTTATTAAAAAATGTATTTTTTACTTATTATATAATTATGTAAAGCGCTTTGGGCAACTAGTGGATTTAGCGCTATACAAAAATAAAGTTTATTATTAGAGATTCACTATTCACTATTAAGTATTCACTAGAAAACCTGGCAAACATTTCTTTTAACTAGTTCAATTTACCGTAAAAATCGTCTCAGTTAATGAACTCAATTAATATGGGAAGAAAATGCCGTTCCGTGAGTTAGACGTGCGGTCTGAACTCACACACCTTAACCACAGGTGAACAAAAACTTTAATTACTTTTTACCGTTGTTATTTTTCAGTCTTTCGCACTTTAATATGTGATAGTGTTTATTAGCGTTATGAGAGTAAATATTAGGTAAACACAAAAACTAAAATGAAATTGTAGCTTCGCTGGAGAAAACTCCTTGAAGAGATGAAAAAACTATGCTACTGACTTCGACTGTGAAATGGCTTCCTGTCTCAGGACCAATCAGAAAGCGAACAAATTTTACTAACCAATCAAAATGATACAGTTTTCATTAATTGACATCTTCATTAAAAGCGTAAGTCTTTAGTTTTCTGTAATTATTGAAAAACTTAAAACGTAATTTTTCCTTTTATTTGCCATTAGAGATTATTGAAGAAAAAATTCAAATTTTACTTACTCTTCTTCGAAAAAAAATTTTTTTTTGAAGCTTCCAGCAGTGAAAAATTTCTCAATTTCGAGCGGAAAACACTAGTAATAAAATCTCTTTTTTGGAGAAAAACTTTTTTCTATTATCTATTATCTAGGTTTGAAAATGCTTTCCGGTTTTGGAGCGACTTTGAGTTGATTCAGTTTCAAGGGTTTATATTCCTATTTGCTATTGTTATTGAAAAACGATGAGAAAAAACCCTTATGTTTCATGTTTCATTTCCGACGGCTTTACGAAAAGTTACGCGTCGCTTTTTGTTTTATTTTATATTTTGTATTATCAACTTGTCTTGGCGTAAACATTTTTGTTAAAAATGGTCGGATTTCAGACCTCTTAGACTGTTCTCTAGGGTTACCTTCAAAACAATGCAATCATTTATGAAAAACTACTTCCCGTTTGATTCGCTGTATTTGCTTTTCATTTGCCGACGCCACTTCGCACAAATTTTTCCTCTTCGCATATTTTGCTGCTCTTTTTGTTGCTTTGCCGATGCATGCTTTACACATGATTTCCCGCCAATTTGTCGTGCCGACGCGCGTTTCCCGCCTTTTTCTACATCTAGGTCCCGTCATGCCAGCGCGCGTTGCCGTAACAGCTTCCTCGCTCTCGAAGGGCTTTCTCATGCACTCTAATGGTTTCTCGTGTACTCTAGGGGTTTTCTTTTGCACTTCAAAGGTTTCCCCGCGCAATTTACACGTTCCACACGGTGCAATTTGATGGTTTTCGATGGATATCATACAGAAGGCGAATAAATGGACGATTGTGAGAATGAATAAGAAAGAATGACCAGAAACAAATTATTTATCCCATCACTGTATTTTCTGATTGTTACCAAAATAACTTACATTGAACAACACGTTTTTAATTCCATGAACTAATTTTGCAAACCTTGACTGATTTTGTCACTTTAAAATTAAAAATAGAAATGTAGAAATTCACTTTGTCTTTTAAAGGTGATAGAAAACACCAGATAGATACAGACAGGCACAAACCTACTATATACCGAACAAATACTCATCGCAAACATGACTGTTAGAGTTTCTTTTTGTTTTAGACTAACTGTTTCACCATTATCTCGTATTTTTTACGTATGGGGAAAGTTTTGGCGTTAATGATATTATATGTACGCGTGTTTAACACCAAATAAACCTCTTAGCTTGGGTGTAATATTTTCCAATTTTAGACCACGTGTCATTCTCTTGACCTCCCACGACCAACGACTGTTTACTAAAGTATGTTATAGCAGTGTTTACAGCCAATCGTGTGGGCTATTGTAGATGTCATCTGCTGGAACCAAAGAGTTGCTCAAGCTACAGAAGAAACAGATAAAACGTGATATGAGAGAGGTTTACCAAAAAAAACAAAAACACAGATTGTTAATGAAGAGCTAGAAGGAAGACAAAACACTAAAATGAAAACACAAAATGTGAAAAGGGAGAGAAAGAAATGGGAAACAAAGAAAGTAATTAAAACAAGAGACCACAAGGAAGGAAGGGAGGGGGGTGGGAGGTTGTAAGCAATTAGCACTGGCTGACCAACCTGTTGTTTGTACATCGATTTAACGTCATGTAAATCCATTCTCAGTTCTTCTGCTTCTTCTTCTTTCTCTCCATACATTTGTAGCACTGCATTGTAACGCTGTTGTAACTCCTAGCAAACCACAATATACAAAATATTCGAGACTAAGGCCCTGTACACACTTATACATTTTAGTTTACAAACGCATACTTTTTGTTGCGTTTTGGCCTTGTATCCACACTAAAACGATCGGAAACGCATACTTGAAAACTCTTTCTAAAGTGGAGACATTTGAAAAGAGAGGCCTATCGTATTGTGGACAGGCCAAAACAAAGGCTTTTAAAAACACTGACTTCATTCACACCGGCACGTCTGTTTTTTTCGCCTGCGCAGATGATGATATTGCATCATTTCCGATCATATCTGCGGTTTTGAAAACGTTAGTGTGGACAGGAAGTTTTTAATGCCTTTTTGGTGGGTGAGACGGAAACGGAGCATTTCGAAAACACATAAGTTTGGGCGTGGCCTAATTTCAAAGAACCCATCAATGTAGTCCTTAACTCAAGCTTGATGCTACACCGCACACCAAGCACTTCGAGTTGTTTGAAGATAAAAAAAAAAAAGGCAAAATCATTACCACTGTCTTCATTGCTATACGCTAATCGATACAACAGTTGCAACATGGAAATCTGGGAATAAACTGCAAAGCATAGTATGTGAAGGTACTGAACAATTCCTTTGATTGAAGGCAGTGTATTGCCTGATTTCTATGTCACCACTGTAGTCTCCATCAGCACTTTGCAATGAAAACAGTGGCAGTGGAATGATTTAAATAAAATACCACAGGATATTGCTTTGGGACTCAAGGACAAACTCACATCATATTTAGCTTTGACAAGTATTAGTTGCTCATGACTCGTTTCCAGTTCATGTAATTCGCTCGTCATCCTAGTCAGCTCCTCCATGACTGAATCTCGTGACTTGCGCAGTGATGTCACCTCGTCCTAAATTTAAATTATTATAGCTGGTTTAGCTAGTATAGGTTCCTATCAATTACGTTATTTGCGGTCTCGTGTGGAATTTTTACTAGCAGAATGACAAGTTTTCATAGATGATTGCACATGTAGGGTAGTGTTTGCCCCTCGGTGAAGGATGGTTATGAGATTCATTCAGCTGATTGATACCAAGGAATGATGAGTAATTTTGAATGAAATTGAGTAATTTTGAATGAAATTGAGTAATGTATGTAGATATTTACAACTTACGTGTAACAGTTTAATCTCTCCATCTTTTTGTCGTACTTGAGCCTGTAATCTTTCAACCAACTCAGTTGTACCTCCATAAAAGCCACGCGCGAGACCGTCCACAACACTGCTGCTAGAACTGGTTTTTCGAACGTGGGTCTTCAGCTCAATATCCTCGTCATCCTGTTTTAACACAGGATAAGTCGATGTAAAATCAAGATTATAGGCTGTAATGTATGCTTATATGCATTTGTGAGGTAGATGCATGTTACTGAGCTATGCTGTTTTTGCATACCTCTGCCAAACATTTTCTAGCTTATGAAGGGTGAAATGCACCTACTACAAAATTAGCATGTGTATGTGTGTTGCTGAGGGGGGGAATATCCCTCAAGAATAGTAGGCAGCATGTTTACTGTGATTCTCATTATTCTGCAAACTCAGACATTTCAACAGCTCGTTGTGCAACTGGTTTTTCACTGCTGTCAATCAAAACTAATGAGTCAGTACCTTTCATATTTTTTATTGACGTCAGTGAAAAACCATTTTTACAACATGCCGTTGGAAGTCTGAGTTCACAGAAAATCACAGTAATTTTGTGTGAGATTATAGAACTAGTTCACAAAATATGAAATTTAACTCTGATTTGCATCAGTACCTGGTTTGATTCACTGTAGGCTGAAGGGACACTGCTTAAGCTTGATTGCCGAGACAATAGTTTCTCCTTCAGGAAAAAAAAAAATTATTTATAGAGCTTTTAAGTTGTGACGTATTTTTAGGTCCAACTGAACACGAAAACTGCTAAAATAAAGCGAAATATGTTCTGATGATTTAACTTCCAACCAAAGCAATTAGAACTTTGGAAAACAAATCCTGTCATGAAGATAACAAGAAAAATCTTGATAGAACTGCTTTTTGTTTTGGACCCGGAAGTAAAAATCAAACAAATAGAAATAGAAAAAATATATAATATTAAAATATTTCATTATGGTAATTCTTTTCAGGCACAAAATTATGGAATTTACATTGCAGAGGCATTGCGATGTTAGAAGGGAGTTGAAAAGAGAAAAAGGAGTTCACAGGTGTTCAAGGGAAAAGGAGGGGGCCAAGAGAGACCATAATGGGAAGAAGGTGGTCAAAAACAACTCGCACTACCCATTGTGTTTCCTGCAATGACCTTTGAACCAAGAGAGAAGAAGAAAGAAAGAACAGAAGGCCTCCCATTGGTGGAGAAAAAGAAGGAGGCTATCTCACACTACCCATTCCCTTTCTGTAATAACCTTCAACCCATCCATGTTAAGGAAGGAAAGAAAGGTAAGAAGGAACAAGAATTGACAAATTCACCTTATTTTCCAGAGTAGCTTTTACTTTCTTTAATTCAGTTTCCAATCGACTTTTCTCAACTGCTAACTGTTGCTCTAAATGCGCCTTAAAAACAAGAGAAAGATAATTCATAATGTTAATAAATACACTATTTTGAAAGATGGGATATGTTTCACCATTAAGGTTATATTCAGCCAATTATAGACCCCCCGCACGTGACGTCAAAGCCGCTAAATTTTGAGGACAAAATAAAAGGTTTCCAATTCCCAGAAGATTGAAATTCTCCCCTCCCCCCCTCAAAATTGTGCTGCTTTGACATCACATGCAAGAGGTCTATATGAATGAAGAGTTTAAAATACAGTATTATAAACGGATTAGCACTTTTAACTCTACCTTGTCCAGATTGGCATCTTCAATCAGTTTCTTGTATTTTTTTATCACGGCATCTGACTTGGCTGCCTCTCTGTCAAAAAAATGTTCCTCATATATTACAACGGTAGGCACACTTGGATTGGTTGATAACCAATAATTATTCCAATTGGCTGTGATATAAAACTTGAACAAGTAAGTTTTTTCTAACCTGCTATAGGTATCCTCTAGAGATCCAACCTTGGTCCTTTCAAGTTCTAGTTCAGCTTCTAATCGGGCCCTTTCTGTGCGATATGAGTTCACCTGTGATTCGAGCCTTGTTAAACGACCGTTCAGTTCAGAAACACTTTGTGAAGCCAAACGCTCTTTCTCCTGTGCTGTGAGGAGCTGACTCTGAGCTTCATCTAAAAAATGGTGAGAATTTTTTGCAAATTGTTGTAATAAATTCTCGGCAGTAATAAAACAGTAGGAAGAATATTCAAATTCAAGAACATGACTGAAAGATGAAGTAGGGAATCTTACTTAGTCGTTCAGTTAGGTTTTTCTCCACCATCTCCCAACTTGATGCTTGTCCACTGTGAGTGGCCTGTAGGTTTTCTATTTGTCTTAATAAAGGACGTGTGGCTGAAAAAAAATGAGAACAGAGACTTTGAGAAAACATGAAAAATGGGAAGGACAGGAGATAGGTGTTACTGGATTTGAAGAAAAAAGGAAAGAAATGAGAATAAGAGGACAGGACTATATGGCATAGGAAGGAAACTGGATGAAAATAGACAAGAAAGGATTAAATGGGATGCGAGAGAACGAGAGAAACACACCATGTGAGACGCTACCAGCAAGATCTTGGTTACGATCCTCAGCTTCTTGAATTCGCTGTAAACAAAATTAAAAATAAATTATCAACATGCAAAGGATTTCATTTCTCATGGAATAGATCAGTGATTGAATAAGCATGTGGTTCTCTAGTCCAGGGCCTGACCCTTATTTGACTACCCGGCTTTTGTTGGGATGCCTGCATGGCATGCACTTTCTGCAAAAATCAACCTCTAAATTTCAATTCAATCTGCTCACACGCTTTCCTCCAGACATGAAATAAAAAGTTAAAGCTCCAGTCTATGAAAGTGAAGTGGTCAAGTTAATGAAAATCCAGTGTCTTTGCTAGTGGCTCTATGTTTTTTGATTTGCACAGTACAGAATTATTGGCTGACCTTTGTATGGGACCTGTGTCCTGTTGGTCAGACCCTCAACGAATCGAGCAGGGCATAGCATAATACTTTTTTTCATTTTCTGTTCATTTTCTCGTAGCTGTAATTTATACTGTAAGTTTGTATTTTAATGTTTATGTATTTATGCTCTAGTGGTTGTGAAGTTAATAAATAAATAAATAAATAAATAAATAAATACAGATACTCATTCATCAATATGCTCCCATATGGTACATCCCCCTAGCATACTTTTTTAAAGGTCATAAAAGTTTTTCCTAAGTATATTCTAACAAACCTGTTGTAAGTCTTTAATTTCTTCTCGTAGGCTTTCTTCCCGTCGCGTAGCCTGTTTCTCAGCACGGCTTAAGCTAGTCTGTAGGTCGGATACCTGCAGCGCCATCAGTTCACTGTCCTGACCATATTCACGGCGAGTCTTCTCTAATGCTATCCTTAATTCCTCTTTAGCTCTCATTTCAGTACTGAGCACTGCCTCCTGGATGGAATAGTGTTCTTGTTATATAGCAATTGCAATAATAAACCTCTTGCAGCATGTTGAATGCAGCTCAATTTGAAGGACAAAACAAGTTCTATTGTTGTTTGATGTAAAGCTTTGAAGTTCTATGCATGTGAGAATAATTTTACTGTTATTATTCTCACATCTTCAAGCAAATAAACAAGTAAATTTAGGGTTCTAAGATATATCAAAGACATATTAAGATATTTAAAGACATATTTCTTCGACTTTCCATTCAAAAACTCAACTTAAGTAAACTCCGAATGGTTTGATTGACGGCAACAAAATGCTAATTTGCAATGCGATTTGAACTAGCACCAGTGCGTAGTTATGAACATAGTGGTAAAACCCTCAGAATTCTCACTTGCCTGAATAGAGCTGTCTGAAGATGCTGCTTGCTTCTGTAGTGATGTCATCTCTCTGTAAATTGACGTAATAAAGATCAGACGACTATGCAGTTTTTTGATTTACCGGTAATGAAATATGGAGTCAAATTTCTAAATGCAATATAATCTACTCTCATTTAACACACCAGCAAGCCTTCTACCTCAGATAAGATTAATCTCATAACAGGTGTTCAATGATGTTAATTATAGGGGATATTTTCATTAGAGAATGCTTGTGTCTTACTTGTAAACATTGTCAAGGGCAACTTGCATACTTCGTACTTTCTCATTAGCATCTTCTAGTTCAGACTGGAATACACAACATTGATATTACAATTTTAGTAGTTTACATGTAAGCCTGGTTCACTCTAGAGACGCAAGCATAAGCATAGTGACATACGCAAGCCTAGATAGTACTTTAAGAATAACTAAATGTTTTGTTCTATCCAAATATACAGGGGTTAACTAACCATGAAAGACTATCTGCGCTTGCGTATGTACAGTAGTAAGTTATGCTTATGCTTGCGCCGCTAGTGTGAACCAGGCTTTAAGGGTTATAAATAGATGTCCAACTGGAATACAATACAGGTAAATTGTAGTGTAGTGTATTGTTATATAATGTATGTATTGTATTGTCTTGTATTGTCAAATGATTACAGGTTCAGTGGCTGAGAGTAATGCACTGTGATTATTACCGTTTGTTTGCTGATTTGTTCTTGTTGTTTCTTCACATATGTATTAAGATCATTCACTGCAACTGGTATAAAAAGAAAACAAAGAAAAATAATTAAAAACGAATAAAAACCACAGAATTATACTTTCTGTTCACTTTCTTTTATCCATAATTATTTTTTATTAATATTATCTAAATTTATTGATATTTAAAAAATATGATAATGAAGTTGCAGCCATCATTTCATTCAGTTTATTCCCCAATTCATATTTTGTATTTCACAATAGGCCTCAAGCATGATGACGTTTTATACCTACACTCCCAGAATCCTTTTCGGTAGCATTGTTTGTCGTGCAAATTTTCACTATTGTCTTTGTATTCTCAGAGGAGTTTAAACATTTGAATATGAAAAGAGATTTTGAAAAGGATTGTGGTAGTTTAGGTATGAGACATCATTTAGGGGTTAAGGGTCTATTTAGAGACACACACCTTCTCGTTTTGAATGACTTTCATCACGTATGGTCAGAATGTCAGTCAGCCGTTTTACCTCATTTTCATACTCCTCGAGTTTATTCCTTAAGACAAACAAGAGCAAAAGAAATTTAGCAATTTTCATTCATAAAAACTCTTGCTCTCTTTATAGTGCAAAAAAACTCACTTTTGTTTCTTGATCAGAACATCGTTTTCTTTCTCTTTTGCTCTCAGTTTTTTAATGATTGTGTTGCTTTGAAGTTCCTGCTTGGAAAGCTTCTCTCCTGTTAATTGGAAATATCATAATAATAATAATTAAAAGGGGGGATAAAAGAAAGAAAAAGAATAAGTCAAGCAGCATTTTAACAATATGCTAGGTTTCAAATAAAATAATAATAATAACACAAGGTTATTACAGGAAGCACAGATGACATGAGTGTTCACCTCTCACCAATGCAACACAGGTTTGAACCACGCAAGGCTCTGTGTCATTTGTGAGTAGAGTTGCAAGCTCGATGGTTCTCTCCTGTGCTTCAAGGTTTTTTCCGAGGTTCTCTGGTTTTCCTCCCTCACAAAAAACAACTTCTAAATTCCAGACTGTGGAATCTATTGTTTATTTATCCAATTTATTTGTATTTTATGAGGAAGGAAGATCAAGAGATAGTTATGGTTTATGATGATTGGATGTTAATGATAATGGTGGTAAAGATGTTGATATCAATGTAATCATCATGGTGATAGTGATGTTAACGTTGGTTTTAATGATGATTGATAATAATGGAGAGTGATGGATGATGGTGTTGATGCTGATAACAACATTAATGCTGACAATGTAAGAAGACTATAAAATGACAATAAAGATTAGTGATAATATGGCAATGATGGTGGTGGTGGTGATGATAGTGATGATGATGGTGGTGGTGGTGATTAATGATAGTGGTGATGATGAAGGTGGTAATGATGAAGATGGTAATGATTAATGAGGGTGGTGATGATGATTCATGGTGGTGGTGGTGATTAATGATAGTGATGATGATGGTGGTGATGATGATTAATTAATGATAGTTATGATGATGGTTGTGATGATGATGCTACCTTCTCACATGAGTGACAACACTCTAATTACAGCTAAAAGTTCAAATCCCAATAATCTGCAGTACCTTCTGCAAGCAGCTGTACTATTTGTTCATCTTTCTCAGAAATCTGTGTGGTCAGTTCTTCCTTTTGTCGTTCATTACTGGAAGACAAAGAAATAACTGATTAATACTATGGAAACTAAATTGGATAATTCCATTTGCAGTAAGTAATTTCAAACTTCCTCAAAATACCCAATATTTTGCAAACGCAGTATTTGCATGTTGGAATTTGGTTTTTCACTGCAGCGGTCAAAATTGTAAAAAATAATCATAAAATTTTGATTGACAGCAGCAAAAAAAATTTCATGTAGTTCACAGCTACAAGTTTGCATAGTTTGGAAAACTATGATTAGAAAGAAAAATCATGACCACAATAGCTTACAGGGATGTCAAATGGTTAGTTGTTTCTTCCAGTTCTTTTTTCAAGTCATCTCTTTCCTACAGAATGAAAAAAAATATTAAACAGTAGTTGGAATGTGTTGCTAGGGTAATCATTCACTTCAATCCTTCTTTCATCCAGCTTTCATCCATCCATTCATTCATTTATTCTCCCATCTCTTCTCACCTTGGCAACCTCATGAAACTTGTTCTCTGTTGAAGCTATTCTTGTGACAAACTCTTCTTTCATTCCCTCAAACTCTTCATCTT
Source organism: Anthopleura xanthogrammica (assembly GCA_964019055.1). Lineage (NCBI taxonomy): Eukaryota > Metazoa > Cnidaria > Anthozoa > Actiniaria > Actiniidae > Anthopleura > Anthopleura xanthogrammica. The sequence continues at coordinate 8,613,573 of OZ025221.1, read as the reverse complement.
CATTGTGTACATTCTCAAGTTGTTCCATTTGACTTAGAAATAATACACAAGTGAAAAATAATTGTGAATATAATATAATAATTTGCATGAATACAACATGGGGAAAATGCCTGAAGAAAAAACCAAATATTTGATGTGGAAAATAAACAATATACGGTCAGAATAGGAAATGCATTCTCAGCTCCCAATATATAGATATATCCTCTGCTAGTTGCCTAGATGTCATACAATCAATTTTGACCAATAAGATAAGTATCCTTGGCAACTATCATTGCTCGTGTAGGCGATCGGCAAGTTTTCTTTGATAATTTTCGATTGACAAGGTTTTTTTGCTCCTGTAGATGATGAACAAGTTTTCCTTGACAAGTTTTGTTTGTTCCTACAATGCCTTTCCATCATCTACACTTGCAAATAAAACTTGTCACAAAGAAAACTTGTCAAGAAAAAATTGCTCGACATGTAGATGCACTTAATTAATCATTCGAAGACTGGAAAATAAACTTGTTAATATTCCTTGCGCCATTTCCTTGTAGTCATCTACACAAGCAAACTTCAGCCTTGACAACTTTTCCTCATCCACAGGAGCAAACAAAACTTGTCAAGGAAAACTTTCTCGTGTTGCTTATCAAAATGTGCTTTTCCTCTAGCATTTTAATAATGGTAATTTCTATCCTTACCTTCTCAGTATAGCATTTGTTTCCTGTAGATCAATATTTTCCTTGCTCAAAGCAACCATCTTACTCTCTCTAGCATTAACCAGTTCCTTTAGACTTGACACCTCCTATTAAAAACACAACAAAGCAAATAACAGGTATTACAGCACTTCCCAATCACACTCGCGAATTGCCATAGAAACAAAGTAAGGTTTTGGTGGACATCAATCAAAGTGTTTCCATGACATTGTAGGAAAACATAAAGTTATCAAGGGACGTGCTACAGTACATGGAATGTTGTGGAAACACCTTCGATGTTGATTGATTGACTGCATATGATTGGGAAGCACTACATGTACATGTACCAACCTTTAAAAGAGTTTGTACTTGACTACTATTGGGTTCTTCAGTCCTATTTTCTTGAGCTGCTACAGTTTCTACTTGTAAGGACTGCTCAGATATAACAGATTCTTTCTCTTCTTCTTTCACAAAATTCTGAGTATCTATCGTCAACTCTCCAGTCACTTCCAACTTATCTTCTTGAGAATCCCTGTTTTCTATTGCTGGATAAGTCTCAGTCGACTCTCCCTCTTTTGAGGGTTTAATGGTAGTCCCTTCAATTTCCATCACCGCATTAGTGCTACGTTTCTCCAGGTTGTCTTCGTCATCTGGCATGTTTTCTTCAACTGTGTATACAGACCCAGTAATAATGTCCTCCCCACTACATTCATCCTCAACTGGCTCTTTTCTCGTGGATTCTTCTTGCTCAGGAGTTCTACTCTCTCCACCTAGTTCCATTAACAAACTTTTTGATTTTCTACCAACACCATCATCACCTGTTGAAACTTTTACTTTTCCAGCATAAGGAGTTGAAGTTGCCCTGGGGGCTGCATGAAGAAGAGATTCAATATTCTTGCTAACAATGTCTACATTTTCACTGTCTTCCGTTGTTGAAAGACTGTCTGATGTTTCTGGTGATAAGTTGGAACTCTCTTCACCTTCATCATATCTTAGTTCATCAATGTCTTCCCTAGCATTGTCTTTCATTCCTGTCTCTCTGTTTTGAGATGTACAAGAACTACTTGTTCCATCATCTTCTTTGTTAATATCATCAACTTGTTTTGAAATTTCCCATTTATTTCCCGAATTTTTTTCTGTTGCCAATGATAATTTTTGTTCCTCATTAACAGGAGTGACTCCTTCACTTTTTTCTTCATTGAGTACCCCATCACTTGTAGTATTCAACCCCTTATGATCCTCAGAAACATAACTTTTATCTTGTGGTTCTTGTCTTGATGAAGCTGACATTCCCATTTCATTTGCAATATCAATTTTTCTATTGCCATCTTTCTCATCAATTGAAGTTTCTTTTTCACATATTGCCTCGTTATCCTCCTTGTTTGATATCTTCTTTTGATTTGCATTCATATTTTCAGTTACTAAAGTAGAATCATTTGTCCTTTTTTCTTTTTTCTTTTGTCTCTGTTTTTCTAAGATTACTCCTTGATCATCAGTTTTCCTATTTTGTGTTTTTGAATCATTTTGTTTTGAGGATGATGAAGTCTTTCGCTTCTTGTCTGCAGAAGATGATGCTGAAGATGATGCTGATGGCGATGAGGTTCCCAGAAATGACGACCAAAAATCCCCATCTCCTTCTATGGATGAATTATTTTTACTTGAATCTTTCTGAGAGGTGTTAGATTTTGACTGACGATTGGATGCCTGAAGTTCCACGCCAGAAGTTTTCTGTGTGCCAACTGATGCAGGCTCTGTACTTTTTTTATCTACAAGTGATAATACCTCTTTAGTTTTGGGGCATTAATGTACTTTTAATGTTTCTGTTACTTTACTGACTCCAGAGGTCTAGTATTTTGGCTTACATCATTCAAACTTACATGTACAATGGGCTGAGTTCATTCTGATGGAGAGATAAGGAAACTCCTGTGACTAAACAGCCATTTTCACAGAGGAATTTCTTTATCACTGGTGAATGGAATGACCCTGGCCCATCGCATAATTGATTGTCCGATGCCAGACGTCTGGAGTCTATTAGTTTACTGAAAAGTGCTGTAATAGGACTTTCCTAATATATCATATCTAATGTATGGTTCATCCTGGTCTAGCTTGGGTACACCAATCGTTATTCATCATTCGTTCTACAGATGGGACAAATGAAATTGTCATATATGAACTGTCAAAGTCTATTTTTCTCATACTCTGATTGGGTGAGAGGATATCACATGAACGTGAACAAGTTTCAATGTTTCCCTGGCAACGGCTCTCAGCGAGAAACAATATCCATGTTATATCTACTGGGAAATAACAAAATCGGAAGTGATTTCACAGGAAACATAAGAGTTTTTGTAAGTTTTTAAAGTCACAATTAAAAAATTGAAAAATTTTGTTGTGTTCTTTGACAGTTGGTATATAACAAAACACTTATTGACTGGAACCTCGGGAAAGCAGTGTGTTTTGTGTTCACTTGACGGCGATGTCTTCTTCATTGTCGTCTCGGGACAACAAAACACACTGTTTCCCTCGGTCCCAGTCAATAAGTGTTAATTGTCTGAGGTCTATGCTCCCTGTTTCTACCCAAATATCATTCCCTTGAGTATTATTACATCCTCAGATCTGATAAACATTGAGATAAAAAAAACATTTAGTTGAATTTTTACCACAAAACAAAGCCTATCCATTTAATCTTTCCACTGTTACTAAGAAATTAAGAGAGTAACTTTGACAGAAACTAAACCCAAATAATAAAATGATAAGCTTACAATGCATATGCTATAAACGAAACATACAAGTGTTTATAAGTATGCTATCACTATGCACTATATAAATACCCATGATTAAGGTATACTAAAAATAAATCTAAAAATAAAAAGAGAAATCGCTAAAGTAATACTGTACCTTTAACATTCTTGTTCTTCGATGCTTCTGCTGCTGTTACCTCATCGATGTCCAACACTTTATCGATGGACTTCTGAGCATTGGCCAGGGCACTCTTGGCATAACTAGTGAAGCTTGAAGCGTCAAACCAACTCATCTTTAAAACCACTAGTATCGATTGAAGTCTCAGTCAATTTGTTAGGACGTTAGAGAGAAATGATTGATAGAAACTAATAAATTTTCCATAAGACGGAACCAAATAATGTCGCCATGTTTGATGGACGCGTTACTGTCTGGGGACTAATGTTTACGTGTCAAATGAGAGAGCCTGGTAACGAAACCAGCCCGCAAAGGATTGTGGGTATAAAGACAAAAATCAAAATGGCGGACGAGGTTAAGTGTAGTTTGTTTGGATGTTATTATTGAGATATTGTTGTATCTTTAACAAGCCATGGCTGGCCGAGTTTGCGCAAATGTTATCAAGAAGTCGTTCTTCCAGGTAAGACTAAATGGGTAGCACTTTTTTTTGTTTTTTGAAGAGCTTCAAATTTTGGGTAACAAATTCTTGGGGTGCATCGGGGTACCGACGTAACTACTCATTGATAAAACTGATAATTAGCATCAATTGATAACAATTGATAGTCAAAAGTTCAGTGAGTGCAATTGATAATAATTGATAAACAGCTGATAATAATTGATAATAATCGAGTAAGTAAATGATAACGTTGATAGAAAATTGATATCCCTAGAACCATACAAGAAGATCATTTGCAAACATTTTCCACCCATAAACCCTAGGAAAAAGTTCCCCAGTTCCCTAGAATCACTCTAGAAGGTCATTTGCAAAGATGTTTCCGTCCAAAAACCCTAGAAAAAACTTCCCCAGTTTCCTAGAGCCATACAAGAGGGTCATTTGCAAAGATTTTTCCGTTGAAAAACCCTGGAAAAAAGCTCTCCAGTTCCCTAGAACCATACAATAAGGTCATTAGCAAATATTTTTCTGGCCAAAAACCCTGGAAAAAAGGTCCCCAGTTCCCTAGACTCACTCAAGAAGGTCATTTGCAAAGATTTTTCCATCCAAAAACCCTGGAAAAAAGCTCTCCAGTTCCCTAGAACCATACAAGAGGGTCATTTGCAAAGATTTTTCCATCCAAAAACCCTGGAAAAAAGCTCTCCAGTTCCCTAGAACCATACAAGAGGGTCATTTGCAAAGATTTTTCTGGCCAAAAACCCTGGAAAAAATTTCCCCACTTCCTTAGAACCATACAAGAGGGTCATTTGCAAAGATTTTTCCATCCAAAAACCCTGGAAAAAAGGTCCCCAGTTCCCTAGAAACATACAAGAGGGTCATTTGCAAAGATTTTTCCATCCAAAAACCCTGGAAAAAAGCTCTCCAGTTCCCTAGAACCATACAAGAGGGTCATTTGCAAAGATTTTTCTGGCCAAAAACCCTGGAAAAAATTTCCCCACTTCCTTAGAACCATACAAGAGGGTCATTTGCAAAGATTTTTCCATCCAAAAACCCTGGAAAAAAGCTCTCCAGTTCCCTAGAACCATACAAGAGGGTCATTTGCAAAGATTTTTCCATCCAAAAACCCTGGAAAAAAGCTCTCCAGTTCCCTAGAACCATACAAGAGGGTCATTTGCAAAGATTTTTCTGGCCAAAAACCCTGGAAAAAAGGTCCCCAGTTCCCTAGACTCACTCAAGAAAGTCATTTGCAAAGATTTTTCCATCCAAAAACCCTAGAAAAAAGGTCCCCAGTTCCCTAGAAACATACAAGAGGGTCATTTGCAAAGATTTTTCCAGTCCATAAACCCTTGAAAAAAGGTCCCCAGTTCCCTAGAATCAATCAAGAAAGTCATTTGCAAAGATTTTTCCATCCAAAAACCCTAGAAAAAAGGTCCCCAGTTCCCTAGAACCATACAAGAGGGTCATTTGCAAAGATTTTTCCAGTCCATAAACCCTTGAAAAAAGGTCCCCAGTTCCCTAGAATCAATCAAGAAAGTCATTTGCAAAGATTTTTCCATCCAAAAACCCTAGAAAAAAGGTCCCCAGTTCCCTAGAAACATACAAGAGGGTCATTTGCAAAGATTTTTCCAGTCCATAAACCCTTGAAAAAAGGTCCCCAGTTCCCTAGAATCAATCAAGAAGGTCATTTGCAAAGATTTTCCAGTCCATAAACCCTTGAAAAAAGGTCCCCAGTTCCCTAGAATCAATCAAGAAGGTCATTTGCAAAGATTTTCCAGTCCATAAACCCTTGAAAAAAGGTCCCCAGTTCCCTAGAATCAATCAAGAAGGTCATTTGCAAAGATTTTCCAGTCCATAAACCCTTGAAAAAAGGTCCCCAGTTCCCTAGAATCAATCAAGAAGGTCATTTGCAAAGATTTTCCAGTCCATAAACCCTTGAAAAAAGGTCCCCAGTTCCCTAGAATCAATCAAGAAGGTCATTTGCAAAGATTTTCCAGTCCATAAACCCTTGAAAAAAGGTCCCCAGTTCCCTAGAATCAATCAAGAAGGTCATTTGCAAAGATTTTCCAGTCCATAAACCCTTGAAAAAAGGTCCCCAGTTTCCTAGAATCAATCAAGAAGGTCATTTGCAAAGATTTTTCTTTCCAAAAACCCTTGAAAAAAGGTCCCCAGTTTCCTAGAATCAATCAAGAAGGTCATTTGCAAAGATTTTTCTGGCCAAAAACCCTGGAAAAAAGTTCCCCAGTTGCCTAGAATCAATCAAGAAGGTCATTTCCAAAGATTTTTCTGGCCAAAAACCCTGGAAAAAACTTCTCCAGTTCCCTAGAATCACTCTAGAAGGTCATTTGCAAAGCTTTTTCTGTCCAAAAACCCTGGAAAAAAGTTCCCCAGTTCCCTAGAATCACTCTTGGAGGTTATTGGCAAAGATTTTCCCGTCCATAAACCCCGGGGGGGGGGGGGACTCCCTTATAAAAGGGGGTCCTCGTCGTCCCTTATAGGGTTTGAAATCAGTGTTTTGGTCCCGCTTAGGGTGATAATGACGAGAATGCCCACCAGCTGAGTTTTGTGGTCCCGCTTAGGGTATAAGACCAACAACAATGCTTCTTTTCAAAGACGTCCTCATGAGCTCATACGAGCAGGTGGCGTTTGATGCTAGTATCAAAATACAAATAAAATCGAGAAACCGAACTAAAGTGATACGTTATTGATTGGTCCCTCTTAGGGGTGAAATATCAGCACTGCCACGCCCATCATCTCAAAATACAGGTCCCTTTTAGGGGTCATTTTCAGAATTTCCAACGAGGACCCCCGCCCCCTTTTATAAGGTAGCCCCCCCCCCCCTGGCATAAGCCCTGGAAAAAAGTTCCCCAGTTCCCTAGAATCACTCTAGAAGGTCATTTGCAAAGATTGTTCTGGCCAAAAACCCTGGAAAAAAGTTCCCCAGTTCCCTAGATCTCTCTAGAAGGTCATTTGCCAAGACTTTCTCACCCATAAACACTTGAAAAAACTTCCCCAGTTCCCTAGAAACATACAAGAGGGTCATTTGCAAAGATTTTTCCGTTGAAAAACCCTGGAAAAAAGGTCCCCAGTTGCCTAGAATCACTCAAAAAGATCATTTGCAAAGATTTTTCCATACAAAAACCCTGGAAAAAAGTTCCTCAGTTCCCTAGTTCATACAAGAGGGTCATTTGCAAAGATTTTTCCGTTGAAAAACCCTGGAAAAAAGGTCCCCAGTTGCCTAGAATCACTCAAAAAGATCATTTGCAAAGATTTTTCCATACAAAAACCCTGGAAAAAAGTTCCTCAGTTCCCTAGTTCATACAAGAGGGTTGTTTGCCAAGATTTTTCCGTCCAAAAACCCTAGAAAAAAGGTCCCCAGTTGCCTAGAATCACTCAAAAAGATCATTTGCAAAGATTTTTCCATACAAAAACCCTGGAAAAAAGTTCCTCAGTTCCCTAGTTCATACAAGAGGGTTGTTTGCCAAGATTTTTCCGTCCAAAAACCCTGGATAAAAGTTCCCTAAAGTCATGGAATTGTCAAGGGATTTTGATTTTCAGTGACCTTTTGCAATTTACCAAAATTTAGTGATAGGCATTGAATTTCTGTCAGACTTCGGAAAATTCTTTTAAATTCAGAACTCCTAATTGGACTTCATTTGGATAAACCACAATATTTTATCCCACACCATAGAAAATACAGCCAATCAGAAAGCAGGAAAGCTGTTGTATATTCATTGGTATTTCACTCTTCCTTCCCATCATTCACTGCACATTGAATCTACGCATTTGTATTTTCTATGGTGTGGGATAAAATGGTTATACAATGGTTTCTTGTGGCATACCATGGATATCCCACTTGTCACTTGTATTTTCTTTGTATACACACTCATCTAAAAGCTCTTGCGTATACTAGAAACTACAAGTGACTTGTGTGATATTCCATGGTATGCCACTCGAAACCATTAATAATTTATAACTAGTAAATAATATAAATTTTCGTAAAATAAGTGCTGAGTGTTGTCAGAAAAAAATTCAGGGAAATTTTTTTTCCAGATCAATGGAATTCCTGTGACAATAATTCATAGATATTTACATTATATGATTGTGCAACACATGTGTAAGTCTTATGACACATGGTACATAATCAGGGAAGCACAGGTGGCGTAGCAGTGAGAGCGCTTGCCTCTCACCAAGGCGACCCGAGTTCGAGCCCTGCTGGGCTCGGTGTCTTATGTGAGTAGAGTTGTTTGTTGGTTCTCTGCCGTGCTTCGAGGGTTTTTCCAGGTTCTCCGGGTTTTCCTCCCTCCTCAAAAATCAACTTCTAAATTCCAATTGGAATGCAGTGGAGGAAGAGCCACTCTGTGGATTCCACTGTTAATTCTCATTATTATTATTATTATTATTATTATTATTATTATTATTATTATTATTATTACTATTACTATTACTATTACTATTACTATTACTATTACTATTATTATTATTATTATTATTATTATTATTACTATTATTATTATTATTATTATTATCTTGTAGCTTGGTGCTTTGAATAATCTTAGTGAATCATTTGTTATTGTATTTCAGTTATCTCAAAATGGCATCAATCCAAAAGTAACGACCTGTTTTTCCGCCATTAATCATTATCCTCAAGCACTAGGAATCATGGGTGTCAGATTTGCTACAAAAGCTAAACCATCCAGAGGAGCCTTAAGAGCCAAACCAGTACCAGGTTACAGGGTTGCAGTCACAAAAGGATTTGAATCCCAGCATACAGGTACGTTTGGATCAAAGTCTGCATATGGTTCCAAAAAATATCCATACCATACCATACCATGGAGGATATTTGAAAAAGGATCCCCTTCTCTCTGGAATTTCCAACTTTCTTCCATAGAAACCTTGTAATAGTTCCCTGCACCATCTTGATATGAAAAGTGAGCTTGAAATGACAGAGACGTGAATAATTGTCCAAGGTGTTAAAAAAGGTCTCTATCATTGCAAGCTCACGGTTCATCTTGCTTTGATGCAATGGCATGGCTACCTTTCAAGATGGTGCAGGGAACTGTGAAATTGTTTTTTCTCTAACCCCCACCCCATGGGAATTTCCAATTTCCTCCATGTTGGGGTATGGATATTTTTAGAGCCACAAAATAATAACTGTAATGAAAAAAAAATGAAAAAATTGTCTTTCAGTAAATCATGACCCCCACTCTTTCATCCCTTTTTTTCCTTTGTTCATGAGGATAGCTGGTTATTTATCCAGTAGACCTTTTCCTTGACTGCTTAACTGACCACAGAACAAAATATTCAAGGCCAAGCTGGAGTTTTCAAACCCATACATTTACTTCATTTGTTGACTCCAGCCTCGCCTTGAATCTATTGTTCTGTGGTCAGTCAAGTGAATTCTGGTGACTAGTCAACTCTCCCCCACTTTCTCACAAATAATATTATAGAAATGTGTTCATATTTGAAAACATCTGGTAAACTTTCACTCAGTTTACTTGAAGCTGTCAAATTTAATTCCTGTCAATTTTAGACGCCAATATTTTTACCATTTTGTTTTCTGTGGTACTGGCTCGCACTCGTACTTGTAACTTGTACATATCAGAAATAAAGAGACAACATGTCAATTCCCCTTTTCAAAACTCTGGCTATGCACCTGAGTAGTAGATTCTAAATCCATTCCAGCTGATCAGAAATAGTAATGTAAAAATGACCTCACTGCAAAACTAACGTCTCATGAAGCCTGCAAAAATTGACTTAATATTTTATAAAAGATTGTATCCGAGATAAATCTTGATTTTCAGGAGAGATTTTTTGATATTTTATCTGTACATTTACTATGATAATCATAATTAATAATAAATAAAAATTAAATGAAATAAATAAATTAAAAATAACTGTTTCCCCCCCCCCCCCCCCAAAAAAAAAGAATAAGAATAGGAATAAGATGATAAACACTAATACGAGGAAGAGAAGCTGGTTGTTTTCTTTTGTTCTTTATCAACTAGTATTAACTAAATAGTCATCTGTCTTTCACAAGCTCAATAAAATCACTCTACTATTGCTATTAATTTACCATTATTCTTATTCTCACAAACAGAAATGTTGGAATTAATACCTGATTTTGTTCTTCTTTTGATCCACTGTAGGAAACTTGAAAGGTAGTTATGGAGCATCGGATAGATTACTTGATGACGTCATGATAAGAAAATACATTGATGGTGTGTTCTATGATCACATAGACTCTGACATTGTAGTCAAAAGAAGAGATAACCGTATTATTATAGCTTTTGTCGTCAAAAGAGAATGTGACATTAATAAGTTTTATTTTCTAACAGCCATGAGTGAAAAGTTACTCAGTGAGGTATTTAGCTGTATTGTTAAATTTGAACCGCAGTCATCTGCTATGTAATTTGATATGACTAAACAAATTTTTCTGTTAGTTTTAAAGTTAGTCCATTAAAAGTCCATGCTTATTCGTCAAAATGTTATACACTTTGAGAATATACACAAGATAGATTGGATGAGAAAAGATGTGAAAAGGGCAAAATCACACCTTAGTTATAGACCCTTTGCAGCACGTCAGAATGCAGCTCAATTTGGAGGGCAAAATAATAGGTTCCAGTACATGTAAGTCTCAGGAGATTAAAGTTCTTTTGTTTTGCCCTGCAAATTGAGCTGCTTTCACTTCACATGCAAGGGGTAAAGAAGTGAAGCCATATAACTATAATATCCTTGTACCCGAATGCTTGGTTATTGGGGGTCAGAAAGAGAAGCCATGCAACCATGGTAACCTTGGATAGGAATGCTTGGTTATTGGGGGTCAGAAAGTAAAGCCATGTATCCATAGTACCCTTGGATAAGACTCCTTGGTTATTGGGGGTCAGAAAGAGAAGCCATGTAACCATGGTAACCTTGAATACGAATGCTTGGTTTTTGGGGATCAGTAAGTGAAGCCATGTATCCATAGTACCCTTGGATAAGACTGCTTGGCTATTGAGGGTCAGAAAGAGAAGCCATGTAACCATGGTAACCTTGTACCCGAATGCTTGGTTGTTAGGGTTCAGAAAGTGAAGCCATGTAACCATGGTAATCTTGGATACGAATGCTTGTTTATTGAGGGTAAGAAAGAAGTCATGTAACCATGGTAACCTTGAATACGAATGCTTGGTTATTGGAGATCAGTAAGTGAAGCCATGCAACCTTGGTACCCTTGGATAAGACTCCTTGGTTATTGGGGGTCAGTAAGTGAAGCCATGTGAATGCTTGGTTATTGGAGATCAGTAAGTGAAGCCATGCAACCTTGGTACCCTTGGATAAGACTCCTTGGTTATTGGGGGTCAGTAAGTGAAGCCATGTAACCATGGTAACCTTGGATAAGACTGCTTGGTTATTCATGGTCAGAAAAAGAAGTCATGTAACCATTATAACCTTGTACCCAAATACTTGGTTATTTGGGGCCAGAAAGAGAAGCCATGTAACCATGGTACCCTTGAATACGAATACTTGGTTAATGGCGGTCAGAAATTGAAGTCATATAACCATGGTAACCTTGAATATGAATGCTTGGTTATCGGGGGTCAGAAACTAAAGCCATATAACCATGGTAACCTTGAATACAAATGATTGGTTATTAGAGGTCAGAAGGTAAAACCATATAACTAACTTAAATATAAAGGGCAAGGAACGCCTGGTAAATTGAGCATTTTGAGGTGGTGTAAAATTCATGAAATTGACCAGCCGTTCCTCGTCCTATATATATATAAGTCACTTGAATGAAATCTTACCGGGTTTTTGAAAAGACCTCAAAATGACCCCAATTCCTCCCAAACCATGAGTTATTGTCCACGGGAAACCCCCAAAAAAGAAGAAAATACATTTTGGGGTTCAAAAGTTTCAAAAAAATTGAAAAAACCAGATACGCATAGCAAATGAGTTCGAGGATCGCCTGGTCAATTTCATGAATTTTACACCAACGGATTAAGCTCAAAATTGAGCATTTTGAGGTGGTGTAAAATTCATGAAATTGACCAGGCGTTCCTCGCCCTTTCTATATTAGTCACTTGAATGAAATTTTACCGGGTTTTTGAAAACGCCTCAAAATGATCCCAAATCCAACGAAACCATGGGTTATAGTCCACGGGAAACGCCCCAAACACAAGGAAACACATTTTCGGGTTGAAAACTGTCAAAAAATCAGAAAAAACCACATAGGATTGGCGAGGAACGCCTGGTCAATTTCATGAATTTTACACCAACGGATTAAGCTCAAAATTGAGCATTTTGAGGTGATGTAAAATTCATGAAATTGACCAGGCGTTCCTCGCCCTTTCTATATTAGTCACTTGAATGAAATTTTACCGGGTTTTTGAAAACGCCTCAAAATGACCCCAAATCCAACGAAACCATGGGTTATAGTCCACGGGAAACGCCCCAAACACAAGGAAACACATTTTCGGGTTGAAATCTGTCAAAAAATCCAAAAAAAAACAAAAAGGAAAGGCGAGGAACGCCTGGTCAATTTCATGAATTTTACACCAACGGATTAAGCTCAAAATTGAGCATTTTGAGGTGGTGTAAAATTCATGAAATTGACCAGGCGTTCCTCGCCCTTTATATATTAGTCACTTGAATGAAATTTTACCGGGTTTTTGAAAACGCCTCAAAATGACCCCAAATCCAACGAAACCATGGGTTATAGTCCACGGGAAACGCCCCAAACACAAGAAAACACATTTTCGGGTTGAAAACTGTCAAAAAATCCAAAAAAAACAAAAAGGAAAGGCGAGGAATGCCTGGTCAATTTCATGAATTTTACACCAACGGATTAAGCTCAAAATTGAGCATTTTGAGGTGGTGTAAAATTCATGAAATTGACCAGGCGTTCCTCGCCTTTCCTATGTGGCTTTTTCGGATTTTTTGACAGTTTTCAACCCGAAAATGTGTTTTCTTGTATTTGGGGCGTTTCCCGTGGACTATAACCCATGGTTTCGTTGGATTTGGGGACATTTTGAGGCGTTTTCAAAAACCCGGTAAAATTTCATTCAAGTGACTAATATAGAAAGGGCGAGGAACGCCTGTTCAATTTCATGAATTTTACACCACCTCAAAATGCTCAATTTTGAGCTTAATCCGTTGGTGTAAAATTCATGAAATTGACCAGGCGTTCCTCGCCTTTCCTATGTGTTTTTGTTGGATTTTTTGACAGTTTTCAACCCGAAAATGTGTTTTCTTGTGTTTGGGGCGTTTCCCGTGGACTATAACCCATGGTTTCGTTGGATTTGGGGTCATTTTGAGGCGTTTTCAAAAACCCGGTAAAATTTCATTCAAGTGACTAATATATAAAGGGCGAGGAACGCCTGGTCAATTTCATGAATTTTACACCACCTCAAAATGCTCAATTTTGAGCTTAATCCGTTGGTGTAAAATTCATGAAATTGACCAGGCGTTCCTCGCCTTTCCTATGTGTTTTTTCTGATTTTTTGACAGTTTTCAACCCGAAAATGTGTTTCCTTGTGTTTGGGGCGTTTCCCGTGGACTATAACCCATGGTTTCGTTGGATTTGGGGTCATTTTGAGGCGTTTTCAAAAACCCGGTAAAATTTCATTCAAGTGACTAATATAGAAAGGGCGAGGAACGCCTGGTCAATTTCATGAATTTTACACCACCTCAAAATGCTCAATTTTGAGCTTAATCCGTTGGTGTAAAATTCATGAAATTGACCAGGCGTTCCTCGCCAATCCTATGTGGTTTTTTCTGATTTTTTGACAGTTTTCAACCCGAAAATGTGTTTTCTTGTGTTTGGGGCGTTTCCCGTGGACTATAACCCATGGTTTCGTTGGATTTGGGATCATTTTGAGGCGTTTTCAAAAACCCGGTAAAATTTCATTCAAGTGACTAATATAGAAAGGGCGAGGAACGCCTGGTCAATTTCATGAATTTTACACCACCTCAAAATGCTCAATTTTGAGCTTAATCCGTTGGTGTAAAATTCATGAAATTGACCAGGCGTTCCTCGCCAATCCTATGTGGTTTTTTCTGATTTTTTGACAGTTTTCAACCCGAAAATGTGTTTTCTTGTGTTTGGGGCGTTTCCCGTGGACTATAACCCATGGTTTCGTTGGATTTGGGGTCATTTTGAGGCGTTTTCAAAAACCCGGTAAAATTTCATTCAAGTGACTAATATAGAAAGGGCGAGGAACGCCTGGTCAATTTCATGAATTTTACACCACCTCAAAATGCTCAATTTTGAGCTTAATCCGTTGGTGTAAAATTCATGAAATTGACCAGGCGTTCCTCGCCAATCCTATGTGGTTTTTTCTGATTTTTTGACAGTTTTCAACCCGAAAATGTGTTTCCTTGTGTTTGGGGCGTTTCCCGTGGACTATAACCCATGGTTTCGTTGGATTTGGGGTCATTTTGAGGCGTTTTCAAAAACCCGGTAAAATTTCATTCAAGTGACTAATATAGAAAGGGCGAGGAACGCCTGGTCAATTTCATGAATTTTACACCACCTCAAAATGCTCAATTTTGAGCTTAATCCGTTGGTGTAAAATTCATGAAATTGACCAGGCGTTCTTCGCCTTTCCTTTGTGTTTTTTCGGATTTTTTGACAGTTTTCAACCCGAAAATGTGTTTCCTTGTGTTTGGGGCGTTTCCCGTGGACTATAACCCATGGTTTCGTTGGATTTGGGGTCATTTTGAGGCGTTTTCAAAAACCCGGTAAAATTTCATTCAAGTGACTAATATAGAAAGGGCGAGGAACGCCTGGTCAATTTCATGAATTTTACACCACCTCAAAATGCTCAATTTTGAGCTTAATCCGTTGGTGTAAAATTCATGAAATTGACCAGGCGTTCCGCGCCAATCCTATGTGGTTTTTTCTGATTTTTTGACAGTTTTCAACCCGAAAATGTGTTTTCTTGTGTTTGGGGTGTTTCCAATGGACTATAACCCATGGTTTGGGTGGATTTGGGGTCATTTTGAGGTCTTTTCAAAAACCCGGTAAAATTTCATTCAAGTGACTAATATATAAAGGGCGAGGAACGCCTGGTCAATTTCATGAATTTTACACCACCTCAAAATGCTCAATTTTGAGCTTAATCCGTTGGTGTAAAATTCATGAAATTGACCAGGCGTTCCTCGCCTTTCCTATGTGTTTTTTCGGATTTTTTGACAGGTTTCAACCCGAAAATGTGTTTCCTTGTGTTTGGGGCGTTTCCCGTGGACTATAACCCATGGTTTCGTTGGATTTGGGGTCATTTTGAGGCGTTTTCAAAAACTTGGTAAAATTTCATTCAAGTGACTAATATAGAAAGGGCGAGGAACGCCTGGTCAATTTCATGAATTTTACACCACCTCAAAATGCTCAATTTTGAGCTTAATCCGTTGGTGTAAAATTCATGAAATTGACCAGGCGTTCCTCGCCTTTCCTATGTGGTTTTTTCTGATTTTTTGACAGTTTTCAACCCGAAAATGTGTTTTCTTGTGTTTGGGGCGTTTCCCGTGGACTATAACCCATGGTTTCGTTGGATTTGGGATCATTTTGAGGCGTTTTCAAAAACCCGGTAAAATTTCATTCAAGTGACTAATATAGAAAGGGCGAGGAACGCCTGGTCAATTTCATGAATTTTACACCACCTCAAAATGCTCAATTTTGAGCTTAATCCGTTGGTGTAAAATTCATGAAATTGACCAGGCGTTCCTCGCCAATCCTATGTGGTTTTTTCTGATTTTTTGACAGTTTTCAACCCGAAAATGTGTTTTCTTGTGTTTGGGGCGTTTCCCGTGGACTATAACCCATGGTTTCGTTGGATTTGGGGTCATTTTGAGGCGTTTTCAAAAACCCGGTAAAATTTCATTCAAGTGACTAATATAGAAAGGGCGAGGAACGCCTGGTCAATTTCATGAATTTTACACCACCTCAAAATGCTCAATTTTGAGCTTAATCCGTTGGTGTAAAATTCATGAAATTGACCAGGCGTTCCGCGCCAATCCTATGTGGTTTTTTCTGATTTTTTGACAGTTTTCAACCCGAAAATGTGTTTTCTTGTGTTTGGGGTGTTTCCAATGGACTATAACCCATGGTTTGGGTGGATTTGGGGTCATTTTGAGGTCTTTTCAAAAACCCGGTAAAATTTCATTCAAGTGACTAATATATAAAGGGCGAGGAACGCCTGGTCAATTTCATGAATTTTACACCACCTCAAAATGCTCAATTTTGAGCTTAATCCGTTGGTGTAAAATTCATGAAATTGACCAGGCGTTCCTCGCCTTTCCTATGTGTTTTTTCGGATTTTTTGACAGGTTTCAACCCGAAAATGTGTTTCCTTGTGTTTGGGGCGTTTCCCGTGGACTATAACCCATGGTTTCGTTGGATTTGGGGTCATTTTGAGGCGTTTTCAAAAACTTGGTAAAATTTCATTCAAGTGACTAATATAGAAAGGGCGAGGAACGCCTGGTCAATTTCATGAATTTTACACCACCTCAAAATGCTCAATTTTGAGCTTAATCCGTTGGTGTAAAATTCATGAAATTGACCAGGCGTTCCTCGCCTTTCCTATGTGTTTTTTTTGGATTTTTTGACAGGTTTCAACCCGAAAATGTGTTTCCTTGTGTTTGGGGCGTTTCCCGTGGACTATAACCCATGGTTTCGTTGGATTTGGGGTCATTTTGAGGCGTTTTCAAAAACCCGGTAAAATTTCATTCAAGTGACTAATATAGAAAGGGCGAGGAACGCCTGGTCAATTTCATGAATTTTACACCACCTCAAAATGCTCAATTTTGAGCTTAATCCGTTGGTGTAAAATTCATGAAATTGACCAGGCGTTCCTCGCCAATCCTATGTGGTTTTTTCTGATTTTTTGACAGTTTTCAACCCGAAAATGTGTTTCCTTGTGTTTGGGGCGTTTCCCGTGGACTATAACCCATGGTTTCGTTGGATTTGGGGTCATTTTGAGGCGTTTTCAAAAACTTGGTAAAATTTCATTCAAGTGACTAATATAGAAAGGGCGAGGAACGCCTGGTCAATTTCATGAATTTTACACCACCTCAAAATGCTCAATTTTGAGCTTAATCCGTTGGTGTAAAATTCATGAAATTGACCAGGCGTTCCTCGCCTTTCCTATGTGTTTTTTTCGGATTTTTTGACAGGTTTCAACCCGAAAATGTGTTTCCTTGTGTTTGGGGCGTTTCCCGTGGACTATAACCCATGGTTTCGTTGGATTTGGGGTCATTTTGAGGCGTTTTCAAAAACCCGGTAAAATTTCATTCAAGTGACTAATATAGAAAGGGCGAGGAACGCCTGGTCAATTTCATGAATTTTACACCACCTCAAAATGCTCAATTTTGAGCTTAATCCGTTGGTGTAAAATTCATGAAATTGACCAGGCGTTCCTCGCCAATCCTATGTGGTTTTTTCTGATTTTTTGACAGTTTTCAACCCGAAAATGTGTTTCCTTGTGTTTGGGGCGTTTCCCGTGGACTATAACCCATGGTTTCGTTGGATTTGGGGTCATTTTGAGGCGTTTTCAAAAACCCGGTAAAATTTCATTCAAGTGACTAATATAGAAAGGGCGAGGAACGCCTGGTCAATTTCATGAATTTTACACCACCTCAAAATGCTCAATTTTGAGCTTAATCCGTTGGTGTAAAATTCATGAAATTGACCAGGCGTTCCTCGCCTTTCCTATGTGTTTTTTCGGATTTTTTGACAGGTTTCAACCCGAAAATGTGTTTTCTTGTGTTTGGGGCGTTTCCCGTGGACTATAACCCATGGTTTCGTTGGATTTGGGGTCATTTTGAGGCGTTTTCAAAAACTTGGTAAAATTTCATTCAAGTGACTAATATATAAAGGGCGAGGAACGCCTGGTCAATTTCATGAATTTTACACCACCTCAAAATGCTCAATTTTGAGCTTAATCCGTTGGTGTAAAATTCATGAAATTGACCAGGCGTTCTTCGCCTTTCCTATGTGTTTTTTTTGGATTTTTTGACAGTTTTCAACCCGAAAATGTGTTTCCTTGTGTTTGGGGCGTTTCCCGTGGACTATAACCCATGGTTTCGTTGGATTTGGGGTCATTTTGAGGCGTTTTCAAAAACCCGGTAAAATTTCATTCAAGTGACTAATATAGAAAGGGCGAGGAACGCCTGGTCAATTTCATGAATTTTACACCACCTCAAAATGCTCAATTTTGAGCTTAATCCGTTGGTGTAAAATTCATGAAATTGACCAGGCGTTCCTCGCCAATCCTATGTGTTTTTTTCGGATTTTTTGACAGTTTTCAACCCGAAAATGTGTTTTCTTGTGTTTGGGGTGTTTCCAATGGACTATAACCCATGGTTTGGGTGGATTTGGGGTCATTTTGAGGTCTTTTCAAAAACCCGGTAAAATTTCATTCAAGTGACTAATATATAAAGGGCGAGGAACGCCTGGTCAATTTCATGAATTTTACACCACCTCAAAATGCTCAATTTTGAGCTTAATCCGTTGGTGTAAAATTCATGAAATTGTCCAGGCGTTCCTCGCCAATCCTATGTGGTTTTTTCTGATTTTTTGACAGTTTTCAACCCGAAAATGTGTTTTCTTGTGTTTGGGGCGTTTTCCGTGGACTATAACCCATGGTTTCGTTGGATTTGGGGTCATTTTGAGGCGTTTTCAAAAACTTGGTAAAATTTCATTCAAGTGACTAATATATAAAGGGCGAGGAACGCCTGGTCAATTTCATGAATTTTACACCACCTCAAAATGCTCAATTTTGAGCTTAATCCGTTGGTGTAAAATTCATGAAATTGACCAGGCGTTCTTCGCCTTTCCTATGTGTTTTTTTTGGATTTTTTGACAGTTTTCAACCCGAAAATGTGTTTTCTTGTGTTTGGGGTGTTTCCAATGGACTATAACCCATGATTTGGGTGGATTTGGGGTCATTTGAGGTCTTTTCAAAAACCCGGTAAAATTTCATTCAAGTGACTAATATATAAAGGGCGAGGAACGCCTGGTCAATTTCATGAATTTTACACCACCTCAAAATGCTCAATTTTGAGCTTAATCCGTTGGTGTAAAATTCATGAAATTGACCAGGCGTTCCTCGTACTCATTAGCCATGCCTAATTTTTGGGGGGGTTTTGTTGAAAGTTTTTAACCCGAAAATCTGTTTTGTTATTGTAAATGCTTTGTGGCACTTCTTTTGGACTAAAGCCCGTGGTTTGGGTGTATTGGGTGGATTGGGGGTAATTTTGCGGTATACGTAATTTCATTTTTTTTACAAGAGGGTATGCTTGGTTTTTGGGGGTCATAAAGTGATGGCATATAACCATGGTAACCTTGTGTACGAATGCTCTGTATTGGAGTTCAGAACTAAAGGATGCTATATAACCAAGGTACCCTAGAACACGAATGCTTTGTTATATTGTGTCAGAAAGTAAAGACTATTATTTATTTTCTAGGTAGAATTTATATTACAATCTGCTATTAGACTCAGTTTTAATTCGAACTATTTTACTTATATTTTACTTATATTTTACTTATATTTTACTTATATTTTACTTATATTTTACTTATATTTTACTTATATTTTACTTATATTTTACTTATATTTTACTTATATTTTACTTATATTTTACTTATATTTTACTTATATTTTACTTATATTTTACTTATATTTTACTTATATTTTACTTATATTTTACTTATATTTTACTTATATTTTACTTATATTTTACTTATATTTTACTTATATTTTACTTATATTTTACTTATATTTTACTTATATTTTACTTATATTTTACTTATATTTTACTTATATTTTACTTATATTTTACTTATATTTTACTTATATTTTACTTATATTTTACTTATATTTTACTTATATTTTACTTATATTTTACTTATATTTTACTTATATTTTACTTATATTTTACTTATATTTTACTTATATTTTACTTATATTTTACTTATATTTTACTTATATCTAACACTTTACTTCTATAATCAAATATCTGATAAATAGATTCATAACATGTGATGAATATCAAAAAAATATAGAGAATATTTTGTAACCATTGGATAGATTGGATGAAGGGTATACTCGATGCTTTTTGGCCAAAAACCATCCAATTTTGAAGATATGTACGAGATGGATTGGAAGAAGAAAGGTTTGAAAAAGTTCAATATCGTTCAAAACCGTGGGCTAAAGTCCATGCTTTTTAGTCAAAAATGATCTAAAATGACTGAATTAGTTAATGTATTGAGTAATTCAAAGTTTGAAAAAAGGTTTTAGTGAAAATGGCCGAAATTTCATCAAAACCATGGGCTCTAGTCCACGGTGTTTGGGCGAAACATGCCTCAAAATGACTGATTTTTAAGATGTATTAAGTAATTTCTAGTTTTTAGGACTATACCTCATGGTTTGGATGAAACATTTTCACACTTTTTTTTCTAACTTGTCTCGAAGGAATCAGGTGTTCCATGAAGGTGTTTATTGATCTACATCGTTTTTAAGATATTCAACTGTCATATCTGTTTTCCTTTTAAAACGAGGAGTATGTAGATGTATTCTTTTTCTTATTCTTTCTACAACACCAAAGTTTTCCTTCCCGTGTTTTCCTTTTCTTTTTTGTAGTTTTTGAAGCATTTCCTTGTGATAGTTATTATCTTCATCGTCGTATTCGGAAAGATTCGGATTCCGAAGTCCTCCCGAAGACAGTATCCATACCTGAAATATTACTAGAGCAGTCATCAGGTAGAAAAACCAGTTTTCTGTCACGAAGCTTCCGAAAGTTGCAGTTAAAATAGAAGCGGCCAAACCAAAGCAAAGCTCTTCCAACATGGTTTACAAAGCTGTCAGTAAATTTGCATGGAAATCCTCCTGCGATACGCAGTCGTCTGCTATACCTGTAACCAATAGCTTCAAGGATTGTTTAGAAAATATTAATGGAGAGGAAACTAAGCTTAACTAATGATATATCAACATATTGTCGTAGCTTGCGAAGAAAACAGTTCATCAACTAGTTTGTTTTGGCAAAACCCAAACCTAAAGATCAGTAATATAATTCGGAGTAAGATAGACTATGTACTCTTGTCTAAGACTCACACTATGATCTTATATGTTCAGTTTTCGTAACCCATATATGACATTGATTCCTGAAAACAGTCTCGAAGATTTTCCATATTTTTCAATTCTTCCAGCAGCAAATATCAAAACTGATGTGTTAGATATCGAGGAGCGAGGTTAATATTTTTTCCACCCCGCGGTTGTTCTGTTTAAACAACGAAAATGCAAATCGGAAAATATAGGGTTAGTGGAATGAGTAATAGCCAGGTGTTTCTGATGTTTTGTTACCACAGTTCTCTCGACACCTTGTATTTTTTGAAATTGATCAATTGAAAACTGACGCTATCAACTAAATTATTAACGCGTCACAGTTGGAGATGACTAAGTGTTAAGTTGAAGTTTGCGAACACTTTATGAGTAGTATTATCAGTAGAAATATTGAAATAAGCCTCACATCGCGTGTAATGTGAGGCGTATTTGATTTGTTTAGGAAGTGATTTGTTTGAATTAACAAATACAGCTTCTTACTACATGAATAAACAAGTCTAAACTTCATCTTTGAACCAAACGCATCCTTTGAATCAATATATATATGCAGATACCATCTCCCTGCCTTTTGTTTCGTTTCTCTCTTCATATAATCCCATTTTCATAGGTGTCTAGTTGTTCTAACCTTATTATACTTTCGCACTAATTGGGGACACTTTTCACTCACACACTACCACTACATTCAATATTCTATACACACAACACTCACTCACATGTTGATAGTTTCACTCACACACACTACCACTACATTCAACATTCTATCCACACAACACTCACTCACATGTTGATAGTTTTACTCACACACACTACCACTACATTCAATATTCTATCCACACAACACTCACTCACATGTTGATAGTTTCACTCACACACACTACCACTACATTCAATATTCTATACACACAACACTCACTCACATGTTGATAGTTTCACTCACACACACTACCACTACATTCAGTATTCTATCCACACAACACTCACTCACATGTTGATAGTTTCACTCACACACACTACCACTACATTCAATATTCTATGCACACAATGCTCACTCACATGTTGATTTTTTTATGGAGGGAGGAAAACCGGAGAACCTGGAGAAAAAAACCCCGTGGTAAGGGAGAGAACAACACATCAAACAAACTCAACTCACTTACCAGCTTGGGCGATGGGACTCGAACGTAGGCGTCATGTCACATAGCATGCAGTGTTGAGAAGTCGACGCATTGTAGGAGTGGAGAAACCTCTTTCAATTCGTTACATTTTGCCAACTTTCTCACCAATTTCTCACCAAAATACTTCTAAGATGGAGAGTGCTTTCTCCTCAAGAGCTGTGACATTCAATGGCCAATTCATGGATTGTGATAAATCTTCTCACTACAGTGTGTTAATTTTTGGCCTGATGAATAACAACTCTTTTCGTGCCATCCTTCTCCCTGACGTGTGCCATCCTTCTCCCTGAGTTGTGCCATCCTTCTCCCTGAGGTATGCCATCCTTCTCCCTGAAGAGTGTCAACCTTCTCCCTGAGGCGTGCCATCCTTCTCCCTGAGTTGTGCCATCCTTCTCCCTGAGGTGTGCCATCCTTCTCCCTGAAGAGTGTCAACCTTAGCGTCTCCCTGAGGTGTGTCATCCTTCTCCCTGAGGTGTGCCATCCTTCTCCCTGAGGTGTGCCATCCTTCTCCCTGAGGTGTGCCATCCTTCTCCCTAAGGTGTGTCATCCTTCTCCCTGAGGTGTACCATCCTTCTCCCTGAGGTGTTTCATCCTTCTCTCTGAGGTGTGTCATGATCCTTCTTCCTGCATGATCTGTGTCATCCTACCTGTGTCATCTTTCTCCTAGAGGTATAACAACCCTACCTGTGGCGAGGCAATCCCTACTACCTGAGGAGCGATAATTCTTCAGTATATACTGATGTGTGGCAACTAATTTTAGACCTTCTCCATAAGGATTGACAATCCACAGAAGAGTGCAATTCGTCTTCCTGTTTGGCAAAAAATTCCTCCTAGATAAGTACGACAACTGACTTACCACAGAGACTCACAAAGTGATGGCAATCCTCCCTGAGGCAAGTGTGACAATATTTTTTTCTTAAGACTGAAACTATAAATCTGATTCCTAACGAAATAAAATTAAAATGACAACATACAATCAGAAAAAGAAACTGAAATTAAAAAATAAAAGTAGACTCTTACCTTTAAACAATGTATTTCAATAAGCAATATGATAATTCCTTCAAGACTGATCAAAAAAATCATTATTTGGGCCTCCTGTGTTAATCTTATGACGTCATGCATGAAGAGATGAGGAAGTGATTCGACTAAAATGCTTGCGTTTGGTAAACCTCGTTTCTTGCTGCAAAGATCTGCTGTTTTCGATGGCTTTCTCAAAGCAGTATCTACACGGATGGTCCATGGAGCCAGCCCGGTACAGTCTGCCCTTGCAAAACTAAAAGACATCGCAGTAACACCTAACCAGCCAGACGTTTACAAGGAAGCAGTGAAGATCTACAATCCGAACTACGCCTACGAACATCCAGCATTTGTTGCCTTTCCAAGAAATACCGATGACATTAAACGCTGTTTGAGGGTTGCTAAAGATACTGGAACTCCATTGGCTATTAAATCTGGTGGACACTGCTTCGCTGGATATTCAACCATGGATAGCCAAGGCTTTGTCATGTCGCTCAAGAACATCCATAACGTCACACTCCATAATGACTTGGTCACGGTAGAGTCTGGAGCAAGTTGGGGTGACGTGTACTCGAAACTTGAAGGCTCAGATTATGTAGCTGTTGGAGGATGTGTACCTGCAGTTGGTATCGGGGGATATATTCTCGGAGGTGGTTACAGTATGCTGTCGCGTGCATATGGCGGACTGGGATGTGACAAAGCAGTGTCATACACTATGGTGACAGTTGATGGGAACAATGTCGTAAAGGCATCACAGAATGAGAATGAGGATTTGTTCTGGGCTTTGAAAGGTGGCGGAGGAGGAAATTTTGGAGCTTTGGTTGATGTAACTTTAAAAGTTTGTCCTCGCCCTCGTCAGTTTGTCTGGACTCGTCTTACGTACGATGACACTGAAAGCAGCGAGAAAGGTCTAGAAGCAGTGGGAGCCAATTTGAAGCTGTTGCCAAAAGAGCTCAACCTTGACATGGCTATTCATGGTTTCTTTGGAAAGAAAGTCCTTACTCTTGATGCTGTGTATTCTGATCACCACGAAGACATAGTACAAGCAGCGCTCAAAAGTCTTCACCCAACAACAATGGATCCTCCTCAAAGGTACACATCTTTCTTGGAGTTCGTGACTGAATACAGCAAGAGGCATGGCTTTGTTCATTATGAAGTAGAGCCAATCTATGTCAAAGGAGCAATGATCAATTCCTTACCTCCAGATTTGGCCAAGTACTTTGCGAATTTAGAAATCCCTTCAGAATGCCTGATCGAGTTCGTTCACATGGGTGGTGATATTCATCAGTTCTCTTCAACATCGACAGCCTTCCCCCATCGCTCTGCAGAGTACAGCTTCTATACTTATGGCAGATTCATTGATCCAGAACACAAGGATGAAGTGTACAAGTTTGCTACGTCAACTTATGATGCTGTCAAGAATTCAGGCTGCGCTGTCGGCAGTTATGTGAACTACATTGAACGCCACCTCAAGAACTGGGCTGATGAGTACTATGGGGTGAACTACAAAAGGCTCTGTGAAGTGAAAAACAAGTGGAACCCTGTGGGAAAAGGTTCATTGCATTTTGAACAAGAAATTGGTTCAACTTGGGAACCTAAAGACTGAAACTTATCAGTTATGATATTTAGCTATCTGCTTAGATAGATAGATAGATAGATAGATAGATAGATAGATAGATAGATTATTTCTAAAAGCATTGCCACCTACAGGGTTGAATTACGCTAATATTTACAAGTATAAAAACTATAGGAAACTAAATATATGCAAAAAATATTAAATATATACTAATAAGGAAAAAAGATATATACGCTATAATGATAAAAGTTTAAAATTACTACAAAATCTAGGGTCGTGATTTACTTAGGCCTTAAGGGTATTATGAATAATAAAACTATTTTGAAATCTTTTGGTCTTAAAGACAGGATTAAAACTTCGCTTCTTCCTTAAAGTGCGAGTACACGAATTAGGCGCCGGCAGCAGCTTCCGCAATCTATGGTCAGGTGACTCAATAATAGTAGAAAAAAGCTTAGTAGCATGTTTAGTAGTAGTTTGTAATTTGTAACATAATTTTTGGTGTACGGAAGAAAGAAGTACATATAGATATTATATTTTGAGAGAACAGAATAAACTTAATAAAAATGACAGATTTATAATAAAAGCTTACCTTCTCATATTCTTCGTCACCCTTGCTTTGAAAAAAATAGTTAAAACAAATCGGGTAAAGGTCTTAAATTCTGGGACTAGGGATGGGAAGATGAAGCGCTGCACGAACTATGGGCGTGTTCCTTTTTGATTGAAGTAAATGCTCAAACAGATAGCGAAAAGCGAAAAAGGTTTTCCTCGTGAGCAAGGACTACAGAGCATCCTAAAGAGTGGTTGGCTACAACACTTGGGTCCCTTTCGTCATTTGTAAATCCCCAATGTCCACTATCGTATCATATACAAAACAAAGTGGTAAGGATATAGACCCCTTGCAGAAACCATAGGTTTCCAATTCTCAGGAGATTAAAATTCTTTTGTTTTGTCCTCCAAATTGAACTTCTTTGATGTCACGTGCAAGGGGTCTATATACCTTTTCCTACCATTCTTCCCCTACCAAACAGATCTTCAACTTGGCACAAGTCATCTAATTCAGCGTCATAAGAATTCCTGGCCATCATGGCGGATAAGTTGTTATACGATTGCAGGTCATTTGTTGTTGTTCACATACAGTTTTTTCATGGGTGTTGATCTCATACTCCCATAGGCTGAATAGAGCTTTCAAGTGTGACGTCAATCGTATGGAAAAAACCACTTCCGGGTCCAAAACGAAAAGTAATTCTATAAAGATTTTTCGTACTTTTTTCTTCCTTCCTTATCTATTTAGGTATTTAGGGACATCTCATTTAGCAAGTGGGTCTTCGAGAGAGCCCTGTAAGGATTTGTCCAGTTTTTTAATTGTTTCAGGAGGTCACCGTCATTTTCGCTAAATTTTTGAGGTTTTTGTGAAGAGTTGGACCTGGAAAATATGTCACAACTTAAAAGCTCTATCATGGCGAACTGAAAAGCTAAAAACAACAGTTATCTAAACAAAGATTTCACAGACGTTAAGCAAGTTGTATTTTATATCGTTCTGATTCAATTTTGGACAGTAATTCAATGAGAACTACTACTCTGACACGTTACGACATTCACGATTATCGATATCACAGAATAGGTCTTCACAATGCAAGAAAATCATGAATACTGAGCTAGCTGAGCACAGAGACATCACCAGCCTTGTGGGCCCAGTACATCCTCTAAATGGACTCTTACACAATAATTGTACTTACAAACTACATAACTATAAATATTACTGCCGGCTAAACCTATCTTAATTTTAAGGACATTTTGAATTCTTCCTTTTGTAATGCACACCTAAATTTTACTTGCAATTAAGTTTGAATCAAGGGTCGTTTTTAGATGGGCCATTATGCTTTCTCATTAGTGGTTTTATAGGTAGATGTGTATTTTGAAAGAACCCTTGAGTAAAGGGGCAAAAATACGAGCAACAAAATGGTGCAACATGTCGCACAACATTGTTGAATTGCAAGTTGCAGAGCAAATATTGCTTGAATTTTTACCCTGTGCACGACAAATTTTCATTGCTGCAGAGAGTAGAAAGCACTTCTATTTCTGCAACAAAGTCGCACAACAAAATTTTGTTGTTGAACATGGTGGTAATACAGCAAACAACTAATGAGACAATTTCACAAATATATATGCTTGGATGACTGGAATTTCACAGCAACTTGTTTATCCAATTGATCTTAATTGTTGCGTCACATTGTTTTGGCATTACACACCACATGTCATTCTGTAGAGTATCATTTCTTTGTTTAATGGCTGCACATGAGAAGACACATGAATATGGATACAACTCAAACAAAGAATCTTATTTTCAAAAGAATGACACATGGTCTGTAATGAGAAAACATTGTAAAACCATGAAAAAGGTCTATTCTAGTTCAAGAAAACATGATGGCTCATACATAAATTATCTTTAACATTACTTTTTTAAAAAGCTCATTCCCGTATTTTTTGAATTTTTGATTTTTCGGATGGAAGTTGTTGGTGCTCCTCCCATTAAAGCTGCAAATAAACCACCAACTATGAGTGTTTGAAACAAAAATTAATCTCAAATCCTACCTATTACCAGTCGATGTATCAAAAATTCATAAATTATTATAGTTGAATTTAAAAAAGATAAAATAAAATACTGAAGTTGAAGAATCTGGAAAATTTTAGAATGAGATGCATATTAGACCTACCTCTTTAGCTTGGGCATAATGAAAAACCCATCTCAGACCATACATACATGTCATATGTCATTCCCTTGAGTATCATTTCTTTGTATGGATGCAAATGAAACGAATCCTATTCTCAAAGGAATGACATGTGGTCTGAAATGGAAAAAACAAATGCTCAAGCTAAAAAGGTTTATAGATGATTATTTTTGAAATTTTTAAACTTCATAGTTGATGAGATTCGACATGTTGTCTTACATATTATAGTTGGTGATTTATAGGCAATAATAAAAGGGAAAAGCACAACAGCACACACCTATTTTTGTCCATTATTTTGTTCACTGTTCAAATTAAAGCTGATTTGCCATTTTATCTTGGCATGTGAATTCTTCTTTGACTTTCAGAATGTGTCTTCATACAGACTCAAAAACAGCCTTAAAACAAAGTCCACAGGACAGGAAAATTTTTCTTCGGAACAAATAAATGTGTCCAGCATTCCCATGGAAACTCGGCAATTGGGTTAATAATGTCAATGGTGTACCAGGACGCTGTCCGTCACCATAAAGAGCTTCCGTAAACTGTTCTTGGCATGCACCTTGCCATACTGGCTTCTCTAGATCCTGTACATGGTATACTTACCACACTTTTCATATTTTTTTAGTGTGATTCTTCTGTTGTGCCAGCACATATTTTCTTACCATTAGATGCTCTATATTACATATAGAGTAAACAGTTCCTTTATGTTCAACGTCTTAAGCCTTTTCAATCACAATGCATGCTGGCAATATTGTTCATTAGTAGGTACAGGTCAATGGCAAGTCTCTATTAAAGGTTTCCACAGCTAGCTCACAGAGCTATGTATCTGTAAACAAATTATCGCCAACCATATTCAGCTTTACTATCAAGACATGGAATCCAATCCCCACAATGGATAATTAATGAAAGATGAATTAAGAAGCCTTGTTGGAAGGGTTTCATTCTGATGGAGTTTTCTGGGGTATTGTTTCAGCTTCAGCTTTAAACTTTTTGGCCTCCGGCTCTTGATTGCTATTTCCGGCAGGCAAACTAGGAGTAAGCATGCGCTTGGCACTATTCATCACCATGGAAACAGCAGCAGTGGTGGCAGAAGGTGAGAGGACACCAAGTGGAGAAGATTCTGGGGTGAGCGTTGCTATGCTAGTGACGACTAAAGGTGCTGGCAGCCTTGGTTTGTTGATAGGTTCTTGGCCAGTTGGAGAGACGTTGGTAGGAGTTGGTGCAGGGGTAAGGACACCAGCTTTAATGGTAACAAAATTGATTATTAACATGAATTCACCTATATCATGCTAGAGTTACATCATAAGATATTTGATTTATCAGAAAAAGGAGTTTATTTTCACACTCGTCACAATAATAGTAAAACTGCAAAGTTTCATGAAGATCGCCTGTAAACTGATAAAGATAAGAATTTTTGAAACCAAGAATTTTTTGTGGAATTTTTTGCAAAGAAATGTATGTGTCCAGTCGGATAACAAGGCTTGCTGGGCACACAACGCCTGCCTTGCTGTGCTGCATGAAGTTATAAAGCACTTGGGGATTGGCAGAACACTCGAGAAGTGTTAAGAAGCACTACTCTGCTATGTGACAAGCTTCTCCTAACAATTCTTGTCTGATCTGCCATCTCCTGGATGAGTGGAATTTTTCTATTTCTTTAATAAAAGGCAATCTATCATCCATGCAGTCAATAAGAGTATAGTCTTATTACAAGTATTCCTTTAGTTAACTTATATGACTTACCTGAGCTAACAACCAATGATGCTGCAGGAATACTTTTCAGTGATGATGGCAACTGTTGTTTGTTGTCAAGGGAAACCACTTTAGGGCTCTCAGTAGGAGATTCTTCCCCTGACGACTGCGACAGCCCATTCTTTTCTGACTCATTCCCGTCGACTTGTTTAGTTGCCTCACCAGCAGACTTAATGACGCTGACTGGGAAAGCTGCTGTTGGGATAAGTTTTGCTGCTGGGATTTGATGCAATGCAAACTTGCCTGGGATTGCCTGGAAGTTTTGGACTGATATAGCATGCTTAGCAATAGGTGATGACATGACAGTGTTGTTTGCACTTGCTGAGAAGATAAGAGGCGTGGTTTCCCCAGATGTTAGTGGTGGTACTGTTTTTGTTGGTGATGACTCGCGAGAGAGTGGCGTGGGTGGTGTTGATGGAGGTGGCAGTCGAAGACCATGGGTGGGTGATACAGGAGCAGACCTTCACAAAGAGGAAAATAAATAATAATTAATATGAAAAATAACACAAGTTTGGAGTTTATACATAACCATTTAAATTTTTTGCAATATATTTCTAATGAAAATTCCATCAGTTTTCTTCATGAATGTGCTTAAAAAATGATCATTGCTTGGCTGAAACTGGTAGTGATGCTTTCATTTTGAGTAAGACAATACATTGTTGTTGTTTTTTCAGGAATAGAAAGCCATGTCATATAGCATACTGTGCTATGTATGTGCTGTAAGTCAGTACTTAAGACTGGTTCACACTAGTGATGCAAGCATAAGCATATATGAACATATGCAAGCGCAGATAGTACTTTAAAGATGACTGAACGTTTTGTTCTGTCCTAATCTAAAGGGGTTAACTAACCATAAAAGATTATCTGCGCTTGCGTATGTCATTATGCTTATGCTTGTGTCGCTAGTGTGAAACAGGCTTTAGCTTTCCCAGTGTGTATCAAAACATCATAGATCCATTAAGACATACCTGCAAGATGCCACACCAAATGGTGGTTTGAAGCAGGGCACACCCCTCTGCCTTCGTTTTCTGAAGGCTTGTTCTGACAACTTCTGCTCACAAGAAGGGTCTATTCTCCAGAATGATCCTTTTCCTGGCTCATCTTGTGCACGAGGCACTTTTACAAAGTAGCGATTCAATGATAAATTATGACGAATGGAGTTCTAAACCAAGAAACAAAAAAATTTTGTTATTATTTTTTTTCAACAATTCTCATCTTTTAGAAGTGTTATTTGTTATCTTTTTCTATTTTTTATTTAGACTCATAAATTCTCCAGTTTGCTCCAAGAGCAAAAGCTCATCGATGGGGCTCACTAGCTGTTATTTGTTTTGTCCAAGTCAGTAGACGAAAATAATAACCATTCAGTCACAGATCCAGACCAGCTCACATTTTTTTGTGGAAAACGGTCATTGTTTGGGCTGGATTGGCACCTGCCATTAGCTAATAAGTTACATACAAGTATTACAAAAGAAAGACTGCTTTAAGGCATGAGAAACCTTCAAGGTATCTTTTTTTCAAACCCTGTTGAATGTACTGTATTGCAAGGTTATTTTTCTTGCTTTTCTTTTAAGCATAGTTTTTAAAATAACTTGGAAAATGTTAAATACTGACAACATTTTTGTTCAAATAGAAGATCAAAATGAAAAACTTCAAATCAGTGCATTGCAAAGAGTTTTTCAAGAACGTTATAATTACCCATGAAAAGCTTTCACATCTTTAAATGCGGGTACAATGAAATATCCTTCCAAAAAAGAATATTTTTTTGAAAATTGCAGTTATTTTTTTAATGTACAGACTGATTAATTTTGGATAATGGAAGAAACAAAGCCATTTGTAGGTTGACATTTGAACTTTCATGTCTGTATAATCATGAAAATCACAGTAAACAAATAAAAATAACTAAAATAGACCAAAGAACCAGGCTTACCTGCCAGCCCTTATCAGCTGTGCGATAATAGGGGTAATTCTTAGTTATGTGCGCGTATATTCCACTGAGGGTTAATTGCTTATCAGGTGCTGTCAGGATTGCCTGTACGATAAGTTGTGCATACGAGTATGGTGGCTTGCCATCTTCTTTATTCCCCCCATCAGCATTTGATCCTATCTTATCCAATGACGAAGAACTGGAATGACTGGCGGCATGTGAAACATGGGCTGCATATTCAGCGACAGCTTGTAAATTACTGACAAATTTGTGATCTTCCCTAGAATTGCTTGGGCTTGCAGGACATGAGTTGGGAACACTGTAAGAAATAGAAGAAAAAAATATTTAGAAAAATTCTCCTTAATTCTATTGTCTAGATTATGCATTAAAACCACATCTGATTGTGAAAACCATCAATGGCAAAGCAGGTAATTCTAAAGGGATGCTGCACCTTTGCAATTAAAACACTGTATAAAGAAATATAAAAATAATATTTAAAAAATTATCCTTAATTCTACAGTGTATAGAGTGTGCATTAAAACCAAATCTCATTGTGAGTTTAAACCATCAATGGCAAAGCAGATATTTCTGAAGGGGTGCTGCACTTTGCAATTAAAAAATACAATATGTAAATTATTTGTAGACCTCTGGTTTTTTTCCTGTATATATAAAATCCACAATTATTTATTAGAATATAAATTTTCTTAGGTTGTAGCTCATCAAATTTAAAAGTGGCTGATATGATGAAGCAAGTCCCTTATTATACCCAACATCTCCATGGAAGGTATCTTTTTATACATATTGATCACAGATTTTATAAAGAGACAGTAATAATTTGGAGTTAACATGCAAATAAAGTATGAAAATAACTTGGACCATATCTGATTGCACTGACTATATAAAATGATAAAATGATTAAAATCTTCTTTCATCCAGTGCAAAAAACATTACTCCATATCATATCAAAATATACACTGAATTGTAATATGGTGACCAATTTGATTAACTGTTGTTCTGGACTGACAAGCCTCATATCACACGGAAACATAAAAGCGTTTTTACATGTATGAGAGGGTAGTCAGTCCAGAACAATAGTTATTCATGCAAACTGGTTGCCATATTTTGATATAATAAAAACTTTTTTAGATCAAGAACAACTAATTTTATGATCTGACTAATAAAATTTCTAAAATTTAATGTGAACCAGACCTGTATTACGCACACCAGATTGAGAGATTCCCAGTATTTTCCTCATATTTTGAACCCCAATTAGTCTAGACATCACAAACATTTACAGTAATCTGAATTCTATCCATTATCAAATGTAATGCCTACGTAATTTATGTGATATATTTTCAACTTATCTATAATCATGAATTATTACCTTTTTCACTTATCTTAATTTTACTGATAAAAATCATTATTGACTGTCTGGAATTTAGAATAATTTCAAATTTCAGAAAATTAATCAAAAAAATTAATGAGAACTGAACTAATTTTACTCATGCTGAAAGTTGATAAAGGGAATAGTAAAAGCACAATAATTGAACAAAATGAGGAATTTAAATAGAATCATGAGTTAACATTGTACATTGTACATATTATGTAGTTTAAGTGGGTGGTTTGACAAAATCTCATTTTAATGTCTGGATAAAGTGTAAATGAGGATCAGGTAAGCAAAATATGGGAAGTGTCTCCAAGTAGGGAGGAAGCAATATCCTTGTATCAATTTCCTTAAAGAAATAACCAATGGATGAAAATATTAAAATAAGATTGCATTTAAGTTTAATTGCTTCGAGGAATGACAATATTTATCTTTGCTTTATCCTACAAGCTGCCATCATTTATAAAATTGGATAAAAGCTTTGATTGAGAGTTCTTATGGTTGCAATATAGTTTAAGATGGTCAAAATAAAAACAAGTTGGATGGGAGAGAAAGGGAAGGAAAGGAAGAAAGAAAAATTAAGGAACAAATGTAATTTGTTTTAGGAACTCGTGCTGATCTGTAAGCAAAAGTAAAAGAAAACCAGCGCATGAGAGAGAGGTTTCCACGAAAAGTAGCACACAATTCAAGGAAGGAAAGGAAAGCGATGTTTTGCAAAATTGCTTCCTCTTATCACTTTCACATTTTGTCTAGATGAAAATATTTGCTTTCAGTGGAAAATACCCTTTTCAGCTGGGACATAATGTTTTCCCATTTCAGACCATGTGTCATTTTCCTGAGAATATGATTCTTTGTTTGAGCTGTATCCATATTCATGTGTCTTGTCATGCACAATTTATTGTTAAACAAAGAAATGATACTCTAGGGAATGACAAGTGGTCTGGGGGAAAATTATGCCCAAACTGAAAAGATCTAGTACTAGCTAGTCATGCACAATCTTTGGCAATCAATGGTTGTTTTTTTTTTAAATTTAACATAACCTTACAGCTAATCAAGCTGCATTTCAGGATATATGCAATATAAATTGGTTTAAATTCATGAAATAATGAAACTAAATAAAAATCATTATCCCAAACTTTGTTTTTCAATTATCTTTGTTTCATTTTTTCCTAAAATCAAATTTAATGGACAGAAGATTAGCCTAAGAATCTACTTTGACAGCTCAATTCGTACATTTACTGGTTTGATAAATGACGACACTACATCCATAGGTTTGTGCAACAAAGACTTGAAATATGGAATGGTTCTTTTTTGTTGTAGCATACAGGTTTACTAAACTTCATTGTTAAGCAAATAAAATCACAGCTAGATTTAAATGTCAGCAAAGAATTAACTTTTGCAGTACTTTTTACGAAAACAAAGTGAGAAATGACGTCTAGTAGAAACTCCTCAATTCTAAGATAAAAAGTGAAAATTGGGTAAGAAAAGTTTAAGATATAAGAAGGAGAATCAAAGGAAGTGAAAAATCTGATCTTGGAACTAAAGATTTCTATTGTTTGGTTTGACTAGCGGTGAAAACGAAATCTCACGTACGACTGTAAAATTATAATAATTGCCAGACAAGCATCGATAGCAATAAAAAATAAAGAATTTCTTTTGGGTCACAAAACAACACAGGTTCGCGAAATCTAGTAAAAGAAAAGAATTCCTAACGCAGTTTAAACAATCAATCGCCACAGAAGTGTGAGTCGTCTGGTAATTCAAACGTTTCGTACATTGCAAACAATAAACCCACCAAAACAACTGTTTGTATTGTATATACTCGATCAAATGATCGAAAACATACACAACAAAATAAACTTAAATACCTACATATCGATCGCAAGAAGAATTTATCAGAGCTTCTAATAAAAAAGATCATTCTATTTAAAGATTATTGTAAAATAACTTATATATTCAAAAAGAGGCAACCCTTTTAGGTCAACATGGAAGTACGAATTCTTCAAATTACAACCAATTCTCCTTGATCATCAAAGGGAAAAGAATGTTTTGGAAGAGTTAGAATTAGTTTTCGAATTTCGATTCTATTGGGAATCATTCTTGGGAAATTGGACTCTCTGATACGTAAAGTATTGGACAAAATAAGGACGAATTTGAAGGGCAAAATCAAGAGACTAACACGTGGTGTCAAAAATTGAATCATTAAGTTTGTTTTTGACTATTTCGCAATCTCTCATATTGACGAGGTGTCCTTCAAATTTCTAAATGTTTTTTTTCTTGTTTATAGGAACACTTTTGGTAATTAGCTCCCAATCAAACCATATGAACACTGTCTTTAGCTATCAAGACAAATCTTAGTGTTCAAAAAAGAACTTTAACGATCAACAAGCTCATGTCACTGTTGCTTTTCAGTTTAGCAATATGGTAAACAAGTTTTTAAACCGGTGTAAATTTTACTCCACCGTTCTTTTGTAATGTATTGTTAGATCGATATAAGATATCAAAGAAAAACTTACCTTATCGTTCCTGTAGGAGAAGGAATTGGCGAAGAAAGACTTGCATCGTGATCTGGAATGTTTATTTTCAAAGGTGCTAGCGTCTTTGTTTTGGGGGGACTTGGCACTCGTCTTGGAACTCCATCGTTCAAGAGCGAAGTAAAACGTATTTTAACGTTGGTCGAAGGAAATCTTAACACACAGCTAAAACAACAGAGAATAAAGCATTAATGAAACAATAAATATAGAAAGTTTTGCTAGCAAAATAGGTTGGAATTTTGACTTACGCGTGTGAGAGTTTCAATGGAGGAGCACCTCGTCTGGTAAAAACGCCGTCAACAAATATTCCATTTTTACCATTACAAGAAAGGTAAAAATTGCCATTTTCATAACGAATCTCCAAGTGCCTTCTAGAAACAAAGCTAGAATGTCCCATGTTTACATCAACGCTTCCAAGGCTGCTATTTCGGCCGATAATGATTCGACTTTGTCGGACAAGATATTCGAATTCACGTCCTTCAAGCTTTGCAATCGGAGTGATATTGTTTACACCTAGCCACAATGGCCTACTAGCAGAAACAGGCGAAGTTTTGCTGGCTTTGAGAGCTAGCAGAGCCAGTGCATCGCTTTCTTGATCTCTGTTGGGTGAAGACATTATTCTTCGGGCAAGATCAAGCGGTTTTCTATTCCTTGCACAAGGAGTAAAAATCTGATGGAGAAAGCAAAACAACAACACGAGGAGAAACATACGGGAACTCCACTAAACAATACATTACCTTTTAAGGTCATCTTTTCCATATATGGTCATGTTTTGTAAACAACGGCCCTGATCACCCGATCTTTCAAGAAAATCACCGCGAAAAAATAGAAATGTAAAGAAAGATTATTTTCCTTAAAAGTACATTTCTTGGAAAAACCGACAAAATGTTTTCAACGATATTTTGAGAAAAAACAACCAAAGTCTGGCGGGTGACAGCTAAAAGAGAATGTATATTTTTGTCGTACTTCATAGCGGAAGTGAAGTAAGTATGAGAGGAGGCTGGTACTGAGAGCCACAAAAAAGATCAATAAAAGAGAACAACAAACATGTAAAGAGGCTGATTTTATTTATTCAGGTATTCTGCAAGGTTTTCACACAAAGAATGTTTTTTTTTGGTGAAAAGCCTTAGTTCTTAGTCTAGATTCGACTTATTACGTCATTCATGAATGTGGCAATCACGTGATAAGAATTAAAGTTCCTTGTGCCATCTCAACATGGCATGTGACCTTACAATGATAGATACATGTGAATAATTGTCCAAAGTGTTAAAAGAAGGTCTCTATCATTATTTCATGACGGCGCAGGGATCGAACTGTGAAGTGGACTATTCTCGTGCATTCCAACAAAAATCTCACTACCCTTATTTACAAAATCATAATTTGTAAATACACAAACTATACTGAAAACAGCGATGACATGAATAAGGCTCAAGCTGATAGAGTATGCGCAGAAAAACCGGTCAGCGGTTCAGAAATATTTTCAGATTGAATTCGCATCGCCCATAGTGCATTTCGCGTTTAAGCTCTCTCCAGTGCGTCAAAAATATGTAGATGGTTGCTGCGCACGCGAAAAACTTTCGTCTTCGACGCTCGCGCAGGCTGTTAATCAAACCTATAAAGTAGCTTGTTCAATTATTGCGCATGCGCCGTCTCGACACATGCGCATCTAGGTGGCGGTCAGTCAAGATATCTTCTAATGGAGGATAGATTGATACAAATATTTTTCAAATGGCATTAATAAAACGGGATGATGCGCAAAACCTTGCCCTAGGAACAAAAGGGATAATGCGCAAAACCTTGCCCTAGGAACAAAAGGGATAATGCGCAAAACGTTGCCCTAGGAACAGTGGAATAGGAGACTAATAAGCACACAGAAGGCTTATTTGTTTGTGATAAGAGCGGGATTATAGGTAGTCAAAATGTGCTTCCGGTGTGTTTCCCATGCCAGCTAGTAACAGCAATTTCCCCCTATGAATTACAATCTTGTTACCAAAGCAGTTATTTCTTATGCTCGACAAAACTTGCGCTGTAAGAAGTAAGACTCTGGGAATGAGAGTAGGAGACTGAGGACCAGTTCAGAAGTCGAGCTTTTGCCTTTGAGGTCGAGCGTTGTTTTACCTTAAAGTAATTGAAGTATGTAGACCAAACTTGACACATATGGTCTCCTGGCGCTAAGAAAAAGAGCTGATGTCTCATATGATGGTTCTCGGGGCCGGTTTTCTTAGCCGCTGACATCAAAGGCAATTAGATTCGACGTCTGAACTACTGAGTCTAATAAGCGCATGTGCACAAAGACAGGCGTAGCTCTGGACCGGGAGAATTGGGCAACCACTCCCCGCGTGATCAGAGTAAAGTTAATTACCTTTACCATTTTACACTCAACAAACATACAAGTAAAGAACCAAGTATTCATGCATTTGAGGACCGTATCTTAAATAACTCTTGGGGTTAATACGTCTTTTCTCTCAGTAAATTAACTCTATTGTATTGTAAAGTATTTCATAAAAATACATGGATATCAATTTGAAGAAATAATTAAAATATTATGTTGTTTCTGTTTCTATTTTCGGCAACACCGTGCGCCTCAGTTGTGGATTGCGTGACGTTGCGACTACATATTCAATCTTTTTTCGCGGTCTTAATGTAAAGAGTCCTTTTGATTTAGGTATGTCTGGTCGCTTCTCCAATGCATAACCATACAAAGCGAACTCCGCAGATGTGTAGAAGGACTTCATTCCCCTCACTATACGATACATTTTGAACTTAGTTTCTTTTCTACTGAATGTAATGCTAGTGACAGTTCGCCAGGTGTCACTGTCTGTGAACTGCTCCTTGACGATCAGGAAGTCTTGAGCTGCTTTAATACACTTGGACGCTAAGTCTTCTGGGACAGGTGAAATGAACCACTCACAGGCTTCTGATTGTCTCTTGATGTTGCTGTCCCAGCCGAGTCGAGGAAAAAACGATGTAAACTGGGTATTGAGTTTTGATATGGCTTCATCCTTGAATTGAAATTAGCGATTAGTTTGAAGGTGCGATTACACGAAGCAATTTTCTCTGCGATAGTCCCCTTCACAGTTCCCTGCGCCATCTTGAAGGTGAGCTTGCAACAATAGAGACAGGTGAATGATTGTCCAAGGTGTAAAAGAGGTCTCTATCATTGCAAGGTCACTGTTCGTCTCGCTTCGATGCAAAAGCACGCCTACCTTTCGAGATGGCGCAGGGAACTGTGAAGGAGACTATTTGTCTCAGCGTTGCGAGACAAGTTGCAGCAATCCAAAAGTAAACATTGTTTCCTTTCATAGAAACAATTGCGTCTCCGTGTAAACCGGTAGCGCCGCGGCGAGACAAGTTGCAGAGAAAATTGCTCTTTGTAATCGCGCCTTTTGGATTAGAGTTTCGGACGTGAGAGCTGAAGCCTGTGTGACGTCATTAATAGACGTTTTCCGGATTCGCTTGAGTGACCACGAAACAATAGATTCGATTGGAGGTTGGACTTGATGTGTTCATAAATTTACTGTATTTTATGAAGTCCATCCTCGACTTGGAATCATTGTTTCTTTGTCACTCAAGCGAATTAGGGGAAGATCGAACGCATTGAAACGATGGATGATATGGCAAAGCAATATATAAATAATGGCGGTCTTCTTACGTGTCATTCTGTCAGGTTTGGCTAATGTGAAGTTCGACGTTTGACCTTGGTCTAACTCTCATTTCCGATCCCAGTATAAACCTTTTCGGCTTGGGCGTAATGTTTTCTCATTTCAGACCACGTGTCATTCTTTTGAGAATAAGATTCTTTGTTTGAGTCGTATCCATATTCATGTGTCTTCTCATGTGCAACCGTTAAACAAAGAAATGATACTCTAGGGAATGGCACGTGGTCTGTAATGGGAAAACATTATGCCCAAGCTCAAAAGGTTTATTGCACTTTGCTTCCATACCTTTGGATCTGCTGTAAGCGGGTCGCGTTTGCGCTTGATAATAGGAAGTGAGTGACGAATATGAGGTGTAAAAACTGTGTTCGGTGATGTTGTAAACGAGACTTTACGGTGTTTTTTGATTGGAGCTCCTCCATAGTACGTGAATGTTGCTCTAACGTGGAAAGCCTGTAAAAAATGATGGAAAAACGTTAGATAAAACAGATGAAATTATTTGCGCAATAAATTATTCATCTAAGGTAGAACTTGTCGTTTGTCTAAGAAAAAACAACAACAAATACACAAAGAAAGAAAGAAAGAAAGAAAGAAAAACAACAACCAACAGAAACTACTAGGCGCCACCTTAACATCATTATCTCTACGAGTGCTCCAGTTTTCAATAGATCTTTTTAGCTTGGGCGTAATTTTTTCCCATTTCAGTGGGATTTTCTCATGAATAATGTCGCTCAATTTTTGTTGCGCGTAGCGTTGCACGAAATAGAACTCAGTTCTACTCTTCGCAACGGATTCCAGCAACTGGCAACGCCATTGCACAGTGTATCTCCACTCCAACAACTCTTCTCGCAATTTTAGGGCGTATTATTCAAGTCGCTGCAAGTTGCTAAGATTGCGTTGTAGTGTAACACCTCACCTCGGCAACCTGCAACGCTACATTTTCAAGCATTGCGAGACAAGTTGATGAGAATATTGCACAGTGTAACAGGGCCTTTCAGCAACCTGGATTGCTACATTTTCAGTCAAGCATTGCGAGACAATTTGCTGAGAAAATTGCACAGAATCTTAAGTTTCCCTCGAGTCGTATCCATATCCATGTGTCTTCTCATGCGCAACCGTCAAACAAAGAAATGATACTTCAAAATGGGAAAACATTACTCCCAAGATATATAACGGTCTTTTCCTCACCTTTTCTTCCCAAAACTGTTTCTCCTCCTCGTTGAACAAAGAATAGACTGAACCACCCTTATCACGTCTGCAGAAATTTCTCGTCGTTACAATCTTAGCAACAATCTTATTCTGTACTAAATCGTCGAAACAGTCGAGCAGCTTCCTCATCAAGTCTCCGTCGCAGATCCTTAACCTTCCTTTCCAATACGATCGATACACGTAGTGCCAAAAGTCAATCACATCCATGGTCATGGCTTCGCTTATTCTCTTTATTTCGATGGGATCCTCCAAGTATACCTTGGAAGGGTCGGGTTTTGGGAGTTCTTCTGGTACTTCGTCAAAACTTATATTTTTTCCCCGTCGTCTCTTCACTCGCTTCACCTGCCCAATGGATCGAAGCGGTGTTCTTACTTTTCTAATGGCTGCCATAATATCTTGGAGTACAAAACTTGCCGGTCACCGCGTTAAAGAGCTGTGTACTTGACTTGACAGGATTAGTTCATTGATTTCGTCATTTCGGGCACTATGACGTAGCGTTCTAATTCCTTACAGCGCGCGATTTTTAGCGAACGCGAATGTACATAACACTAGCTCGCGCAACACAAATAACTCTATGTTACTGGGATTCTCAATATTCTGCGAACTCGGTAGTTGCGAGCTGTGCACGTTGGAATGTGGTTTTTCACTGCCACCAGTCAAAAATATAAAAGGTAGCGACTGATTAGTTTTGATTGACGGCAGCGAAAAACCAATTTCACTACAAGCCGTTGAAATGTCCGAGTTCGCAGAATATTGAGAATCACAGTAAATAAGAAGTTTATTGAGAGTGATAACATTTCTGTTGCTCAAGACTCTCTCTGACAATCGAGTGTGCGCAATATGAATGAGAGGGCTCTGGGGTTACAAATTTTTACATCTGAGTTGACTTTCAAGACGAACTCAAGGTCAACCAATCATGATTGAGGATTCGACATTGTTTCCCAACCAAAAATACTTGACCCATATTTCCTTTCGGGAACGCGATCAACTCAGCTGGAAAATAATTAATAGCGCGCTTTCGAGGAAAACCAATTTCGTGGCTAACCTGTGGAACACAAGAATGCAGCAAAACCTTATCTTGGATTCGACCCATGTCTTTCAATATCGCCAAGGGAAATATTCTTCTTTAAAATCGCGGGAAAACATCAGCTTAGATTAATTCTATATTTTTTTATTTTACAAAGTAATCACATATTCTTATCTTTTTACAATCCTCCATTTTTAAAACATTTTTCTATTTTTTGCTATCATGCTTCTTGAAGGAGTACTTGTGCCTCACACTCCGTCCTCAAACCCCCACCCATCCCCATTACATATAAAACGACCCATGCTCACCCCCCTGACCATCTCGTCATCATCTCGCCTCCATACCACACTCCTACCAAAAATAATTCCAAAACTATCAATCTTACTTATAACACTCAGTTGTTATTATCCTTTGGTAGGATAAGTGGTTTTACTTCATCAGTGAAAGAAAATCTAGTGGTGAATTTTTTAAAGTTTGAAGAAAATAATGGATCCTTTTTGTTGAATGTTGAATGTCTTCCATTAATCCAGTTTAGTTCAAATTCTGTACCAGAATTACCAAGCATACAGCTATTTCAAAAAGATTTGTATAAGTTTTGTTTTATGTTGCATGTTGCATGTTGCATGTTGCATATCAAGCCCAAAATGCACTATGGCTGATGGAAATTCAAGCAGTGAAAGGTCACAACCATATAAAATTGTTTATCAAACTTTGTCTGCAATTTCTTCAGGTATGTTTTCTTCTTTGACGAAATTATTTTACACATGAATATAATACATTTCAAGCTTGGTAAACAACATGCAACATGCAATGAAACCTTCACCAAAATTTTTTGAAACAGCTGATTAATATGAATGAAACTTAAAGAAAGAACTTCATTTCCAAAACGATTGAAATAAGAAAACATTATTAGAAACATAAGGTCTGTTGGACTAGTCTAGTTTTATTTTCACTTGTGAAGTAAAATCACTTCCGTAATAACTAATAATTATTAATATATCATGAAATATTAGTCATAGAAAGGAACTATTCTATGATCCATGCCTGATTGATCCCATCGAAATGGTAACTATATTTATTCTTAATTATTTGTCTAAAATTTTTTTGTTAAATCAATTCTGTTCTTTCTGTGATGTTATCTGAGTGCCAAAGATTTGTACTCTCCATAAGCGAACAGTCCCCTTCACAGTTCCCTGCAGCATCTTAAAAGGTAGCCATGCCTTTACATTGAAGCAAGACATAAGATGAGCTTGCAATGATAGAGACCTTTTTAACACCTTGGACAATTATTCACATATATCTATCATTGCAAGGTCACCTCATGTCTTGCTTCAATGTAAAGGCACGGCTACCTTTCAAGATGCCGCAGGGAACTGCATGTGAATTGGACTATACACAGTTACATAAACAGGTGCATTCTGGTCTGGCTTGGGTACAGAAAATGAGATATAAGGCATGATAACTTTGGATCCAAGCTAAACTAAAAAGGGATGGGTCTCTTGTCTATCAACAAACAAGGTGCATTATTGTACCCAAACTATACTAGAATGAACCATGTTTTAAAATATTTTGACCTTGGACGTCATGTTTGCTAAGATCAAAAATAA
The DNA here is from genome assembly GCA_964019055.1 of Anthopleura xanthogrammica. Taxonomy (NCBI): domain Eukaryota; kingdom Metazoa; phylum Cnidaria; class Anthozoa; order Actiniaria; family Actiniidae; genus Anthopleura; species Anthopleura xanthogrammica. Next base: position 8,570,882 of record OZ025221.1, on the reverse strand, counting down.
TATTATAATTTATGCTAAATTTCTATCAACTTAATTGTATTAATAATCTCTAGCACCCAAATAATAATTTTGATCTATTCAACATAGTTATTATTTAAATTATATATATATATATTTCAAATGTATTTACCTATATCATTATCCTTTTATTCAAGAGGGAATAAACATCGTAGCTGTTCCAAGAAAATCCAGGTGATAATGGTATGTGGTGCGAGTCTTACCCAGGCTGGAATAAAACCCTAAAAGAAAGATAACCAGCTAAACTAAGAAAACAGAATTGCATTTCCTTCAATTAACCTTTTTTCAGGGTCGCACACTCGTGAGTCACATCAGAGTAATTTTAAAACAAGGGTTTTGGAAAGAAAGAAAAAATTACGTTTTTTTTTGCACAAGAGTTTTTTCGCACAGGTCTTTTTGGATAAATCTCATGTCCTTTCGCACAAGTATTAAGTCTTTTCGCCCAGGTATATTACAACAGGCAATAGCTGTTATTACGGATGCATGCAAATGAGATATTCTTTTGTTTTAAGAATCATACAAGTGAGGCTATTGGGTGATCAATACAATGGCAGCTTGTTGTCTCATTTGCATATCATTAGCATGCATCTATAATAACAGCTATTGAGCAAATTCACAAAATTTTTCAGTGAGTTCTTTTTTTTACTTTAAAATTATCAAATCTGCTTGAACCACGATATCAAGGAGACACCCCTAAAAATATCCAGTAAACTTGACTATCAAAATTTAATGCTCTAAGATAATCATAACAAAAACATGGATGACAAAAAGTTATGGTTACCTTGTAAAAACCCATTGGTCCAAGTTTTGCTGTATGGTAAAGACAATGTAGTGCACTCTGGGGAAAAAAGGATGAAGAATATGAATGAGTAGGAGGGATGGCAAAAAAAAGGTGTCGATAAGGTGTTGGTAGGTGGTTGGTAGGTGGTCGGTTGGTGGTTGGTAAGTGGTTGGTAAGTGGTTGGTAGGTGGTCCGTAGGTGGCTGGTAGGTGGTTGGTAAGTGGTCGGTTGGTAAGTGGTTGGTAGATGGTTGGTAGGTGGTTGGTAGGTGGTTGGTAGGTGGTTGGTAGGTGGTTGGTAGGTGGCTGGTAGGTGGTTGGTAAGTGGTCGGTTGGTGGTTGGTAAGTGGTTGGTAGGTGTTTGGTAGGTGGTTGGTAAGTGGTTGGTAAGGTGTAGTTTAGATAACAGTAAAAACTTTATACGCTATATTTCTTCATAGCAAGATTAGTTAGTAGTGAAATTGGAAACATGATAATTATTCATATATGAAAGAGAAGATGACCAACAATCCAGACCTTGTACTGTCCTGGACTTGCATTCATTAGTCTTGTCTTCATTACATCAAATGGCTGCGTAAGACCAGTTGCTATGGTACCCTGTGATAAAATAAAAGGACTTGAAATAAGCCACTGAATAATGAAGGGGACATTGGGGGGTCTCAAACACTGTGACACTGAAAAAAAATCCTAAGCCGCAGCATCACTGCATGAAAAATTGATCAACAAAACACAGACACCACAAAGGTCAAAAAGTCCAAATACTTTGACATTCATCTTGAACAGGACACTGCAACACCACAATCAATCAGATCATCTCACTGGACATTGCAAGGTTTGAGATCACAGCAATACTGTGAAAAAATCTGAAAAATTAAGCTAACACTGCAACACCGCAACCCCTAATGTCCTCCTCTAATAAGAGAATATAGCCCTCTTGCTATGGGAACTGGGATTACTGCTATTATTGTTTGGGTAGAATATGGATACTGCTGATATAAACCGAATCGAAATATTGTGACCAATTTGAATAACTAATGTTTTGGACTGACTAGCCTCATGTTCACGTGGAAACATAAAAGTGTTTTTACATGTATGAGAGGCAAGTCAGTCGAGAACAATAGTTATTCAAATTGGTCACCATATTTCAATGAGGTGTACTGAGCCCACTGTGCGCATAAGATAAACCTGATATACATACCGCTATAAAGCTGGCTGTGAAGTGAGTAGCAATATTTTCATTGAAGAACCTATTAAAGCAAGAATACCGGTGTTACATTTCTGATTGCACACAATCATAGAAAATTTACTTATTGTGAGTTTTGATGTGGGCTAGAATGTCTAGAACATATGCAGGGGTAGATCCAGGGTTCTTAAAGGAGGGGGTGTTAAAATATGGTGTCTCAAATTAACAGAATTTAATTTGAGAGTATCAAGTAGTTAAACCGAGTACTTGAAAGCTTATCTGGATAAATGTTTTTAGTTATACTGTATTTACTCATTTAAGTGCTTATTTGAGGCAGTGATCTTCGATATTTTGCTCTCGTATGCTGCGCTTCATCGATGGCAGCATTTAATCTGGAGAGGCTCTTAAATGAGTGAATACGGTAAACACTTTTTTAATTTGTGCAATTTATGAGGGTTTGTTGGGAGGGGTAAATTGTCACCCTCTGACCACCCCTGTATTTACCCCATATATGTCATAATAATATTAATAATTATTATTAGCATTCCCAATTTACTCTTGTTCTTGCATACCGTGTTGATAATAGTATTTGTTTAGTCTGGTCATAGCAGGCAACCTGCGACAAAAAAGCACATTTATTTAGTTCCCATAACAGATGAGAACTGCATTTATGATACAAGTTTATCATCTTGATCATGGTAGGTACAGTACCTGTGCTACAGTCATGAGGAGTGCTCTGGTAGATGTCATACTGACACCTCGCATCCATGTCGGTAAGCCCTCTGTGTGGATTAAAAAAAACAAATTGTGAATATATATACCTATTTCATATAACTTTGATAATGGGAAATGGTCGATCTGAGACCTATAGGAATTGGGGGAGTCTATCAACCATTTCCCATTATCAACGTTATTTGAAATAGGTGTATACATGTAGGTCTGACGCTGTCTATAATATGTTAGACATACATGCATCATGATAATCAAATAATGGTGCCAATGTTGATGCTATGGTTGATTATGATACCATTGCTACTGCTGATGATGATGGACATTGGTCATTGGACAACATCCGGCCAGAATAGGAACTGGTCTGGTCAAATCTTTGCCTTGCCAGGCATTTTGACCAGTAACATTGAGCCAGAAACGTGGTATGTATGACCAAGCAAAAATTAATTTTGCCAGTCATCATGACAAGTGGCTGAGCGGCCACTGGTGATGGTGAAGATCATGATTATGTGTCTTATAATGATGATGCTACTAAGTGCTGATGATGAAAATGGCAAGGATGGAAATGATGACGATGGTAGGTAGCTAGTGAAGGAGATGATACAGGAGGTCATGCAGACAATATAACAATGCTACTAATAATACTGTACTACATTCTACTACCAGTAGGGGTGGCTCTTTACCTTGAGTGGCTGATCTGTACAGTCCATCAAAAACATGCTTATAACTGGAAGATAACACATAAAATGTTACAATGGACCATTTTCCAGTTTCACGAGCGCTTTCAAAAATATCACAGATGCAGACATGATCGGCATTTTCGGGCAGTGTCAATAGCACACGTGATCTTGCCTGAAAATGCCTCTTTCTCATGTCTGCACCTGTGATATTTTTGAAAGTGCTTGTGCATCTCAAAAATGGTCTATTAGATGCACTTTCCATATCACAGGTGTTAGAGGAAGTGTATTTAATTATTTCAATATTAATAAACATGAATAAATCAGCATTAACTTACTGTCTTCTGTTTTCAACGGGAAGTCTGATGTCATTTTGCATCCTATAAGATAAACACAATAAAATTAAACATATTTAATAAAATGAAAAATATTATTCATCGTGGAAATATCATACTTATTAAATGATACTTATTGATTTGTCTCACGATTGAGGGTCTTCGTGATGAAGACCACAATGTTTCTAAATACTACAAGCTGCTAGTCTTCATCAGGTGATGGTGTAGATTGGAAAATGCATATCTTGGACTGCTAAAGGGGTCATGTGTGCTATGATTGGATGGTCTTTTCATTGTAATTAGCTGTTTGGTTGTGGTGTCTCTGCCCAGTGTTTTCTTATGGTCGGTAACTGTGGTTCAGAGATTTCTACAGATGATCCGATGAGTAGTATGTAAGATACACACCATCCATTCTACACCATTGCCTGATGAAGGCTAGCAGCTTGCATTTAAAACAACTCAGTCCAAATGACCCTCAATTGTGAGACAAACGAACAAGTATCCTATATTAAACATATTATAATATATACTATTCTTAATAATGATATTTAGGACATATCTAGACTTGCTCCAAGCCAACCTCTCTTAGACTCTGACAGAATTAGAAGTGAAGGAAGGAACGTCCAAGTCACAAGAGGATTTTTCTTGCAGGATTTTCATTTGCATTTAATTTTCGAACAAAAAATGGGACATATTTCTGTAGCGTGCACTAGATTTCCATACATTGACAAAGAGCGTGAGCATAATTCAGTGACCCATTTTTGGTTTGCTAAAATTGGCAGGAAACAAGTCTGAAAAGTCTTTCGTCCAGTGCAAAGTGGATGATCCTGCAGCTGGTTGGGCTGCCTGTGCTTTATTCAGCATGCATTGAACTAATATGGAGATGAAGGACTTTCACAGGGAAAGTCCAGGACATATCTTGTGGATGCATTTAGCACTTTGTACATTAACTTGCATACTAGTATCTTACCTAACGTTAATCATGTCTGCAGGATTTCCTACAATACCACCAAGAAAACCTAGGATGGAAATTATATTTTTTTAAATGAAACATGAAAACATTAAGCAATATGTTACATAAGCAGCCAGTAGACCATTTTCAAGATGTACAGATGCTTTCAAAAATGTCGCAGGTGCAGACATGAATAAGAGGCATTTTCGGACAAGATTACTTGCTATTGACACTGCCTGAAAATGCCTTGAGATCATGTCTGCGCCTGCAATATTTTTGAAAAGCACTTGTGCCTCTCGAAAATGGTCTATTGGGATCTGCATGGATTCAGACAAATTTGTAATACAATCCAGCATATCTGATTGATCGATGGAATTTGAAATGGTTGATGGCTGTTATTAATGAAAATGAGACTTATATTACCCTGTGATTAGAGGCTCTTATTGGTATTTGAGCTGGCAGGTTTGCTCAGCTCAAAACTATGGCTTACAGGTACTTCATCAGGGACTCTGGAGCCACTAGGGTACTGAGATTCTCCTCCCTACTATCCTTTGAACACTAGTACACAATCCAAAAGAACCAGTATATGGTTAAACGTACTAACCTGCAGTAGCTCCTAATAATATTTTCTGATAAAAGGGTAGTGGTTCTGTAAAAGAGATAAAAGAATTATGAGCACAACAAAATAATGTTCAATGATCCAAAGTACACTAAAAATGATATATTTTTTCATTTGAGCCATGCTCCTTGGTCATGTAGAAATGATGCTGATCTAGTGAATCTTTGCAATAGACCTCTTTACCTAGGGCATAATGCTTTTCCCATTTCAGACAATGTGTCATTCCCTAGAGTCATTTGTCATTTGTCTAGAGAGAAGACGCAGGAATATGGATACAACTCAATGTTTTCACATTTAAGACCAAGTGTCATTCCCTAGAGTATCTTTTCTTTGTTTAACGGTTGTCCATGAGAAGACACATGAATATGGATACAACTCAAACAAAGAATCTTATTCTCAAGAGAATGACACATGGACTGAAATGGGAAAACATTATACCCACGGTAAAAAGGTCTGTTAAGTCTCTGACACTATTTATGCTATACTAAACTACATCCCCTAGCACTGATACTGAACAGCTCTCAAATCCCCAACTGCCCACCTCACCTCTCCTATTCAAAATTTGTTTTGTTATCATAAACACATAAGAATGTTACTTTACCATTTCCTTTACGAAGCATCCCTGACCATATTTCATACAATCCATAACGTGTTGTTGAATATGTTAACTAGAGAAATGAAACCACAAATCATAAGTGATGGAGTACTAAGGACAAGGTGGAAGATAACATAGACTAAGGTCAAACTCCAAACTACACATGAGCTGTATGCATTGATAACAATGGATAATAAGGTAGCTTTCTTTGGTTTGGCCATAAAGTTTGACATTTGACCCCCGGGAGGGTACTTTGGGTCGTTTCCTATGGGGATGCTCCACCCGGCCTCTTGACCCCTTACCCTTTTCTATACCAAATTTCAGCAAAAAGTTACCCCTTTCATATACCTTTGAAGAAAATCTACGCCTTTTTATACCAAAACTAACAAATTTCCACCCCTTTTCTATACATGTGGCCTGAAAAAAGTACCCCTTTCGGGCGAAGCATCCCTGTATAGTCCATTATAGGGAGTACCCCCCGGGTTTGACCTTAGTAGGAATTACCCATCAAAAGTTCACACATAATATTGCTTTTTTGATATTGACTGTGCTACAAGAGAGCTTCATAATTTGTGCATAATTTGCATGAATTTGATCTTATTTTCCTGATTTTCCACTTCTTTTTATTAAAGTTCTTTGACCCATTTGATAAATTTAGATAACATTTCATGGGTATTCAGATCTGAATAAAACACTCCTATATAATATCTTGATCATTTAAACAGTATATATATTCATCCACCTGTCTTGTTACGGATGCAGTTAATCCATTATACAGCCCTCGGACTCCTTGTAACTTGACAACTTGTACAGCCATTCCACTCAGCCCATGGGTCACACTTTGTTGGGTTTGCAAATGAACCTGGGTATAATAAAAATATAGATTACGTAATCACCATATATGCATGCATGTGCGCACACAGTTTTGAAACACCCTAAAAATCAGGATACAGTATATACATGGAAAACATAAAATCAGTTTGGGAGAAGTCTTTAGCTCTGTGTAAACCTTGCCTGCGGCTCAGTTTTACACAACAGCTCTAGACTTTTCCCAAACTTCCCTCATGTTTATATATCTGAACTATCTTATAACAGTTCTTATTCATTACATGTACATAATTATAATACTTTCTGCTATGTCATTCTTTCCCTGCTCAAGTCCCTTGAAATTGTCTTTATTATATAATGGTCAAACATCATTTGAAACTCATAGAAGAAATTTGATCTGTTATCTTGCAATATGATATTTATTTATTTATTTATTTATTTATTTATTTATTTATTTGTGATTCGCCCAAGGGCAGGTGATAATACAATAGGACTTGCAAACAGCTGTTTTATAAGTTCAGCACTCTTCCTGTGACAACCTGGCTCAACAAGTCCAACAAGGGAGCTTTACTTGGGCGTGCCAAGTACTAAAAGACACGATTTTATTCTGTAACTATATATTATTTAAAACCTACAATCACCTGACTGAAGGGTGGCCATAATTTTTAATATGCGTTAACTAGTATGTGCTAATGACAAGAAAAAATTCATGTTAAATTCGTATCATAAATATACGAGGAATAACACAAAGTTAGAAATGAATGTGAAAACTACAGAATAGTGCTTATTCTTATAGTACATGACCTCATGATGAGTGTTTGCACAATCTGTCCCATGAATTGACTTTAATAATTCATTGATACAGTTTATATAATAATAAAAAAACTCTCAGAGAAAAAAATAACAATACCAATGTTTTTATAGTTGATGGGGATTCTTTTTAAATCCAATTAGTTTTGTTTCGGGAAAAATAAAAATTAATGTTAATAATAAACTCGTCTGTTGTGTGTTTGTGCTTTGACTCTTGTATTTCGATTTATTTACAAAACGGGGTTCATTTCTTTTAACAAAGCTCACATTTCAATTAAAAACAGAACTATATCCTATTATCAATAGATTTAAAGTCTGTTTGCATCAAAATTCTCGTGAAAAAACAGTCGCAAGTGAACGCATGAATACGTGTCATGTGGCATGCACGCTCGACCCAATTCGACCCAGCTGCGCGAAACGTGTATTGCTCCCCTTGAAAGCACAAAAATGTCTAAACCTCTACGATTGCAAGGACTCTAAGTTACGATAAAAGACAAATATAGCTTATTTATCCTTTTTTCGTAGGAGCTTTGCTGTCCTGGAGCATTTGAAGCCTACCTTGAGGAGATCAAGAGGATGAGTACAACAGGCAGCCATGGCCGACGCGATTCCTCCCAAGTACCATCGATGTTTTTTCACAGTCGTCTTCGACTTTACTGGAATGTTTTCCTCTCTTGGAGGCTCAGCCATTGTTGGAGAAGTTGTTAAGACCGTGGTCTTATTTGTTAATGATTTCCTCTAGTAAATAACTCCTTCTAGTACTCTAGTCTTGGTAATAGTAAGATCTTTGTTTGCTTGCTTTGGTTTCACATGCTACTGACTGACCGTCAGTGTGACTAACCGTGACACAGCACATTCTCATAACAAGTCACGCAAGACGATCTGGGTCATGATCTTCTTCACGCTTAACCAAAACAAAGACACAGAATCAATATCGTATCTCCATTTTCGTGCAATATTGAAAACCAAATACTCAGCTTTTTAATAGCTTAAAGATATTTTTAGCGAAAAAAATTGTGAGGCACAGGAAGCCCACAACGTTGGTTTACATATCAAAAACCACAGGAAACCCAATTGCCAAGAATGACCATTTTTAATTTGAAACAGCTAGTGAGTTAACATTTCATCATGGTTGAACAATGACAAACATTTTATGAATATTGTAATTATTAATGCTGTTTTATTTCAAAAGGAAGTGTATAATGAGACATCATCTTTTTCCCTTGAGCAAACTAGAATTAACTTTGGAAAAAAAATTTTTTTACGAATCTTTGATGGATCTAAATTAAGCAGGGTTAGGCTTGATTGCATAAGACGCCATGCTGTGACCATGTCAGTGCCATGCCATGTATGAAACATTAAACATTTGGTGATGTGTCTGAGCTGTGTCATAACCATGTCGTCTACTGTTACTTTTCACACTCAATACGAAATCTTCTCCATGCATGAATGACATTTTTGTGTACTTGGACAGTCAGATTGCATCCTGAGGTTGCCTGTCTTACTAAGAGTAAATATTGACTGTGTGCAATAACAATAATTTAATAGCGTTTCTTATACTATAAATAAATTATTACCGTAAATCCTCTATTAAGCCCCCCTCTCAAATAAGCCCCCTTTGAATCAAATGTTGAAAATACCATATAATTTGAACAATGCATATACCATGTTTTAACATCCCTATAGATTATGTGAGACAGTCCATAGTAATATTTCCATTTAATCCTGAGTTTACCCTGTTGAGGTAAAGCTGTCATCATATCATATCCTGACAGTGTAGATCTTACTGTGTTTTGGCTAAAAATCAATAAGCCCCTTTATCTCTATTAAGATCCCCCTCTCCAATAACCCCCCCCCCCCCTCAAACATGCATGAAATGAATAAGCCCCCCAGGGGGCTTAATAGAGGATTTACAGTACGTCAATTAAATAGCTGTCATTAAGCTGATGGCTTATTTGTTTTTCACTTTACTTTAACTGGAATATGTCTGACTGACTGGCGGCATGATGATGTTTTTAACATTCTGCTACTTTTATGTAATGTATCAAAATAACCCATGGGCAATTGAGCAACTGAAGGTAATTAATTATTATTGCCTGTTCATTGAAAATCTCTGATTGTAGGCCTTGCAAGCCTGCATCTTGATCAATTTTTTTAAACTTTTGCTACGCTTGTGCAATATAAATAGCTAATTCAATTAATGTTGTCACTGAAAAAGCTTAAAGCCTATCATTCATCTTTTGTTTACCAACAAACTTCACTGTAGGCTATCTAAGAATTAAGGAATGTATGTCAAAGTCTTAGATTTTGTAAGCATACAGTGAGTTTCTTATCGTAAGAATGCCACAGTGAAATAAATTTCATGATTCTGCTCTCAAGGCTTTAGGCTTTTTCAGCAACAATGTTAATTGAATTAGCTATGTACTACGTCATACCAGATAGCTTTGGCCACAAAAATTCATCCCGCATCTAATATCACAGATATCTTCATTAATGTGTTCATCAATCCCAAGAACTTACATCCTAATGGTTACCCTGCTTGCAGAGGTCTTTCTCAGCGTGGGGCTTAGCCCTACAGAGGGTAAAAATAATCTCTGGTTGCAGTTTAAATTTCTACTGCATATGCTCATGTACATTGTCTTCTCCATGAAACAATCTGAATTCAGAAATCATTGGAACTTGTATCTTGATTATTTCTTTTAATTTTTGCAGGCCCATGTTGCTTGCCGCAAAACCACACCAGATAAGCACCAGAGACGCAGTGATACAAAATGAAGCACAGACCACTCCAAACAAAGTGATTGCTAGCAGGATGGTTGCAATTGAAACTAAAGTTCCTTCCACTAGCAGGAAACCAAAAAACGTAAACATAAATGTCATCATTACAAATGTCAGGAAGATTAGCAGAGGTAAGAAGCAAAGTCCAGCAAGTATGCCCAAGAACACGGTTATAAAAGGATGCTCATTGGCAAAATGCAATAAAGGTGCAGCTTGTGTTTTGATATCCAGTTGTTCCCATCTTTGTAGAAGCCGTGAAGCAATTTCAGATCTTTCTTGTCCAATATTTCTTGACATTTTTCGTGATGTTGAACTTGCTCAAAAGGCTGTGAAGAGGAGAAAAAATATTAGATATCAACTGTGAAGCATAGTTTTGAGCTAATTTTGGGCTAATCAGGGGGGTCTGGGAGAATGCATCCACACCCTGGTAATTTTGAAATAAATTGAGGCTCTCAGTTTCCAGTGCGGCCATGGTTTTGAGGGGCAATAGCATTTATATTTACTGCATCACAGTCATGTCAAAGCTTTATCTAGGCAAGGCAATAACAGAAAATCATTTTGGGCAAAAAACGTGCCCCCTGACTCCACATATTGTACAGTGCCCTGGAAAATATGCAAAATGGTGGAATGTGTGTCTAGTCTGTCAACCACTGAAAGTTCAATAGCCAGCTGAGTTGACCTTCAGAACAAACTCAACCAATCAGAATTGAGGATTCGACATCGTATTTTGATTAGCATTTCCCATTATTCTGCCAAGAGAATTTATGAAATACGAGTTCTTTCTTCTTTAAGTTAATCGTAAATACTAGTTGAACTCATGGGGGAATTTTATTTGAATCAACAAGAAAAGTCTACGTTGACTAATCGGAAAATGCTCGAAAAATGCTAACCAAAAATAGTGACCCATAATTCCTTTCGGGGAAGGTGATCAACTCAGCTGGTAGTCTAAGATGTGATCATAAAAACAGGATGTACTAAAATTGCCACATGAAAGTAATTTTTCTCAAGGGTTATAGTCATAAAGTCTGGAACAGTAATATGCAAGTAAAATAACATAAACATTATATATTGTTTTGACTCTTGATGTCTCATCCCTGGATGATATTTATAGAATACATTTTGATCATCCGGCCAAGCAATCTCACTAATCAGTCATTACTTTTGAAAATTGTTGAGATAACATCTGTGATAGACCTTACAAGACTGCCATATGAATAATAATTATTCTCTAAACCTCCTGTATTATTTCACAAGACAGTATTGTCTAGTATTATTTTACAAAAAAAGAATTTTCTCAGCCAACTTAGCTGATCGCATTTCCCTGAAAGGAATGATGGGTCAACTATTTTTGGTTAGCATTTTCAGAGCAGGGACTGATTACAATGTAGTCTTCTGATTGAGACAGAATTTCACCATGAGTTTGACTAGCATTTACCATCAATAATTCTACAGGGGAAGAACTTCACGGGTTCTCTTCGCAGAATCATGGGAAATGCTAATCAAAATACAATGTCTAATTTGTTTACCTTGTGTTTGTTCTGAAGGTAAACTCAGCTGGATCCCTTCCTAATAACTGAGATGATATAGACCCCTTTCATGTGATGTCACAGCAGCTCAATTTGGAGGACAAAAAAAAAGAATTTCAATCTCCTGAGAACTGGAACCTATTGTTTTGTCCTCCAAATTGAGCTGCATTCCAAAGCACTTACAAGGGGTCTATACTCTAAACACCATTTATAGTCATATATATATAGTAGGACCTTTATTCCCAAGGATTCGATAGGTATACTTATTCTAGTGCTAATTTCATCGTGGAATGTAATGTTTGGGGTTGGGGGTTGGGGTGGGATAGGTGTAACCCCTCTGCTGTGCACAGAAGGGTATTTTCTGAAAATACAAACTTAGGGATTGAATTACAATGTCATAGGTCTTGTTAAATATGAAGCTATGAATGAAAAGCTGGATTTCTTTTGTGATGGTACAATGCACGCATGCATGCTACATGCAATGACTTGTATGGGCTAGTAAGACTATTCACATCTATATAGACCCCTTTCAAGTAACGTCAAAACATCAGAGCAGCTCAATTTGGAGGATAAAACAAAAGAATTTCAATCTCCTCAGAGTTGAAACCTATTCTTTTGTCCTCCAAATTGAGCTGCATTTCGACGTGCTGCAAGGGGTCTATATATGTGGTCCAATATCTATAATTACATGTACATACATCCTTATTACACAATGTATACATTCATCTATGATTTCAAAAGTAAACAGTTTCGTTGTGAAATAATCCGCTGATATTACACACCCATTAGTTAAACTCAACAGGCGATCATTCGAGACTATTGTATTACTTGTTAATTGGAGTAAATAGAATACGAAGCTCAAGTTACGTAAGCTTACGTCTGGGACTCTGTATTTAACCGCAGGGGTCTTCCGTCTTATTAGAACTTCGCTCTCGACTGACAAATAAGGAAATAAATCGCATCGTTTAGGGGAGAATCTAAAGCAACAATAAATACGAAAACCACAGGAAATCTTAGAAACACTTAAGTACTTGATTAGCAAAAATCATAAGAGATTTGTCTTAACAAGTTTTCCATTGTGCACGGAACACGGTAGTGACAACAGACTATCTTGGGTAGAAATATTTTGAAATTTTCACTAATAAAAGATAGCACGAAATGTACCCCTTGATGTTATTCAATCCTCAAGGATTTCATTCTTTCTATGTAAGTTATGTTTTATTTGCTTTATTTATTGCGGTCGTTTTGAGGTAATTTTGAAACGTAAAGTTAGCTCAAAAATTTATTGAAAACTCGAATGAAAAACTTCACCATTACTCCATCATATCTGAAGATCTTAGTGAACTCATTAGAAATATAGATTGTAGATCAGGAAATCATAACACAGGAACAACATTTACTTACCTTAAAGCTCAGAATACCTTGATTTACTTTAGTAAATGTCTTTACATTTGCAATATTTTCCAGTAAATAAGTTTTTGGCAAATTGAAGTATAGGAAATGCATTGTGGGAAAATAATAACGATGATGAGAGACGACTGAGCACAGGTAGCCCAAGCATTCCGAAAAGACGTAATGAATATTATGAATGTGAAAGTTATGATCTCTAGTTACTGTTATTTACATACCCTACCGCGCGCAATGCTCAAGACGTCAAACTTGAATGCAATAGAATAGCTGGTCCTAATCCCATTTCCCAGTCCAAAATTTTGCGAAATCCCAGTCCCAGTCATACAACATCTCAGTCAGAGTTATAGAGTTAGAAATAGAAATTTCGCAAAATCCCAATCCCAGTAATGGCTAAATCCCAGCCCCAGTGCATGAAATCTAATTTTACCAGCCCCCCCCCCCCCCCCCCCAAAAAAAAGGCGAATCCCAGCTCCCATTTTACCCCTTCAGGATCCTCAATAGATTTTATCGTCGTTGTCGTCATTTTTATTTCTTCTTCGTCTTCTCATTGTTAATGCTGCTGCTGTTGTCGCTGTTGTTGTTGTTGTTGTTGTTGTTGTTGTTGTTGTTGTTGTTGTTTTATTATTATTGTTATTAGGTCCTTAAGGAGCACCACATTTTTGAGGGAAGGTTACTTCTTTGGTGGGAGGGGGGGGGGGGACCTTACTTTCAAGGTTTGTTAAGAGAAAACGCTACGGGCCTTTACTTTGGGGGAGAGAGACATTAGGTCATTAGGAATTCTTCGGCGGCAAGTGTTAGAGATATCTTTGAATAAATTCTTTTAGCGCCACTCCTTTCCATTCAGTTTCGACACTCCCATTTGGCAAACGTTGCGTTAAAAAAAAAACAGTAAATAAAGACCACCCTGGGGTCATAAATTTTATATGTGACGTAGACTGCTATACTTGTACCCTTAAACTGAAGAGACACTCATGGTAATCGCTGCCGGCGGTTATGTTAATCAGTAAAAAAAGGTCAAGGTTTCAAACAATCAATCAATTTTTGAGCCATTTTTGTAAAAGTAGTATGAGAATAAATAGTGATAAATTGCCTGAGGTGACCATGATATGTTAGCAGAGGCCGACTGATGGAGAATTTTATTGTTCAGTAGATAAAAATAAGCCATAACCCTAAGGAACAGAGATAACAGGTGCGGAATAAACACGGCCATGAACACATGGTTGATAATAATATCAGAAGATAAGTTACAAATGAAAAACATTATCGTTATAAGCAGTTCTACCCTGGGGGAATAACTTGCGCGGACTTCTGATGCTCTTGGTTCAGCCTGTCGGGGTAAGATTGTATTCTAATTTTGCGAAGGAAGATATTAAGTTGAATGATTCAGCTGAGAAAGACGTTTGAGGGAGGGCCAATGCTATTAATAACCAATTATACAGGGGAAAAAGAGACAGAGTAAATTTATGCAAGTAGATAAGGGCGAGCCAAGAGTCGGGTACTGAGGGGGGGGGGGGGGGGGGGGGGGGGGAGAGTGCGAATGCTAGGCCCAGACAAACTGATAGAATAAGCATTGAGCATCACTAACTACTTAGTCTTCCTTCTATGGCATCAATTGTCTCCTCCTTTTTCGACTTTTCGCCGATGTAATGTTATATACGTTTTATAAGTTAAACGGAACAAGTGAGTCTCCCTCCCCCTCCACCCTCCCCCTCCCCCGCCTTCGATCCTGGCTGTAAGATTTCGTGAACCAAGTTTCTATGAATCAAGATATCCAAAAATAGAATTATTTATGATTCCGGATTATTTAAGATATTAAGATCTTAATAAAACCAAGATTTGCGCTAAGGTATTGAGTTAGTGGTAGCACAGTGACGCCAGTGAACCCATAACCCTCGATAGCTCATCATGATGAATTCATATCAATGGTTATCAAGACATTTTTACTCGATGAGAAACTGATTGTTCAACACAGCCGTTAAACAGCTTGTCGTTTTCACCACTGAAGGAAGCCGATTGGATAATAAACCAACATAAGTCCTTATAACTTGAATGGTAGTGAAGTGCTTCAAGAGGCTTCGCCCTCTCCCCTACCAAGACAGTTTCAGCGCTTCCTATGCTGTTTCTCAAAACTCAAAAAGGTTTACGAGTGGTTTGCAATCGATATCTTTTATGCAAATTTTTTTATCCTGCACCTACGTTAAAAGTAAAAAGAAAAAACATCCCTGCAGTAATGAACCCATTCACTCAATCTAAACTCATTTCCCAACCTGTGAACCAGGAAATTTGATGTCTATTCAATCAGCCAGTCATAACTGATTTCAAACGAGTGGGAGAAGTACGACTAAATAGCCTCAGTAACTGTAAACCAATCAGGAATCTCGAAACACCTACACAGTAGTCCAATCACTGAATACGGAAGCCATTTCTAAGACATTTTCCCCCGCGCGCGCCCGTTTCCTGCTTCCACAAAAACGTCTCAATCTTATCTGAGGCGGTTAATCTGTTTTCACATGGGCAGACAGTTTTGACTCATGTCTAGGGAAAGACTATCTAAGCTAGAATATAGAAAACCAATTTCTATCATTGCCGAAAAACATGCATTCCTTTGGCTCTTTACTAGCATATTTCACCCTTCTCCTTCATTTGTATGTGATGATGATGGTGATGATGATGGTGGTGATGATGATGGTGATGGTGATGATGATAGTGATGATGATGATGATGGTGATGGTGATGATGATGATGATGATGGTGGTGATGATGATGATGATGATGATGGGGATGATGGGGATGATGGGGATGATGATGATGATGGGGATGATGATGATGGTGATGATAATGATGATGATGGTGGTGATGATGATGGTGGTGATGATGATGATGATGATGATGGGGATGATGATGATGATGATGATGATGGGGATGATGATGATGGTGGTGATGATGGGGATGATGTTAGTGGTGATGATGATGATGATCTGATGATGATGATGATGATGATGATCTGATGATGATGATGATCTGATGAGGATGATGATGATGATGGTGATGATGATAATCTCCATTTTTACATGTACTACTTTCAATATACTTTTATATTGTCCCAATAATCCTGTATGAAGAAATATGTCATAAGGGTTTCTGTGCTGTCGAAATATCTGACATACACATAGATTTTCATTTAAATTTATTCATAATATTATTCTTAAACCCCTGCAGCACGTCCAGCTGATCCGAGAAAAAATATTAGCCAATCATAATCGAGAAAATTTGAAAAACTGAGGCGTCATCCTTAGTAGCTCGGTGACTCGGGGAACGGTTATTTCTTTATTTTATTTTCACAGCAAATTATGAAAATCATAGTAAATTTATAAAATATCAAAAATTTCTAATGAAAATCTAGATTTATCTCCGATACAAATTTAAACTTTTGTAAGTCGATTTTCCGGGCGCAGGCGTCATGACACCTCAGTTTTGCAGTGACGTCATTTCTACGTCACTATTTCAGATCAGCTGGGTCAGAATGCAGCTCCATTTGGTTGGCAAAACAATAAGTTCCAATCCTCAGGAGATTAAAATTCTTTTGTTTTGCCCTCTAAATTGAGTTGCTCTGACGTCAAGTGCAAAGGGTCTATACAAGCAAACAAAAACTCACTCTCGACATTCTCTTGCCAGGCACGTTGCAAGGGGAGGGGCTGCCCCCCAGATTAGTTCAGGATAAAGTCAACCCAAGCTCAATAAGTCATACGAAATGACATTCGACATTTTCTCCCCCCCCCCTCCCCCCAGATATCCAGGCTTTGCTACTTGCTGCTTGCAAATGGCCGGATGGTCTAACATCAGAATTCACAAACGCAAAAAAAAGAAGCGAACAGGCTACAACCATCTGTAAGGAAGCCTTTCCATTTAGAGCGACCTCAAATATAACGGATAATTCTGAACAAGTGGCCATGCATGTATTTGTTATACATACACTGATCTAATTCACGAATATTATCAAGAAATTTTGAAGAGCTCTGAGTCTTAACCGGAAAATTTCACTGAAAAAACCGAGCTTTTCTCTTTTCGCTTTTAATGAGCATTATATAAACGGTGGAAACACTGAAAGCCACGTAAGTATTATCCACTTGTGGTCGGTGACAACAAAAATGGACGCGTCTAGCCAGTATAATTCAAAAAAATGACAAGAGAAAATTTATTACCATTTCAACTTTGTTTGGACTAATTTGTCTGTAAGGGTTGACACGAATCTTCTTAAAGCTATTCTTTGGTCGTTTGGGAAGGTCGTAAGAGGACCTCCAATTTTAGAAAACAGTGGTTGCTTAGCAACGTGAAAGGATCATGATGGAAACTGGAAAACCTGAACGTTACGTTTCAGGTAGTATTCTGTTCCATTTTCATTTCTCTTAATCTTTCGATTTTTCCCCCATATTCATGGTAGACAAAATGAGCACAAAGCAACATAATTTGCATATCGGTAAAAATTCGGCTGTACATAGTGTTTTTTCGTGAGATTTGTAATGATACTATTCTTGTTCATGTACCGAATGATAAAGATAATTTCTTAAAGGCAAGAAAAGAAAACGAAACAAGCAATTATCTTGGTAATCAGTAGCGGATGCAGCCTAGTCGAACTGCTGCTTTCGCCATTCAAGAAAATAAAGATTTGATGGTAAATTTTGATATGTTCCTCGTAGCCCCTATGGCTGGCTAACAATAGACTGAGGTGTTTGTTTGGAATTTCACCGATGGCATTGTTGTGAAATAAGATGAATTGTTGATGTTAAATCTCTTTGTTTTTAGAAAGATAAAATTCTCGATTTTAATGTTTTTTGTCTGTAGGTACAATATTGTAGTGATGTGGCCTTTTATGATATTTAAAATATGCTCAATGGAGAGTCCAAAAAACAAAACAAAAAAAACAAAACAAGAAAAATGTATCGAAATGAACTCCGAGATCTGATAAATATCAGCAATTCTTTTCTTTCAATGTTTGCATAGTATATTGAATTAAATATTCTTAAATAATCAAATCCCCCTGCTCGACAACTGATGAGATTAATTAACTTCTTCGCAGACTAATATTATTTCCGTGAAAAAAGCATTCACAAGATTAATTTGAAGAAAAATCAATTTAATCATGACAGCTTCTCTTAGTACTTATGAAAAATACGCCAGACACTATGCGTAGTAAATGGTTTTCTCGTTTTCATTTTCTTTTTTGTGGCTTATTATCAGCTTCCCAGTTCACAGTAAAAAAAATCCTTCATTACCCATGATCCATTTCGAAGGCCTTAATCAGCTCGCAATGCATAGTGGGAAAAACCTGATAACTTTCGCCTTGCTTCCCTCGTATGACCATACGAGTTACCCTTCCACCCTTTCAGCGTCAAAATTGCAAGAATAATATTTTTGGTAAATAAATCATAAATGGCTTTTGATAAACTCAATCAACATCACGACTCGAAACGGAAATTTCATCTCTTCCGAGTCAGCTATTGAAACTATCAACACTAGGCCTTCAGGCGCGTGTAGCGGAACAGTTAACATTATTGCATTTTATGGATGTTAAGAAATAAGCTTTACTGACCTCGGTTAGATTGATAGCGGTCAACGCCGAAGGTCCAAAGCAAATCACACATATTTCACCACCATGCAATATAGCCGGACTACCTCAGTTTCGGCTTGGCGTAATGTTTTCCCATTTCAGATCACGTGTCATTCTCTTGAGAATAAGATTCTTTGTTTGAGTTGTATCCATATTCATGTGTCTTCTCATGTGAAACCGTTATACAAAGAAATGATACTCTAGGGAATGACACGTGGTCTGAAATAGGAAAACATTACGCCCAAGCCGAGAAGGTGTATATGAACTCGCAAGTCGTTACGAACTTGAAATGGATACTGAAAAAGATAGCAATGAAAAAGAGAATATTTAATTAAAAAAGTAAATAAATAAGAAAAGTAAATCTGTATATCAATAAATTAACGATGACGGGACGCAAATGAGTGAGAAAAGAGAGGTTTCTCTATACGGAGGGGGGGGGGGGGGGGGGGGGAGGGAGTTTGAGCTTGGCTTGAAGTAATCGTTTTCGAATTGGTGGCGGCGGATCTATGGGTTTTGAGTGGGGGGGGGGGGGGGGTAATGAAAACAAGAAGATGCACCTTTTGCTATACCAACCAACTACTGTAAGCTAGAAAGGGGGTCATGAGCACCCTATCACTACCAGCTAAATCTGCCACTGCTATCCCCCCCCCCCCCATCCCATACGAATACTGACTTGAGACGTTTTCTAAGGCCCTATTTCTTGGCTTAGTGGAACATTGAGCTTAACTTGTCGTGTTCCATTAAAGTAATATAAAAGCTTTACTAATGGTGAATAAGATCACCATGGTTACTAAGGTCTACAACATTCCTGATTCATGAAAAATTATGTTAATACCTTTCTTTTTATTAGATGTTTATGACAAATAACCGTGAAGGGCAGATCCAGGGGGCGGATTGAGTGGCTAGCCCCCCCTTTGGAGTTGAAAAATAATAAGAATAAAGGATAAGGGAAAACCTGAAAGTACGCTATGTGATGCCTTTCTAAGTAAAAGCCACCCCCGTTGAAATTGTTCTGGGTCCACTACTGCTGGTGCTGTCCTCGTAAACAAACATTTACCCGCTGTAATTAATAAGTGTGAACTGACAAAATGCCAGAATAGGGAGAAGTTGTACAGGGCAGAGTGCAGTTGAGAGTGTTCATTGGGCTCTAGCTATAGGCCGTAAAATGAATTGGTATCAACATCACTAGCACCGATCGACTCATACAATTGATCATAATTAATCAAATGAGTTCAATTTCGTTAGGCGGATCTATCTACATAATCTATTTTATTTTTAAGCTGGCTAATCCTCCCATAACCACCTACACTTGCGTGTGTGTTCTAAATATAGTCACTTTTGTCTACCATGCAAATGTGATATTATCTATTCTTTCAGACGCTTCTCCTTGCCAAAACAACTTTTAGGTATTCACTGAAAGCAGCGAAATAAAAGAGTGGAAACTAAAAAAATCGAGAAATCAAGAAAAAAAACATCTTCTCATTTTCTATTGTTCCCAGCCATTCATTTACAAAAGTGAAAGATAGCACCAATAATTGGCAACAGACGTCATCAATGACGTCATTCAAATAGATGAACGTAAAGTAATGTGAGTACTGCAGTCCCAATAATAGAGTTCCCGGACACTACTCCTAACAGTTTCCTAATCTTCTTGTTCTGATAAATATTCCAATTTCTAAACAATATCATGGATTTTGCTTTGAAAGTCAACTTATATTTTTAATTGAAAAACAGTTATTTTAATTACTAACATTTGACCAGATTTTGGTGGAATTGAATTACCAACGACTCGAAGCTCACGAATTTTCACATCAATGTTTTTACAGATATAGGTTCGTTGCTTGACATCTGAGCAATTACTCGCAATCCAATCGAGAGGTTTTACATTGAAAATCATCATAATAGTCTTAGCACCATTTTATTGCAGTTTGAACTCATTTAATTGAAAGTGTGGCCTTTCTTTGCCATCATCGAGCCTTCTTGTACTTTGAAAACATCATTATTCAATCGACTCTCCGTTTGTTATTATTACAGTCAATTATGATTACGTTTGAGCTGAAAAATGCCTACCATAGCTTTCAAAAAGGTTAACATAATCCCCCAAAAGGCTAAACTGTGTTTTACTGAAAGTGAATTTCGAGTTTTTTTATTGCCGTAAAACCCACTCCAAATCTGTCAACATTTTATTTAATTATTCGGTTACGAGCCATGAAATACGTGCCATGTTTGTCTTTGTTTTAACGCTGTACTATCGGCTTTATTACTGCAACAAGGAAAACATCAACTGTTCCGGTCTCAAGAAATAGTTGGTATTCCATTGCGAGGTCGTGCCGCTGATCAGAATCTCGATTCTCCCAAGGTCGTCGCTTGATCTGTGCAGTCAGTGGGTGTGGAAGAAGCGACCGAGTTGAAGTTCGTTTGTCGTGTCTTCCACCATGGTGTTCGAAGGCTGTTGTTTGACTCCAGAAGAGGCCGATCAGAAGACTCGATCGAAGAAAATAGACAAACAGTTAGCTCAAGAGAAGGCACAGCTTCGTCGGCAGGTTAAAATCCTACTGCTCGGCGCTGGTGAGAGCGGCAAAAGTACATTTCTAAAGCAAATGCGAATCATTTATGGCAAGGATTTTAGTGCAGAGGATCTCAACGAATTCAAACCCATAGTCTATAGCAACATTCTGAAGGGAATGAAGGTTTTGGCTGACGCTCGAAGAAAGCTAAGGATAGATTGGGATGCTGCAGGAAATGAGGCAGAGGCCGAAAAAATTTTAACTTTTCAAGCTCCACCACGAATTGATACAGAACTGTTCTTAGAATATTCATCGAGTGTTACCCGACTATGGACAGATTCGGGGATTCGGGATGCATTTGAACGCAGACGTGAATTCCAACTGGTAGGAGAAGGTTCTTTTGCTATTGTATTGCTGTATGCAAGCTAGATATAAGTATTACCTTACACTTTTGCCTAAGTAGCTCTTGGGTATACTATCGCCCCCAAACTTCGATCGTAGTTGGTGTTATCCTCTGGAGCACAAAAAGCGAAAGAGCTGCTCTTGATTGCCAAGTTAGTTTTGGGCGAGACAAGGTCGACGATCGCCCTCAGTATTATATTCTCTATCGCTATGCGTAAACCTTAGTCTGACTCTTTATTAAATTTTAGTCTTTGATTTCTCGTATCCCGATGTGGCTTGTGCATATGCTTGGACATCGAACTATAAAATGGCCAACTAAAATGGGGAACGGCTTGGGTTGAATTGACCTTTTTTGCTCCTGAGAAATGACCAACCAACTTTCGTCGTCTCTGCGAGGCATTTTTCGCTCGCTTTTAAGCTTCATCACAGTTAATACTGTGATTTCTTTCTTTATTAAAAGCCTTTTATGTCGATACCCAACCTATTAGTTGAATTTCTGAGAAGATTGAAGTTCATGAATGTATAATTTGCTGTTTGTTTTGAAACTAGTCTGCCTTGGTTGACTCGAGTAACAGAAATTTCAACATGAATGACATAATACCTTCTTCTCTTGCAGGGCGATTCGACAAGATATTTTCTCGATAATCTTGAGCGGATATGCAGGCCGGTAAGTAATCTTTCTCATACGTTGAAAATTAATTGTATTTGTGTCCATAATGAGGGAAAATAAGAGTGATGTTTGGGTCTTTGTTCCTTGAGTGGCTGATAGTAAACATACTGTACTAGCGAAGTCTATATCCTTCGAGTGAATAAATTGCTTTCGTTCCGATCGCTGTCAGTGGCCTCAAAAAGAAAGAGACTGGAAATTTCATCGTATTGAAACAGATTGCTCCATATTTTAAATGTAATTATAGTTAGTCAGTTATTTTGAGGTGCTATAACGTGCTCGTCTTGAGACCAGCTCTCATGAGTGTGTTTATTGCCCGTGCCGGCTATGTATGCATGTCAATGTGTATTCTTTGATCAGCGTATTTGGTGTCTAAGAGAAGAAAATTCTATTTTCTTGGTCCAGTTCGAGCTTTAATCGTGATAATTTGATCACCTGATGGCCGAGAATTGTTTCTAGTGTAATCACAGAGATGCTGACTCGATTTCCAACACGAGATAGACTTAGTTGCAGCCATGGCGATTAGTGCTATTAAAATAAGCCTGGCTGTGAGAAATGTTGCCATATAGACCTACTGATTAGTCCTGTATCAATATAAGACAGCACAAGAAAAGACCATTTTTAAATATATCGATTCATCACGATGTAAAGAGCTACCTTGCCCTACTGGTCGGATCCATATCCTTAAATCTTGACTCTCGGCTGTTATGTACGTGGAGAAACATCTACTTTGATCTACCACAAACCAGCTTTGCCATGTATTTCTACATAGCCTTTTAATTTGCAACTCTGTGTTCGATTTCAAGGATCTACGAGTAGCAATCAAATTCTTAGGAATGTGTGATTTTTGGTTGTAGAATAGTTGTCTCCTATCGTTTGACGCCCAGTTTTGTGCCCATCCTTCATCTTCAACACCATATACTCGATTACAGACGATTATTAAATTTTCAAATGTAGTAGTACTCCTTGTTTTATGCTCAGTAAGCCTTCTAGAAACGCTCTAAATTTCTACATTCCAACGTGAAGTCAAGTTATTTAATAGAATCTAAGCAAACGTTAAAGAAATACTTGTATAATATATCAAAATACGCTATTTGGTTTATTAAATTTTCAAGCTAAAAGTACTAGTAAATGATGCTGTGTTGTAGTGCGAGTTCGTAATTTGTAAACGCAATTTTTTCAAAATAGATTTAATTTTTTCGTCTAGACCCCTTGGTCAGCTTTGTGACCTAGTAGTGATACCACAGCTACTGTCTTGTAATAAATCTGTTTTTTCTATATACGATTAGTACCAACGCCCTACTGCAACAAAATACACAGCTCTGGAATGCTTTGGAATTTGGCTAGGAAATTCTTCTAAAATTCACGAATAAATATTAATAATTTTGTGTTCTTGGCTTGATTGAAATTCTTTGTAACCAGACAATAGATAGAACACTGTTATACATCATGGTTGAATGATCTTTCTTGGTTTTATTCTTAATCTAAAATCTTAAATGAATTAACTTGCATAGCAATCCAGTATTATTCATACAGAAACAAATTAAGCTTATAATACTTAAATCAGATATTTTCATACTTATACGTGTTATTAACTTGAATGAGCTCTTCATTGGCATATTATTGTCAGCTTGGTTATCTTGTGTCTTCCCCATGACTGGCTTGCAAGATAAGACTGCTATATTTCTTATGAATCTCAGATAGGAAGAGTATGTAAGACAATGTGAAGATCTTCTGTACCATCAAGATAAATGTGAAAACTCTTTACATCTAACCCTATCTGACCTGAGCTTGGCAGTACAACCTTTCAGATTTAGACAATTACTCTAACCTAGATTTCATTGATCGATCTAGTAGGCTTTGAAATGAATTCCTTATCAATATTCAGGTCCCCAAGGAAGATTTTTTTATCCTTGATTTCGTTTAATTCTGTGTTCGTTTTCACTGTTTCTTCTAGGTTTTTCAAAATATAAAATATCTACATATTGGTAGATTTAAAAGGTTTTGCAAGGCTTATAATACATTGAACAATGTATATACCAGTATGCGAACAGAGAATTTCTGATATAAGAATGAAGCCAGTACTGTCACAAATCGTGAAGCAATGAGTGCAATATCGGTTTTTCAAGTGAAATTCTGTGGAATTCCCCGAGTCAGACAATGAGTTTTACTTGAATCCCAAAGCAAAAAGATTGAAAATAGACTTATTTAAGCAAGATTTATGGGTGCAACAACGGGACAAAAAGACCAGTGCCACCTTCCTGTAGTTTCATGCAACTTCACTTTTCAAATTTCCTCAATTTTAATCTAATTTTCGAGAAAATATCCTATAGGTTCATAAGTAGTTGTTTTTTTTTGTTTCTTTTTAAGTAGTTTTCATATTTATTTACTATTTTGGGATGAAAGAATGAATAAAAGTTAAGATTGTAAGCAAAACTTGGCATGGGGTCCCTGATTTTTCATGCAATTCTATGTGAAATGCCCTCATGTATATGCTATCTCATTGCGCAAATTTATGATGAGCTATGCGATTTTAAATACTATGTTTGAAATTCATGATTATTAGCTGTCTCAAACAAACATCACTAGGTGATTCAAGTGTGTTTGTGTGTTTTCAAATATAGTGGGTGTATCTGTAGAGTGATGAATTGATTGCAGCTGCCTTCCTCTTCTTAGGAACATTCATAATTAGGGTGAACGTTAGTTTTACTTATTCTTATTTTGCAATATTAAGCTAGTTTTACCTCACTGAGAGGGCGGATGGAGAACCTTTGGTTTTTTTTCCGAATTGAGAAAGTCTCCAATCAATGAAATTAGATCTGATGAAGACAGCCACCAGTCTACGGAAATGTGAAGCCAAGCTATTTACATATGCGTGAACAACGTAAAAACCTTACTATATGTTGTCTATAGCATGCCAAGGCCTTAAAAGTACGATAAACTTTGAATTAACGAGTTGATTTTTAAGAGGAAAACCAGAGAGCACACACAAAAACCTTTGAACCACAAGAATTCTCCTTACAAAAATTCTGCTTACATGTAAATTGGTGAGTCCAGTAATCAACCCATAACCACAGCAGTGAGTAGTGGTGCATTGACAGTGCACGCAGCAATTCCTCTTCCTGGAATGTCAATTAAAAATGAAAAATAAATAGAGGATATTACATGGGCGCGTACCATAAGTATGTAACCATAGTGATGATATTTTCACATGTGAAAATAACATGTTCATTGTCACGTGAAAATATCAATTTTTTGAAATAAAGAAATATAGGTATTTCATTGATGATCATATATAATAAAGAAAGATATTCTGGAAAATATTTTTTTCAGATTTTTAAAAAGAAAGTTGCTAATGGATTATCAGAAAGCTTGAAATAAATGTGTTACGTTAAAAGCCTTTTTTTAGTTAAATTAGACCAAAGTTTCACTTCTTGTTTGTCTAGATGACTGTTCCCAAATAACTTATGTTGACATTCTGTAATTTTAATTGCACATAAAGTAACAACACATGCCAGTTTTTAAGTAGTGTTATAACAACTTGACATGATCCAAATGAATTTGGTTGTGTATTGAGCAAGGAAAAAGCGACAGTATTGTAATTCTTCAATTTACTAAAATTTGCTACAGTCATTTTTGTGGCTTTTCCTAATTAATTTTCTGTTGTATGACAGCCTTTGAAAGCAAAGCTGATTTGTTGGGGGAAAAATCAACAGCTGATAGTTTAAGATGATGATATAATTTTATCAATAACAATTATTAACAGTTGGTTGGCTCAGTTGTTTGTGCACTTGTTGACTGTTGTGTGGAAGGTCATGGGTTCACAGCAAGCTTAAGAACAGTGGCAGAACTCAGTGTTTTCTCTTGCTTTCGAAATGCTCACAGGGAAATCATACCACAGTGCAGACATACAAGCCGTCACTATATGTTTTTGCACAAGCCTGTCTCCTTCGCTTAATTATAAGGGACCTTAGATGCTTCCAGAAGTGTGGATGGCAATACTAGACAATGACACATACCTGGCACCTTTTCAAAACAGTTTTTTTTGCACACATCATTGTTCTTTCTGTTGTCATCCTCACTAGGATAAAAAAAAAAGCACCAACTGACGTTCTAGTGAGAACAGCAAAGGCAGGTGCATGAAAAAAGGTGTCCCCAATTAGCTTGTACTGAGTGCAAGCTAGGAATTACTAACACATTAATAAAGTTTATTATTAAAACATTTTGAAAACATGCCTTCAAAATTTAATGTAGTTTTAAAGATTTCACATTTACATTTCAAATCTCCCATCAAAGGCTCCGACATTCAAAAACAAATTGGTTAAAAATTAGGTTTTTCACCTGCTAACATGAGTGATTGTGAAATATTTTCCAAAAGAATTCACTTCCCAACCACATCGCATAAAATTGGAAGGAAATTTTGACCAAATTGTTTAATTTTAATTATCCTCAGGATTATATCCCTACCAAACAAGACATGCTGCATTCAAGAAAGGCAACTAAGGGAATAGTTGAGCATGAGTTCATCATCAAGGGAATCCCATTCAAAATGGTTGATGTTGGAGGCCAGAGATCTCAAAGAGCTAAGTGGTTTCAGTGCTTCGATGAAGTGACATCTATTGTCTTTCTAGTCTCATCCAGTGCCTATGACCAAGTGTTAATGGAAGATAGGACGACGAATCGTCTAGTGGAGTCCTGTAATATATTTGAGACAATTGTCAACAACAAATTCTTTGCCAATGTCTCAATCATCCTCTTCCTTAATAAAACAGATCTTTTGACAGATAAGGTCAAACACACCAACATCAAGGACTTTTTCCCTGCGTTCCAAGGCAGCCCCCATAAGCTGGAGGATGTGCAGAACTTTATATTACAAATGTTTGACAGCAAGAGAAGAGAGAGGTCTAAAGCACTATTCCACCACTTTACCACCGCAGTAGACACCGAAAATATCAAGTTTGTGTTCCATGCTGTAAAAGATACAATCCTACAAGAGAATCTGAAGGCATTAATGTTGCAATAATTGATACCCAAAGAGAAATGCTATTAGAAAAAATATCATCTATTTTCAAAGAAAGTGCATCAAACAATGGACTCAGTACTCATAAGTACATATTTGTACTGTACTGATAAAATTTGTGGGATACAAATGTATCCTACAGGACTAATAAACTTCATCAATTTGGAATAGTGTACAAATGAATGTTTGGTGTCATGAGAAAATGCCCTTCAAATTGCTGTGCCTTGTGGTGCCGCTGCCTCCTTTCATCACCAAGCTCACTGCATTTGGCTACACTACACGATGCTGAAACCTCCCCAAGAATTTGAACTAAGCAGCATTAAGATTGAAAAAGAGACTCAAATGCCTCAATAAGTTCAAGTCTTAGTGTCAACACAGAACCACAGAGTGAAGAGCTTTTGGTAGAAGGACTGTACGTAATCCAAAGCTCATGGGTATGTAGGACTTGGACTGGGGTTTGATCAGACCTTTTAGAACTTTTCAGTCTGCATACAGTTGTAAGGTTCTGGTGCACTAGGACAGTGAACGTTGTTGATGATATCTATGATTATTAAATGGATGAAATAAACCCATTATTTTGGGCCTTTTGATTAAGAATCTGCTAATCAAACTTATTATTTAGAAAATTTCATGCCAAAATAGTTTCTGCAAATTTTATCAACGTCATAAATAATCCAATAACTCAAGCTTGATTTTTTTAAATATAATAGACATTTACATTGCAATGTCCTAGAATGATATCTGTCCATTTATATGTATGTTTTCATAAACATTGAGGTTGAATGTTTAGTATAACCCTGTAAATTTTGTTTTGTTTGACTTTTGGCAACTGTAAAGATTGTCTATAACGTTTCTTTCTGCATGTCAAAAGCTGTCGCTCAGATCAAATCACCATTTCTCGTGTAGTTCCTCGAACATTGCATGAAACTATCACCAAATTAGTTATAGCGTGTCAAGAACACCTTATACTTAAAGATAATGTCATAAGAGTGGAAAATAACTACTATATATGTTGATGTATTGAAATTAATAGGGGACCAAAAGATGCCCCCTGAGGTACTCCATTGAATATTAAATTTTTGTTGACTCTTAGAATTATTGATTCTTAGTTGCTGGAGACATTTTATTATAGAAAGTGAAATGTAATGTAGAGGTGAAACTGTCATCTAAGTTTGTGTGAGCTTTAAGGCGTTTGTCAAATGTGGTATTGTATAGATAAAGTATATTATCTTTTCTTATATTTTTTATGTCAGAAAAACCACTTGAGTTTCAAGTGGGCTAAATAAATGTATGTAGATGAAAAGGGACTCCTGATGTGGTATGAGTTATTAATTATAAATTTGTATACTCAGGTGTTGCCTATAGATTCTAATAAGTTTTACTTATCAAAGGTCTCTAATTTTTGGGGTGTATTATATCATGTACAAAGAATTGTCAGGGAAAGTCTGATAACAGACTTCATTTTTATAACTGAAACTAGTACTAGATTTTTGATAACGATAAAGGGGTAAAAATTTTGATTAATTCTTCATTTAAATCAAAATTTGAAAAAAATTAACATGTAGAGTGTACGGACATAAAACACATTGAAAAAATTAAACTAGCTGTCTGAAAATAGTAGGATAATTGCGTGTAAAACACAAAAATCGTTAAACTTATAATTGAAAAATATTAAACTTTGAGTATAATAATTATTTATATATTTACCAATAAAGTAGTGGGGTATAAGTGCGTCAGGTATATATGTACCTAATCTCCACCTTGAAATTTTCTTAAAGAACTACAACAAAAAATATTCATACCTGATTCTGATAACAGCTTAAAAATTAAACATGGCTTGCAATATAATTCCTTAGTGGATAAGCAAGAAGCAGTAATGACTTATAATTACGAATCCAAAACATCTATAGATTCAATTTCCTTTGCTTAGTCAACAACAAAAAAAAATATTAAAAAATTTTACCTAAAAGAAAAGCCAAGTTCTTATCAATCATCTAGAATTTAGTGAACTGCTGCAAAAATTAATAACCTAGGAATCATAAATGACCTGGTTTTCATGTTAAGGAAATAATGATAACAGCCTAATTAATACTTCTCAAGATTAAAGACTTATTAACTCCCAACTTCTTTCACTCTTCTGTTATCTTATAGTTATATTTTGAAAATGAACAATTTTCATTTACACAACTTGTGCTAAGATTATTGCTTATCAAATTAACCACCCCAGGAGAACTAAAATGCTATATATAAAATATATTAATGACTATTTTACTTAGACACTGCAGTGGAATTTTCTAGAAAGTAATGTTTGTAGTTCAGGAGCTTTATTTTTAACTTTTTTTCCTTTAAGGTAAACTAAGAATGCATTAGGTTTTATGGTATGGATGGTACCCTGCTGTGATTGAGCATTAGTAAGCCGACTTGTATAAAAACATATATTCAATACTAAGACTATTTTTGAGTTCATACAAAAGGTGGAAAGCCTCTATACACACACTTCAGACCTATGGTACTGACACTAAAAGCAAAAACAAAATACTAAGATCCCAAGATGGTGGTTTAGAGGTTGGAAGTAAAGTGTTGTTGGGGGGGAGGGGGTGTCTGCAGCCTCTGTAAAGATATATATAATTTTCCCCTCTTATCTAACAGTTGGGTAAAATCAATCAGAATGTAGCTCAATTTGGAGGACAAAACAGTATACTTCATTTCAATTCTCAGGAGATTGAAATTCTTTTGTTTTGTCCTCCAAATTGAGCTGCTTTGACTCATGATCAAGTGAGAAGGGTTTAAGATTACACTTTGTTAACCACAACAGTCCACATTTAACTATGTCAATAATATTTAATGTAACATGTTAAAAAGATATTACTGAGTTTGTAAATTAGATTTTTATCAATGTCGGAGATAAGACTAGGTGTATGAAAAAATATACATTAACCTACTATCATTTAATTAAACTAACTGCAGCTGGAACTCTATGAAACCTAAATTATCGATAACCAAAGTAAAACAAATAAAATAAACTGAAGAACGGGTAAACGAAGGATTGAAACAGCTTTTCATTTTTAGTTTATTTTTTGTAAGCATTTTAATTTTATAAAACTAAATAAACTAACGAACAAAAAAATTAACTTCGTATTTGTTTTGTTCCAAGTTTTAATTTAATTTAGAATATGAATGCTAGAATATGATTATCATAAAAGTTAAATAATATTCAACACTTCTTGACTGGGACCAAGGTGTTTTGTGGTCCCTCAATACCCATGTTTCCCTTGGCAACAGCTTCAGAAAACCTTGTCTCTGTACCATGAAACACACTGCTTTCCCAAGGTTCCAGTAAATAAGTGTTTTGTTATATACCAAGTGTCAAAGAACATGAAACTATTACTCAATGTTTGATAATTTGATTTTAAAAATCTAGACTTTTCTGGCAAAATCCCTTCCAGTTTTGTTGCTGGGAGACAGTGAAATTTGATGACATCGTGTGGCACCACCATATTGGCCAATAAGAAGAAAGAAAAATGAACTTTGGTAGTTTTAGAAGCACCATTCGCTCTGCAATTTGCAATGCAACAATGTTGCACAACAAGATGCACAATTTTATTGCTCATTTCTGCACCTTAAGTCTTCCTACTCTAAGATTAATCATGGCACGGCAGAACTAGAGAGTTTTCTTCAACTACTGTTGCTTTAAAAATTGACTCACTGACCTTTAACTCACTACTATCCACTGCATATACTGTTTTTTCTTGCTAGCTGACTTGAATCAACCCTTGAAGTTATCTTTTTCCGTTCTCAGTGCTCCCATAACATCAATTGGATCATTTTTCCCGGTGTACTTCTTGAGGCTTTCTTCCCTACAGAAGCAATAAATATAAAATAATTTATAACTAATACAAGGTGTAGAGTGCTTCACATGTTTCTGCAGCCTTGCCCTAGGCTCCATTAATTATTTTATTATTCGAATATTGAGTTGATTATTCACTCTGAGGTTTCATTAAAAAATCCAGAATCCAAACTTCACATTCATTTTACAACTAAAATTCTAAGGGATGGCCTTTCTGGGAACTTTTTCTACCTTGACATTGCAATTGTTGAAGAATCAAGTCAAAACTCAAGTAGGTAATTTATTTTCAAATTTGGAGTCAAAAAGAATAATGAATTCAATATTCGAATATTAAATTCATTAACAGATTCAGCTTGAGCTGTTTTGACTGTAAAATGTCTGGGTTTTTGTTTTAGTACAATCAAAAACATTATAGGGAAGCACGGATTGTGTAGCGGTGAGAGTGCTTGCCTCTCACCAATGCAACCCTTGTTCAAGACCCACTGGGCTTGGTGTTGTATGTGAGTAAAGTTGTTTGTTGGTTCTCCTGTGCTTTGGGGTTTTTTCTAGAGGTTCTCAAGTTTTTCCTTGTTATGCAAAAATCAACTAAATTCCAAATTGAATCCAGTGGAAGAAGAGGCACTCTGTGGCATCCACTGTTAATTCCCAATCATTTACTGACTCAGGCTATTGTAAGTTTTGATGGAGGGAAACCAAAATACAAATAAACGTCCTTGCTTGTCTGGAGTTGTTCAGATTACAGAAACAATAAAAGTGTCCTAAAAAAAATTCAATTATCTTGCCAATATGGCTCAGATAATTTATTGTATGACATTTTCACTGGCCATCCATCCATCCATCCATCCCTCCCTCCCATCCATACCAAATCCACCTGACCACCAGAAACGAAACAAAATAAGTGATGCAACATTTGCGCACGATATTCACGTACGATAACGAACATCTCACGAAATGCGCACAAAAAATATGCATGCGAGGCAATCATCCCCAGAGACTGCATTTCTCCTGACCAAGAGAAACGCTGGCTCTGGGGACGAGATTGCATACGAGCATTCAAAAACACGTGAAATATTATTCTCTAACCAAAAAATTATTCTAGTAATAGTTCAGATGATAATCCATATTACTAAAACAAAATCGCTCAAAACTGATTAACCTATACCTACCTAACACGCATAAATGGGTTGAATTTGAATTCCTGCCCGATCGTTGATGGAACAGTTGGTTTATTCTCCTGCCTCGCATACTGTAGACGACAAAAAATGTGTTACAATTATACCAAGAATGTTCTCGACGAATTCTTTCAGTCTCCTCTATAGCCCCCTTGCACGTGAAGTCAAAGCAGTTCAATTTTGAGGACAAAAAAAAAGATTTTTAATTTCCTGAGAATTAGAACCTATTGTTTTGTCCTCCAAATTGAGCTGCATTCCGACATGCTGCAAGGGGTCTATACACGTGAATTTCAACGTGAAACTGCTTGGGGTGAGGATGCTCTAAGTAACCTTGACACAAAGCTCTTAAAACAAAACAACTTTTTGGTAAAGTATAACGAATACTGCGCAAAAAGGATAGGTAATTTACTGCCCTGTAACGGACGTAAGTCCTTCATCAGAGCAAAAACGTACGGTGGTAGAGAATTGAAGATCCCTTGCGCTGGGCGTGAGTAGGTACGAGTAGGTTTACTTCGACTGCGAAAATCTCACCGCAAAAACATTGCAGTACCGTGCCGTGAACGAGTGGTGTATCCGTGCATCTTTATTGGATAGATAATAATCTCGACCTCTGTGGTTAGTATAACGGATGTCGTTAGAGCAGATTTCGTATGAGGGTGAAAAGTCACGGCACACAGCACGGTTACAGCGCAGCGCGGACACGACACCGATTGTCGGATGTTTTCATACACGGTACGTCACTGTCACGGTCACGGCAAGGCGCGGTCCGTGCTGTATAGGTTTTTCATAGTCATATGAAAACTGCTGCCGTGGCAGTGACCGTACCGTAAACGTTTCAGTCATACGAAACCTGCTATAGACGTTTGCTTGAGTTGCGGATTTCAAAAGTAGTACAATTGCGTCTACGAGGAATTTTGAATATTTGCTAGGGGAAGGGGGGGGGGGGGGGACACGCAGACATGGAGATGACTATAGAGATACAATAGACGTCATCGGCTTGGGGTAATGTTGTCCCATTTCAGACCACGTGTCATTCTCTTGAGAATAAGATTCTTTGTTTGAGTTGTATCCCTATTCATGTATCTTCTCATGCACAACCGTTAAACAATGAAATGATACTCTGGGGAATGACACGTGGTCTGAAATGGGACAACATTACACCCAAGCCGATGAGGTCTATTGTTCAGGATATTATACCATGCAGACTCTCGCAAAAGCGCACCCTTTAATTTTTGGCATATTGTGGCTGATTTGGTAAAAGATCTTAGTGGAAACCATTACTTTTTTTGCTGACAATATCCTCATACCCTTCATTCATTTTTCATCTAAACTTTCTTTCTTACACTCATTTTTCTTTGCATCTGCATTTTAATGATACGCAATAAAGATAGTAATTGGCAGATTGATCTTCAAGATATCCTGATACTGGAAAAACTGGAACAAGATGTTGTTCCTAGTAGAGTCAATGATTCGTAGAATTAAAGGCTTATCACGACCTTGCAGTCGCCTCGTCTCTCTACTATCATGAATACCGAACATCTTTGAACGATTACCTGCGGGACTTTCTATTGTTCCTCACATCATATAGGTTAGCTCTTTGACTCCAAAGAACGAAGCACAGGGCTTGAAATAACAATTGGTCAACGGACAATGTCTGGCCAGAACTGAAACTAGTCCAGTCAAATCTTTGCCTTGCTGGTCATTTTGACCAGTAACGTTGAGCCAGAAACGGGGTTTGACCAAGCTGAAACTAACTTAGCTGGTCATCATGACTGGCGTCTGACCAGCAGTTATTTCAAGCCCTGAACATTTTTTTCTGCTAAACTATGTGCTTAATTTTTTCCGTGTTCGTACTTAACATTCAATCGCCGTTTTCACAGATAAGGAAGGGCTTAGTTTTTCAATTTGGAGGAATTCAGATCACCCATTATGCGCTGAACAGCTTCCATATGCGTCTTTGTTAAAACAATTGGCCAAAACACTGAAAGTTTATGAGTCCCCTTCTCCCTAAAAACTTGACCTTTCGTTAATTTCTTCATCATGTTCGAATGCTTTAGCAGACGGAGAAGAGTAGAAGCATGGTTCTCATTCGATCCTCACTCCCAAAAACCTGTATTGTTAAGTTATGAGGACAACGCATCTCCGGCGGCGAAAGGGAGTAAAAGGCCTAGGCAGTGCAACGATCATCACTGCGGGGAGGTGGCTTGGTTGACATGACCAAATATGCAAAACCCATTGATACATTGTAATAGAAGTATATGTATGAATAGACTTTCGCAAAGTCCGCCGCCCACTGAGTATCTATACTCCGTCGCTCTCTCGCTGCGCTCGCAAAGAGAGGTCGACTTGGGGCAAGTCTAATGTATGAAGTACTTGTCGGATCCAAAAGTGACTTTTTGGCATTGTGACAGTTTGAAGTGAAGTTGATTGGGCAATAACATAATCGAGAATGTCGGCAGGCTAACGGTAGGGAGTCAGTTAAGTATGGCGGTAGGCGCGCGTCGGTTATTATTAGGCAGTTCGTTGGCATGATGCTGGTGGGACGGTCAGTTTTATACAACGCAGTTGCTATTTTACCCCCACCCCCCCCCCCCACCCCCACTAAAAACTACGATCCACCGTCCTTGTTGTTATCCCCAGTCATCCCATCATCATCGTGATTAAAGTAACACTCACTTGAGACCATGCCAGTCTCTCCTTCACGTCAGGGTTGTCTGGCTCAACCACTTGTGCATATTTCAAATTCTTTTCAGTGTATTCATGACCACAATAAACGAGCTGAAGAAAAAGAGAGCAGATTGTCATGGAAACGACACAGTAGATTCAATGTTGTGACATTTTTATGTACCGTATTTACTAGTTTAAACCCCACACCGATTAAGCGCCGCATATGAGAGGAAAATATCAAAGAGCACTGCCTCAAATAAGCGCTTCCCTCGAATAAGCGGCGCCACCAAAACACAAATATTAAAGAACGCCGCGGCGCTTAAACGAGTAAATACGGTAACTGGATCTGGGTAAATCCCAGTTAAAGTTGGGCTGTATAACATATAACATACTGTTTCACTTGGTAGACTACCCAGGACTTCAATGAGTGCTTTGTACATCTCTGGTGGTGTGCCTTCAAAGAACCTGCCACACCCTCCACTAAACAAGGTATCCCCTGAAGTGAAAAGACAGAAGCATTGGTGGGTGAGGTCTTACGAACCATAAAATATTTCGATTTGGCTCATTTGCATCAAATTTGAGGGGAACTTTGCATAAACACAATAGTTTTCATGTGCAGGAAGGCAAAGTGGACCTCAAAGTCGAGAATTTAAGAAACCAGTGAATAGTCCACTTCTGAGATATGCTTCGCTTGTCACGCACAAAGGTTTGAATGTGAGGCTGCATGCTAAATGCTCAGTGATTCGTGACAGGAGAAAAGAATAAATTTGATTTATCACGGAGCCTTGTAATGAAACCTTTGTGCGTGACAAGCAAAGCATATCTCGAAAATGGGCTATTGCGTTTCCCTCTTGAAATAATTTTATTGTATTATTGTATAGGTTAGGCTTTTGAGCCTTTCTAGATAGTTCTATTTATCATTTTCTCATGCTTTTTCATTTGGAGTGGATAAACAACGCATCCTTCAGGACCCAGGGGATGCGGGGGGTTCCAGATCTGCCAATAGGCCTTTTGCATTATGGCATCATTTACTACCACTACCAGAATCCCTTGCACACTTTCTCTTGTTCAGTTCAGTAGCACCAATTGTCTTACTATTTTCACGAGGAAATACAAATTTGAATAAGAAAGAAAGGACTATTGCTGATTGTAACTACACAAGGTTATGGCAAGGTTATGGAGCACAGCACATTATAATAAAATGGGGGGCTAGATTAATAAATTATTTTATAAATACTTATTCTATACCTGTGAATACTGCACTTGGTTTATCATCATCACCACTCACAAAATAGCAGATATGACCACTTGTATGACATGGTGTAAACAGACACTTGACCTGAAGAGTACCAACCTGTAGAATGGATAAATGGCCAAGAAGATGGATTGAAATTGGAATTTTTTCAATACACTGCCACTGACAGCTGATGGCTGCCTGAGTGCCTGAGCCAAATGAACTTAGATAATGAATAGTACCAATGATGTGCGAAGCACAAGTGATGTAGCAGTGAGAGCAATCACCTAGCTCTCATCAATGCAACCTGAGTCTTGCAGGCTTGGTGTTGTGTGTGAGTCAGAGTTTCTACTCTAGTTGGTTCTCTCCAGTGCTTTAAGGGTTTTTCTCTTGGTTTTCTGGTTTTTGTCCCTCAACAAAAATTAATTACTTAGGGTAACATTTTCAGCCCACTAAATGACCCCATGCAGCACATCAGAATGCAGCTCAATTTGGAGGACAAAACAATAGGTTCCAATTCTCAGGAGATTGAAATTATTTTGTTTTGTCCTTCAAATTAAGATGCTTTGACATCAAAAGAAAGGGGTTATAGGTTACATTTACTTTTTTACTAAAGTCATATTGATTTCTAGATTTGTTGGAAAATAGAATTACAGAGTGCTAATAAGTGGTCCTACACACACCTTAAACTCATCTCCATGTGATACTTTTTTGTTTAAAGCACCAATCCTGTCATCACCTCCACAGACTGTTAGCCCACTCACCAATGAAACCAACTCATCATTGCCACCTGCATGATCCCTGAAACAGAGATTGAACTATTGTAAATAAACTGTACATTTTCTAAAAATATATATTGAAAATTTGATCATAGATGAGGTTGATTCACAGGATATCCGGAGGGGCAGACCCAGGGGGGGGGGGGGTGTCCAAAGTGTGCACAGGACCCCCTTAAATAAATCTAAGTACAGATCAAATAAGTGAGATCAAGATTATTGATGATGTCACAATATAGTATCTTTTTTTCATTTCCGACACCCCCTCATGCCCTTGGATTTTGCTTTTTTTCAGGACTATTATGAAAGGTTCAAATAAAATTTATTAATGTTAATGTAAAATTAATGCAACTATTCCATACCAGTGGTGGTGTGTCGTCAAAACTGTTGTTAATTTAACCTCTTCTTCAGTTACAGCAGACACTACCTATAATTATGTTGATGAAGCAAAAAACTAGAGTTAGTAATTGATTGGTATTATGATTGGTTAGATCGTACCCCTTCCGACAGTGCTGAAAAATTATTTTTTAAATTTAATGGCTAAACACAAGCCCGGGGGGGGGGGGGGGGGACTCAGGGGGTAAAGTATCGGGTATGCTCGTCGGAAATTTCCTAAAATACCCCTAAAAGATACCGGAAGTTTTTTCAAAAGGGCGTGGCTTGGCAAATTTTAACCCCTAAGAGATACCACAAAAATAATACTATTAAAAAATAAAGGCTTTTGAAATGTTTTTCCTTGAGTAATATTCCGAGTTTACGCAGGCATACGTATTGCGTTATTATGCGATGGGCTAGATCCTTTTTCAACACCCTAAAATATACCAGAAAGTGCTGCTTTGCTAAACATTAAATTTAAGACCCTAAAAGATACCAAATCGCTGATTTTTACCCCTAAGAGATACAACGAGCATACCCGATACTTTTTCCCCGGAGTCCCCCCCCCCCCCCGGGAACATAAGCTGGGAACAGACTCAAAGTACAAGCTCAGTCTGAGACAAGATACAAATAGCACATTACAGTTAAAACTATAATTTAAAAGAAAAAATACCATAGACAGAGAAATGCCAGAGACTCTGGGAAACTGAAGTATTTCAAGAGCTCTGATTCAATTTGGAGCATGCACATTACACAATTAAAGGTCGCCACCATTCTGGCTACCTCATGCCAGGGTTTTCCAGAGTCTCTGGCATTTCGTGGAGCATGTGCAGTAAGAATGACAGGGCTCTAGGGTCGAGAGTGCCCTGCTACCAACCTGCTACCCCTTACATGATTAAGCCACCAACACAGGCAACCTATGCGGCTGAAAAACATTCCTAACAGACTAAGTAATAAAAAAACCTTGCTGACTTCAGCTTGAAGTACTTACTGTACCTTTTTAGGCTCTACTGGGTCTACGATAGCAGCTTCTTTGGTCTTCTCATCAATCAAGAGATACATGTAATTATCGGACAGTGCTGGAAGAAGTCTCACTTTCATGTCGTCTTGTGATATTACGATTTGTTGTGAGTGGCTTTTGAATGCAGAAGAAACTGTCAGTTGTCTTGTGAGTTGCTTGGTTATTCGTCCTGAATAAATAAGAACTTATTAATATCAAGGTGCAGTCACATAATGCTTTTTTTCATGTGATATTGCATGCAACGTCTCATCGTGTGAACACCCATGCAAGCAATGTCACACCGATGGTCACATGTTGCGATCTAGTTTCTGCGATATTGCATGAAATCTATACCTGTAATAAATCATAAACAGAAATTAAACCCATTTTAAGCCCAGCTAGTAATAGTAATAGTGATGGTTCCATTATAGTAAACTGTTCACCTGTTTTCAAGCCTAGGGTTTTTGGCTGGAAAAAATCTTCTCAAAACACACTCTTGTATAGTTTTAGCAAACTGGCCAAATTTTTTGAGTGGAAAAATCTTTAAAATTCACTCTCTTCTAGGGTTATGTACAACTTGTGAACTTTTTTCCAGGGTTTTGGGCTGGAAAAATCTTTGCAAACGACCTTCTTGCATGGTTCTAGCTTCGAAAAAAAATTCAGCCTGGTATGGTTGCCACTCATTTGGAAAATTAAAATTCCCTGACCTTTCCCTCAAATTTCCGGACCAAAATACATTTTCACTGACTACACTTGTCACTTAAAAACTAATTCTATATTTAAAGTTATCCAGATATGCACTCTAAATCTATTAAAGGCCATTAAAGTTGGCTGCTCACATTCAGTTCAGGATTTTTACAAAAACAAGAAACAGAAGAACGTTTTTTGTAGCTCCTTACCTTTACCTTGGACAAAAGAATCTGCAGTTAGATGATTTCCCTTGCAAAACACAAAACGACTGTTGGAAAACTTGAGAAAATTCTTGCAAACTCGAAACCTCAACATTGGAAAATTTTTAACTCTCAAAAGTCCGAGGAGGATTGAAACTAGTAGATCCAGGCCACTCTACTCTCGCGCGCAACGCCTTGTGGATATTGACATATTGTTTTTTATCTTTTGTGGAAGTATTCCAAAAATTTACTTGATCAATCGTTATCTCAAAAAGTTCTGGCTTTGGATTAGAGGCAATCGTTACAGAAGAGAATTTTGGTCATGGGGATCGACTTGGAGAATTTTAACGACAACGTGCCCGCGGAATTTATATGTCCTAGTTGTCGTAAAGTAGTTTACTACCCCTTAGTTACCGATTGCTTTCATGTGTTGTGTGCTAAATGCTTCAACAAACGAGCAAAAAGACGGCTGAAATGTCCAGCTTGTGGTGGATCGATGGGAGAAGGAAACAAGAAGCTTGATTCATCGTGGAGAAGAAGATACGAAAGGATTAAAGTTAACTGTACTAAAGGATGCGAAATGGAAATGACGTTAGGGGAGTTGGATAGACATTTGGATGAAGAATGTCCTCTTACTTTCGCAGTCTGTTCAAACAGTGGATGTTCTAAGAAAATACGAAGGACAGATTTGACTGAGCATTACAAGGAGTGTGATTATAGGATAGTGATGTGTGAAAATTGTGGTTTCCAAACACGGCTTATTAATTTAAGGACACATCAAATTGTTAGAAAATGTGCCTTACGCAAGAGCCTTCATATGATTGTCCAAAGCAGACGAGAAATGGATGCGCAGGTTAAAGAGCACAAGCGTCAAGTGGATGAAGACAGTTTTAGAAGAACTCTAAATGAAAGAGACATGGAAAAGAATAAGTTGTGGACTGCAATATATCGCAACAATCCAAACAGAATGTTATCTCGCAGTCCCAGTCCAAGTAGATGTGTCAGTGCGATGGAGA
The DNA here is from genome assembly GCA_964019055.1 of Anthopleura xanthogrammica. Taxonomy (NCBI): domain Eukaryota; kingdom Metazoa; phylum Cnidaria; class Anthozoa; order Actiniaria; family Actiniidae; genus Anthopleura; species Anthopleura xanthogrammica. Next base: position 8,530,461 of record OZ025221.1, on the reverse strand, counting down.
TGGTCGATGGGAATGGCTCTCCAGATGGGTACAGATCAAGCAAGGGTGGGTCAGTTACTCCAAGGAGTATGCGCTCATATCCTGACTGTGTGTCATTGTGCATGAATTGCAAGAAAGTATTCCTTGAGGACAGTAATCATGATTTGGCATGTCAGTGGCATGAAGGGGTAGGTTCCTACATTGAATACATGGTGCTTGGCTATTCTTATTGAATACATGGTGTTTGGTGTTTGGCAATAAACCCCTTGCAGCAGGTCAGAATGCAGCTCAAATTGGAGAACAAAGAAATGGGTTTCCACTTCTCAGGAGATTGAAATTCAAAGATGTTTTGTCCTCCAAATTGAGCTGCATTCCGAAGTGCTGCAAGGGGTTTATTCTTGTGTGCAGACACTTCAAGGAAGAACATACATACTCTTATTTTGAAAATTGAAATGCTTCGGATCATACCTAGTGCAGAAAATGCCTCCAAACATTTAGAACTGGCAGGTATACCGTAGCTTGGCAAGTACTGAAGCTTGCAAAAATCACTATTGGGAAGGATTTGATGATCTCGTGCCCTCAAAATGTGAAATTTTCATAGTTGATCAATCTGCAAACTTATGTATAATTATATCCCTCCCAAACCCTGGAGATAAACATTAAGTCCAAAAATCTTATCACTAATCTGTTTTTTTTTTCATGATCTCATTATTTGATTTGCTGTTTTTATCAAAGCCGGTAAGTCAGTGTTAACAATCTATCATAATGTATGCCACTCAATAATTAATTTTCGGACAGTTTTGATCCTATCTCTAAGCTACTCAAACAAGCAAACTTAATGATTTTTTCTTTTTCTTCTATGTCGTGTTCTTCCATGATGATCAGATCATAGACGTGGTAAGTATGGAAATAAAATAAGAATATTGGTAATTATTAATAGTGTAGAGTAAGTGTTAAGTGACCTGACAGCTGTTCGTTTACCAATGAGTATGAATTTTCCCATAATTTATATAATATGGTTTGGCAATCATTCCCACCGAATTGAAATATTGTGACCACTTTGAATAACTATTGTTCTGGACCGACTACCCTCATGTTCACATTGAAACATATATTAATTAAGCATTTTCACATCTTCCAAAGGCTAGTCAAACTGGTCACCCTACTTCAATTTGCAAAATGATTAGTATAAAATGTTGCCAGGCCATTGGTTGGCCATAAATTTTATTAAGGTGTTGTTGGTGAATTGAATTTTGGTTGACTGACGAGTGACTGAGCGAAAACTATAAAATTTACAGGTGGATTACGGCCGGTCCTTATTTCTTTGCTTTAGTTCCTAGATATAACTACTGTATTACAATACTTTAAAGGATATATCATAAAACTAACCTTGCATTATTTTCTTTCTTTTTTCCATATGCCACACCTTTATATTGACAGTTTGTAAGTACAACATTTATATTTATGTAATTTGGGTAGAGATATTTTTTCATACTTACAAACGTTGACCTGACCATAACTTCTATAAATGTCATTAAGATATCTTGCATTTAACAATAAAACATTTCTTAGAATTAGATCAAGTTAAATTTGATACCAAATAATCATTTACTATATCATAAATATTTTAGTGATGTTGCAATTATGGTGTTGTCAATGTAAAATCACTCTGGTATATATCCCCATTGAAAAGTAGATTTAGAAATCATGCAACTAACAGATGTATTTTTATTTTTTTCCAAATCTCTGGTTTTCCTCAACACCAATAAATAGGGGGTAAGTTATGCAAAAAAAAAACATTCAAGTTCATAATGTCTAAAGTGTAGAGAGTAATGTTTTGACTTTATTCCATACTTTAGTTTGACAATGACTTTGGAATAAAGTCGAAAAATATCACTGTATTTCTGAACATGTACTTGATTTAATTCATAGATATTAAAAATATCAAGAATGCTACTTGGAGTTGCCTTTATACTTGCTTATTAATATTGTGAGCATTTTATTAATATTTCTCTCTCTTTTCTTTATCCTTTGCTGTATTGCCTGATCTACAGGGGGTGAGTAATCAATTATACCACACATATGAAATGTATATGTGATCGTACCATACAGTATGGTATGATCACATATACATTTCATATTCCATCACCATATGCAAACCAATATTATCATATACCACACATGTAGTTAATAATGATTCCATAGTTTAATTAACATCATTTCTTAGTCAGCTGCCAACACTTAGCCAATTCAACACACTGCTAATAAACGGCTAACACACTGCCGATAGCTAGCCAACACATGGCCAATAGTTAGCCAATGCACAGCTGATAGTCGACCAATGCACAGTAAATAGTTTGCCATTGCATGGCCAACAGTCAGGTAATTGTCGACCAACACATGTTGGCTGGTCATACAGCATACGATCACCATGTATAACTTAGCTGTTTTAAAACAAGACTCAAAATAATGGCTGGACAATGGCAAGCTAAAATTGGCACTTGTCAAGTAAAGGCCTCTTAAGCCAGTTCTCTTGAGTGGTCAGTCACATACTGATCAATCCAATGTGGCCGGTCATACATGTGATGTCCAGGCATTATTTTTAGCCCTGATTACAACATAGTGTAGTTAAGTGTTTAATTGAAACATTTTGCATGTGGTGAAACATTATCTCCGCCTGACAATGACACATTCAAACTGTCGGAACAAACGTGCAAAATGTTGCAATTAAACACTTAAAGTTTTGCACTTCGCTGTAAGAAGAACAATTGAAATCAATGCTGGCATTGACTCTAAAAATGTACATTTTTCTTTTTTCTATGACCTCTTCATTTCCTGGTTCACTTGACTTCTCATGTTGATAACATAAGATGGTAAGTAATTCATCAATCTTTTCTCCTCAACGCTTGGCCAAAGCACAGCCAACAATTGGGAGATTGTGGTCCAACACATGTTGGCTGAGGAATTGTTTCTTCATTAATTTTCCCTATCCACATGAAAATGAAGAAATAAATGTCAGAAAGACAAAGGAACAATTCTCCAGGGAACATTGTGTAAACATCACATGGTTTGAATTGGGTAATTTACATACAAAGGTGCTTACAGTGCAGGCACTTGAACCGTGAACATTTCAAGTTTTTTTGTCATTTTTTCATCATCCATTCAGAAACCAGATTCATAACTAGACCCTGACAATATGTGTAGTTAGCTAACCTAAACAATGTAAGAGCCTTGTTGTGAATCAGGCTTCTGATTGGCAGATAAAAAAAGTCAAAGAAACTTGAAGTGTTCATGGTTCGAGTGCCCTCACTGTAAGTCTATTATTTTCTTAAAGTATTTAAAAACTCACTTTCAAATAATTATCTCTTTAGTGCCAATCCTGTGGTAAACTTGACAACTTGGAAGGATGTGTTAGAGGTTTCCATGTGGCTGTTCCACGGCAAACACAACGAAGCAGAAGACAGTCACCAAGTGAAACATTTTTAACAACAACTTAATATCTTTATGTAAAACACAATTTTAATTTTTTTTTCTAGTCAGGGCAATAAACAAAGGCATCATATCATTTATAAAAATTATGTTAATTTTATGTTTTTATGTTAAGTTTTCATGTACATATTTTTATCATTAAAGACAACTAATTAAAAGGTTTGAAATAGTTTTGTCGATTATTATTTATCTTCAATGATTTCTAAGTTCTGTTCTATAATGTTAGAGTGCCCTTCAAACTTAAAGTAACCATTAAACCTCTTCTTCTGGAGGAGAGAAGGAAGCCAGAGGATGTCGTCTGGCCACATGTCCTTGTATGGAACTTGATCATGGTTGAACCATTGAGGTCTCATTTCTGGAATTACCAGACAAGATTTTATAGAAATACATGTCAGTTATTATTAGCCCTTTAGACCCCTTGCAGCACGTTGGAATACAGATCAATTTGGAGGACAAAAAGTAGTTTCCAAAATACCATCTTCGAAATGCATGAGCATTTTCAAAAATATTGCAGACGCAGACAAGAAAATGAGGTATGTGCTCTTGACACTGCCCGAAAATGCCTCAAGATCATGTCTGTGTCTGGGATATTTTTGAAAGCGCTCGTGCATCTCAAAAATGGTCTATTCTCAGGAGATTGAAATTCCTTTGTTTTGTTCTACGAATTGAGCTGCTTTGACATCACATACAAGGGGTCGATTTTCATCTTCAATATTAAAGAAATGGTTCACGCTTAGTGTACAGTGATGTATTCAGATTTTTTGCTATTTGCTAAGTACAAAAGTCTGATGTGTAAGAATCTAGATTCTAGTTCTAGATTCTGGTTCTAGATTCTTGGGTGCTTAAGCAACCTCCCAAGTACATCCATAACTTTATTGAGGCACACTAAGTGTAGACCATTTCTTTTATAACACAGCATCGCTCCATCTTACAATAAAACATTGCAATGTTATAATTTTTTTTAGCTTTTTTACATTGTAAGATGGAGCTAAAAAGATGGATTAAAAACTATTAAAAAAATATACTTAAAAAGACCAAAAAACTTCATTGGAAAAATTGCAATATATGCCGATCCAAGCAGAGTCGGGGAATTACATGAGGTCACTTCATTTGTAATATAAGCCTCACCTTGGTGAGTGTGAAAGGAGTATAGCCCCCTCCCTTTCTCTTCCCTAGTCCCCCAAAAAATTAAGGGCCACTATGCGGGCTAGAAAGGATTGGCCACTAAGTAATGGTTTTGGTTTACATCTATATACACATTAAAAAGTCAATTTTGTATCCACATGCACGAAAAGCAAGGGTAACATACCTTCAGTTTCTGTTGGTTTTCCTTCAAACTCCTCTACTCTAAACACATGTACCTCCAGTATTACTGGATCACCAAGAAATTCAAACTTGAGTATTCCCACTTCAATGAGACTTTGAGCTTTTATGCAACATTCTTCTAAGAGCTCTCTAAAATGGAATCAAATGGATTGGCAACTTTACTATGAAGGAAGAAGTGAGACGTGCATGGTTGGGACCCGGGCGTACTTCGGGGCATTTCATATGGGGAAGCTCCACCCAGACTCTTGACCCCTTACCATTTTATATTACCAAATTTCAGCAAAAAGGTTCCCCTTTTATATACCTTTTTGGCTGAAAGGGTACCCCTTCCATATACCTTTCCCTTAAAACCCTACTTTTTTCTATACCCTAGCGAATTCCTGACCCTTTACTATATGAAAACTCAAAAATTCCCACCCCTTTTCTATACCTGCGGCCTGAAAAAGGTACCCCTTTCGGGTGGAGCATCCCCATATAGTCCATTATAGAGTACCCCCGGGTACTAATTTAGAGTTAGTACACAGTCTATATCATTCAACTGCTACCAAAAACACTATTGAATCAGAAAGGAGAGAGAGGGCCATAATATTTAATGTTAAGTGAAAGATTTTTGGTCTGTAGGGTTTATTTTCATTGTTTATCATATTATGATAGACACAATCATAAGGTCTTATCATTCAAATTATTTTTTCTGTCATTTTGATTGGCCGAGAGAACTGCAAATAACTCCTTACAAATAACAGTCTGCTCATGCGCATTACCGTACAAAGCCATTTTGATGCAAATAATGGTCTGCTCATGCGTAGTAACGTTGCATTTGACAATGGCTTGCTTCCCTGAAAAAATGAATTGACTTCTTTGTTATTGTTTGACTCGTGCACACTTCCCCTCAAAGATTAGAAAAAATAATTTGAATGATAAAACAATTATTGAACTCGGTTATTGTAAAATATTGAGATTTGTTAGTGTCTTGCAAGCAATTATTTGCCTCTGCCTTCGACATCGGCAAATAATTGCTTGCTCGCCACTAGAAAATCACGATATTTTGCTCAACCTCGTCCAATAATTATTGCTTATTATTGACTTTGAAGTGTTTTCAATCATTTATGCACCCATATAGGTGTATTAGTACTTCTTCAGGTGGGGTATAATGAAATGTGTAGGTGCTGTCTAGTCCTCACATTGTGGATAAGTATCTACATCATCCTTGCGTCATGGTTAAAAACTGAAAAATATACCTTTGATACTGGTGTGGATGATTTGGAATTTGAATTAATTTTTTTTGCAAATGATGAATTTTTTTTTTAAAAATAATGAACATTTTAGGCGGTAGTGTTCGGAGAATGCTGGCGGTTGACGCAAATCTATGAATTTTATTCTCTTGGCCTAATCCTGATCTGACTTATTTAATTTGTACTAAGATTTATTTGGGGAGTGTCCAGTGCACCAATGAATACACCCTTGGACCTGCCCCTTCCAGCCCCCTAAGCCTCCTATCCCATAAATTGTGCACAATCCCTCAGGTGCTCAGTTGTAATTTCAAATGCTAATTCTTTTAAGGCCACGTCAGCAAAGATCAGCTCATGCAGTGGCATAGTGAGGGGTGGATGAGGGGGGGGGGGGGGGGGGGGATGTTGCCCCCCTAAAGTTTTCGGATCAAGTTTTTTTTCTTTGATGTATGATGCCAATGCCACTGGGGAAGGAAGGGAGCGACCACGTACCCCTCGAATTATTGCCGTAATTGGTTTTTATTATATGTACCCCCTACCCCCAGATCCTGGGTCCTCGCTACGCCACTGGGCCCATGTGTTCCATATTTTGTTCATAATCCACTATTTTATTTTAAATCCCTGACAATTATAGTTAAAGAAAAGAAAATAGAAAGGATGAACTTCATGTTTACCTTCTAGCAGCCTCTACGATAGTTTCGTTGGGTTCAACTTTCCCGCCAAATCCATTCCATCGACCTACACCAAAGCCTCGTTTCTTCATTCCAAGGAGAATTTGTTTGGGATTATGAACAAGTACAAGTGTGAGGAGTTTGTTCTTGGCCATGATGCTTGATAAAAGAAGCAAGAATTCAGAAACATAAAAATATCTACATCAAATTTGTATTGACAACGAAATCGATCCCCCTTGGTTGGTCGAACAAGCAAGTGTGAATAACACAGGAAGCCCAACAATTTGGAATTTTTCTATTCATGTGATCAGTATCTCTTTGTGACCGCACCAAGGAATTATCATATGTCTTTGCAAAATAGAAAATAGGGATGTATACATTCTTAATCGAATCACAAAGTCACTGTTTTATCGCATTCTTGAGCTGAAATTATCAGATTAATCGTAGAAAATGAGTTGGGATTCCTGTGGTAAAGGACCTTCGTCGAACCACAGGAAGCCCATACTAAAATTGAAAGGTCTAGAATAAACACATACATATATACTGTTGTCCATAGTTTTTCTAAATATACATAAAAATGTCTACTCGAGTATTCTTTTTCTTACTTGAATGGCATTGTAGCCGTGATAATGTATAGAATATCCATCCCTTTCAAATAAAGACTTTCTTTTCACCGCTTATCGTTATCTATGGTAACGGTACGACCATCCACTATCTGTTTTGGCATGTGTTCTGGCCACAACTGAGGTATTTTGGAAAGCTAATTTAAGTTTTTGCTTTATAATGCTGAAGAGAGATGATAAAATATGAGTTATAAATTGACAAATCTCACTGAGTACCCTTTACCGTTTCCTTCTCATAAATGCAATATTTTTCATTGATCTTCACAAATAACTTCATCAAAGCAATTGTACAAGTATTGTTAAACTTCTTTCATTGATTTCGAGTCCAAATTCCAAAGTTTTTGTTTTTGTCGATCCCACAATCCACTTGGAAAAAGTCCGATCCAAGATATTGATCCAAGGATCCGGATTTTCCAATTTGGATTTTCGTACATAAAATTACGAAATTCTGAAAGAGCAAGTCAAACAGTTATCAAAAGTGTAAATTTTCTTGTATTTAATGTAAAAGAATAATTGTTTTGCGAGCATCAAAATATGGACCCGTAAGCCACTTGTACTCTATAAGGAACGAAGTCAAAATAATTGTCATCTTACGTGACCCGATTTGGAGGGGAGGGGTGGTGTTACCCGGTACCCACCACCTCTGGAAGTGAAATCCTAAATTTTGTACACAAATATCTCCAAAACTAAAAGTCAAATCGTAGATGTGAATATACTGTCTGTTTGCATGTATGCTAAACAACGTATATGTGGATAGAAATAGTCACTGGAGACACCCAGTATCGAGCATTTCAACAGGTCTCTGAGGGGGGAGGGGGTATTTACAGGTACCCATCACCTAAACCAAAAAAATCGGGTCCCTATTTTGGACAATTGTTTTGACCTTGTCCCTAACTCGCACCTCCCCCACCCCCTCCAAATGGACTTTTGACGTTAACAATGAACAGTATGTGTACTAATAGGATAAAATTGTAACTTTTTTATATAATATGTTCAGGAATGAATATGAACTCGCGAGAAAAATGTCAAAAAATCCTTTTTGATGGCCATACATTGCCTCATAATTGGCTTCCCAGGTGCGGGAAGAATAAGCTGAAGACAATCTTGAATATCTCTGGCTCTACATAAGCTAGAAGCCTGAAGTAAAACGTTTCTTCTATTTTTAACCTCTGGTATCAAGCCTGTGTCCTCTGTGTCCTCTGTGTCCTCCAGAATATGATTGGATCCTCCAAAATATGATTGGATCCTCCAGGATATGAATGGATCCTCCAGAATATGATTGGATCCTCCAGGATATGATTGGATCCTCCAGGATATGATTGGATCCTCCAGGATATGATTGGATCCTCCAGGATATGATTGGATCCTCCAGGATATGATTGGATCCTCCAGGATATGATTGGATCCTCCAGGATATGATTGGATCCTCCAGGATATGATTGGATCCTCCAGGATATGATTGGATCCTCCAGAATATGATTGGATCCTCCAGGATATGAATGGATCCTCCAGGATATGATTGGATCCTCCAGGATATGATTGGATCCTCCAGGATATGATTGGATCCTCCAGAATATGATTGGATCCTCCAGGATATGATTGGATCCTCGAGGATATGATTGGATCCTCCAGAATATGATTGGATCCTCCAGGATATGATTTGATCCTCCAGAATATGATTGGATCCTCCAGAATATGATTGGATCCTCCAGGATATGAATGGATCCTCCAGGATATGATTGGATCCTCCAGGATATGATTTTGGAGGTACATGCACGTGATGTATTGGATGAACGTATAGGAATAAGAATGTACACGAGATCGATTGGATGAACGTATAGGAATAAGAATGTACACGAGATGGATTGGATGAACGTATAGGAATAAGAATGTACACAATATGGAACGAATGAACGTATAGGAATAAGAATGTACACGAGATGGATTGGATGAACGTATAGGAAATAAGAATGTACACGAGATGGATTGGATGAACGTATGGGAATAAGAATGTACACGAGATGGATTGGATGGACGTATAGGAATAAGAATGTACACGAGATGGATTGGATGAAAGTATAGGAATAAGAATGTACACGAGATGGATTGGATGAACGTATAGGAATAAGAATGTACACGAGATGGATTGGATGAACGTATAGGAATAAGAATGTACACGAGATGGATTGGATGAACGTATAGGAATTTCAATGTACACGAGATGGATTGGATGAACGTAGAGGAATAAGAATGTAAATGTACACGAGATGGATTGGATGTACGAATAGAAATACGAATGTACACAAGATGGATTGAATGAACGTATAGGAATAAGATTGTAAGAATGTACACGAGATGGATTGGATGAACGTGTGAGAATAAGAATGTACACGAGATGGATTGGATGAACGTATGGGAATGAGAATGTAAACGAGATGGATTGGATGAAAGATGTGTGACATATTTTTTTACATTCTCTATTTTTGGTTAACTCTATTTGCAGCTGATTTGAAATTATGACGTAGATATGAAGTCACTGCAAAACTGAGGTGTCATGAAGTCTGCTAAAATTCACTTATAACAGTATATATCTGAGATAAATGTAGATTTTTTAAGGAGAGGTTTTTGATATTTTGTATGCATTTACTATGATATTCCTCATTGAGTGGGAAAGTAAAATAAAGAAATAAACGTTTCCTGAGTCGAGGGGTACTACGAATGACACCTCAGTTTTGCAAATTTTCTGGATTCTGACTGCTAATATTTTTTCTCAGATCAGCTGATTGTGACTGCAACTATAGCACAAAGGAATTATCATATGGCTTTGAGAAATAAAAAAGATGCCTGTATGCAGCCTTACTTGATGCACAAAGTCACTGTTTTATCGTATACTTCAGCTAAATCAGATGAATGGTAGAAAATGAGTTGGGCTTCCTGTGGTATGTGGACCTTCGTCGCACGGTCCAACCACAGGTAGCCCATACTAAAATTGAATGGTCTAGAATAAACCTGTATTTTTCTAAATGTTAACCAAACACAAAATTCTAAACTTACGTTGTCTGTTTTGACTTGAATAGCGTTGTAGCCGTGATAACGTACAGAATATCCATCCCTTTGAAATAAAGACTTTCTTTTCACCGCTTATCGTTATCTATGATAACGGTACGACCATCCACTATCTGTTTTGGCATGTGTTCTGGCCACAACTGAGGTATTTTGGAAAGCTAATTTAAGTTTTTGCTTGATAATGCTGAAAAGAGATGATAAAATATGAGTTATAAATTGACAAATCTCACTGGGTACCCTTTACCGTTTCCTTCTTATAAATGCCATATTTTTCATTGATCTTCAAAAACAACTTCATCAAAGCAATTCTACAAGTATTGTTAAACTTTTTTCATTGATTTCGAGTCCAAATTCCAAAGGTTTTTTTTTTGTCGATCCCAAACTCCACTTGAAAAAAGTCCGATCCAAGATATTGATCCAAGGATCCGGATTTTCCAATTTGGATTTTCGTACTAAAACTACCAAATTCTGAAAGAGCAAGTCAAACAGTTATCAAAAGTGTAAATTTTCTTGTATTTCATGTAAAAAAGTAATGGTTTTGCGAGCATCAAAGTATGGACCCGCAAGTCACTTGTACTCTATTACGCAACCCTCCCCTCCCCCCAAGGGTTTGGATACTCCAAAAGGATTTTTGCCGTCACAAATTAACAGGGTGTGTAGCTAATGGGAATAAATTGTAAATATTATTTATATCATCTTGAAGGTCTGCCAAATCTGAAATATACGCTTTGAAATCCAACGTAACTGCTTTCATTTGCTTCTGTGGTTGTTTTCAAGACGAATTGTATTTCCAAATCAAAGAAATAAGAATGTGCCTGATATGGATCGCACGAATAAAACCACTTCTCTTAAAACAAAGATTGAAACTTAGAAAACCGAAACAAATTAAAGAGCCATTTCGGTTAGAGATTTTTACGTCATACATTGAAAAACCCTTCCCGCTTACAACTAAGTTTTTGCGTTACAAGCTGACCTTATTGGTAATGATAAGCCAAAGTTTAAAGTTTATTGACACACAGAGTACTGAAGTTTCCGTGTGAGGGGACTCCAAATTTAAAAGGCACATTTTAGGTCGCAATTGTTTGAATTTTGCTTGTTTGTTTTATGTTTTGTTTCTACTGCTGTTGAGCCTACTGATGATAACTTCTTATATACGCATGCGCATGCGTGGTGTATATTCGCATATCTCACTCGATACCAAAGAAGACCTCCTTTGAAAGTATTGTAAAGGATAGGATACTGAAAAATACTTACTTCTCAATATTACCCCAAAGCTGATTCGTTTTGACCGAGATTGTGAACACACGTCCCACATGCAAATAAGTAACCATAGCGACAAAACCATCAACGACACAAACGACAAACCGGGTGTGCTGGTCATAGCAAGAAGTTAGTCATCTACGGTCTAGGGGCCGACTAACCTCTCCCTTAGGCTTCGGCCGAGCTTCCTGATCAGTCAGTAATGTCCTCCCGGGATAGCGGTGTTGGGGCCGAAATCTCCAGCATAGCCGTAAGTCCATACGATGCTTCAGCAATCGATGTCTGGAAGTATGGTCCTGGTTAATCAATCAATATAAAAAGATAAATTAATCTTCCAATTGACCGATCATATTTTCAATTTGATGTTATAAATTTTTATTCATTAAACTTATTCAATGAATAAATGAAAGAATATGATTGGATCCTCCAGGATATGATTGGATCCTCCAGGATATGATTGGATCCTCCAGGATATGATTGGATCCTCCAGGATATGATTGGATCCTCCAGGATATGATTGGATCCTCCAGGATATGATTGGATCCTCCAGGATATGATTGGATCCTCCAGGATATGATTGGATCCTCCAGGATATGATTGGATCCTCCAGGATGTGATTGGATCCTCCAGGATATGATTGGATCCTCCAGGATATGATTGGATCCTCCAGGTTATGATTGGATCCTCCAGGATATGATTGGATCCTCCAGGATATGATTGGATCCTCCAGGATGTGATTGGATCCTCCAGGATATGATTGGATCCTCCAGGTTATGATTGGATCCTCCAGGATATGATTGGATCCTCCAGGTTATGATTGGATCCTCCAGGATATGATTGGATCCTCCAGGATATGATTGGATCCTCCAGGATATGATTGGATCCTCCAGGATATGATTGGATCCTCCAGGATATGATTGGATCCTCCAGGATGTGATTGGATCCTCCAGGATATGATTGGATCCTCCAGGATATGATTGGATCCTCCAGGATGTGATTGGATCCTCCAGGGTGTGATTGGATCCTCCAGGATGTGATTGGATCCTGCAGGATATGATTGGATCCTCCAGGATGTGATTGGATCCTCCAGGATGTGATTGGATCCTCCAGGATGTGATTGGATCCTCCAGGATGTGATTGGATCCTCCAGGATATGATTGGATCCTCGAGGATATGATTGGATCCTCCAGGATATGATTGGATCCTCCAGGATATGATTTTGGAGGTACATGCACGTGATGTATTGGATGAACGTATAGGAATAAGAATGTACACGAGATCGATTGGATGAACGTATAGGAATAAGAATGTACACGAGATGGATTGGATGAACGTATAGGAATAAGAATGTACACAATATGGAACGAATGAACGTATAGGAAAAAGAATGTACACGAGATGGATTGGATGAACGTATAGGAAATAAGAATGTACACGAGATGGATTGGATGAACGTATGGGAATAAGAATGTACACAAGATGGATTGGATGGACGTATAGGAATAAGAATGTACACGAGATGGATTGGATGAAAGTATAGGAATAAGAATGTACACGAGATGGATTGGATGAACGTATAGGAATAAGAATGTACACAAGATGGATTGGATGGACGTATAGGAATAAGAATGTACATGAGATGGATTGGATGTATTTATAGGAATAAAAATGTACAATAGATGGATTGGATGAACGTATGGGAATAAGAATTTACACGAGATGGAATGAATGAACTAATGGGAATAAGAATGTACACAAGATGGATTGGATGAAAGTATAGGAATAAGAATGTACACGAGATGGATTGGATGAAAGATGTGTGACATTTTTTTACATTCTTGATATTTGGTTAAGTCTCTTTCCAATATGCACAAAGTCACTGTCTTATTATATACTTGAGCTGAATAAGATGAATCGTAGAAAATAGGTTGGGCTTCCTGTGGTATGTGGCCCATGGTCGCACGGTCGAACCACAGGCAGCCCATACTAAAATTGAATAGTCTAGAATTAACCTATATTTTTCTAAATGTTAACCAAACACAAAATTCTAAACTTACTTTGTCTGTTTTGACTTGAATAGCATTGTAGCCGTGATAACGTACAGAATATCCATCCCTTTGAAATAAAGACTTTCTTTTCACCGCTTATCGTTATCTATGGTAACGGTACGACCATCCACTATCTGTTTTGGCATGTGTTCTGGCCACAACTGAGGTATTTTGGAAAGCTTATTTAAGTTTTTGCTTTATAATGCTGAAAAGAGATGATAAAATATGAGTTATAAATTGACAAATCTCACTGGGTACCCTTTACCGTTTCCTTCTTATAAATGCCATATTTTTCATTGATCTTCAAAAACAACTTCATCAAAGCAATTCTACAAGTATTGTTAAACTTTTTTCATTGATTTCGAGTCCAAATTCCAAAGGTTTTTTTTTTGTTGATCCCACACTCCACTTGGAAAAAGTCCGATCTAAGATATTGATCCAAGGATCCGGATTTTGAATTTTGGATTTTCGTACTAAAACTACCAAATTCTGAAAGAGCAAGTCAAACAGTTATCAAAAGTGTAAATTTTCTTGTATTTCATGTAAAAAAGTAATGGTTTTGCGAGCATCAAAGTATGGACCCGCAAGTCACTTGTACTCTATTACGCAATCCTCCCCTCCCCCCAAGGGTTTGGATACTCCAAAAGGATTTTTGCCGTCACAAATTAACAGGGTGTGTAGCTAATGGGAATAAATTGTAAATATTTATTATATCATCTTGAAGGTCTGCCACATCTGAAATATACGCTTTGAAATCCAACGTAACTGCTTTCATTTGCTTCTGTGGTTGTTTTCAAGACGAATTGTATTTCCAAATCAAAGAAATAAGAATGTGCCTGATATGGATCGCACGAATAAAACCACTTCTCTTAAAACAAAGTTTGAAACTTAGAAAACCGAAACAAATTAAAGAGCCATTTCGGTTAAAGATTTTTACATCATACAATGAAAAACCCTTCCCCGCTTACGACTAAGTTTTTGCGTTACAGGCTGACCTTATTGGCAATGATAAGCCAAAGTTTAAAGTTTATTGACACACAGAGTATTGAAGTTTCCGTGTGAAGGGACTCCAAATTTAAAAGGCACATTTTAGGTCGCAATTGTTTGAATTTTGCTTGTTTGTTTTATGTTTTGTTTCTACTGCTGATGAGCCTACTGATGATAACTTCTTATATACGCATGCGCATGCGTGGTGTATATTCGCATATCTCACTCGATACCAAAGAAGACCTCCTTTTAAAGTATTGTAAAGGATAGGATACTGAAAAATACTTACTTCTGATTTTTAACCCAAACCTGATTCGTTTTGACCGAGATTTTGAACACACGTCCCACATGCAAATAAGTAACCATAGCGACAAAACCACCAACGACACAAACGACAAACCGGGTGTGCTGGTCATAGCAAGAAGTTAGTCATCTACGGTCTAGGGGCCGACTAACCTCTCCCTTAGGCTTCGGCCGAGCTTCCTGATCAGTCAGTAATGTCCTCCCGGGATAGCGGTGTTGGGGCCGAAATCTCCAGCATAGCCGTAAGTCCATACGATGCTTCAGCAATCGATGTCTGGAAGTATGGTCCTGGTTAATCAATCAATATAAAAAGATAAATTAATCTTCCAATTGACCGATCATATTTTCAATTTGATGTTATAAATTTTTATTCATTAAACTTATTCAATGAATAAATGAAAGAATATGATTGGATCCTCGAGGATATGATTGGATCCTCCAGGATATGATTGGATCCTCCAGGATGTGATTGGATCCTCCAGGATATGATTGGATCCTCCAGGATGTGATTGGATCCTCCAGGATATGATTGGATCCTCCAGGATGTGATTGGATCCTCCAGGATATGATTGGATCCTCCAGGATATGATTGGATCCTCCAGGATGTGATTGGATCCTCCAGGATGTGATTGGATCCTCCAGGATGTGATTGGATCCTCCAGGATATGATTGGATCCCCCAGGATATGATTGGATCCTCCAGGATATGATTGGATCCTCCAGGATATGATTGGATCCTCCAGGATGTGATTGGATCCACCAGGATATGATTGGATCCTCCAGGATGTGATTGGATCCTCCAGGATATGATTGGATCCTCCAGGATGTGATTGGATCCTCAAGGATGTGATTGGATCCTCCAGGATGTGATTGGATCCTCCAGGATATAATAATAATAACTTTATTGATAAAATTGACAGGCAATTCTAAAGAATTGAAAAACTCAATATTTACATTGTTTTAAAATATATCTAAAATATTTGCATGATTGAAAAAATATATATATATAATTTTAGGTAAAAGTACAAGTTAAAATTAGTCCCATTTCTTTATTGAACTTGGTATAAAACTATTCTGATATCTTTTAGTCCTACACTTGAGTAGTGGGATTCTCCTGGGATTTCTAAGGCTGTAGTTTTTAGATATAGGTTTAGGTAAAAGGCAGTTCAGTTTATTATCGGTACATGTAATGTTATTGTAGAATTTCCTGCACAAATGTTCTCGTCTCTCATAGTGAGTGGTGAGGTTTAATTCATTGAGAGCGTCCTTATATGACAATTGAGGGTGCACTATACGAAGCGCCCGACGCTGGATGGCTTCAAGTTGGTCTTTAAGTTTACATGTCAAAGAAGGATGCCAGACGGCATGATTGGATCCTCCAGGATATGATTGGATCCTCCAGGATGTGATTGGATCCTTCAGGATGTTATTGGATCCTCCAGGATGTGATTGGATCCTCCAGGATGTGATTGCATCCTCCAGGATGTGATTGGATCCTCCAGGATATGATTGGATCCTCCAGGATGTGATTGGATGCTCCATGATATGATTGGATCCTCCAGGATATGATTGGATCATATGTACACGAGATGGATTAGATAAAGGTATAGGAATACGAATGTACACGAGATGATTGGATTAACGTTTAGATACGAATGTACACAATATTAAATAAATGAACGCATAGAAATAAAAAATGTACACGAGATGGATTGGATGAACGTACAGGAATAAGAATGTACACGAGATGGATTGGATGAACGCATCAGAATAAGAATGTACACGTGATGAATTGGATGAACGTACAGGAATAAGAATGTACACGAGATGGATTGGATGAACGTATAGGAATAAGAATGTACACGAGATGGATTGGATGAAAGTATAGGAATAAGAATGTACACGAGATGGCTTGGATGAACGTATAGGAATAAGAATGTACACGAGATGGATTGGATGCAGGTATAGGATTAAGAATGTACACGTGATGGATTGGATGTATTTATAGGAATAAAAATGTACAATAGATGGATTGGATGAACGTATGGGAATAAGAATTTACACGAGATGGAATGAATGAACTAATGGGAATAAGAATGTACACAAGATGGATTGGATGAAAGTATAGGAATAAGAATGTACACGAGATGGATTGGATGAAAGATGTGTGACATTTTTTTACATTCTTGATATTTGGTTAAGTCTCTTTCCAATATGCACAAAGTCACTGTCTTATTATATACTTGAGCTGAATAAGATGAATCGTAGAAAATAGGTTGGGCTTCCTGTGGTATGTGGCCCATGGTCGCACGGTCGAACCACAGGCAGCCCATACTAAAATTGAATAGTCTAGAATTAACCTATATTTTTCTAAATGTTAACCAAACACAAAATTCTAAACTTACTTTGTCTGTTTTGACTTGAATAGCATTGTAGCCGTGATAACGTACAGAATATCCATCCCTTTGAAATAAAGACTTTCTTTTCACCGCTTATCGTTATCTATGGTAACGGTACGACCATCCACTATCTGTTTTGGCATGTGTTCTGGCCACAAGTGAGGTATTTTGGAAAGCTTATTTAAGTTTTTGCTTTATAAAGCTGAAAAGAGATAATAAAATATGAGTTATAAATTGACAAATCTCACTGGGTACCCTTTACCGTTTCCTTCTTATAAATGCCATATTTTTCATTGATCTTCAAAAACAACTTCATCAAAGCAATTCTACAAGTATTGTTAAACTTTTTTCATTGATTTCGAGTCCAAATTTCAAAGGTTTTTTTTGTCGATCCCACACTCCACTTGAAAAAAGTCCGATCCAAGATATTGATCCAAGGATCCGGATTTTCCAATTTGGATTTTCGTACTAAAACTACCAAATTCTGAAAGAGCAAGTCAAACAGTTATCAAAAGTGTAAATTTTCTTGTATTTCATGTAAAAAAGTAATGGTTTTGCGAGCATCAAAGTATGGACCCGCAAGTCACTTGTACTCTATTACGCAATCCTCCCCTCCCCCCAAGGGTTTGGATACTCCAAAAGGATTTTTGCCGTCACAAATTAACAGGGTGTGTAGCTAATGGGAATAAATTGTAAATATTTATTATATCATCTTGAAGGTCTGCCACATCTGAAATATACGCTTTGAAATCCAACGTAACTGCTTTCATTTGCTTCTGTGGTTGTTTTCAAGACGAATTGTATTTCCAAATCAAAGAAATAAGAATGTGCCTGATATGGATCGCATGAATAAAACCACTTCTCTTAAAACAAAGATTGAAACTTAGAAAACTGAAACAAATTAAAGAGCCATTTCGGTTAGAGATTTTTACGTCATACATTGAAAAACCCTTCCCCGCTTACGACTAAATTTTTGCGTTACAGGCTGACCTTATTGGCAATGATAAGCCAAAGTTTAAAGTTTATTGACACACAGAGTACTGAAGTTTCCGTGTGAAGGGACTCCAAATTTAAAAGGCACATTTTAGGTCGCAATTGTTTGAATTTTGCTTGTTTGTTTCATGTTTTGTTTCTACTCCTGATGAGCCTACTGATGATAACTTCTTATATACGCATGCGCATGCGTGGTGTATATTCGCATATCTCACTCGATACCAAAGAAGACCTCCTTTGAAAGTATTGTAAAGCATAGGATACTGAAAAATACTTACTTCTGATTTTTATCCCAAAGCTGATTCGTTTTGACCGAGATTGTGAACACACGTCCCACATGCAAATAAGTAACCATAGCGAAAAAACCATCAACGACACAAACGACAAACCGGGTGTGCTGGTCATAGCAAGGGGTTAGTCATCTATGGTCTAGGGGCCGACTAACCTCTCCCTTAGGCTTCGGCCGAGCTTCCTGATCAGTCAGTAATGTCCTCCCGGGATAGCGGTGTTGGGGCCGAAATCTCCAGCATAGCCGTAAGTCCATACGATGCTTCAGCAATCGATGTCTGGAAGTATGGTCCTGGTTAATCAATCAATATGAAAAGATAAATTAATCTTCCAATTGACCGATCATATTTTCAATTTGATGTTATAAATTTTTATTCATTAAACTTATTCAATGAATAAATGAAAGAATATGATTGGATCCTCCAGGATATGATTGGATCCTCCAGGATATGATTGGATCCTCCAGGATATGATTGGATCCTCCAGGATGTGATCGGATCCTCCAGGATGTGATCGGATCCTCCAGGATGTGATCGGATCCTCCAGGATGTCATCGGATCCTCCAGGATGTGATCGGATCCTCCAGGATGTGATCGGATCCTCCAGGATGTGATCGGATCCTCCAGGATGTGATCGGATCCTCCAGGATGTGATTGGATCCTCCAGGATGTGATTGGATCCTCCAGGATGTGATTGGATCCTCCAGGATGTGATTGGATCCTCCAGGATGTGATTGGATCCTCCAGGATATGATTGGATCCTCCAGGATGTGATTGGATCCTCCAGGATGTGATTGGATCCTCCAGGATATGATTGGATCCTCCTGGATGTGATTGGATCCTCCAGGATGTGATTGGATCCTCCAGGATATGATTGGATCCTCCAGGATATGATTGGATCCTCCAGGATGTGATTGGATCCTCCAGGATGTGATTGGATCCTCCAGGATATGATTGGATCCTCAAGGATATGATTGGATCCTCCAGGATAGCATTGGATCCTCCAGGATAGCATTGGATGCTCCATGATATGATTGGATCCTCCAGGATGTGATTGGATCCTCCAGGATGTGATTGGATCCTCCAGGATATGATTGGATCCTCCAGGGTATGATTGGATCCTCCAGGAAATGATTGGATCCTCCAGGGTATGATTGGATCCTCCAGGATGTGATTGGATCCTCCAGGATGTGATTGGATCCTCCAGGATGTGATTGGATCCTCCAGGATGTGAAATGATCCTCCAGGATGATTGGATCCTCCAGGATGTGATTGGATCCTCCAGGATATGATTGGATCCTCAAGGATATGATTGGATCCTCCAGGATAGCATTGGATCCTCCAGGATAGCATTGGATGCTCCATGATATGATTGGATCCTCCAGGATGTGATTGGATCCTCCAGGATGTGATTGGATCCTCCAGGATATGATTGGATCCTCCAGGGTATGATTGGATCCTCCAGGAAATGATTGGATCCTCCAGGGTATGATTGGATCCTCCAGGATGTGATTGGATCCTCCAGGATGTGATTGGATCCTCCAGGTTGTGATTGGATCCTCGAGGATGTGATTGGATCCTCCAGGATGTGAAATGATCCTCCAGGATGATTGGATCCTCCAGGATGTGATTGGATCCTCCAGGATGTGATTGGATCCTCCAGGATGTGATTGGATCCTCCAGGATATGATTACGAATGTACACGAGATGGATTGGATGAACGTATAGGAATACGAATGTACACGAGATGGATTGGATGGACGTATAGGAAATAAGAATGTACACGAGATGGATTGGATGTACGAATAGGAATGAGAATGTACACAATATGGAATGAATGAACGTATAGGAATAAGAATGTAAGAATGTACACGAGATGGATTGGATCAACGTATGAGAATAAGAATGTACACGAGATGGATTGGATCAACGTATGGGAATGAGAATGTAAACGAGATGGATTGGATGAAAGAATTTTTTTACATTCTCTATTTTTGGTTCACTCTATTTGCAGCTGATTTGAAATTGTGACGTAGATATGACGTCACTGCAAAACGGAGGTGTCATGAAGTCTGCTAAAATTCACTTATAACAGTTTATATCTGAGATAAATGTAGATTTGTTAAGGAGAGGTTTTTGATATTTTGTATGCATTTACTTTGATATTGCTCATTGAGTGGGAAAATAAAATAAAGAAATAAACGTTTCCCAAGTCGAGGGGTACTACGAATGACACCTCAGTTTTGCAAATTTTCTTGATTCTGATTGGCTAATATTTTTTCTCAGATCAGCTTGTTATGACTGCAACTATAGCACAAAGGAATTATCATATGGCTTTGAGAAATAGAAAAGATGCCTGTATGCAGCCTTACTTGATGCACAAAGTCACTGTTTTATCGTATACTTGAGCTGAATCAGTTGAATCGTAAAAAATGGGTTGGGCTTCCTGTGGTAGGTGGATCTTCGTCGCACCACAGGCAGCCCATACTCAGAAAATTGAATAGAATAAACAAATGCATATATATTTTTCTGAACAAACATAAAAATGTTTACTCACGTTTTTCTGCTTTTACTTGATTAGCATTGTAGCGGCGACAACGTACAGAATATCCATTCCTTTTGAATAAAGACTTTCTTTTCATCCTTTAAGGTATCTATGGTGACGGTGTTTTGGCATGTGTTCTGGCCACAAGCGAGGGATTTTGGAACGCCTTTTTAAATTTTTGCTTAATAAAGCTGCAAAGAAGTTGTAAAATATGCTGAACAATTTGACAAATCGCACTGGGTACCCTTTACCGTTTTCTCTTCATAAAAGCCATGTTTTTCCTTGGTCTTCAAAAATAACTGCGTCTAAGCAATTCTTCTATTATTGGTAAACTTTTTTCTTTGATTTCGAAAGGTAAATTCCAAAGGTTTTTTTTTTTGTCGATCCCACACTCCACTTGAAAAAAGTCCGATCCAAGATATTGATCCAAGGATCCGGATTTTCAAATTTGGATTTTGGTACTAAAACTACCAAATTCTGAAAGAGCAAGTCAAAGAGTTACCAAAAGTGTAATTTTTCTGTTTTTTAACGTAAAAAAGTCATGGTTTTGCTAGTATCAAAATTTACCGGTAAGGCACTTGTACTCCATCATGATTCACACCTCCCCTCCCCCCAAGAGATTGGGTACTTTAAATGGATTTTTGGTGACAAAAACTGGATAACTATGAAGCTTTATACAGAACATGCTCTACTATGCAGTACTATGCATATTATGCAGTATTCGTATAAGAATAATAATGGTTGGATGGAAGTATATACCTCCCTTGCACCATTCTTCAAAGCAGGGAGCAGCTCAATTTATATGGAGGACAAAAAAAAAAAAAAGAATTTCATTCTCCTTAGAATTGCAACCTATTATTTGTGCTCCAAATTGAGCTGCATTCTGAAGTGTTGCAAAGGTCTATGAGTATTGAAGCATTTTTTTTTTGCTTATTCGAAGTTCTTCCGGCAACCATTCTTCACAGGGAGCCCAATTTAGATAAAAGTAAAAGATGAAAATAAGATATTCGAAATACAGTACCTAAATTTTTACGTCCTGGTGAACTGCGCATCCTGTTAGTGCATGCTGTTGAGGAAAACAGAAGTCAAATTCAGTCCAAAAAATATGTGGAACCTATACAAGAATTTAACCCGAAATACAAAGCATGCAGGTAGCCCAACAAAGTTCTTATCGCAAATGAGAAACCGAGGAAGCCGATATAACACTCACACCTATACAAACACACAATACGAACCATACAACACACAGAATAAATAAATAAATACTAGTAAATAGTTTTAAAACGAAGTACCTGCTTCGGTTGCGTTCCCAGCTGTTGTTCCCACAGCCTGCACTCTCGTGGAATTATATGTCAGCGGTACTAAGTTGTGTGATATGCGCAATATCATTAAATGCCTTGTCGATGTTTTCACTTCCTGTTTATTACCGTTTTGTGTTTTTGTTGTTAATTTATTTTATTGTTCTTGAATTCTAATTTAGCAATGGAAGTACTTTCTCTCTCTAACAGAGAATGGCATATTCATCTATCAAAATGTTGATTATCTATCAAAAATATTAATCGTTTGGAGTAAAAAGGCAGGCAACAGAGTGAACTTTTCTCGGAAAGAAAATGGAGGCTCCACATCTTTGGTTGATAGATCGAGATGGACGTTCTTTTATCGTAAATCTGCGTGATAACTCATGGAATGAAGTATCAACTCCCGAGCTTAAATCAAGGAACTGTTTTAAGAGAATATCTGCTGTTAGTAGCTGTGCCTGGGCAATCAATGCGAACCAACAACCTTGCTTGTACGTTCATGCTACTCAGGTGCCACTCAGGGCTCGAGTGGAAGTGTGGGAGAATGAAAGATGGGGATTGATGAATGGATGGTCAGTCAAGTCGGTAAGGATACTCAAAGGAAGATTCAGTACAGACTCTGGCTTTAAGGGCAATGTTTTCCTATTTATCATGTTTCATCACCTTTAGTATTATTTCTTTCTCCATTGGTAATGTTGGAGAAGAAAGATACGATTTTGAAATAATCTTATTTACAAGAGGATTAAAGTAGAAAAATATCATGGCTAAAATAAAATGGCCAATATATTTGAAATATGATATATTTATACTTTAAGGTGGTATAATTACATGGGACAATTTGCAATGATAATTTTTTTTGTTATAATATGCTATTGCACGAAAAGTTGATGCTGTGTAACATGCTATATGCTATGATTTTTGGATTCGGCAACAGGTTGCAAGTTCTTGATGGAGCCTTAAAAATCTTGTAATTATGGCAAATTTTCAGCAAGTTGATTTGTGTATTAGCTTCATTGATGATTTTTCGTGCAACACCTACATATACCCAGAATGCTTTTTTAAGTACTCTTGTATGAGTGAGCCAAAGCATTGTGTGGCTTGGTGATAATGTTGTCACTTTATTTTGTGTGTACATCCCGTGTAACATGAAAAGCATCAGTTGATTGCTTGTCCTGGAAAACATGGACTCATGTAGGATGTATCAAAAATCAACAATTTGTACGTATCACAAAAAATCATCAATTGCAATTGTCCAGTGTAAGACAACCTTTACTTTTACACTAATTCATGGCAATAACTCTGATCGTTCATCAACATCATATTTTAAGTACCAAAATATTATATCCCAGCTAGCTATAATTGTATATATCTCATCGAAGGATAGGGAGTTCTGAAAAGGTTATAGATCAGGATGTACTGGTATAAACACTTATTTCAATTTATTGTCATTTTTTGAATTTCTGCTGTTGTAATGGGGTGTTTATTATCAGTCTCTAACCCACCCCCTCTCCTTCCAACACACATCTTTTTAATTGTATCATTAACTTTAGAATTTTTGTTTGTTTGTTTAGATGTTCAGTAGTGACCGATATCATTTTAGCAGTAAAGATGGCAAAGAGAATCTTCCAAGATCAGAATTCAAATTGCCGTCAATGTACTGGACATGGGAGAGTGATTGGTGCATTGACAGGAAGGTTCCTGGTGATATTGAGGTATGAATTCTTGGTAGATGTGGGTTTAATAGACCATTTTCAAATAATTGGTAGTCAAATACCGCTGTGTTCCTTGATTACAGACTCATTTACTCAGGGTTAGCATTATTTCAGTGTTAAAATATTCACAAATACCAATGGTAAAGTACTTAAAGAATGCACAACCTCATCAATAGAAACACTTTGAAATTCAACGGATCTTATCTGGAGCACATGAACATTTTTCACAAAATCCAGACTGATACTCAGTAACAGAGAATTTGAAACTGGAGTATTTACTGTGATTCTCAATATTCTGTGAACTTGGTACAGGGTACCTGTAGTTGTGAGTTGCCCATTGGAATTTTGTTTTTCACTGCCGCCAATCAAAAATATAAAAGGTACCAACTGATTAGTTTTGATTGACGACAGCAAAAAAACAATTTCACAACAAGCCGTTGAAATGTCTGAGTTCGCAGAATATTTAAAATAATAGTAATCCATTCTGATAATTTGAATTTATTTTGTGTTTTAAGGGATGGCAATACGCCATTGACTTCCCGCGTACTTATTATCCAGAGAAGAGTACTTTGTCCTGTGTGAGAAGAAGATGCTGGTCAAGATATTACCAATTTGATGGATATGATCGATGGTTGTTGGTAAGGAAACTAAAACTAATAATTTGGTTAGCGCCATCCTTGGCCTGCCTTGATATAAACAATGGTATATATGTACATTCCCTTAAGCTTTCAACAGAGATTTTCTGCTGTATAATTTATCAAACAAAATGCATATTTTTTTTGATTTCATAGTTTTTCTCTGTCACCCATTTTCATAATTACGCAACCAACACAGCCCAAGATGTCTGTTTTTTTTGCTACTGTTTGCTACTGTTGATCAAAAATTTAATAACTCAGATTGTTGAAAATTTGATTGACGGAAGCTAAAAATCCAGATGACTCGAATTGTAGCTAGTTGTCTGGGTTGCATAATTTGAAAATGGGTGTAACCCTGACCTACATGTAGATCAGACTTGATTATGTCATTGTTCAATAAATTTAGTATTTGAATTTTTTTTGAAGAAAACCAGTTTTTGGTTCTAATATCAAATGTTTGACAAAAGAAATTAAATACAGACAGTTTAAATCTCAAATCTTCAAAACATTATTTTATAAAAGTAATGGCTGCTTGTGTCTCTATGATATAAGATCTCTGGTAGCTGTGGGACTCTTGAGTATCCCAAAGCTTTCTTCTTTGTGTGCTCTACAGCATTATTCTTCGCACACACATTACCTACACATGTTACTACAATTTTTCAATAGTTAAATGAATTTTAACAAATGAATTGCAATATAGATTGCAGGTCTTAGTGATGATCCTGTCAAACAACCTTTCCAAGACATTGCTGTAGGTGGCACCATGATAGTTCCTGGACAAAAACCTGGTCAACTGTCAGTGTGGGCAACCACCTTTCATGGCCAGGTAATGCCATAGGAAAGTACACTATTAATCTATTAACATGCTTCTGTTTCAAAAAGGGGTATTATACAATTATTAATATTCTGTGAACTCAGACATTTCAACGGCTTGTTGTGAAATTGTTTTTTTGCTGCCGTCAATCAAAACTAATCAGTTGGTACCTTGTATTTTTTGACTGGCGGCAGTGAAAAATCAAATTCCAATGGGCAACTCGCTACTAGTACTACCAAGTTCACAGAATATTGAGAATCGTAGTTAAATGTTACCTTTGGTGATTTCTCATGTTTCTTAACAGGTTGTTTTTCGGACTGGAATCACAGAAAAGAACCCAGAGGGAGAAAAATGGGTGGATGTACCACCACCCAGTGTTACCATTACCCAAATATCTGTCAGTAAAACTGGGATGCTATGGGGAGTGTCTTGGGAAGGCGTGGCTGTGGTTCGCATTGGTGTGACCTACAATCAACCGACAGGTATAACCCATAAAATCATACTAATTTTTTTGATTCATACCATGATATATTTATAACTCAAATCTCATAATTAATATTAATATTGCTTTTATAAGATGGTAAGGAAAATAGAAGTCTTCTTGGTCACTCTATATACCCCTTGCAGCACAGTTTGGAATGCAGCTCAGTTTGGAGGACAAAACAATAGGTTTCCAATTCTTAGAAGAATGAAATTGTTTTGTTTTGTCCTCCAAATTGAGCTGCTTTGATGTCATGTGCAAAGGGTCTATAGCAAGACCTCTTTACCTTGGGCATAATGTTTTCCCATTTCAGACCACTTCCTTGAGAATAAGATTCTTTATTTAGTTATTTGTATCCATATCCATGTGTCTTCTCATGCACAAAAATAACGAAATGATACTCTAGGGAATGACTTGTGGTCTGAAATGGGAAAACAATTTAGTTTAAGGTAAAAAGGTTTATGTATTATTTAATCATTCTAACAGGAACGCAATGGGTAGAAGTAAGCCCACCTTCGCTATCACGAAATAATGAGATTTGTCAGTTACTGCAAGTTTCTGTTGGAGTAAATGGTGTCTGGGCATTAACTAAAGATGAACAGGTTGGTGCCGTTGGTGTTGTACTACAGAATAGGATCAATCCCTTATAATTACACTTCCCTAATTATAGCAAAAGTGTTTTATGGAATATTTACAAGAAACTACAGAATTTGCTAAGGTTGCTAGAGTTGCACAGAGTAATTTTCTAGGCCCTTCTAGATCAAATTAGGATTTAGAAGTTGATTTTTGGAGAGGAAGGAAAACCAGAGAACCCAACTCACATGCTACACTGAGACTGGCGGGAGTTGAACTCAGGTCAGATTGATGAGAGGCCAGCGCTCTCACCACTATTTGAGATGGAGTGAGTTTGATTGAGTTGAATGCAAATGACGATAATAAATTGAGATAAATTTGAGTTTGGAATGCATCATTGCTTTACCTATAACTCTCATACAAATTAATCCAAATTAATCCAAACTCAATTTATCTGTAGCAGTTAAGTTTTGTATATTAAATGATGTCTCCAATGACGTCACAGTCATTAGCATATGGCATGGAAAAACCTTTATAACTTCAAGACGCACTCAAACTATTTTTTTTTCTGTCCAGCCAACAGCTCACCTCATGTGGAATTTATACTGAGAATATTGTCAGATGTGTCATAAGCACTTTAAGAAAACAGCCAATTTTGGCTTACCTGATATATTCTGTTTCTTGCCTAGCAGTGTTTTACTAATACCAGTACTATACTTTCCTTTTTGAAACTATTTGAACTAAAATTTATGCAATTAATTCCTAGGTTTGGTTTAGAAAAGGAGTAAACACTAGTCAAGTGAATGCAAGTGAAAAAGAAATCACCGGAACAAGCTGGATTCAGATGGTTGGTCGGTTTCTTCTGCTGTCTGTTGGTCCAAATGACCAGGTATTGATTGTATAGACCACTTTAGCTTGGGCGTAATGTTTTACTCATTCCAGACCATGTGTCTTTCCCTTGACTATCATTGGGATTCAGATGTTTGGTTAGTTTCTTTTGCTGTCTTTTGGCCCAACTGATCAGGTAACAGAATCTCTAGTCCTGCTGGGCTCGGTGTCATTTGTGAGTAGAATTGCAAATTGCTTCTTCCCTGTGCTTTGAGGGTTTACCTCCCTCTGCAAAAATCAACTGCTAAATTCTAGTTGGAATTTCAGTGGATGAATAGTTACTCTGTAGAGATGCCACTGCTAAATCCCATTTATTTTATTTCAAATTTATACTCCATTTTTTCATTATTACAGGTTTTTGCCTTGAGCACATGTGGTGATCACATCTACTTCAGAACGGATGTTAAGCCAGATGAGATGTGTGGTCGGCAATGGAGAGCACTACGTACTGGCAGATCACTCAGCGACATACACAGCCGCCCACAGCTCAAAAGGTCTATTACTGAAGGTAGGGTGATAATGTGCGCTTTAGGTTAAAGCGCAGCAATACGAGCAACAAAATCGTGCAACTTGCGCAACATTGTCGCGTTGCAAGTTGCAGCGCGAATATTGTTCGTATTCCCACCCCGCGCGCAACAAATTTTCTTTGTTGTAGAGAATAGGAAGAGCTTTTACTTCGTGCAACAAAAAGTCCCGCAACAAAAATGTTGTTGCACGGGGTGGTAATACGAGCCACGTTCACTCTGCAACTTGTCAACTGATTTTGCTCGTATTTCCGCGCCATTACCTTTAAATGTTAAGCTCCTTTTCAATGCTGTACGAAATGTAAGTTAGTGTAACCACTAAATTTTCTAGCAGTGAAGATGTGTTTAGCTGTACCCTGTTTGTGACTGTGGAGATTTCTACCTTACTAAAAACATACCGAGTATCTTTTCTTATAAGAATCTTATGCCTGCTTCGCTTCATTCATAATCACTGAAAGAATCAACCATTTTTGATACCAGATTCAGATGACAACTCTCGTTGTCGTGACAACACGTCGTTGCCAGGTTACGTGGAGTTTCTGACGTGGATTAACAGTGGAGCCTGTGACGTGGATGCCACTTTCTTCAACGATACACATCGTGGGCTCCTGTCAGCGTTCAGCACTATGAGTCTAAGTACCCTGGACGACCGTGATACATCCTGGAGAAACGATATTTTGGAAAGGCTGCGATCACGTGACCAGAAGCAAGTGAACCCGTTTGGTGCTTACGAGGAAGCTATCTCACAGGTCTGTACCACGAGATTTTTGATCTATTTTTACCCGGGGCAATGTTATGATATTTCTTCACGTACGTACTTGTTACCTGAAGTTGACAACAAGTTTGAGACGATTAGCTGACGATTGCGCGCGCGATCAAAATCCAACTTAGACATTCTATTAACTAATTAGAAAATATCCTGTTGAGGCAAAGGTGCTGGCAAACGATGCGATTTTACATGCGACGTCGCAAAAACTAGATCGCACTGTGACCTCCCACGCGACGTGTTCACACGGTGACGTCGCAAGATGGTCACACGGTGCGATCTCTATTTATTGCGCATCACATGTAACGTCGCATGAAAAATCACATCGTGTGTTCGCACCTATATATTACTTGTTGAAAATGTCACCGTGTCGATTAGATAACGAAGTACTGTGGTTATTTCAGGGTACATGGTCCAAGAAAGCTCGGTGTCAGATACTAATGGACATACAGTTTAACTTATGGTCTGAAAGCGTTATAAAATTGAACCAAGAAAGAAACGACAAGAATGGCGATTTGATCTGTTACTACGAAAAGACTTCGCCTTATCTCAGTTATGGAGAATTGCGTATTCCCTTCTCAGATATCACATGCGTTAGTATAATACATAAAATGAGTCGTCACAACTGCATGGCGGTGTTTACTCCATCAAGAACACTTGAGCACAACCCACTTCTTATTTCGTTCCCTAACGAGAAAGAACTCAATGATTGGTTGACAAGCCTTTCTTCAGCATCCACGCAAGCCCATAGTATTTATGGCCCTGTACCACCTAAGGCCCTATGGGCCACTTCTTCCTGTGGGGACGTGTTTGTTAGCGATACTCAGGGTCTAGAAGATCCTGCGCAGTCGCAAAGATTTTGGCGCCAAATTGGTGGTCACTTGAGCGTCGTGCAGGCTGGTACAGGGGGAGTGGTGTGGGGGATTGGTTTTGATGGTAATTCATACGTCTACACTGGTGGATATGGTGGGGGTGTTTTCAACGGGTTTTCTAGCAGTTACTATGGCATTCATACACAAGAGGATTATGACGTGCATTTTATTTACGAGAATCAAAGATGGAATCCAATCGAGGGCTTCTCCGACAGGTGAGAACACAGGTTATCCAATATGGTTGCCATCAACTAAACATGCACAGAATTAACACATCCATGAGTAGACTCACTCATGTCATTCCCTTGAGTATTATTTCTTTTTCTTGGCGATACATCGCAAAAATATATGCAAATGAAAATTTACCTAAGATTTTTCCCGAAGAAAGAAAAAAAAAGGAAAAAAGGAAAAACCCAATACTACCAAAATAAGAATCTTTATCATACGACCGTATTTCACTGTACGCGTGATTCTAAAAAAAACCTTTGGGGAAAATGTCGTCAGCAAAAAAAGTACGCTTTTCCGAAAAGTGTAATAATTTCCCGTTCGGACTCGCCGTTCGGACTCGCTGCCGTCAATCATGTAAAAACTACGCATTTTGATTCGCATTTATTAAAAACGCCTTGAAATCGATTTTTTATATGTGGTCATATGATAAAATGCTTATTGACTGAGTTAAGGTCGGTCCGAACGGGAAAATATTTGGCTCTCGGTCCTTGGCACGGAACTCGCTGCGCTCGTTCCGTACTTCAGGACCTCGAGCCAAATATTTTCCCGTTCGGACCTCCCACTCAGTCAATAAGTACATAATCTGCCCATCGTTTGAAGAAATCACTGTACTCTTTAATAGTTCGCTTCACAATCTCCTGCACCTTCTTGAAAATTAGCTGTGCCTTTGCATCGACACGAGACATAAGGTGACCTTGCAATGATAGAGACATGTGAGGTGTTAAAAAAGGTCTCTATCATTGCTAGGTTCTCTCATTTCTCGCTTCGATGCAAAGGCACAGCTACCTTTCAAGATATTGCAGGAAACTGTAAAGGGGACTATTGTACTTACTGATGATCAATGACTTCTATACCAACACAGGCGCCTCCCAAGTGACCGCTATGTATGGAGCGATAAGAGTGGAGTTTACGAACGAACGAAAGAAGGATTTCTGTTGCCTTCAAGTCAGTGGCAATGGGTCGGCCAGTGGCAGATTGATACACGACCAGGTGCCACAGATAAACAAGGATGGCAGTATGCTGTGGATTTTCCAAGGTAAAAATATCCTTTAGCAACCTTCTCGTGTACTAGCTATGGCTCCATTTACGAGGACCCGGTTTCATGAACATGAAACTTTTACCTTAGTAGCGTAAAAATAATTCTCAATAGATCACGGACCACTAACAAGCCTTGTTTTCGCCTCCTCGATTCAGGTAGTCCGTTTTTGTCCGCCATGTTCGGAATCGGTGTATAACTTAACTTGACGCACCGCGCATAGGATGTCGAGAAAGTAGTAATGTACTTTTTCTTTACGCAACCATTTAAATTTCAATGCCGAACAAGTACTAGTAGCACAAGGCTTCACTCTACGCCTGCTTTTATGACTGTAATTTCGATGTTACATTTCTTTTTCAGGCATTATCACGCTGAAAAAAACTTGAATGACTTTGTTCGCAGACGTCGGTGGAGAAGGTATGTTGTCATACACATTTTTAACGCAAAGTTCTGTTATCGCGCATCATCTTCATCATGTATCATCACTATCATCATGTATCAACACCACCATAATCATCATGTATCATCATTATCATCATCATCACCACCACCATCATCACCACCACCATCACCATGTATCATCATTATCATCATCATCATCATCATCATCATCATCACCACCACCATCATCATGTATCATCATTATCATCATCATCATCATCACCATCATCATAATGATTATTTGTCTAATTTAATAAGCTGTTTGTAAGGTAATTTTAGAAATAGTTAAAGTGCGGAAAACCATTTCGTTTGCGAGGAGCAATAGCGCGCAGTCGAATTTTGGTGAAAAAGGTCAGTACTCATTCTGGGTACTCTTTTTTCACGTAAAAAAGACTTTGAGCGGAACGAACAACCAAACTGAGAGGAAGTTTTAGCTATAACTCCGTTTCTACTCTTTCTATTTCTAGACGTTGCAAGCTGACTACAACAGGACCCTGGCTGCTAATAACGCCGACAGTCAAACTGCGCGATGTGTCTGTACAGATAGATGAAGTCGTGTCAGATGGTGACGATATCTCAGTATGGGTGGTTGGGAGTCAAGGAGATGTGCTGTACAGACATGGAGTAACAAAAGCCTGTCCCCAGGTATTCATAGCCTTCCATATATACGAGTCACTATTTAGACCGTGCGATTGTATTATTATGGTGCGTAGATTCTTAGTGTTGCATGTGCGCATGTCCCAAGCCTTTGGACGGTCGAGTTTTACGACTCCATCAGTAACGACAAATTGAACTTAATATTGTCTACCACTTACCGATACTCGTCGCCTCTAGCAACTGAACGCACAACATTCTACCTGATTCTACATATAC
This sequence comes from Anthopleura xanthogrammica, assembly GCA_964019055.1. Taxonomy (NCBI): domain Eukaryota; kingdom Metazoa; phylum Cnidaria; class Anthozoa; order Actiniaria; family Actiniidae; genus Anthopleura; species Anthopleura xanthogrammica. The sequence continues at coordinate 8,498,116 of OZ025221.1, read as the reverse complement.
CTTTAATCGTTATTTACTTCATAGATCGGGGTCTCACTCCAGGGGCCTCTTGGGTGCACAATACCTTGAGTTATCCTCTCAAGTTTACTCAATTATTTTTAACATTTTTATATCTTCAGGGCCATTCCTGGGAGCATATCATCGCAGATGTGCCGTTTCTGAGCATATCAGTCGGTGGTCAAGGTCGTGTATGGGGTGTGGCCGAAGATGGAACAACCTACTTTAGGGCAGGTTTTGCTGATAACCCAAAAACAGGTTCGAATGATTCGTCTTACCTGTGCATGCTTTTATCTTCCGTCACGATCAGCTTCGTCGGTTTTTTATTAGGTTGTCACCGATGCTACACTTCGGGCTTCGGGTATGCAAAAAAACCTTTACCAACCTTTTATGAAACAGCTATCATATTATGATTTTTCCAGGAAGTTGCTGGTTTCATATTGCGAATAGACCACCATATCTGGTACAAGTGTCTGCTGGTGCTTCATCAGTCTGGGCAAGGGATAAAGAAGGTAAGACGAATGTTGATCAACCTGAAGAAAATTTATAACTGCCCAATTTGAAATAGTCTGTTTCCTACCCTTAATACATCTATTAATAGACCCCTGACCTCATGACGTTCCATACCTAAACTACCACAATCCTTTTCAAAATCTCTTTTCATATTCCAATGTTAAAACTCCTTTGAGAATACCAAGGCAATAGTGAAAATTAGCACGACAAAACAATGCTACCGAAAGGGATTCTGGAAGTGTAGGTATAAAACGTCATCATGCTTGAGGTCTATTATCACTCCCATACGTCCTTTTTGAGTTTGATAAATAAGATGCATTGTGGTCTAGCTTGGGTACAAACAACACCATATAGATCCCTTGCAGCACTTCGGAATGCAGCTCAGTTTGGAGAACAAGACAATAGGTTTACAATACTAGGGAGATTTCCAGGTGTCCAGTCAATGCTGGATACAACCGGTACCATCAATCGTTGTTTGTACCCAAGTTAAAAACCAAATATTTAAAAAAGGTTTTCCCACCCGAATCGGGATTTAGTACAAGGCATGTTTAGTTACAAGTCTCTGTCGTCTGTAGGCACGCTGTGGTACCGGATCAACATAACAGATGTATATCCAGAAGGAACGGAATGGATTGAGCAACAAGGACATGTTTCTCACCTTTCTACCGGACCAAACAACCAGGTATCTGCAGTTCTGTGACAGCTTTACTTTTGCTTTGATTGGATAGTCAGCGAACATTTCGCGCTTTGATTGGTTCAATATATGTTCTACGTTACCCTGTCCTGGAAAGTGTATTTCCGCAGTTAAAGTACACGAAATATGATCAAAAGTATTTTGAGCAATCAATTTAGTGACTAAATTTTGTTGTTCGCCTGTGTACTCGCTCAGGATCAGGCAGACAATGCAAAAGAGATAGTGAAAAGTCGATAGTGAATGGACCAATTCGAAGATACGGAGGCCATCTTGAATCACATTACAAAACATTACCCGCACTGAGGACGTAAAGAAGCCCTGGTAGTGTCCACCCTCAGTGCCTGGTCTTTAGTAATCATTTATTAATGGGTTGAGTGTGGGATGGGGGTGGGGATTTTAAGGGGTTGGAAAATGATTCAAGATGTCTCGAGAGGGACCTTGTGTCCTATTGTGCAGCACCAGCCTGCGGGCAAAATCTCAAATAATAATATTTTCTTTATTTGTTTTTTTTCCTTCAGATGTATGCGTGTCATGAAGGAGCTATAAAACCACGAACCAATATTACCGCTGATAATCCCGTGGGCTCAGGATGGGAGATCGCTCTATGTGTAAGTTATTATTATACCTTCATTGCAGTAAACAAGCCGAAAATATTTATCTACAACAAGATTGCACAATAATATCACATGAATTCAAGTGATACATTTGTGTGATCAAACAGGAACTATTTAAACCTTTCTTTGTGAAAAATGGCTTAAAAAAGATGACATCACTCGTTGATGAAATGAGCTTTTCTGCTCGGACGTAATATTTTCGATTTCAGACCACGTGTCATTCCCTAGAGCACCATTACTTTGTTTAACGGTTGCGCACGAGAAGACACATGAATATGGATACAACTCAATGTTTTCCCATTTCAGAACACGTGTCATTCCCTAGAGTATCATTTCTTTGTTTAACGGTTGCGCATGAGAAGACACATGAATATGGATACAACTCAAACAAAGAATCTTATTCTCAAAAGAATGACACGTGGTCTGAAATGAGAAAACATTACGCCCAAGCCATGCGTCATCGAACCCTTTAATTTCAGACATAATATTGACACATATATCCACAACATATCCACAACGTGGTTCTGGTATAACTTTAGATCGATAAGCCATATAGGTCTCAAGTTACGTACACATGATGCAGCATTGCGCGCAATGTTGCAGGCAATCGATGTTGCGAGACATGTCACACTGTGCAATTGTTGCACGCAATGTTGCTGGAGTAAAAAAAGATCTTACTTCAGCAACACGGCCTGCAATATTGTGCGCAATGCTGCACCATATGTTTTCGCCTTCATTCTTTTTGTTGTTGTTGTTGCAGGACCACTGGTGGACGGTATGCGCGCGCTCCGATTTCCAAGAACAAAAATCCATCCATGAGGAGACCAAAGATGAAGACTATGATGAAGAAATCGAGAAAGGAGAGGACATTGTGAGTGGGTTGACTAGTAAACGGACGACCGAACCAATCAGCGTGCCCAACACGAAGGGTAGTGGCATGAAGTCTACGGGTCCAATGAGCATGCCATTTTATCGAGAGGTCACAGGTATTGAAGAAAAAACAGGCCCAATGAGTCTGCAAATGAATCTGGACCTTAGCAACGTGGATATCTATACGCAGTTCAATAAAGATAAAACAGAGGAGGATGACGATGATGACGATGATAATGATGATGACGATAACGTGGTTCTTGTCTGATGTATAATTTCGAGACAGCGTCATTCTCATTTCAATAGACTTAATTCAAGAAGAAAGAAGACAATGAAGACGATGATAACGGTGGGAACCGTGATGGTGCCGGATAGCTGAGGATGTTGATAATAAACATAAGGACGACGACGACGGCGACACTTGTTGCACGACACTTGTTGCACGACACTTGTTGCACGACACTTGTTGCACGACACTTGTTTCATATATCCTTATTGAGTAGAGGATGCTTTTGCTTAGTTGTGCAGATCAATCCTAGATCACTTGGTTGTTATCTTTCCAAAATTCTGATAAAGAATGGTAGAAATTCCCCGAACAATAATGATAAATATTACTTGATTAACATATCCTCGTCCAAGAAATAACAATAAAAAACTCCAAGACGACGATGATGAGCAGTATCATAAAACATGAAGACGTCAAAGCTGTAATTATAATGCCATTGATGGTAGTTGTGAAGATAAGAATTACTTGTTATCTCACATCCAAAAGACGATAGTATAAACACTCCTAGAAGATGACGACGATGACGATACTGATGATCATCACCAATGCACACACATCCAATAGATAACAGCGTAAAAATTCCTGACGCAAGACTGATGATAATGATAACGACGATGATGACAATACTAACGATCATAATGAAATGAGCATCGCTTGGTAAATCACATCCAATAAATAATAGAGAAAACAATTTCCTCAGTAGACTGAAGACGATGTTGATATAGCATCATCTGGTAAACCTGACCACATCCAATAACCAAAAGAAACAAGACCATGAGAAGACGGCGAAGGTAACAATAAGCATCAGCGCGGTATCAATGGATAATGGTGGATGATCTCTCCCGAAGTAGACAGCGTTGTGAGTGCCGGTATCTTTATCACATCCTGAACAAACAGGGAACAAAATAGTGAACAGACAGGGGTGACGATGGGACACCTCAGTCTCTATACTAAAAGGAAAACTATGGGAAAACACTTGTAAATATGAGGGGAAAAAGGGGGGAAAGAAGAAAGAAAAAGACTTATCAAGGTTGGAAGCTGGGGGAAGGGCCCTTTCTCGTTGGCTGGTAATACAGAACTCATCACTTGTACTTTTGTATTGAAAGGGGGGGGGGGGGGATATTTCGCATATTTTCGATAAAGATTAATAAGTTTATATTATATTATTGATAAACCTGCCTGGTTAATGGCCATTCTATCCATGAAATAACTTTGTTCCAATAAATTAGTAATTTTTCTATCGATTTACAAAGAATTATACTATGAATAAATTGAATAAAAACTTACCAAAAACACCTTCAAGTAGGTCTTTGTACTTGATTTATGGCTGCTTTGAGATATGAGTCGAAAGCACAGGGTTCCCACAGATTTGATGGCACTAAAGGTTACATCTATGGTATACGTCATCCCTATTTGATTTGGTGCATCCATACTGGTTGATCTTTACCTGGGAACCCTGTGCTTTCATCGGACTGCATAACTACGCTTCTCATCTGAAAATGGGATTCCTGTGTCTGTCCTTGAAAGATCTGTAAATAAAAATAGTTTCCATGAAATCAAAACCCAAAATTTTGATTTTTTCTTTTGAGGTATTAAAAGTTTGTTATCCTGCTATCTTAAGAAACAAACCGGAAAAAAGTCCGGGCAGAGGTAACTTTCGTAACGACCAAGAACAACAAAAATAAAAGTCAGAAAGAGAAAAAACGAAAAGATACCAGATAAGGTAAACGTTTGGGAAATTCCCTCCAAAAATAAATAAAAAACATGAAATTGAATAAAGGTTCCCATAACGTTACCTATAGCAAGATGACATGCCCAAAACTTGTCGTCAAACTGACAATATTGTAAAAGCTTTTTCGAAAACGTGAAAAAAGAAAGTCAGGTCTAATGTTTTGATTTCTTTCATGTTGCTATGGTTACGCCATTCTACCTGGTTTTTGTTATTACGTGAACATTGCAACAGGTATCAAGTGAATAATTAAAATATGATTCTAAATCAAAGCAGTGGGCGAAAAGTTATTTGTACCACTGTCTAACTTTTAAGAAAAACTAGTAACTACAGTAAAAAAATAAATAAATGGTATTTAATCAGTGGCATCTCTAGAAGAAAGACTTTATGAATTTGTTTAAAGAAAATTTATATAAAGATATATTTTTGACCTGTGCATTACTTTTTGGAAATCTAGAGTATTTATATCGATATGATTTTATTTCATTACTGCATTCATTATTTTGATGCATACTGAAAAACGATAGTTTCAGAATACCTGTCGGTCGTTCAAAACACTACTATTATCTTACTTGCATCCTTCCTTTGCAAAGAAAAAATCAAATGCCTTAACGAGTTTTCTACGAGTTTGCTCGTATATTGGTGACGCTATAATGTTGTGAATAGTCAACCGTCTTGCTGATCAAGTTTGGCTGGAGTAAGCTGCACTGAGTCTATATTTGAAAATGGGAAATCCCACGATCTTTGACGAATAAAACCTTCAGAAACATCTATTTTTGTAATGAGAACAAAAATGGCATTCAAAAACGACATAATTTGTGAATATTTTGAATCTGCTTGACAGGTTGTTTGAAAACATCAAACTCTTATACCCAGCAGTATGTGACTCTAGCAGCGTCCAAAGAAATTTATGCATCGCTATGTAATACGCTTCTCCACCAAAGTCTTCTTGCAAATTTAACACTTCATTTGTTTTTATAGCATTCAATTTATATTATACTAAATCACAATGGAAGACCTCGAGAATCCAATGGACGACCCACACCAGCCAACGGTAACGGAAGAATTGCTACAAATTGTAGAGGAATTTGCAGACTACATCGACAAGTTTATGTTCGAGATTGTCACGTTTCTAGCCGTTATTGATTCATCGATGGGTCTCATTAAAGACATGTTAGGATTGTTCGGTTTTAGTGGATGGAAGATGACATTTTTTCCTTCATTCTCGTTCGTGGTTACTATCGGTGTGTTCTTATTTGGTACTAATAAAAGGAAAGGAAAGCGGAAAGCAGAGGCTGCACAGCTTGAAGGACTCGGAGAAGCCATGGAAATGATTGAAGATGTTTTTGAGGTGATGGATGATGTTATGGACGAAATAGAAGAAGTTGAAGGAGAAGCAGGAGCATTAGGGCTGGGAGACTACAGCGAGAGTGAAGACGATGATGATGGTAATAGTGGTCAAAATGCAATCGGCAAGGACGAAACTGTTGCTGGCGAAACCTCAGAAAAGGATGACGCGGCTGGCAAAATTGATGCGGTTACCGATGAAAATAACCAAGATATTTCTCAGCAAGATGTTAAAGTTGAGGTTGAACCACCCAAAAGTACGTTGCACAAAGTCATTGGAATAGCCGTAATAGCAGCAAGGATTGCCTCAAAACTTGCAAAGAAAAAACAACAGGATCAAGAAAAAGGGCAAGAAGAAGAGAATAGTAATAATATTGAAGGAAAGGTGCGTGATTGTGGGGCAGCAAGTGAAATTGGAGGCGAGTCTATGACAGGTACAAATGTACCCCCTACAGATGATAAATCAAAACAAGAAAATGATACCCGCAATCAGAGTGCAGTTGTAGGACTCACACTAGGGGAGGACGGAGTTGAGCTTAAGAATGAAGCATCTGAGTTAGTAGAAGCTGTAAAAGAAGACAGCTTAAAAGCTGCGGAACTCGTCAAAGTAGGCTCCCTTGGTGCAAGCAACGTCGTGCAAGGAAGTACAAAACAGGTACTAACATCGACTGGCGCGCTGAAAGTTGGTCATGGTTTGTACAGAGAAGCGGACTTCATAACAGGACACTTAAACAAGGAAGGAAAAGTGAAGGCAAAATCACTTGAGAAAAATACAATAGAAAAAACTAGACAGATTAAAGATAAGGAAATAGTTAAGGCAACTGGAGTAGAGAAAGCAGGCACTTCCGTATCCAGAGAGGCTACTTTTATTGCAGGTCATGTGAATCAAGAAGCAAAGCGGAAAGCTATCCATCATAAGGAGCAAGGAGAAACTGGAGTAAAGCGAAATTCCAGCACATTAGAATCAAAGGTTTCTGGCGATAAAAGAGGATTGAGTTCAAGCCAACAAGGCAAGGAGGAAGAAGTAACAAGACGTAAGACTCGGAACGTCCAACAGTCATCAAAGAAACTTTCGCCGGTTGAGGTTACAAGACAGGAAAGAGAAACCAAAGAAAAAATAAACACAGTTTCTGTGACAGATATATCAAAACAACAGCAGTGCATAGAAATAAGAGATTCAGAACAAAGTCTCTCTCATAAAGCACAACCAGAAAATGTACAACAAAATGTTCAGAATAAATCAAAAATAGGAGATATTTGTGAAGAAAACAAAGCTATTGAAAAGGGAAGAAAAGAAGAGAAAAAAGAAACATCTAAGCCAGAAGGTAATCAAGGGTTAGATATAACACACGAGTTGACACCAGAGAACACAGCGGTCAAAGAAGAAGAGAAACAAACTAAGAAATCGTGTGAATCAGAAGAAGTTCAAGACCCTGAACGCTTAATACCCGCGCCTCTGCCAGGGATACCAGACATGGCAAGTAATGTTACGGAAGGTGCGCCTGGAGCTGCAGGAGCGACTGCTGCTGCTTCTCAGGCAAAGCAAGGCTTAAAACAAACAGGGAAAAAGTCGAAAGGTCTTCTTCAAATTGCCATGAGACTAGTTCGTTTGATTATGAGAGTAGCAAAGAAGCGTGGAAATTCGGCTCCCAGTTCACAGAACTCGTCTCGAAGAGGTAGCACCGCGAGTGGGGCGGGATCCCTCGGTGGTGCACCGGCAAAGGGGAAAAGATCGGGGGGAGGAGACGGGGGTGCTGCCGATATTGCTGGTGCTGCCTCGTCTATGGCGATGGGCAGCGGAGGAGGAAAAGGTGGTAAAATTGGAGCAATTGTAGGAATTGTTGCGAGACTCGTTCGATTGGCTAGTAAACTCAAAGGAGGTCAGCAAAAAGATCCTCCTAACTCTGACCTGCGCTCTTCCAAGGAATCCATCGACCTTGAATCAGATTCTGAGTTTTATGATTGTGGTGAGGAATTTCCAACTCAAGAAATTCAAACTCAGACTGAAGATCAACTTTCTCTGTTGTCAGTGGCAACGCAAACAACACAAACGGACCCTGGCAGCACGTGGTCTATGACAGCACGCGATTCAGGAAATATAGCAGATATGTATAGTGATGAGAATAATAAAGACTTGAGGACATATGTGAGTGCGTTTCAGGCTGCCCCTGGGCAAGATGAGGGCTCTTCGATAGGTAACCAAACTCAAGGACAACAAGATACTTATCAAGGTAGTAGCAAAAAAATATCTATGTCAAGCCACGAGCAAGGGTTTCAGGCTGCTCCTGGTCAAGAAAATAATTCCTTAGAAAATCAAAATCGACAATTAGATAATATGGTGCGAAGTAGTAGTGATAACAGAGAAAATAATCAAATTTCGTTATCCAGGGAACAAAAGAGGACAAATGTAAAGGAACCAAATGGTGATGAAAAAACCACGAGAAGGAATTCTGCTGGTTCATTACAGAGAATCACTTTGAAAATATTAAGTCAAAATATTGATGAAGCAACAAATAATTCAGATTTAAACTCAGTTTTGTTAGACATTGATGCTCCTGTAGTGTTACATTCCATGCGAGAATTTAGGCCTTCACAGAATGACGTAAATGAGGTTACCAATGGCAACCGTGTGGTTGCCAATGACAACCGACAAACCATCGAAAAACAAACTTCAAAGTTTGAAGGAAGAAATACTCAGCCCAGAGACGTTTTGAAAGATGAGTTTTCTATTCGTCGAGATAATCTACATAGATCTTCTTCAGTTGATCTAGATGAGTTAGAAAAACAAACTCACCAGAATCGATTACCACCCCTGCGTGATTCACGGACATATGGCAGAGATTCAAGTGAAGGAACTTCTGATATGGGATTATCTAGACGAGGGACTATCATTGTACCTTATTCTAGTTCATCAGAGGATTTAGACGAATCTACACCGTTTATGCAACGTAGACGTCCTGCAGTTGTGCGGTTTGAGGACGAGTGCGAGTACTCATATCTATACGATGAGGATGAACCTATTGCTTCTTGTCGCGAAAAGAAGAAAAGAAACGTTTTAAATCGAAACAAAACCCAGCAAGGAAGATCAAGCGGTTTGAAGGTAAAGTTTGAAACTAGATTAAAATGAACTAAAATCCACTTGTTTGGTCGGCAAATTGAGTGGAGAAACTGAACAGTGGCGCCGGAGCGAACTCAAACGAAGGGGGGTCCGAAATCCCCAAAATCTCCGAAGCACAAAAAAAGGGTGGCTGCCAGAAAACCGCAGTGGCAAAAAAAAAATAAAAATAAAAATAATAATAATAATCCGCCGTCCCTGATTAAAACACACACAAGTCAAATTTCATGCAAACGTTTTATGCTCCTATTATTTCTTGTTCTCAAAAATGATGCACTTTCCGAGAAGCAGCTTGTTATCCAGTTTACTTAAATTGCCTTATAATGAGTTAAACAGTGTAGTATCGAATACCAAGTGCCAAATAGTTTGATGCTAATGAGCCAAATTAGTGCGTTATAAAAAAGCAATCTATCTGAAAATGACATTAGGTTGGAGTTAAAAACTAACCGAAAAATCAAAGAAGATTTAACAGGAAATCGGCTGATAAATTTATGCAAAAAGATTATGCTTTCTGATTCAGTTAATTTTTGAATACTTAAGGGGATTCACCTCTTATCTCGTTCTAAATAAAAAAACTATCCACTATACAGCTATTTCAAAAAGGTTGGTGAAGGTTTTGTTGTTTGTTGCATGTTGCATACCAAGCTTGAAATGCATTATGGGTGATGTGAATTCAAGCAGCGAAAGGTCACAACAATATGGGATTTTCCCGCCAAACATTGTCTGCAGGTTTTGATCTGCAATGTTCAAAAAACGGACAAATTGAGTAAAACTTACCATTTTGTTCAAGTCCTGTCAATCACATCCATACATGACGTCAGTTTCTGTGACGTCAAGTCACGTGACTCCCTAAAACAGAATAGAAAACAAATTATTAGCAATGTAGCATGTTGGATATTAACAAATCTTAAACTTTGATTTTACAGAAGTACAGCAGCCTGGAAGACTTAGATTACAGATTTCCTGAAGCCCAGGATAAGAGAGACGACGATCCATCGATCGTACGTGACAGCGGTTGCGACCAAGAATCGATACGTCTTTTGTCCGAGTACGAAAAGCCATTGACAGAATCAAGTAATATATTCGCTGCGCGAAAATCTAGGCTTAGTGGCAGCCGAACGAGCTATTTTGGAGACGACGAATCGGATCAAGCTGCATTGTGTTGAGTGATCTGTCAATATATCGAGGGAGTGAGATCTCAAAACACCAACCTAAGCCACTCTAATTCTGTCCAATCAGAATGAAAAACCTATCTATAATGCCCGCGATGTGATAATACACTAGGGAAAAAAGTATTGGAATCTCATCGACCCTAAAGGCTAAATTCACTGCTGAAAATACGAACTTGACAAGGGTCAGACTTTACAATCAGGCCAGGAAATGCGGCCTGGGGCCAGCTTTGCATGCAGTCCTTACCAAGAGAATCAAAAGCTAAGGCCATGGTGATGTTGCTTAGAATGGAAGCTCGAGAGATACATATTATTTAATACCACACTAACGCCGCGTTGACGTCAGACTGTGGCTTCAGCCCTTGACGCCCTTCAATAAATCACAATAAATGACGAGTCTCTAACTCTTAGAACGTTAATCTCTCTCGTTTGCGCATTATTCTACAAATAATTCTATACACTGTTCGAGGACCATTTGGTTTACAAATTTGCAGGGGAACCCTTACCTAGCTCCATTCGTTTCTGCCGGCTTCATATCATTCGCTAGTTATTACGGAGGATTAGGCCCGGTTTAGACGTCGAATTTCACATGTGCCGTAATTCTTTAATTCATAAAGCCATTTGCTAAATTGCTAAACATTAAAATGTATTATATGAGTCATCTTTATCAGTAAAATGATAAGATGATGATAATAATAATTATAATAATAATAATAATTATTATTATTATTTTATAATAATAATAATAGTAATAAAAAGGATAGTCTGCTTTGCAGCCGACACTTGACGGCTGCAAAGGAGACTATAAAAAGGACGACGCGTTCAAAAATAATAGAGGGTTACTTGCAATTTCAAACTGCTTCAAGAGGTAAAAAGAATTGCTGTCAAAATTCAGAAAATTAGGTCTAAAAACAATGTCCAGCGATCATCAAAATTAACAAGAATCGGAGACGAAAAATACCACGTATAAATTAATCTGAAAAGAAGCTGCACTCACTTGCACGTGTCTCCTCAGTGGCCCATGATATGACAGCCTTCTTTACTAAAACAAGCGCACCGCTTGCTGTTACGAGGCTTGACAAACATCATCAAATGTAAGGGGCGATTTGCATTCACATCATCATATAACTAATGTTATTTATAGCATGTCACGTGATTAACAGATGGTAAGTGTTCCATAAATTTTTTTTTTTTGTTGCGAATTTGGATAATGGATGTCTGGCGATAAAGGGCGGAGAAGACAAACAAACACATTTTCCGGTTGCGCCTATGACTGAGGTTACTATTATCATATTTTTGATAAATCTGTTTGCTGGAAGTCATTCCTGTCACACTTGCAGCTTTGGATCTATCCGTTTCTTGGAGTTCAGTTCTAATCAAGGCTGATATTGAAAGCATCAAGACGTCAAATATGTGACAACCAATTCTTATGTCCGCCCTTTTTCGATTAACTATCTCAGACAAACAGGCATTTAGCTGGATCCCTGCTGTATATGTTCAACTGCCAATCAAAAACTACATTAATCCTTCAAGTGCTCAGTTAAGTTAAGGCCATGAAGCAAAAGGGCGTTAATGTTGTTCATGAAGCTCAATGCGAAATGTTCAACACCATATGAAGAGAGAAATTCGTAAGAGATGCTTTGGGACAAGTTTCATGGGGACAACGCAACTTCTTTCGAATTCCAAGGTAAATTCAACTCTAACCATTTTGAACTCCAAAGCAATTGAAAGAATTTTTTCTCGTTGTTGGCTGTTCAACCTCTGTTATCTAAGAGTAAATACTCATAAGCATTTCAAATCATTCCTTTCTTAGGTATTAAAGATAGAATCTGGGTGCTATCCTTGTTAGCCTAATGTGTTTCTAGCAGAGTTTTAAAATGCGTTTTGGCCATGTCGATAATTTTGCTGAATTTCTTTGCGGATACCAGAATAACAATTAGAACGAACTGAAAGACCTTTATCTTCGTGATACGGCTTATCGTCTGGAAGCTGATGATTTCGTAAGTGAACACAGTGCGTTAGTATTAGCATACTGAGTTACATGTTCATCGAGGTTTTTCTTGTCTGTCCGTCACACTTAAGACAAACGAACGTGAAAGAATTTCTAATAAAACTACTAAAATTGAACACATTTTTTGGCCCGAAAAAAGAACCCTTTTAATATAAGTCAGTGATGATATCTGGAGAACTTTAAGCAGCTTGATATTGTATGAAAATATGGAAAGTTTTTCCTGTGACTTTTTTAGGCTAGCTGTATTCGAACCGATGATGGTTAGTCGATGGATTGTCGCTCCTTTATTGATTATAGTAATTCATGTAAAGTATACCTGTAGAGCCAAGTCACTTATACAGAAATATTTCAGAAAGCAATTTATCGTTGGAACTGCGGCGTTGCATTGCACTAAGAATTCATTGATCTCTCGAAGCCAGCTTATACGAAATTCATACTCGGTCGGTTGCAACACGAAGCCAAATAGATTAATTTTCAAGCCTGAATATTTTTGTACATCATCTTCCATTTCTTTATATTACCTCACAAATACCTACCATAGATTATTTGTGTGCTTTTCTCTCTATCCATTTAGCTTTTCCACAATATAAGCCTTTCAAAATAGTCGAAATCAAACAAGCATGGACCAAGCGAGGCTTTGGTACATGATGTCCCCTGGATCACCAATTCATTCATTTGTATTTCAGTCACGTCCGTGCCTCCAAGCACTTTGATATCCTCATTAGCATACAGCCAGGTGTCAAAACACTGACTGTCCTTTGAAGTGGATACTTGGAAACGACACGTACAGATCATTGATTATTCAAGACTTCAATTCACGCTCAGCATGTAAACAAAGCCCGCAGATCGACTACTAGTCACTTAGAAATCTCTTTTATTGAGTGCTACTACTTTTGTACATTCAAGTTTTGCTTCATTTTCGATTACCTAAGTACTAGGTATCTCCTTAGTGTATAAATGCGCGAATAATTCCTCTCAAGCAATACATGATTCATCAGACAACCGTACGGTCCGTACGTGTGTGACCGGTCTGGGTTCGCAGCATACGTGTTGACGGGTCACGTTCAGTGATTACGGTTAAAGTAATTAAAAATACTTCTGTAATCCAAGACGTGAGTACGCTCGCTATATATGTAGGTTATTTATATTGTACATTGTTTAAAAATGTTTAGACTTTAAGCGGGGTTAATAAGAATCGTAACATTCAAAGGTCGACGAATAAATTTGACGGTTAACAATATGGTTGAGCTTGTGGAACAGAGCTTGATTATTATTGACCAAATATGACAGAAAAGTGGGATCTCCTCCCTCCCTCTCTCTATCTCTCTCAGTTTTTTTGAAATATTTCACTCGGTCTTGCTACTTGTAGTTTATTTTCACACTGAAGTGTGTTATACGAGTCCAAATCACTACATAGTAAAATCGAACTTTTTTGGACTCCAACGTAAAATTGTGGTCATTTTTTGCTACCGAAGATCAAAAGCACACATAAAAGGCGCTTACACTTTTGAAAACTTGAAACAATCGAGTTCGCGTGATATTCAAAATCAAACAAGAGACTGTCAGGTGTTTCCACTTCCCACGAAGTAGTTCCGTAACAAAAACACAATCACGTACAATGACAAACAAATCACACAGCGATTTCTAATATAAATCTGTTAATTGCTATGTACATGTACCTAAAATGGTTGACAAACCAACTACGTGAGTTCAAACAATAGCGTGACTTATCAGCAATCAAAGGTCACATCGCCGCAAGTCAATACACGATCGCCAGCTTCGACGTGCATGAATTATTCCAAGTATCCAGACGTGAGGTCATTGTGAGCGATATTTATGGAATACCCTGCGACGTGAGGGCAGTTTTAAAAATGGCATCGCTCACTCACGTTCCGTTCACCATCTTTGTTCATTGTCACGTCTATGAATCTCGTCGGCCGTAAAGTGTACACAATTTGCGACGGAGCCCGTACCGCAAAATTCAAACACGTGGCAGTAGATATATGCCATTTTTTTCTCGTGCAGGTAGCACAATTTTGTATTACCGAAAAAGCACAGTTTCTATCACGCTGCTAGCTAAGACTAGTATTCTATGAGACGAGCGTTTTAATAAAACTTACGATCATTACTACGAATGCGGTATTATCTGCGGTATCATCGCTCCCTGCAATTTTATTTTCAACACTTCTTTATTTCTTATTTCAATTGTATTGCAGTTACAAATATTAAACAACGCGGAAAATACGATGGATTGGAGTAAGGCGAAATTTTAAAACGATATTAAAAAAAAAATTCGTCTGCATAAAGCTGATGATCAGCGAACCGTATGGGGGTGGACTGCGGCGACGGTTTGCCGTCCGTTTTGATTCCGTTTCTAATCGTGGTCAACCTTCGTCGTCGATCTCTTAAAAACACATGTACATTACAAATGTATTCATTTCCCTTCTTTTGTCGTTTGTTAATGGTTATTCTTAAACTGTACACCGGAAAGCACCCGTTGATAAATTATTCAAGCATGTTTCTATAGTATGTTATGATATGAGAGACTTGATGCGTAGGATGTGATTGTTTTGAAAAGAGTACACCTGATATCTAATAGACAGTCGATCATCTACTTGTAGACTTGTTTACTTCGCCGGTTTTTCGATTTGTCCGGACAGTTGAGAGGGTCACGTTTGATCGTTTGCTATCGTAGAAATAACAGCAAATCAAAAGAAAGCCACGCAGCTGTGTTATCTGAACTGTGTCTAACTCGTAGATAAACGAACTTGAAGATCTTTGCATACATTAAGGGGAGTCCCCCAAGAAGCGAAACTAGGATGGAATTTCTGATATCAATGAACATGGACCAAAAATGTTAGTTTTTTCTGTCTGAGGCTTATTGTTTGCATTTGGTTTTTTTTCCTCTCCTCTATTGTTTTGCTTCATCTTTTTTCACCAGATTGTCTCTTCAAAAACAAACTCATTAGTTTATTTCCCTCAGGCCACTTTACCTTTGCAAAATAATCTATTGCTTTTTTCATAAAAGCTTTCCAGTTTAAATGACAAGAAAAATAAACCAAACCATGTCAACAGTGTTGTCAATATTTGCTTATCTTTTATTGCTTTTCTTAGTTATGATAAACGCTTAAAAACTGAGGAGTTATAAAACAG
Source organism: Anthopleura xanthogrammica (assembly GCA_964019055.1). Classification (NCBI taxonomy): domain Eukaryota; kingdom Metazoa; phylum Cnidaria; class Anthozoa; order Actiniaria; family Actiniidae; genus Anthopleura; species Anthopleura xanthogrammica. Next base: position 8,482,618 of record OZ025221.1, on the reverse strand, counting down.
ATAGTTTTATCTTCAATATTTATATTTTAACATGCTTTTCTTTGAAGGCCTTGTTACACACGTTAAAACTTTTAGCTGAAACTTGTCTCGCAACCGTTGCACACAAGCTGCAGCTAAATGTATCAACGTATAACAAGGCCTTGAGTTACAAGGCAGTGCTTAGTTTTATCAGAAAATTTTAGATAACAATTTGACACGTTTGTCTAATACTTAGAGATCATAATATATAGCTAATATATAAGTTACTGTGCACGTTATTATGCTTTTTAAAAGTGTTTTTCCATAGGAAATTCTAGTTTTGGGAATATGAAATATTGAGAAATAATCTCTTTTTGCTTACAAAAATTTGACCAGCACATTTTTTACAGTGAAGAAGTTTAGAAAGCACAGCCTCTTAAGGGTTATAAAAGAATAATTTTCATAAAATGCTAAATTCAAAATATTGTAGGTTATTTGGTGAGTTTATCTCTCAGTCTGGTTTTAAAAATCTTTAAAATTAAAGTCACAAGGCAGTTGTCTAAATTTTCCGTTTTAAAATATTCAATATTTTAAGGTCACAAAGGTTTTTAGTTACAATATATACACAAAAGATAAATTTACAGTGAAAAATGGAAAAGAATATGTGGAGGGTGCAAGAGAGACAACCCAAAGGGTTAAAGGGTTAAGCAAGTTGCTCAACTCGGTGTGGTTAAACTGCAAGGTAATAATTCGTTTTGATGGACTTAAAATCTTGATAAAACAACAGAATTTCGAACACATAAGCCATTGGCCAATTGTGGCCCAATCTTTGTTGGATCAAATGGATGGACTTAGTTACCCCATCGCATAAAACACAATATAAGGCACAGTATTCAATATGAGTATAATCACATGTGGATAGGTGGTTAAGTAATATTCATTTTAACATAATCATTTGGATACAATTTCCTATTGATTGCACAAGCAGTGTCACTTGTTAATGTACATATATTTTAAAGTCATTTTCATGCAGTCTTCTTAAGGTTAAGTTGTAAATTCGTAGGGGTGCAGTTTCCTTATGTGTGAGGCTCTATGATCAGATCTACTGAAAGCCCTTCCACATAAAGGACAAGCGTACGGTTTTTCTCCTGTATGTCTTCGGTAATGTCTTTTGAGTTCGTCAGAACGACGGAATCGCCATCCACATCCATTCCATGGACAATAAAATGGTTTTTCCCCTGTGTGAATCCTTCGATGTGTTCCGAGATGCGAACTTTTGTTGTACTGCTTTCCACAGCCTGGAAAGTCACAACGAAAAATTAAATTTTCCGGTGACATTTCGTCCCCTTGCATTTCAGGTGAACCAGAACTCTTTGTAGAGTGGGGTGGAGTTTCTGGATCAGATCCACTATAATTTGAATCAAGACTGCTTTGATCCTGACTCGACTGACTGTTAAAGCTGGATCCACTCACATTAGATCCTCTTCTATCAACGACGTTTTTAGGTTGACTGGTACCCGGACAATTCTCAGGAGATCGAAGTGGGTCCCTTGTTGTATTGCAGCCATACAGATGATTACTGGAGATCTTCAGAGGTTCTGGAGTGTGCTCTGCCAATGATCTTGTACTTATACTAACATCAGGGAAAGTAGACCTTTTACAGGAAGGCTGAAAATTTTCCAACTTTGTTATAGTCAAACCAGAATTTTCTGATACTGGTTGGCTGTCAGGGGGTGAATACGATGCAATAGCTGATTGTTTATCAGGTTGAGTATCTCCATAGCAGTGAGCCAAGGCCTGTATACTATCACTGCTAGGCTGATTGTAAGCACCATTTAAACCATAGTTTGCAAAACTCGAAGCAGGGTTTAGAAAAGAGCTCATATGTCCTTGAGGAAGTGTACTCCCCGGCCGATACTCAACAGTCGAGGGTTTACTATCCAAGCTTTCTCGCCTTGGTCCCCTTCGAATCTTTCCCATGTCACTAGCAGCAGTCATATGATTGTTCTTATAATGTGGCACAGAAGGATAATCCGGGAAATTATTTGGAATTGAATTCCCATAGTTTTGTTCTCTACAAAATCCATAACTCAAAGTGTTTGTCATGGAAATATAAGTAGAGTTTGAGAAGCTGGTATTTCTAGGGTATGGCTGAGGTCTCCTGGCATCGGCACTGCAAGGTTGCACCTGAAGTCTAGAAGCGTTCCTCTCGCTAGAATAAGATTGTGGAGGAACTGACTGATGATGAAGTCTGTCATTCCCTCCCGTCTCTATTCCTCTCTTACTGTAGAAGTCCGAGTAAGTAGAGGGGTTTGGCAAAGACACTGTATTTGGTGGTGCCGGAGATGGAGAGGAATAGTTGAGGTATCGATCGAGTTCAGTCAAAGTCTAAAAACAAAAACAACAGCATAGAAAACTAAAATTCAGTCATGATGGCAAAAAATATTGGAAGCAGTGTCATTCGTATAAAAAAGGAATAACTATGTATATTCTAAGTGCATCGGCAGAACATGTTGGCATTAATTCGACATTACCTGATGAAGTTCATGAAAAAAAGGTCAAAGGCAACATGTATGTAAACACTCATGATCACTTAGAAATAAAATTGTCTGGCGATAACCATTTTGATAAGGAACGCCATAACATGAATGGTGACCGACCATCTTAATGCTTAAAATACTGAACATCTATATTGAGAGCAATGTTTTATACTGGAAACAAAAAATGGACTGTTTTCAAGTACGAGAGATTACAAGAAGATACGAAAGCTATACTGACTCTCGTACTTTGGTTACACAATATTTCCATGAATTAGGCGATATTTTTCTTCGAATTAGCGTACTGCAAAAACATAGTAGTCTGTATTCGTTATTCCTAGCCGCGTACGGCGCTAAGATGCATAAATGATCAAGTGGATTTGAGGGGTGTTTGAAACTTTTAAGTTCGCCGGCCTGTTAATAGCAAGTGAATCTAACGAGTTCATCTCAGTAGGGACCGTCACTAAAAGCCATTCATAAAATGTAATAGGTCTTCTGTATACAAGTTGTTGTAAGAAAGAGGAATATTTAGTCTGGTTTAAAATCTTGCAGGTTATCATCATGTTGCCTCGTATTTTACTGAAGACCACGAGGTCCTTTGAACAGTGAAGCTCCAAAATCCCATCACCGAAAAGAACAACGATTGCCTGCGTAAGTGTATTCAAAAAAAATCGAATTCATCACCCAACACGTTTTTTTTTTAACCTTTTTATCACAGCGTTTCACAGCAATACGAGAGCTAGAACTACGCTTCATAAAGAATAGCAGAATTTTTTCAGCCAGTCCTGTGATTTTGGTCGTAAATTCTTCCGGCTTTCACCGGTGACACCTTTGAGAAGCCGTTCACAAGCCGAACACATTGGATCATTCAATAGTTTATTTACCTATCTGTTTATTTTAACAGAGTTCGGCAGCCGATATCTATGATTGCCGGCGGAAGGAAAATATGTCACTTAAACAAACTAAAGAAGCGAATATAAATAAGACAAGTTATCAGTTCATGATCGCTTGTGATCGGCACGGATTGGTTCAGTTACAAACACCAAAACTTGTATCAAAAAGATGCGAATTTTTCTAAGATACACTAATTTTTTTCTAAAAAAAAATAGATTTCTCTTACCTGTTTTACTTCTTCCTCAGTCGTTGGCAGAAGAAGTGAATACATCCCAGTCGTTAGAGGATCGCTGTCACAGAGAAAAACTGAAGATGCTGTAGTAAAGCTGAGAACATCATAATTGTCTCCAGCCATTTGACTAAAAACAAAGAAATGTAATATTGAAAACTGCTCTGAAATATTGATTTCGAGATAGAGAGAAAAATCGAATGGTGCTATGATGTGGTCATCAGCATTACTGAGATGTGCAGTGCACCGCTCACACGTTTGCCCCCAGCTTGCTGAGCCTGAACTCACGATTTATACTGTTATCATTTGACATTCTCGAGATGCGTGATCCGGCGCGCCAGTTAATATGGGTCGTTTGTCTGAGCTATTGAAACATTGTTTTGATCCACTCAAGTGCCACATATCGATACCGGCTGTCACGCTCCCCTGTTCGAGAAGAATTCGATAACACGTTCCAAGGCAACTGGTTTAAAAATAGATCCGAGCGCGCTATTTTGAAAAACAATTCTTATAACAGTTTGTTTTGAATCATTTTGACATGTTTACAACGTTTAAAGAGTTTTAATTCGACATTTTCCCTCAAAATAACAAGGATTCATGTACAATCTATTTTCATCTTGCCCCCAGGCAATTATGCTAATGTATCGATCGAATCTTCCATAGACGACCACTCCTCGACCTATTGTCCGGAACGTAATCGGTGAGTCTTCGGGCAAGGTCGTAAGCTGTTAAAAGAGACGTGACTGATCGATTCAAACACAAACTCAAACACAATAACTTGACAGGCGACATATAAAAACCGACTTCAAGTCAATAAATTTCTCATAATACACTATTAAGTTTGAAGTAAGTGTCTTGCTCTTAGATCTAAAGGAAAGGTTTGCTTGTTTTCAAAAGGAACGAGGAATACAACTAAAAGGTACAGAATTGACCCTAAACTCTAAGTATAAATTTTTTATTTCATTCAAGTTTAATTAGAAAATTTAAAACAATTTTATTTTAACCGCTTAGAGTCTTTTTTTTTTGTCTTCTTATTAATATCTGATTGACCTCGGAAAAGAAAAATCACGATTTTTTTCCGTGCCCTCTCTGCCGGCGTATCAGATCAGACGACTTTTTTTACTGTTACATTACTGGAGACAAGTGGACTTCCGTCCGACTAATTCTATATTACATAAATACTTAATCTACCTAAACGATAGATTATATCAATGATTTAAAAGTTTCGCTTTCTCTCTAATGCTTTTCTTTTAATAACAAGTGTAAGTCGATGTATTTAGCTCGTTACATCACGCACGTGCACTGGCAAAGCTTTAAATAAGCTCTCGTTACTTTACCGGCCTCGAGGGAACATTATTTTCGATGTCGTTAGGAAAAATTTTGTCGAATAGTGAACCGAAAGTTTTTTTTTCCTCCGATAAACTAAGATTACCAATTCAAATTTCCTTTGAAGGAAAGCTTTTATTTATGTCCAAGAAGTTCAGTTCGATTAAATTTTCTGAGTCAACGTGAATAATCATCGTCTTTGAATATACCTTTTTTTTTCCGACTTCAATGAGGAATGCAGCTGAATCTACGAGTGTTTCCTACCCACCCAATTTCCAAGTGACAAACCATCTTGAGAATTTAGGTTGAGAAGCAAACAAATCATCTCTATGGCAAAGTAAATTGACAAACACAACACACTTATTCGAAGATTCGGAAGAGAAGAAAGAAAATAATCGTGCCTTGGTTTCCTAGACACGGATTTTCATGTTCAAAATAATACTTGTAGGATTAGACATCTGCTTTTTATCGGCTTAATACTAAATAAGAAATCGGGGAAAAAATATTGTTGTTGTTGTTTGATATCTTGGTCATTCACTCGGGTACGAGATGAGATCTCTTCAAAATGGCGAGTTCCGTTAGGAACGCCTTGAACTTTACCGTAAAGTTAGCTAGGAGCTTGTGAAAATTCCATTTTTGTGAAATGAATAAAAATAAGCAAACTGACGACTCAAATTTTGAATTTAAAAAAATAGGTTTCAGTCCGACAAATCAGATTTTTGGTACGAATGAATCCCTACACGGTTCCTATACGTACTGTCCAAATGGTCTACTTTTCAATATTATTAGTCGTTTTTTAAGAGACTTAAAACTAATCCTTTGGCTTGCTGTGAGCTTTGGATAAAACTGAATAGGATATTCATAGCATTCGATAACACTTTATACTGAAAAACGAGTGATTATAAAAGAGTAAATGAATGGTTGTGTTGTAGCCGATACTTGGCGGCTTTTTTATGTGTGCATTACATGCATTGGTGCTGCAGTTAGGAGTTATAATTACACGTTTCTTTTTTAGTAATCAATACTTCTATATTAGCATCCGACGACATGCCAATTACTGAAACAATCAAGAGATAGTTTTAAGTATTGCAAGGGACATAAGCCAAGCCCTTTGTTTTTTATTGTGAATAATTTCTTTGCATCTTACGAAGTGGTTAATCTTTTGCCCTTTTCTTGGTCAATTTGGCATGAAAACTACTCATTGAAGTCTTTCATGCCGCTTATTATTGCCAAAGGAAGTGGACATTATGAATGACTTGTTTTTGTCTTGCTTTTTCATTGATAAGAATCTGAGAAAAATGAGTCAGTGACTGTATCAGTGAAGTATCAATACGAAAGTTGGAAAGTTGAAGACAATTATATTTAACTTGCAATGAAAAATTAAGCCAACAAATTTTAGTTTGAAGACTTATTACTCAACGAAACAGACATTGCCAAACTGACCTTAAAAAGCTGCCGGCTGCAAAAAAAACAAAAACGAAAGTTGAAATTAACTCAACAAAACAGGCGGATGTGTCAAACCGAACTTAACAAGCTGCAAATCTCAGCTGTTGTAAGCAGAAGTAATTATATTCCAGAATGCTTAGGATTTTTTCAGCTGGTATCTTTTATGTCACACCTTTATGTCGGCTGGTAGTGCAGAAATTTCAAGTACTGGGCGAATGAGTTTTGTTGGCATTTGTGAGACGTTAATTCATTAGAGAGACTGTAATGTTTACTGAGCTTCTGCAGACCGACTCGATCTCACCAGAAAAACATATCTTGTTGTTCTTGCAACTTATGGTCAATAATAAAATTTACTGAAATGATGTAGAATCGTAACAAGAAATTGCAAATTTTATGCTAGTGCTACATGCATATATAGATGTGCAAAGACTAAGATATAACTTTATCAGACAAGTTTTCAAATCAAGGGGACAAATCGGTACCACCAGTGAGGAATTGAAGTGAAAAACATGGGAAAGTTAAGGCAAAGTTTTTGAGTCTCAATCAATAGTACCAAGTATTTCTGCTCCACTTGAAAATGTCCTTGTTTTATAGTTAGCAGTAAAATTCACTCAAAATCCGAGCCACCCAGTAGACATATTAAAGCAACTCAGCACGTTTTAAATATTTCTTCATATTTTTGGATGCACCAAACCCAAAACATATTAACGGACGGAAATTGCTCAAAAATAACGGAAGAAGTTCCTGTACCGAACTATGGCATTCAATTTTGGAAATGTATATTTGTGTTTGTAGGATCGTTAGAGAAAAACAAAGAACGTTAATAGTTATTTTAAATTCTCACAGCAAAAAAAACATGAGCTACAAATTTTAAAAATGAAAGGTTAATCTTAGTGCAGGGTATTTATGTTTCATAGATAAGCAACTGACCACAATTGCAATAGTTGCAGTATGATTTAAGGATATAGCTTTTCCCATACTTTTGTATGGCTTTCCGTAAACAGAGCGGTGTACAACTCAGCTCGAATTTGACTCAGGGATAGTTATGGTCTCTGAAATCCGTCCTCATGTAAAGATCAAGCTTTCAAACTCACCGTATATTTTTTTGATAATATATGAGTTGTTTCATCACTATATCCAGTGCAGTTCTGTCTGTAACATCATAGTCCTTTCAAACATAGCTTTACACACATATTTGCTTGTATGCCTAAGTTATTTGACCTGTACTTTGCATTCATCTTTATTCTTTATCATTGATATCTTAAGTTTTTACGTTCCAAATGCCTTCAGTGCAGTTGCAAGAGTACCAGTAATGTGTCTCCAACGAATTATTTAAGCATACCCAAAATTTTAGTCCTTCTATTTGAAGGTTAAACTAGTTTACCCTGCATGTTTTCCATCCACGTTAACTAACCTTGGTATTTATTAATTTATCTATCGCGTTTCCTTCGTCATTTGGCTGCCATCTTTATACAGGATTAAAACTACATCCCCAAAGTAGTTCAGTTATAAAGAAGGTTTGAAAGTTGTTTGGTTAGGAGAACAGGCTGATGGAAGGGCACTTGTCCAACTAAACAATCTTTAAACATGTTTAAAGGTCCGGTGTGAATGGGGTATTAGACTAAGACCGGCTTAAGTTTATTACAGTAAGAGATTACATATTATAAAGTGATAATTATAGATTTAGGTTTGTGTGTGGTGGCCAATGTAGTTATGAGCTTTTGAGTTGGCCACCACCTTAGTCTAGTACATTTACTAACTATGAATAGCTGAGAGTTGCAGCTATTGACCTTTATTCAGTTTATCTTATTTTTTATTTATTTTAATAGTATTTGATCTTACGAAGATCCATATAAACATACTTTCATCCCAGTTAAGTTAGTGACATATCTAAGATTTTTACTAGCAGCATGTGTTTAGTACTAAGCTTCAGGGTCATATTTCCCAAATGAGTCATCACCTTACCTTATCTCTCTTGGCAAAGCAAAGGAAAGCAATTCACCTGAGAAGCAATACTTAATATAAACTACAAAGCTTAATCCAGCTTCTAATTTCGCTGAAATTTTGACTAACCTATTCTTCTGCCATAAGTTCATCTACAAGTAGAATAGTTGAAGCAGGGTCACCCAATGGTTTCATACAAGCCTTGAATTAACAAGAGTTTTATTTGCTCGTCTGTAAAGGAAAACTTGACAAGATTAAGGGAATGACTGATAATGTTTCGTCTTTAGACGAGCAAATAAATCTTGTCAATGCAAAACATCTCGTCAAAATTTAAAAACTTGTTCTTCTGTACCCTGCTTGAGCTGATCAAAACGAAACATTGACAATTAAAAGCTGTTGACTTCACAGCAGCACTGAATACCAAAGCCACTACAGCACTGAATGATATCAATGAATCCAAGTACATGGAGAGTTGTTGGATTGTAAACTTTCTCCGTTTTAATCTCTGATTATTATCATAAAATGTAGACTTAATGTAGAATTGAACAAGGCAAATATTGGTTTCTTTTATTAAGGACTGCTGCCTCAAACAGCCATCTAGTACCCTGCCTAGTACATCTCCCATGTCATGATCATCTATGATCATACTTCTATCTAAATAGCAGGATAATAATCCATTATGTGCATGTTTCATAATGGTTGAGCCTGAGCATAAATAGTTGTCACATGCAGTATATGTGCATATATAAGCTCCTATATTCTTCTTCTCCTGCAGTATTTTGATTGGTATTGATATTTTTCTGTTTCTAGTTTCATTCGATGGTTGAACTGAACTCAAAATTAAAGAAGACATTCATTTCTGTTAAATGATTGTATGCATGCCCTGTTCATCTGCATATGGGCACCATGAATTTTGATTCGTTGATCAAGAACTTTACTGAGATTATATGACTTGTTTCTCGGTTTTTCTACAGCCTACAATTTTGTTGACATAGATGACTAACGTGTCGGCTTGCTTTTGCTGTATGTGAATGGTATACTAGTGATCAACATTAGAGGCACTCACTACCATATCTTATGCAACAACCCATTACACCTGATGTTTGGTTTGCTCTTCAAACTCCACGCAGCAGTGGTTATCACTGATGAGCATCAATTCAGTGAACTCATTTACTCATCGGCTATACTAGTATGAATCAATGAATAATGATCCACTGTCACAACTGATAAAAATGTTAATAGCAACCACTGAGCTTTATTGCTTTCAATTTCTGCATAAGCTGTTTGATGTGTATCATACAATTTTATCACCTCACTGAGTGTACTTGTGAAGTGTTATGGTCATCGTTGTGATGAACGAAAAAACATCGAGTCACAATTTCATTAGCAAATGTCCCTTTATTGTTCAATAAAATCCATGCCAGTCTGCCGGCAGAAATGTGAATTTATGTTCATTAATGCACCAGTGAAACGTATTAGTGCTAGTATAATGGATATATAACGATGGCCGTATTGTGCATCCACCTCTATGTATGTTTCCTAATAAGCTTTTTATTTCTAATCAATTTTTGTTTCAACATGTTATTCACTATTTTAGTAGCAATGATCGTTAGACATCAGATTCGTATCGTTCTGGGCAACGGTTCAAATTTTTTCCCTTGTCGAAACTGTATTGTAATGATGGGTGACATTTTAACTCCCTTTCACTGTAGCCATAGAATTTTTTATCTGGGGTATTATTCTTCAGTTAGCAAACCTTTGAGTAATTTGCTCACTTTTTGAGAGGCCTGGTGGTTTGGAAGAGTTTCTTTCGACTTCAGCTAGTCACTACCAACAGAAGAACGACATACCACGGGACAAACAAATCCCCTTCATTTTAAAATGACTCAAAGACCAACTAATGTTTTGAAGATGATTTCTAAAATTATGTTTAAAGCCCACGCTAATATTTATAAACAATGTGGTCAGTTAATATTCATTTGAACTAAAATATCCCTTGTTAGCTGATGTATGAACTAGAAACTTATAACGACGACATATGCATGCAGACTCTTTCGCGTATCTCAGTTTCCCTGCTTTAAATTTTGTTTTGGCTGCAGCCGTGGAGCTTTTTTTAAAACCAGGATAAACTCATTACCAAGCGAGACAATGTTTCTGACCTCCAACTCATATGGTTATAATCGCTGTTAAAGATATAGAAACTGGGATATGAGACTTTAAAAATTGTCGGTCAATTTGGTAAAGCATTTTCAGTATTGGACATTATTTCTATTTCAGTAGAGAAGGATAGAAGGAATGTATGGCTAAACATTTTAGAGATAATCTTTTTTTAATGTTTCCAAACTTTAGCTTGAAAAAACGATGTAGACGCAAGCACGGTGTATTTCTGTTTGGCTTAGCACTATAATAAAGTTAAGGTTTACCCAACCATAGTATGATTAAACAAGCTGTGTAAAGAACAAGACCAATACTCTGAGTTGAACTTAACATGACGGATTCTTGATCAAATATTGCACAGAATTGTTATATTTTTCGGTGAAAAAAAATTTTTTTCCACTAGCAAGATGAACTAATTGATCAGAGTAAGAAAGTGAAGACTTCTCACATATGAACTTGTTTGTGTGAAGTGGTTTGGTTGTAAAGAGAACTGCACTAAACCCGTGCCAGTGATCGATCAGGCCTCGATTGTTATCATCACATAAATATTCGTATATCCTTCAAGGGCTTGGCTTACCTACCACCTTCTAATGCAATCCTGTCTTCTTAAACATCAATCACTTGTGGACAATTGAAGAGTTATTATCGACATATCGAGAAAAATCGATCGCCTCTGAGTTTACAAACGACGAAGGTCAGCGGTAAGGGGTTGGATATCAGAAACAATCGTTAACTGAAGCAATATTTGTTTGTGTTAAATGTTGATTAACAACTGATATTAAAAAAATTGAATTTAAATTTCTGACCTGTCGGTGAACTTTGAAATAATGACCAATTATTGATTAGTATTTATTACGAGAAATGGTTGATCTATTCGTTTCTCGGTAAATGTTATCTTTAGTAATTAATAATTTTAATAATCTTAGTGATGCAGTGAAATAATACTAAAAGATAACATGATCTTTTTTACAAGTTACGTATTGTGTTTTTGTATTGAGATGCTATTTGTCTTTTTAGTCCAATTCGAATGCAGACGCCGTACGCCCTTAGGCAATGATGGGTACTGATATGTTTGGTTTGTAGATAACAACGAGTAGGAAACATGTATAGGAACCTTTCGATGCAAAACAAGCTGAGCTATAATTATATTCTCGATCCCTTTTAATAATGAAGAAGTCCTTGAGCTGGGAATTATAACAAAGCTTGTATCAGTTATTTAGTTTGGAATTAGGCTGGAAAGATCATATTAAAACCGGTGAAACAGCAAAATTTTAAGAAAATAAGTTCAAAACTAGCGAAGATATGATTTTTGAAAAGGGTAAATTTTGCAAGGAAACTTTTGCTGTAGGCATCCCTTGTCTCTTGAACTGCGATTTTTGAAAATTTAGATCTTCACGACTGAGTTTTGAACTTACTTACCTCAAACTTGTCTTACTTACTTCAAAAGGGTGTCCAATCAATTTTTTTTAGTAATGTTTACTACGCATACTCAAGAAAATGTTACAACTTTTTGTATATAGATGTGTCAAAAAACTAGAAATTTGAATACTAAACAAATTCGGCTCCAAAGTAATTATTCTCAGGAAAAAAATGAAACCTGTTCTAATACGAAAAAGAATGCAAGAAGGGAGATTTTTTTTTGCTGTTATGTATGTTACTCGAAACATTCCTGGCTATTCACAAGACACTCCAAAAAAGAAAATAAAAAATGCGAATTAACAGTGGATTCCACAGAATGGCTCTTCTTCCACTGCATTCCAATTGGAATTTAGAAGTTGGTTTTTGCACTCTAGATCTTTGAGCTTGGTATTTTTTTTGACAACTTCTTGAAATTTAATATGAAGTATTAGTTAAACAACAACCACGTTTCAAGGAGACTTCGAAACGTTGTATAATTTTGCAAATATTCATATTAAATTATCAGAAATTTAAATTATGTTTCATCAAGCTGAATTTTTCTCGAAGAAAATTATATAAAAAAAAACATAATTTAAAAAAATAATCTTGTTATTGTTTGAAATAACTGTAAACAGAGAAAAAATATTATCGTTTGTCTTCACCTTTAATTTCAATTTTGAGTATGGAAAAATGCAATTTGTTATATAATGAGGCCCAAAAAAAACACCTCTCGAAATACCTTTACTAAACAATTTCGCATAACTCTCTTTATAAATGTGTTAGTTGAGCTGTATTACAAATTCGCAAAATAAAAGTTTTCAAAAACTAATGTCCTTAACTTAAAAATCCTAGAGTCAACCTCTTGAAATACCTCAAACAGTTTCGTATTATAACACTCTTTATATAAGTATGTCTTGGTTCAGTGTTACAAATTCGAAAAAATAGTTTCCAAAAAAAAACTAATGTTATATCCTCAAATTAAAATTTTCAGAGTTAATTAGTTTTAAACGCAATATCTTTTTAGCAGGTGTTTCTTGACAGTAATTAAAAACTTATCATCAGTTAAATTTCCAGTATTTTAACAGACCCAGCAGGTAAGGAGAGCTCAGAGTTATGCACAGCGTTGTAATTCAGAGGCACAGCAACAAAGGATGCTTTTCAGAACTTTTTTATGTAGATGCACATATTTCTTCTGAATTTAAGAAATTCTCATTAACTTCTTGAAACAGGTGCGTTAGCTTGACGCACTAACTTGACGCGCTAATTTAGGAGTATACAACAGCAGGGAATCTAAAGATTTGCTTGTAATAAAAGGTCCATATTATGGTGCTGCCTTTGCACGATCAAAAACGTCTTAGTAACTCATGGGTTCAGGTTAAGCTAAGCTTATAATTTGGACCAGTAATGAAAGAGTAGCTGCTACATAATTCAATAAAGGTGTTACATAGTAATATAGAAAATAATAAACAGGAAATAACAATTTGTACTGGTATTTGACGTATGGCAAAAAGTAAATATCTATATGAATAAACGTTTTTTTTTTGTTTTAAGTTAAGCTAAGTTTGATAGTTTGACTCAAGTAACATCACCGCACAAGCACAATAATTTCCTTAAGATGATTCATGGATATGTACACGTTTTGTTGTTTTTCAGTTAAGCTAAGTTAAGATAATTTGCCGCAGTAATAACAAAACACAAACACAATAATTTCCTAAAGATGATACATGGTTATGTAGACGTTTTGTTGGTTTTCAGTTAAGCTAAGTTAAGATAATTTGCCCCAGTAACATCACCGCACAAACACAATAATTTCCTAAAGATGATACATGGTTATGTAGACGTTTTGTTGTTTTTCAGTTAAGCTAAGTTAAGATAATTTGCCGCAGTAATAACAAAACACAAACACAATAATTTCCTAAAGATGATACATGGTTATGTAGACGTTTTGTTGGTTTTCAGTTAAGCTAAGTTAAGATAATTTGCCCCAGTAACATCACCGCACAAACACAATAATTTCCTAAAGATGATACATGGTTATGTAGACGTTTTGTTGTTTTTCAGTTAAGCTAAGTTAAGATAATTTGCCGCAGTAATAACAAAACACAAACACAATAATTTCCTAAAGATGATACATGGTTATGTACACGTTTTTCTGGTTTTCAGTAAGCTAAGCTTGATAGTATTTGACACGAGTAACATCACCGCACAAGCACAATAATTTCCTTAAGATGATACATGGTTATGTAGACGTTTTGTTGGTTTTTAGTTGGAGAAAAAAAAATGCTAAAACTGGGTTAATCCGAATTCTAACCAGGCAGGGCGATAGAGGTACTCAAAGGTCTGCTAAGATTTCTTTACTTTATTTCACATTTTGACGATTTTATTGAGGTTTTTTATAGATCCCCATACATTTTCTCATAATATGACACCACAGAAACCCAGCTTGGGCTACCTGTGGTGTTGGTAGTTAAATTCTATGTTTTATACACAGTTTGTAATCATTTACACATGCACTGGTAGTTGATCATGATTACCAGTGACATTCATTAAACCTTTGCTAACTCATATACACTTCTGGCAGTACAACTATGAGTATTGGTCGTTTTATACCTAATGTCAGATTAATAGTATACACAGTCTTGAACCACTTAAGTGACACTTTTCAAACCTTAGCAACTCACATACATCATTCTGTTTTGACCAACACTTGTTGGCAATACAACCATCAGTGGATGTTGGTTGTTTAGCACCTTATGTCAGACCAATAGCTAACTGATACATAGTCTTGATGATGAACCACTAGTACACTTTTCAATCCTTAGCCAACTCACATACATCATTCTGTTTTGACCAACACTGATGGCAGTACAACCATGGATGTTGGTTGTTTAGCACCTGATGTCAGGTCAATGGCTAACTGATACACAGTCTTGAACCACTAGTGACACTTTTCAAACCTTAGCCAACTCACATACATCATTCTGTTTTGACCAACACTTGTTGGCAATACAACTATGAGTAGTTTAACACCTTATCTTGGACCAATAATATGTGTGTAGTTATCATTTATCCTAGGTTAAAACGTTCACCTATCAGCTATATTCATCACCTCACATCAATTATTTTCTTTTCCCTAATTGTCCAGGGCCATAGCAAGCCTTGAAAAACTTGGGTGGGGGCACAAAGCAACACGTGACCACGACAAATGAAATTTTAATTCCATACTTGCTTTACTTTTCTGGGAAAACTCCCCAGCCCCTCCCCCTGCTATGACCCTGTTGTAAAGTTGGCTCTGGTGGTTTCATTTGCATGAATTTCTATATGTATAGAAGTTGGTTGAATTGCATGCCAAATAAATCTTAATTTCAATTTTTGTCCCATCATTTCATTTTGTTGCAGGTGAAAAGGTGAAAGCTGTCACCCAGCCACCACATATACCTTAAGACTTCAAGAACAAAAGGCATTGGCTGCTTCCTACTCCCATATTAGCTGTTAGTGATAGCACAGGTGAAAGGCACCTTGTCAAGACCTCTTCAGTCTTGCTGTGTTTTCCCATTTCATGTGACTATTAAAAATATTTAACATGTTATCAATCCTCAAATTCCCTGGCCACAATAATGGCCTCTTTCTTTTCGTGTTTTCCTTTTATAGTAATCTAGTATTCCCTGAGTATTATTTCTTTCTTTTTGATAACACACCTTGACCTCAATTCTACGATGCTTCCCAGCTCACAATGATGTTCTCTTTATTTCTCCTTTTACCAATTCTATTTAGCCTTACTTTCCCGAGTATTATTTCTTTCTTTTGTTGAACACTTAAGATAAATATATTAATATACATATAATTCGAAAAAAGATTGTTGAAATAGGTTTGAATTTGATTTGAGGAAGTTAGGGAAGGTAGACTGACCTGTAGCTGAGGAATGTGTGTTGAACTTTTTTTTAAATTTAATTAAGAAGAAAAAAATAATGAACATCTTCATTAAACTTTACAAAACTTGGTATATGTTATTAACAAATCTAAATCACTATCATACGAGGTCTTGATATGTGTTTAACTGTTATCTAATACAAAATTCCCAAGAAATGACAACAGCCTGAACTGAAGTCATTTCTTTCAGGAATAAGTGACTATATTTCTTTCTCTATATTGTGATCTGTACTTGGTAATCTAAGGTTACGAAATTAAAAAATGTCAAAAAATATTCACTGTGAGTTTGGTCGCATTTGTATTCTATTCTTCTTGACAAAATATTAACAGCTCTGTCAAGTGTTTTTAGGAAAAACAAAATAGTTTCAACAGCATTTCTTATTCATTCATTCATTCATTCATTTATCCATTCATTCATCCATCCATTCATTCATTCATTCATCCATTCATCTATTTATTCATTCATTAATTTGTTCTTATTCCACATTACTTGTATGTTTGCCTTTTGCTTGTTTACTCTTCTTGTATCATTCAATTATGCATTATTTTTTCTTTCATTTAATATTACTTTTAATATTCATTAATTATTTAGTGTGATCTTCCTCGATGAGCCGTTTATCGGCTCTTGAAGAGAGCACAGAGAAAAAATATGCTTAAATAAAACATATATATATATTCCTTTGTCTATATATATATATCAATTTGTTCACTTCTTGCTTCTTCTCTTCTCTCACATTTATCCATTCATTATCCCATCCATTCATACGTTTCTTTATCAGTCTGATTTTCTTTCTTATTTAGTGGCTATTCTCCTCTACCCTGGGGTACAGAGATTTTTTATTCTCGCTCCAGCGTTTACCGCTTTAACAGGAAGTCGGGAATTCTTTTCAAAACCACCGGAAGTGAAATACAACCTCTTGAATCCAGTTCTTTTCTCTTTATTTATAAACCTAACACTATATAAAGTCTTTCTTTGTTGCTATTTGAGATCGTTGCCAAGGGTCAAAAATAGCACGAATCTCAAAAGACGTGTCACAAAAGCTACTGATTTCAAATACTTGAATCATTAAGACCAATTATCTCATCACGATACACAGTAATATATAGGTCATGTCATGTTCGACGGCAGGCGTGCACGTGCATTGTCTTCGATGAACGATCAGTTAACTAGCTTAAAGATCAAAATATACTCAACTGTACGGAAGTCAAGATAAGAAACTAAGAGCTAATAAACTTTCTAGAGCTCGACAGTCAAAAGCAATTGAAATAATTTGTTTTTAACTGCTATATTTATTAGCAAGGCCAGGTCACGCTATTCGGCTATCTGATTCAGCTGCCATGTGTTGTTCTCATTCAAACGTTCTCTAGACTGCGTATATTTAGCGGCCCTTTGGGGCATTTGTTTGGGGGGGGGGGGGAGGGGAGGAGGAAGGGGAGGGGAGGGGGGCTGCGGAGGAGAGATGAGAAGGAAGCGCCTGCTCCCTTCCCTCCCCCCTGAAAAAGCCCCAAACCACCGCAACGCAGGCCTTTCTCAGTCACATGTGACCAACACTGAAGATACTTAGTTTTGATCCATTGATATTAATCACAGGCTCATGCTATCTATATATAGATACATGTTTTCAATCGACCAATCGCGATTCAAATCAGTACTAAAACAGGATTCAATTGTCATTCGTAAAACTACAAAACTGCAGTGATTTGTCGGTGAAAACGGATGTCGCTCGCAGTCTTGCCATTTTGAGTCCAATTTTTTACAACCAAACTGAGAAATTCACGAATCCAGTATCTAGCTCTTCAGTTAACCGCACCTTATATATATCCTTTATATATATCATTTATATATATTAGACTAGATGTTTTCAGTGCATTAAAGGAGTGCAGTGGGCCGGGGTGAAAGGTTCAGTCGACCCTCATATAATGCACTAATATAGAGGATAAGTAATCCTGGTAATTCTTTTGGACATAAAGTCACAAACGACCAAAAAACCAGCGACTCTTTGGTAATGCCTAAGAGATGATGATAGATGCTTTATAGAAAAAACATTTATTTATCTAATCACTTCCAAGACACAGCTATAAAGAACCATAGTCTTTTTATAACTGACACGAACTAGGAACGCGATAACAGAAAACGGCTAGAACTACATGGTCACTCTATCTGTCCAAGTCTAATAACACCATTAATATAATGGCTTTCAAAATAGCAACCAGCTTTATTATGACATGTGATAAATGTGGTAAAAATCGCTACCGTCGGCACCTGATAGTTTAGACCTAAAAACCCTGATACCATCCTCACCACAGGGAATCCGAATTAGTAAACACCATCTTAAAGTATATTTGTCATTGCTATTTACCTTGCGTCTTCAAATGTATATCACTGCTGAGCGGTAACAAGATAGAACTTAGTTGCACCAGCTGCACCTGTTATCTTGCGGCGAGGAAGGCAGATACACACTAAACGAGTGAACTCTTTTGTAATCTTACATATACCAGTCCGCAGCCCACATCCCGACATGCGTACGTGAGATGTATTTAAATAATCAAGTTTACCCGGCGAACCGAAGGCACGGAGACAATCACTTAAACGGTTGCACGCTGCGAGAATGAAGGCACGTCTGGAAGTCTTTCAATTTTTGATGCCGACATTGAACTTAAGACTTAGTAATTATCATAATTGGCGTAGATGTTCAACTTTGGTTTTCACCTTAGTTCAACAAAACGAAATTCGTAAACTGAACTGAGTCATGTTTCGTGAGCATTCGGTTGCAAGCTAAACTTCGACAAGCGTTGAGTATTATACTATACTATAAGGATACTCTATATAATAATAATAATAATAATAATAATAATTTTTTTTTTTTTTTTTTTTAAATTTTTATAAAAAACTTTATTTCACAATAATAATGAAAATAGTAAAAAAGACATGAAAATATTAACAATGATTTTGAAGAATAATAAAGATACTAATGATTTATAGAATCTAAAAAAAGGGATTAATACTAAAAAATATCTTTTTACATGTAATATTAAAAGGAAATATATAAATCATGAGGATATATCCTAAGACTATAACATAAATCATAGAAAATGTATAAAAATCTTATATATATGGGAAAAAAAAAAACTAATATAAAAAGTTCCAGGACCTAAATTTTAGCACGAAATCTATCTAAATCAAAGTCTGTTTCTTGAATATTTGTAGTTCTCCTAATTGTTCTAGATCCTCTAATAATAATAATAATAATAATAATAATAATAATAATAATAATAATAATAATAATAATAATAATAATAATAACATAATAATATAATAATAATAATATTAAAAACGTATCAGTAAAAGACGAATTTAATACCTAATTCATGTTAAAGCCTAGCTTAAGCCCGGAATATTTATTAGGGGAAGACGACTTATTTTGATTTTTTTTTATTTCTGGAGAAAGACAGACGTAACAAATGACTTAAGTGGGTACTAAACACGGTCGATAGTGTAACACAACTCTAAAGTGCGCGGAATATCTAATTGTAAACTGCACTTGAACAGACCTTTTGCTCAAGTTACAATATTGTCATCACAGAGTTATTTTTTTAAGAAACGATATCCGCATCCGTGCCGTCCAAGCTTCAATAAGTTCAAATTTCAGGTGGATTTGACTGATCTGCGTTATCCAGGATCTTCGAAAATTCTTACATGTCGCGCCAAGTTTAAAATTCAAGTTTCGCAAGGAATTTCATTTGTGGTGTATAATAAGTCACGACCATGTTTATCAGTTCACTGCACTACGTGTCCTTGCATACACGAACTCCGGATAGCGTTATATCATCGGTTTGATCATTTCTCAAGTGGCCCTTAAGGATGTCTTGACCGTATGCAAATTTAGTGTTCAAGAATGCGGGATTGACTGACAACGTGATGATATAATTTTCTTTAAGCATACTGTTACCAGCGCAACCACTAAAGACGGCAACCGCTGTCAGTTAGATTGACTAACAACGTGATGATATCATTTTCTTTAAACATACTGTTACCAGCGCAACCACTAAAGACGGCAACCGCTGTCAGTTAGAACTACATTTTATCACGGCTGGTTTTCCTTTGGTTAATTTGGCCATCGTTTTATTTCAAACGCTATCGGCATTATATTTCTCTAGCTTCGAAACATCTAGACGAACGTTCGTCGATAGTTGCGCAAGGAATTTCATGAGAAGCTGTCGGCCAGAATTACAAATTCAGTCAATTCATTGCGACACCGACCGCGCTCAAAACGAGACATTAAAAAAACGAGACACTATTCACGACTATTCGGGTTTAATCAGTTGCCACTAGCAATAATGAGATCAACTAAACCATTTTCATCTAAAGTAACCGACTTAGAAACCGGAGCGGTGAAGATATCTCTGCAGGTACACAACACTTCTAAAAATACATTCGGAAATTTCGACTCAAATTTTGGCGACGTCGCAAAAAATAGAAACGAGTTCTACGTTTTTCGACGTCGCGCGCGACGAACTTCACCGTGAAAAGACTACGTCGCACGGGTGGTCACACGGTGCAACGTCGCATGCAACGCCGCAACTTAAGATATGCTACTTATATTTATAAAGCATAAAGAGAAAATGATTTGCAGCCAGGCCTATCGCAATGAACTCAAAACATTTCTTCTAGCTTTGATACAATTCTAAAAAAAGAAATGATGCCAACACGCATCATTTCCGAACTGCGCACTTACCATTTAGCCATATATTCTCTCTCGCGACCACCTCTCCCGCCATTCTTGCCATTTGTTCACCCATCGCCATCTGTGTTTGTAGCTTACTGCCGGGGATGGCTAACTGATGCTTTGACTTGATCGCTGTGTATAAAGAGAAAACATCTCACTTTTTTCGCTTTTATCTTTTTCATGGCTCCTCTTTGCAGAGGAAGACCACACAAGCGATACAAAGCGATGTGTTTAAAGGAAGATAAGCTTACTAGAATATTTTGCCATGTTGCCATGTTTTTTATTTGCATTAGTTTATGACGTCCATATTGTGGTTTGCAATCTTATGGACACAATAAGATACCGCCAACTATAGTATGAACTCATACATACATGAACTTGATGATTTACATGTATGAACTCCCTCCCTCCCACCCTTCACTTGTTGCAACTATTCACTAAATGTTCAAGTCACAGCTCCCTCCCACACCACAGACTTGTAGTCTTACTTGGTATGTATACTAATCTTCTGTATTTCCCAATCCACTCTTAAGGGTGCAACGCAGTCCGTCAGATAGTAAAATAGAAATATTGTTTTAAAACTTACCAGTTAACGTTCATTACTGATTTGAACCAACCATTTCTTTCTCAATTCCTAGCATTTGCATGTCTCACTGGCCATAGATAGTGACCCATATGAGATGTCACGAGGGATGAAGCATTGGTGACCCATAGATGATGTCACAATGGATGAAGTATTGGTGACCCATAGATGATGTCACAATGGATAAAGTATTGGTGACCCATAGATGATTTCATAATGGATAAAGTATTGGTGACCCATAAATGATGTCATAATGGATAAAGTATTGGTGACCCATAAATGATGTCACAATGGATAAAGTATTGGTGACCCATAAATGATGTCACAATGGATGAAGTATTGGTGAGCCACAGATGATGTCACATTGGCTGAAGTAATGGTGACCCATAGATGATGTCATAATGGATAAAGTATTGGTGACCCATAGATTATGTCTCAATGGACAAGTTGCTCTTCTAGCTCTTCTCGTTGCTGAATACATCATGAACTGTCAGAAAAAAAGACAAGAAAAAAATAATTTAGTACATGCTAAAAAAAATTTCAAAATAACTTACATACAAAAAAAAATTGCTTGACTTCCATATGTATAGTAGCCATTATTGTTTCTCATTATTTACCTTTTATATCTAATTATTTATTGTGTTGTGTTGTATTCTATTACTAGTTTTGTATTTTACTGTTTTATGTTACGGGGCAGCTAGGGTTTGGCGCAATAGACCTCTTTATCTAGACCTCTTTATCTTGGGCGCAATATTTTCTCATTTCAGACAACGTGTCATGATCTGGAGAATAAGGTTCTCTGTTTGAGTTGTTAATCAAGAAATGATACTCTAAGGAATGACACGTGGTTCGACACGGGAAAGCATTACGCCAAGTTAAAGGCTAGAGATCTATTGGAGCGTAAGTTCTGTTGTGCGCAACGTTGCACTGCATGTGTGTCTGTAGCTACAAGTTTTTAATCTCCCCAAAAAAACCGTTATGCAACGGAACCTCTATTATACGGCCACCTTTAATGCGAAAAACCTCTATTTAGCGACCAGGTGTTAGTCCCAAAGAGGGTTTTTGCATTAATTCATACCTAATCTATTAAGGAGAAGCACGAAGGATATCGTTGTGGATACGAATGACGCGCGCATGCTCTGGCTCTCATAATGCACGCGCCCCCAACCAATCAAAACGCGAGTTTTATAACCGTTATTTTATAATACTAAATAGCAAAGCATCGTTCTCTCGAGGGATTCCTGGTTGTAAACTAATCTTATACGTAAAATACGCTAATCACAAGCTTTTGCTTTATCCAACAAAGACTACAATTCTTGATACGCCGGCAAAAATTCATCGGAAGAGAATCCTCAAATACGGAATTGATCGAACGATTACACTTTATAAACACCCTCATAGCAATATTCATCGTTTAAAAGCAGTGACTTTAGGTTAATTTTCTTATTCAAATTTGCCAACCATTTAGCAAAACATCTTTTTGCTTCATTGGCCAAAAAAGTCTGGTGGGCACAAAAGGAAATTAAGCTTGAACATCGCTTTACGCTCTTGTAGAATTTTTCCGATGGCCCAAAAATAACCCGCCTGGAACATCTAGGTAAGCTAAATACATAGAACGTGCTAAGAACGAAACAACAAATTGAAACTAAATAAATAATTATTTCAAAGTATCATTACAGTCTTTTTAGAATATTAATATTCTTGCAAATTAATATTTTACTGGACGTGGTTTCGTTAGCTTGAGTAGCAATACGCACTCGAAGATAAGTGTTTATAAGTGTCTGTCTGTACCTCGCATCTTTCCATAAACGCCAACTCATATATTCACCAAAATGAATGAAAATCCTGAAGCTAATTGTATTTCATGATTTTTAAGAACTTCGTCGCCTTTCATTACTCGTGCTTAATTACTAAAGATACTCTACGAGAGAGAGTGGGAGTTTGGAAATTGAAAACTATTAATTCGGGTGTGGTTGGGAATCTCGATATTTCTTTGAAATACCGGAAGTGGTACCAATGGGGCACTAGTACTAGCAGGGAATCGTTTATCTAAAGGCCCATCTACACGCTGCGATTTTCGACCCGATTCTTCGAAAGAATGTATCGGGAAGCAAATCGCGCCTGTATTTTAGTGCGCGATTCAAGCCCGATTTATTTTGAAAAATCGGGCAGACACGAGAAAATCTGTGCAGTGCTGCAGATTTTGTGAATCGGGCCGATTCAATATTTTTTCGAATCGGGCTTGAATCGGGCTCGAATCGGGCTTGAATCGGGCTTGAATCGGGCTCTAAGCTGCACGCACGATTTAGTTCAAGATGGTGTCGGGACGATGAATCGGGCCTACAAATCGCAGCGTGCGTTTCCCGCTTAACCCGATACAATATACTAACCCTTCCCGTCAAAATTATCTTCACAAAAGCATGAAAAACAAAAAAATTTACCGGAAGCTTTAAAAGTGGATTTCAGTTGACAAAAATTTCACATACAACTGAAATCGAACTAACAAAATATGATTACCTACACACCAAGTTGGGTATTTGGGATCCCTATGCCATTATGAGAAACACTCAACATATCGATTAATATAGTAAGCCTAACCGAGCCAAAACTTTTAATACATTTTCACTGTCAAACAATATCTAATCAAGTGAAGATAAGATAAAGTCTTTAGACCAAAACCAATATTGAACACTTTATGAAAGATTTCTGGGTCGTCGGTATCAATCAATTACTCTCATACTGACACATCTCAATACATCATCCAGGGCCTGAAATCCGTGATTGCGATGATTTTTTGTCGTTAAGATTATAGAAACGCAGTTTTCGTCTCCTTTGGGGGGACTGAAAAATGTGTTCCTTAAGTTTTATGCTGGAAAACATATACAACTTTACATATACATGTTCGTTCGGCATTATATAATCGTATTAGCATAAGTTATTCAAGTGAAAAATAATTATAGTTTATCCACAAAGTATCCATTTATTTTGAGTCACCTATGTTCTATACAATACATCTCAATTCAACGATAATGGAACATATAAGACATGCAGGATCTTATCATATCGGCATTCGTACTAGTTCGCGTTTGTTATTCAAGTTCAAAATATTGAATAACAGTCCAAACAAGAAATACTGATCCAAGTATTATTCGATTTATTCATCAGTCGAATACAATCCCGGTTACGACGCTGTAACATATAAAACATGTTAATCTTTTCTCACAAAATTATCAATTTTGAAAAAGGAACAATTTTTTGTGAAAAATATTTCAAGAATACACAGGAAGTGAAAATGCGTAGCACAAGGTGAACGTTTTTTCAACTTCCAAATGCATGGGCGTAGTTTTATTTTAACTGTTTAGAAAACAGTTCCTTTAGTTATATTAGCTGCTAAACAGAAAAATTTGCGGAAAATATTTTAAAATACTTAGAAAAGGGGGTTTATACTAAAGAACGTATCTGTCTTATAAATTCTTTGTATTGACGATAACAGAACACCTATCGTGATGTTAATGTCATAAGAAAAGATGATTCAATATTCGTTCAGCTACTTATAGTAAAGTAAGAAAGCGTTTGGTTGTATGCTGAACACAAAAATTATGACTAACGAACGAAATATTTTGTGTGTATTCTCGCTAATTGATATTTCCCTATCTTGTTTTATCGCCAAGAGTGTTTCGTGGGCAGTCTAGTTACCAAAGAGTCTCTATTTTTCGTTTTGTAGGTCAGTTAATTAAGAAGATCAAAGACTATTCGAAGGATAAAATGGTAACGCTTAATAATTAATAACCATCTGGTTGTTCTACAATGCAAATGTACAAATAGCCTCACACAACGCCCCCATTACTTAAAATAAATCTCCTGGTTGTTGAAGATCTTCTCTAAGTTAAACCAAAGCTGCCTGAAGGAATTTAGTGAGAAGAAATCCAGAATCATTTCCAGAAAAGAAAAGGAAGATGTTATCGCGGATATATCGTTTAGGGAATAAGTAGGGATAAAAGTATCTTCAAGTACAGAGTTTAGCACCAGCAGGTGCAAATGATTTAATTTTATCGCTTTCTTCCACTGACGCACATTATTGGCTAGAATTTTTCCTGAAGAGTCGTAATTGGTTGGTAAACCAACAGTTCGTTAATTTTTGGATAAATATATTACCCATTTTCATAGAGAACAAAGCTTCCCGTCGCATCTCACACAAACGAGAACTGAGAACGGCCGGCTTTTTACTTGGTGCTCTGACCATCTTTTTCTTTTTCCTGACCAAACAGCTCCATACTCAAGTCTTGAAGTATAAGGACCCGCGTCACTTTGAAGTACTAGGTGGGTTGACAAGAAAGATTTCCACGTCAAGTAATTGAAAGTATTCAAAAACTACATTTGCTTCGAGTAAAACTTATTAGGAATGTTATAAATTGACTGGCAGTGGTATTAACCGTGATTTTGTGCAAGAAAATGGAAGACAAGGAGCCTTTGCTGTCCAAAAGTAAAAGCTTCGAAGATGAAGAGGAAAATCATGTGGAAAAGACGCATTCATTTCAGACATTCTTCAATATATTTAATGCTAATATGGGTACTGGAATCCTCGCTATGCCATACGTTATACGTCTCACAGGATACTGGGGCGTCGTGATGATAATCTTGATTGGAATTCTCGGCAACTACACTGGTAAAATCCTCATAAAATGCCTTCACGAGAATACCCCGGAAGGATGCTTCGAAAAGCGCACCTACGCCGATTTAGGAGAGGCGTTTTGGCCACGATATGGAAAGCAGATGGTACACATAGTGAACTTTGTTGAACAGTTTTCCCATTGCATTTTGTTTCTTATCATGTGTGGCACGGTGATGCACCATACATTCCCGGATAGTGGGATTTCTGAGAGTGTTTGGATAACTATTATTTCTCTTGCCGTTCTCCCAGTTGCTTATGTGCGTACAATGAAGCACATTTCCCACATCAGTCTCCTGACTGTGATCGTAGCCATGGGCTCCTCAACCTGTGTCCTTGTCTACAGTCTCTTTCATCACAAGCAATGGAAAACCCACAACTTCTCAGGATTCACCTTCAGGCATGGTTGTATTGCAATGGGGATAGTTACAGTTACATACTCCTCGAATGCCTATTTGCCAGCAATCGAAAAGTCCATGAGATACCCGGCTGAGTTCAACGCAATGATGAATTTCACCTATACTCTGGTTACTATCATCAAGTACAACTATGGAATTTTGGTTTTCTTTTGCTTCGGGAAGCACACCGAACAGATTATGACACTCAGTCTTCCACACAGTCCATTCCGTGTATTTCTGTCCATAGCCGTCATTATCACTGCCCTTCTCTTCTACGTGGTACCAATGTTCACCCTGTACCATATCTTCGAGAACGAGCTTGATATACCGTTGCTGAGAAAGCTAGGCAACGAGCCTCTAAAATGCTGCAAGTTTTGCACCCCCAAGCTTATTTCCAGGTTTCTAATCATAGTTGCCTCGATAATCGTCGCTATATTTGTGCCTCATTTTGGTCTTCTGATGTCTTTCGTGGGTGGACTGACGGGAACATGTCTCGTGTACGTGTTTCCGTGTATTTTTCATATAAAACTGCATTACAAGACTCTACCATGGTATAACATAATGCTCGATACGCTTATAATCCTGATTGGAATAGTTGGGTGTGCTTGTGGAGTGGCGTACTCTGCTATACAAATCGCCAAAGAATATGATTTCTATAAAATGTGGGGAATTGAACCTGATGATGATTAACTATTGAACTAGGTATCACGATCCTATATACATTATATGACACTGGGTAATTAAGACTGTAAATAGGTGTATGCATATAGGGATTGCCAAAGTCTTGCTATAATATTGGTATTTTTAAGTTTTCTTGGTGAATGTTGAGAAATTCACTGGTGGTATTATATGTCACCGGATCTTTGGTTTGTACATAACATTTATATTTATTCATTCGGAATGCTAATAGTCTCTTTTGCTAGGAAATTTAAGAGCAGTGCTTTTAAATGTAGAATTCAGTAGTGTTCGTTATATTTGAGACTTCATTTCTGAGGACCCTCAGTGATAGTTATTTGTAAGGCCTAGACTAGGTCCTTTGACAACGACCGAGCTATTTCAGTACTACAAGAATTTTCTTCTGAATTCTTAAGCTTTTTATTTTCTTTCTTATTTTTTAAGTCTGGTTTTCCTAAGGAGGGAAACAAGTGGATAAAATTACTAATTGAAGGTTTCGATTAAATCGAGTAATACGTTATTTGCATAACTTAACAATTTCTATCTGTTGATGCAAGCATGATGCTTCTACTTAAGAGAAATATGGCTTAAGCAAGTTGACTGTCTTAAAGTATCGTTAACTCAATCAAAACTAAAATTTCTCTAAATTCTTTTAAAACGACGGCGGAAAACGTCAAAGAAAGTTGATTGTAGCAACTGTTTAGTGCAGTAATTCACTTTTATGAAGCTATTTCCGCTGGTGTTGTGGCAGGTGCAAAGGATAAAAACCGGCAGTCTTACTGAGCTTATTCTATAGACGAAATTATGATGCTACTTATAACATCCAAGCTAAGAGTAGCGACCAACTAGCTAATCATACTGAAATAAGTTAAGCTTTAGTCGGCTTTGTAACAGAGGATTATTCGTTCAATTTAATGATTCATCTTGGGGGAAATAAAGAAGATCGTGATGAAGAGCTCGGTGAAAGTTTCGTTATTCATAATTGGTTATTACAGTTGTCATAAAACTGAAGACAATAAGAGGACTTTAGGGTCTTTATGAAGATTTTAATCAATTTACCAATAACATCAAGAGTAAATAGAAAGAATTACGGCCCACGGCGGGTTGGTTGGAATACGAGCCGACAAAATACCAAGGTGAAATAAAATTATATATCTGACAAGCTAAGTGAGTTAGCCGTGCCCTGACTTAGATCAGCCTAGAGGTTGTTTCAGGGTTCGATCTTATAGTTAGCCGTGCCCTGACTTAGATCGGCCTAGAGGTTGTTTCAGGGTTCTATCTGTGAGTTAGCCGTGCCCTGACTTAGATCGGCCTAGAGGTTGTTTCAGGGTTCTATCTGTGAGTTAGCCGTGCCCTGACTTAGATCAGCCTAGAGGTTGTTTCAGGGTTCGATCTGATAGTTAGCCGTGCCCTGACTTAGATCGGCCTAGAGGTTGTTTCAGGGTTCTATCTGTGAGTTAGCCGTGCCCTGACTTAGATCGGCCTAGAGGTTGTTTCAGGGTTCGATCTGATAGTTAGCCGTGCCCTGACTTAGATCAGCCTAGAGGTTGTTTCAGGGTTCGATCTGATAGTTAGCCGTGCCCTGACTTAGATCAGCCTAGAGGTTGTTTCAGGGTTCTATCTGTGAGTTAGCCGTGCCCTGACTTAGGTCAGCCTAGAGGTTGTTTCAGGGTTCGATCTGATAGTTAGCCGTGCCCTGACTTAGATCGGCCTAGAGGTTGTTTCAGGGTTCTATCTGTGAGTTAGCCGTGCCCTGACTTAGATCGGCCTAGAGGTTGTTTCAGGGTTAGATCCGTGAGCTAGCCGTGCCCTGACTTAGATCAGCCCAGAGGTTGTTTCGGGGTTCGCAAAAATTAAGTAAAAAAATTCCGAAAAAGGAATAAAAATCCTTTTGTCACTCAATATTATGAAAATCAAAATCCATACGAAGGCTACGTTTATTTTCATAAGAAATTGTGATCATACCAAATTTTTTCCGTCTTTTTTTTTTTTTCTATTTTTGTAATTTATTTAAAATTGGAATTCGAAATATCTACCGCAACTGCAGTGGTTGGGTAATTTATCTATGTAAAATAACGAACATTTTCTCGTTGAAGTGGTGATTTATTTTTCTATTTGGTAGCTTTTTATTGCAAATATGATGTAAGTGTAGATAACGTATTTTAAGCCGTCATTCTCAATTAACCATATGAAAAATAATTTGAATTTCGAAAAAACTAGCGACCTCAAAATGAAACTTAAATAACCGTCTCTCGTTAAAGAAAGTCTTTTAGTCATCGATTTTAAAACTAACCCGTGCGTTAAGCGATCATAAATCATAGACAATCGTGCGCTTTTATTTCACTCCACCATGCTCTATATAGTTGCTGTTATAAATTCCATCGGACAAGGTCTTACTATATTTATTGCATCCTATCTTCTCGTATGATCTTGACCTCAACTAGGGCATTGCCCCGGCAGACAATTATGTATTATCTGTGGTATCTCAGACTTTCAAGATGGGCGAGAGACAACAAGAAAAAGAATCAAAATGTCTTCATATTTGACAAGAAGGCTATGTCTGAATTACCACAAGCACAACTCAATCTCTTTTCTTTACTTTACATCGAATTAATTTTTTATACGCACACGGACGTTAATCGTTTTGAAAAGTACAAGACACGTTCATTTTCAGTAATTTAGTTTCTAATAACTGTAAATTTAAAGGACCATTTATTATTTAGGAGTTTATGAAATCCGTATTCATGTCCCCATAGCATAGTTTAGGTCCCAACCCAATTTGGAAAAAATGAATAAAAAATCCCAACCCTCCTGATAACTTGTTCCTTTAAGGAGGACTAGTACGAAAATGGTCCGAAAATAAAGGGTGTAATAAATACTGGTTAAAAATTTTTCTTGATATTCCGGTGGAAAGTATTATATTTTTGCGAATCTTTAAAGTAGCCTGTGACGTCATTTACTTATGGTTGAAATGGTGTAAATGACCACAGCATTACTTATGTCAAGTGTGAACCAGCCTTTACCAAGTTTAATCAAAAAATAGGGTGTAGTATAATAAAGCCTCTCTAAATTGGGACCTGATGAATTTCTTCTCTAGAAATTGTTGTGAAATTGATACATGAATATTTAACAAAGTGGGAAATAATGTAATGGGATGGTTTATGAAACAAATATAGTATAATAAAGAACACTAAATTGTCCTTTGAGCATTCATTGATCATCTGACTGGGTGTGGCTGAAACATTGACCTGATCTTCAAATAAATATATTACAATCATATAATCCCTCAAAACAGGATTTTTTTAAAAATATTTCTAATTCATTCATTCCTTCATTTCATTCAGGAATTTCATTCATTCATTCATTCATTCATTCATCCATTCATTCATTTTATTCATTCATTCATTCATTCATTCATTCATTTCATTCATTCATTCATTCATTTCATTCATTCATTTCATTCATTCATTCATTCATTCATTCATTCATTCATTCATTCATTCATTCATTCATTCATTCATTCATTCATTCATTCATTCATTCATTCATTCATTCATTCATTCATTCATTCATTCATTCATTCATTCATTCATTCATTCATTCATTCATTCATTCATTCATTCATTCATTCATTCATTCATTCATTCATTCATTCATTCATTCAGGAATTTCATTCAAGAATTTCATAAACATAATTCAGATTAATTACCTGCTTAAATAAAAATTTAATTACCTGAAATTGGCCAAACCTCTCCTTGCCTAAATAAAAATTTATTAGTGTCCCTCATTTATTGGCTTAGCTGAAAATTGGCTTAATTTTATAATTATAGCTGTGTTTTAAAGTGCATAGGCATTTTTCCTAGTGAAAATTTCATCCTCTAAAAATGACGAAGATGGTTTGTTTAGTAGATTTGTCTATATATCTCATGGGCAGTTCTAGGAATTTTAGTAGGGTGATTTGCAAAATTAAGAAGATGCACCTTTTTAACAATACTAAATGCTTATACTAACCAACTAATTAACAATTAGTCCTCGAGTCCGAATGGTCTACGAGTCAATAGCCCATGAGGGCAAGAGGTCTAATTGTTTTAGTAAAAACCTACTAATCGGTCCAATAAAAGGATGCAAAAAGTTTTGGATTTTGCTTTAAATATATTTTTTTTGGTTTTCAAAACTGGTGCTTTTCGCTACTAGAGGTCTATCACTAATAGACCCCTAGTAGCTCAGCCAATCACAGGGCTCGATTGGTGATAGACCATTAGTAGGTTTTTTCTAATCAAGGCTAGACCACTACCTCCTCCCCCCCCCCAGATCCTCCACTGCATATAATTCAACAGACTTCATATTAATCTAGTGTATAACCAAAACCTTCACAAATAGACAATGTGCATCAAAGCTCACAAAGTACTTTGGGAAATCAAGCCCTGCAAAAATGAAGGGAAATCAAAGGATATATCAGAAAAAAATTACTCTGTTATTTTCATCTGTTGAAATACTTACATTTCCATAGGAATTTTGGAGGAAAAATTTTCAGATGAATTTTTAGAGGAGCCAAAAAAGCATAAGGACTTGGTTTCCCATCATGCTTTGTGCTAGAAATTTGAGTTCCTGTACATTGGCTATTAAAACTCTTGGAACCAACACATAATACCAAAATGAATAAACTAATGTGCCAAAAAATGCTTATATTGTCATACTATGTGTAGTGGATATCATACTCTTTATAACTAATAGAAGACTGAGATCTATAAATCATGCAAGTAAAAATTCACTTTGAATAATACACAATTCAATAAGCTCATTTGTCAGCTGAAATCTAAATCCCCTTGTGAGGCCATGTTATGGGGTTCTGAATAATCCACGATCCCAGGTAAATTTTGGAAATAATATAATCCTAAATCCTAAATGTAACGAAATAATCCATAATCTTTAAATTTAGTGGCCAATAATCCATATCCCTTCTCTAAAAACCCTTAATAATCCATGATTCTAAAACCCTAACAGGTACCCTAGCTGTTATACAGAGGGCGTAGTATAACATTGCTGACAATGACTGCATAAGCCTCATAGAGAGAGCGTCATCGTATCTTGGTAAATGTAAATGTAAATACTCATAAATATCTTCCGAGATACCAAATACTGGGGTTAAAATACCATGTGCCAATATACCGGAAAACCTGGGCCGGGTCTGACATATCACAAAGAATTCAAGTCCAGAACTAAAGTAAATTAAAGAATGAACCTATTATTATATGTCCTCTGGTGGGGGTATTGAGGCAACGGCTGGGAATTTGACAAAAACCATCAAAAAAAAATTTCAAATGCCCCAGAGTGGGGAAGCAGTAACCACAGGAAGATGTGGACACACATAATTTACTATAAAGTAAGATTTCACAAGTGATCAAACTCCCGACCCAGGGGCAAATTTTTGTGATCAAATCCCCCTCCCTCTTTGTCCGAAAACTCTCTCCCAAACTCCCCTTCCAAGGGATCCCCCTCCCTCTTTGTCCGAAAACTCTCTCCCAAACTCCCCTTCCAAGGGATTTATATTAATGGAAGCAAGATGGGTGCATAATATAAGACAGTGGATCCAGACCCAACGGGGGAGGGGCTAGGTTCAGGTTCCAAGTCTTATTTCTACACAGATTCTCACTTCAATTCTAATATTATCTTGGCCCTTGTTTGCACTTACTTAACACTAATTTAGAAATTATATCTTGACCCCGTTAACCCCGTATCTAAATGCCCTCTTGAACCCTGCTCCCGCGAGCATGTTGCTTCAGCGAAGCGTTGAATTACGTAACCAAAATAAGATACTTTTAAAAGTTTCCCTAATATTATTTGCATATCAAACCATTCATATCAAATATCTAATATTAAGAAAGCACTTTTAAACTCACCTTTTTTCACAAAAATCTGTATTTTTTGAGGACACTTCAAACAAATTTGCTTGATATTTGTATCTTCAGCAACAAGACCACAAGAAGACAACAAGAATATATGTAGCAGGCGCGCGCGCTTTACAGTACCAGGCTCTCTCGACCCACTAAAAATTTGGCGCGAATATTTGAACTGGACCGGAACCGGAAGTGCAATGATTGTTTTTCTTGGAGAAGGTTGGGCGTGGAGCGTCTATGTTTTCGGATGACGAGGACTTTTTGAAACAGTTAGGAGGCACCCTTCCCCTTGATGAATGAATACATTTTTCTCTTTGATTTATCATTGGTAAAAGACAGTATTATTAAATTTGTGCTATCAATTCCTGTTCTCAAATTTCCTTTCCAACCAATCCTCCCATTGTTTTCTTTCTTGCCTTGTCTTTCAATTCCTATTCTCTTTTTTTTCGTTTTCTCCCTTGCACATTACTACAGGTAAGTTCATTTTCCTTTAAAAGAAACAGAAATTTCAGTTTGTCGTGAATATGTCTTTATTTTTTTTTTCATAAAGTGCATGCATTTACAACTCCTAGCTCCTTGGGCCCGTACCTGTTAGCTTTTTACCTAAATAAACCTTTCCGAATACGCTTGACTGACCACAGAACAAAAGATTTAAGTCCAGGCTGGAGTTTTCAGATCCATACATTTACTTCATTTGTCTACTCCAGTCTCGCCTTGAATCTATTGTTCTGTGGTCAGCAGCGAATTCGTGAAAGCGGTTTTTTGCGAATTTTTTATTCTTTGAATGAATCAAAGATTGCGCATGCCAGAGACGCAGTGTTCGATAAGAAACATTCGTGAGATTCATTCAGGTAGCTTATAGCTAGAAAGTAAGGCTCAGGTCAAACGTCTAACTTTACACGAGCTGATGTATGTTTTGTGCAGAGCCCCATTTAAACCAGATATGCTGAACTGGGCATCTCTGCTTAAATATTGTTCATAAATAAATAAATAGATAAATACAATAGATAATAAGACGGTCTAGTTCTTTTACGTCATTAAGTTCGTTTCATGTGCAGTTCGACGTTTGACCTTAGTCTAAGCAAGGCATTCCAATCTCATTGGACGGACCCCTATTTCTAGACCTTCCTAATGAAGGTGAGCTGGATGACTTATTAATAATAAGTTATAATAATAATAATAATAATAATAATAATAATAATAATAACAATAATAATAAGAAGAAGAATAAATAAGAATATGATTGAATAGCCTCCTTTAGTTCCCTGCCCCATCTTGAAAGGTAGCCGTGCTTTTGCATTGAAGCAAGACGAACCGTGACCTTGCAATGATAGAGACATGTGAATAATCGTCCGAGGTGTTTAAAAAAGGTCTCTATCATTGCAAGCTCACCTTTCGTCTCTCTTCGATGCAAAGGCACGCCTCCTTTCCAAGATGGCGCAGGGAACTGTGATGGGGACTGTTGCTAACTTAGTTGTTTATAATAATTTTAAATTTGCTCATTCATTAGTAACCGCTGATACTGGATCCAGCCCAGTACCGATATCTCTCCTAGGGTGTCAGAAGTGGCAGATACAAGAATCCTGTTCTAGTGGCTTTCCGTTCCTACCCATCACAAACACGAAACTTTGTAGCCACTGGCATTATTATTTGCCAAAAAATCTAGATTTCGAATCACGCCACCCCTTTCGAATTCCACCCTTACGTTGCGGCATTTATCGTCGGTTTTCTTTGATAACATGCAGTTGAGCTCGTATCAACTCAAAGAAAACTAACGTCTAATATAGTATACTACCATCGAAATACCATTCAGGACGTATTGAATCAATTATGATACATGCACAGGGGCGGATCCAGGATTTTGTTTAGGGGAGGGTGCAGGGCACAAAGTCAGCCCAGGGAGGGTTGCAACCCTCAGAATCAAAGAAAGAAAACATTATTTCATATCGAACATCTTCAAAATAGGAGAGCAAAGTTGCTCCGGAAGGGGGGGGGGGGGGGCGCAACCCCTGCACCCCTCCCCTGGATCCGCCTCTGAAACATGTGGTGCATTATTCATGGTTCCAATTCCCCTTAGTTACCGTTGCTATGTCCCACAAGCTCAACAAATTAGCTAGAGTATATCAGAATTTAAAACTCTGATCGCGGAAAATTTTTTTTTCAATTGTTTCAATTGTTTACTGTCGTAGTCATTGTTATGCTCGTAGTTACAAGAAGGGACAAGATTTAAATTCCACTGCATTGGGAAAACTGCTGCAACGGTGACTGGTTCGTTATTGTCTGAGGTGGAACTATGAATTGATGACTACATGTTATCTATACGCTAAGTTTGCTTCTCACATCTGCGACAAGCACAATACAAGCATGATTGTCCTGGTTAACGTGACGACGTCTGACAGTCATCACAATTTCAAGGACAAAACGTTGGCTTGCTCCTCGTGTTTCTGAAAGTGCTCTGGCCGCAGTGTGAGAACCAGAATTATATGTAGACGTTCTTAGGGTGGTCACACAGATTCAAGCGTTGCGTGACGACCCAAAGTGCGTTTGCTTAGGCGTATAGGCCTAGCTCATCTGTTTTCCAAATACATTGAACTACGAAAACAGGCTGAACCTACTATTACGTTGGACTACTTGGAGAAAATTTACGCTTTCTCGGTACCTAGAATAGCTGGGTTTCAATCAGCTGATAAAAGTCTTTGAATCTCATTATCTGCTCCAAATGGTGGTCAGACACTGACCACTATGTGCTGTCAGCCAGAAAGAATTCTATTGAAAACTTGTGATTCAGCTGATGAACATTCCGCATGATACAGGAATTGACGTCAAGTGAAACCCAGCTATATCTATATAAATCTAATGCTAGAGCTATTCAAAAGTCAGCTCATTATTAAAGTTGGAAAATTATGAACGAGTGGCTCCGTTGAACCGAGAACCTACTGACTACTACTACTACTACTTCTACTCCTCCTCCTCCTCCTCCTCTATAGGATTACGTTAACAAAGTATTATTCCAAAGATATTGGAAATATGAAAACACAACGCCCAAAATAAGGCGCGGACATACGGTACAGCATTGCTTACAATATTGCAGTCAATGTTGCTGAAGTAGGATCGTTTTCTACTTCAACAACATTGTGTGCAACAAATTGCGTTGTGTGACATGGCGCGCAACATCGATTGCCTGCAATATTGCAACATTGCGCAATGTTGCACCGTGTGTCCGTGTCTTTAAACTCTGATATACATTACTCTTGACAGAGAAAAGATCATTGTGGGTCAAACATTCGATATTTTTGCTATCGCATCTTACTGGAAGAACCTACAGGAAAAGAAGAAAATCACATAAATTACCAGTCCCTCGTTTCCGCATTAAAGCACAGGCAGCCCAACCAGAATCACACGCGCTGGACCTCTCGCGACTTCCACCGTTCGCTTTTCTTTTCATTTGCTTCGCTCGTGACTCTGTGAGTCTCAGAGAGGTCGACTTGGTGGAGCAAGTCTATACCAGTCCATACATGGACACATTATTGTATCAATCAATCAAATCGTTCTACAAAAGACCTTTTTCAAAAACGGAGCTGCCGCAAATTCAAATGAGTTAAAATTCAACTGAGTGAAAAACCAATACCAGGACTAGAAAGAGAACCACTACTTTAGTGACCCTACAAAGATTTAATATGTCAGGTATCATATCTGTCGAGAAAACGTCAATGGAAATTGACAAATTTATAGTTTTTTTAAAACTCATTTGAATTTGCAGCCGCCAGTTTTGAAAAAAGGACGTCTATTCGTAGTTCTGAGATTTTCACAGGACCTCGCTTGCCATGTAACTAATCAATTACTGTACTACAAGGATCCCTTTCACAGAATGAATGCTTGCCTCATGTAAAATATCCCCATTTAAGAATGTTAATTAAAATTCCTACCTCAGTGATGCCAGTACGCAAAGCGCCATGGTTATGGCGGAGATTTGGACTGTTATACCTAGAATTAGTAAGAGATGCGTTAAACATTGCAATCATGATATATCCAGCACAGCACAGCACAGCACAGCACAGCACAGCACAGCACAGCACAGCACAGCACAGCACAGCACAGCACAGCACAGCACAGCACAGCACAGCACAGCACAGCACAGCACAGCACAGCACAGCACAGCACAGCACAGCACAGCACAGCACAGCACAGCACAGCACAGCACAGCACAGCACAGCACAGCACAGCACAGCACAGCACAGCACAGCACAGCACAGCACAGCACAGCACAGCACAGCACAGCACAGCACAGCACAGCACAGCACAGCACAGCACAGCACAGCACAGCACAGCAAAGCACATGCAGGGCAGGTTAGGACACGAGACGACAGAACTTACCACTGTTACAGTCATCCTCGGTACATCCACTTTTCCCACAGTCAATCTTCTTAGCAATTGGCCTAACGCCCCAGCAAGATGATGTCTTTGGCTCGCAAGTGCGGTTTTGGTAAATAGTACTTGGCAAGGAGTCGCAACAGCTTTCTGCGCACAGAGAGCGATCCGTAGTCCAGTCACCCAAAATAACACCTAGGAGAAATTTTATTAAGTGGGATTAATTCTCTCTGACAGGGAAAGACTAGTAGCATTGGTGGTTTATGCTGCTTACGCGTCGTCTTTCACCACTGTGGTCTCCCAAAGGTTCGGGTCACTGGTTCGAGCCCTGCAGACACCATATGTGAATTGAGTTTGATGCGATAATCTCTTCTGTGCTACGAGGGGTTTCTCCGGATTCTCCGGTTTCATCCCTCCATAAAATCAACATGTAAGTTGAGTGTTGTGTGCATAGAATATTGAATGTAGCGGTAGTGTGTGTGAGTGAAACTATCAACATGTGAGTGAGTGTTGTGTGTATAGAATATTGAATGTGGTGGTGGTAGTGTGTGTGAGTGAAAAGTGTCCCCAATTAGTGCAAAAGGGCTAGAACGCCGACTAGACACTTAAACATATTTACTTATTTTTGCTATTTAACAGACTCATACAACATACCGTCAACTGATTCTTGTGTTGTGAGTTTGGATGCATCAACAGTCAGGTTACCGATATGGCCGGTATTCACTGCAGCCTTGATAGCATCTTCGTAATCATGCTGTCCAGAGGAAGAAACTGATGCCGAAAATACCACATCAAATTTCGCAATGACGCTGCCCTGGACCAAGGTGATGTTTTCTATCCCTTTGAATTCCGTGTAGTTTTCGAAATGTTCACGTCCCTGAGGAAAAGAAAAAAAGAAGAATTAGAAATCGTCGGAGAAACTTCAAGATTACAGCTCGAGAAATCCATAAATGCTATTTCACTAGCCTGCGTGCACAAACTGGGTCGCAAGAAACATGATACAAGCAGCGAACCAATCAGGCAACGCGTAAGAAAACTGAAAACTGACCTATCACAATTTAGTACATATATCTGAGTGCACCGTTGGGGGTCTAGGATGATTACACGGTTTATGTCACTGATTTGCAGGCGAACCTAACCGAGGGTTTGTGTTCGGATGCACGCAGACTATACTGTTTCACACTGAGTAGAACCTTCTTGTAATGGCCGTGGTGGACTCCCACATGAATGGCCCCAATTTCAGGCTTACCAGCTGAGTTGACCTTTAGGACAAACTCGAGGTCAACTAATCAGAATTTAGGATTCAACATCCTATTTTGATTAGCATTTCCCACTATTCTGCTAAGAGAATTAATGAAATAAAAGTTTTTCCTTCTTTAAATTAATCGTTACCGTTAGTCGAACTCATGGCGGAAATATTTTCAATCAACAAGAAAAGTCTAGTCATTGTATACTCGGAAAATGCTCGAAAAATGCTAACCAAAAATAGTGACCCATAATTCCTTTCGGGGAAGGCGATCAACTCAGCTGGGGACACGCGGTCTTAACTTTTGCGTATATCACTATAGGCTTGGTAGCTGGCTGGTTTTACCAAAAAAGGCATGAAAAAACCTGTTGGCAGCAAAAAGCCCGTGCATGGAAATATGCGAATACATTAAATGTGGTCATAGCTGCATGAACGAAAGGCCTATACGTACCCAAAGCTCGATGTTTGCCTTCGCTTCCTTATACTCGCTGCTGTTAGTGTCCTTCAACTCTTCCTTCCATACCATTGATTTAACGGGAACAGTAACCTTTATTTTCGTTTCTTAAAAAGAAAAGAAATCAATGTACGAAATTTCTATCCTTGGAATCCAGAATGTAAGCTGGAATCCATGGAATACCAGCATGTGGTGCCTGTTTTAGGCCCGTCTGATTCGCGTTTTGCTCTTAGTACGCGTACTAGCCGTACCTAGAGTTGTTGTTTGAATCAGCGGCAATCTTAGCAATCTTTACACGAAGTATAGTAGATATGCTGAGCAATACTTACACATATCCCCATACCATATATATATATACTAGGATGAGCTATGTATACCGTACGTACGAACGTACTAACGTATATCCCCATACTAGATATATATATACTAGGATGAGCTATGTATGCCGTACGTACGAACGTACTAACGTACTAACGTATATCCCCATACTAGATATATATATATATACTAGTATGAGCTATGTATGCCGTACGTACGAACGTACTAACGTACTAACGTATATCCCCATACTAGATATATATATATACTAGGATGAGCTATGTATGCCGTACGTACGAACGTACTAACGTACTAACGTATATCCCCATACTAGATATATATATATATACTAGGATGAGCTATGTATGCCGTACGTACGAACGTACTAACGTACTAACGTATATCCCCATACTAGATATATATACACTAGGATGAGCTATGTATGCCGTACGTACGAACGTACTAACGTATATCCCCATACTAGATATATATACACTAGGATGAGCTATGTATACCGTACGTACGAACGTACTAACGTACTAACGTATATCCCCATACTAGATATATATACACTAGGATGAGCTATGTATACCGTACGTACGAACGTACTAACGTACTAACGTATATCCCCATACTAGATATATATATATACTAGGATGAGCTATGTATGCCGTACGTACGAACGTACTAACGTATATCCCCATACTAGATATATATACACTAGGATGAGCTATGTATACCGTACGTACGAACGTACTAACGTATATCCCCATACTAGATATATATATACTAGGATGAGCTATGTATGCCGTACGTACGAACGTACTAACGTACTAACGTATATCCCCATACTAGATATATATACACTAGGATGAGCTATGTTACAATTCCACACAATTGCTATCGTTCATTATAGAACTCTTTAGCTGTTTAAGATCAATAATTTCACATAGTTATAAGCATACATACGTAGGTTAATAAGTGTATATTATTATTGTAAGTGAGCGTATTCCGGATATAGTTCATAGGCTACGTTACAACGCCCTGTTAACTTAGGCCTTGAAAAGATAGATATCTTTTCAAGGCCTAAGCTAACATACTGATGTACCATACTGCTATATAATAGTTTACTAGAGAAAATTAAAAAAAAATGAAATCATTTATTTCCAAGAGAATCTACCAATAGGTACGAACAATAATTGCATAAGCATGCATGAGTAGGTTAATAGGTCGGTATATCATTATTGTAAGTGAGCGTATTCCGGATATAGTTCATAGGTTACATCACAACGCCCTGTGATCTATTTTTTTCCTAAGTTAACATACTGCTAATAATAATAAGAAGAAGAAGAAGAAGAAGAAGAAGAAGAAGAAGAAGAAGAAGAAGAAGAAGAAGAAGAAGAAGAAGAAGAAGAAGAAGAAGAAGAAGAAGAAGAAGAAGAAGAAGAAGAAGAAGAAGAAGAAGAAGAAGAAGAAGAAGAAGAAGAAGAAGAAGAAGAAGAAGAAGAAGAAGAAGAAGAAGAAGAAGAAGAAGAAGAAGAAGAAGAAGAAGAAGAAGAAGAAGAATAGGAATAATAACAATAATAATAACAATAATAATAATAATAATAATAATAATAATAATAATAATAATAATAATAATAATAATAATAATAATAATAATAATTTTGTGTAATCCGCTTTCAATTATTATATAAATTAGTTAATACATTCTAGTTTTCCTTCCGCAATCCTTATAGTGTCACTCATTTGTAATTGTTGTTTTATTTTTTTATTTTTTGCCCTTTTATCGACCTAGTTTCATCCATTTGGTACTCTGGACTCCTCTTGACCAAAAGTAGAACTGCTGTGTCAGCTTCAGTTGTCTCAGTCTCGTGTTTTGCAAAAAACAACCCAACTGTGTTACATTAAATCAATGACATGACATTGCTATTAATAGTGATTGGCAGCTGTCAGAGGGAAATGTTATATAAAACATTCCGAAGCAAAAGTAGTTATTTCTGATCGATTTGTTATTTTCGCAACTTCTCCGTTATGCTTTTTTGTTTTTGTTGCAGAGTTTGTTTACCACGGTACCCGACTAAGAATATTAATTATAAAAAAAACGACGACGGCAACATCAATAATTAGTGTATCAGTCAAACGACTATGATTATGCCTAACACGAAACACGATACTTGCATGGTGTGATGGGTGGGGCGGATATCTCACCTATAAAAATGGAGAGAGCTAGAAAATCTTTCTTTCTTGGCATGCGTTCTTACCGACCATGTCGAAGAACTCGCCGTTGAAGTCGCTTTCGGTAAGAAACGACAAAGACGGCAAACGATCTTTTCACGTGAAAAGTGGAGATTCCACATACAAGTCTGTAGCTAACTTTTGTTTTTCCGTAAACGGATTTATCGAATTCCCACAAGAATTCCAGCGATTTAATGGGTATATGCTGGACGTACGAAGAAGTAGCGATGGCGTAAACATGTGAGTATTCAAGCATTATTAAAATAGTTTAAACAAAATATAAAGACATTGGTTTGATAAAAGGTAGTATGTCGAGTTGTGGACTTGTCTATCTTGTTGCCAAGTGTCGTGACTTAATTCCCCCCTCCAACCACTATACACCAGTTAAAGCTAAAATAGTTGACACAACAAATCAAAGTCGAAACAAGAGCCAGGCGCAACATCATAACTGATAAAATTTCTGTATCATATTAGTATTTATTTTGGGAAGCATAGTTATACTCGTGTTGAGGAAGATCTGATATATACAATTTCTAAACTTGTCCCCAATTTAGTCAGTGGACAAGACGATTTCAATGGGCGGAGGACAATCTTATTCACTAGCAGCACTGATTTGTTAGTAGTGTCAGTAGTGTGAACGCTTTAAATGTTTACTTTCGATTATTTGACAATGACCATTAGATTTTAATTTATCTCACGGGTATATTACTTCGTGCAATATCAATCAACTTCTGTATTGATATTTGGCATATTTTATCTTGAAAGTTTGTGTTAGTTGGGCATTTTTTAGGATTTGTATTGGCGATAATAGGAAATTTCAAAACTCAATTCGTACGTTCTTACGCTGTACTAAGCGTTTTTTTTAGGACGCGCGTTCCTATATTAGGCATGGTATAAATACCAGAGTGTTTACCATTTACCCATTTTTCACTCACTTGCACAAGGCTTGTTTTGGCAGGCCTCTCCTATCTTTACTGACATTCCAACACAATCATTTCTTCCCCCAGAAGGTGCTGGGTTGGTACAGGTTCGTTTTCGCGTTTTAGTACCATTTCCACAGCCAACAGAGCACGTCCATTCTCCCCATTCTGCCCAATTTCTATTCACGGCTAGAATTTAAAAAAAAATCGGTCCAAAATATTGTCAGAGACATGCAGATTTTGTTTCTCTGTCTGTCTGTCGGTCTGTCTGTCGGCCTGTCTGTCGGTCTTTCGGTCGGTCTATCGGTCTGTCTGTCTGTTTGTCTGTCTGTATGTGGGTCTGTCTGTCTGTCTGTCTGTCTGTCTGTCTGTCTGTCGGTCGGTCTGTCTGTCGGTCTTTTTATTGGGATTTAATCAGTTCTTCTACCAGCCCTACTCTCCGATTTCAGTTTCCAATAAAAACCGAAGAGCTTTGAGGTAATCCATGATCCAAAACTGATTCTTCTGTCTAGTTAATTTGCAGGTTGGAGGAACTGACTATTTTCTTTGATACAGGCCATGTTACACGTTGAAACTTTTAGCTGAAACGTGTGTGCCACGGCGTTGCGAGACAAGTTTCAGGTCGAAATTGCGCCGTGTAACACCCCCGGCCGTGTAACTTGTCTAAAAGTTTCAACGTGTAACAGGGCCTTTATTATAATTACATTTAAGGTTTTTTTAAATTTCTTAATCATACCGCTTGATCCTGGGCTGCTTGATGTGGATGTTGGCTTTATACCTTGGGTGGTTGTGGATTGTCGTTGAGACGATGTTGGAGGTGTTGTTTGAGTAGCTGTTGAGGACTTGGCTTGGGATCCAGATGTTGAAGTTGGTCTTGATGTTTGAGAAGGTTGCGGTTGTGTTGATGATGAAGGTGGTGTTGAGGATTTACTAGGTGGTGGTGTTGATGATCTAGGTGGTGCCGATGATGGCGGTGGTGTTGGTGTTGAGGATTTAGGTGGTGGTGGTGGTGTTGATGATCTAGATGCAGGCGATGATGGCGGTGTTGAGGGTTTAGGTGGTGGCGGTGATGATGGCGATGGTGGTGGTGTTGAGGGTTTAGGTGGTGGCGGTGATGATAGCGATGGTGGTGGTGTTGAGGGTTTAGGTGGTGGCAGTGATGATGGCGATGGTGGTGGTGTTGAGGATTTGGGTGTCGGTGATGATGGCGATGGTGGTGGTGTTGAGGATTTAGGTGGTGGCGGTGATGATGGCGATGGTGGTGGTGTTGAGGATTTAGGTGGTGGCGGTGATGATGGTGGCGGTGATGATGGTGGCGGTGATGATGGTGGCGGTGGTGTTGAGGATTTAGGTGGTGGCGGTGAGGACGATGATGATGGCGCCAATGGTAAATCAATTGATTGGACTAAAACGACCATCGACAAAACGACAGCTGCTGCCTTGAAAGGTGTCATCTAAGATCAAGAAAATTACGCATTGTTTCATTAAACTTCTTAAATTCGTGTCTTTAGCTTCATGACGGTGAAATTTCGAAAGGATCGATCCGCACACTGTTCATTTTCTTGAAAGAAAAAATACAATAGTGTATACAAAATACAAAAAAATTGATTCTTTCTTTGAACTACAAACTGACAACAAACCTAATTATAACTTCTGCTCTCTCCTCGTGGTCTCTCAACAGTCAGGGGCTGATCCAGTATTTTCTTCAGGGAGGGGTGCTGCGTGTGAAGGATAACAAGGGAACCCCTTACCATCAAAGGGAAAACCATTTTGTATTGGTTATATTTGAAGAAGGGGCAACAAGTCGACCCAGGAGGGAGGGCGCGCACCCCCTGCACCCCTCCCCTGGATCCACCCCTGCCTGTCCTCTCGCTGACCTGGCTACACAGGCCACAATAGAGCTGTTAAGCTGTGACGTATTTCCGGGTCTAACTGCTCACACAAACCGATAACATAAAGGGAAAACGTTTCTCAATGAATTAACCTCCACCTGAAACAATTAGAACTTTGGACAACAAATCCTGTCACGAAGAAAATGTGAGAAAAATCTTTATAAAACTGCTTTTCGTTTGGACCCGGAAGTCGTTTTTCCATACTTTTGACGTCACACTTAAAAGCTCTGTAGAACTGGGACTTGGTAGCAGAAAGGTTGTTCGCGATCGGTACAACAGGTCAAAGAAAACAAAAATGCGAAAAAATTGGTACAAGTTTTGTAATGATTCGAAGCACGTTTAAAAACGGGTTATCAATGAATATATCTGATGCTCAGGGTTAGCCTCTTTTTTCTTTTTCTTTCTTTTTTCTTTAAATTAACACAGGCTGGGAACAGACTCGA
The DNA here is from genome assembly GCA_964019055.1 of Anthopleura xanthogrammica. Taxonomy (NCBI): domain Eukaryota; kingdom Metazoa; phylum Cnidaria; class Anthozoa; order Actiniaria; family Actiniidae; genus Anthopleura; species Anthopleura xanthogrammica. Next base: position 8,437,971 of record OZ025221.1, on the reverse strand, counting down.
AGTCCAAACAAGCTCAGCCTATTCATTTGTTGAATATCAATGTGTTCAAGGAAGGTCGGTGGAGGTCTGTTTTCAAAGAATCTATGACTTCCCTTAGTTACTAGCTGTTGCTATGTCCAACAATATCAACAAATGAGATAAAATATCTAAGAATTTAAAACCCTAATCGCGAAAAATTGAGTATAAATTGTATACAGAACTGTTTCCTGTCCTGTGAAGGTACTGGCAAGAAATATGCCTCGTAATTCTTATACTACTCTTTAGAACAGATAACATGTACATATTATAATTCCACTTGAAAAACACACTGCTTCAACGGTGATTGGTTCGCTATTGTGTGAGTCGGAACCATGCATAGATTCGAACACAGCAGCGATCATTTTTTTTTTAAATGCTTTTAAAAAAATCCGGAAAATATCTCAGGGAAATGGAATTAGTCATGATATGCCTTTACCGTTAGTTTATCGGCTTGAATTTAAATTTTTCATTTATTACTTATCGCTATTTTGCACTGAAATTTCATGGAGGAAAACGGACCCTTCCAAAAGTTAATGCAGGCTTCTTTTTGACAAATAAAGGAACGAAAGGTCGCATGCAGACGTTGATATTCAACCAAAATTTCTAGCTGTCTTGAATGAATACCCTTCTAGAACTGATTAACTAGTTATTCAAAGAAAAATTTCATCCGTCATTCAAAATTAGCACCACTCCAAGAATTGGCAGGTGCAACGTTGAAAAGTTCTAAAATTCACAAACAGTATCTGAAAACGTTTTAGATAGGCAATGATATGTTTTCCATATTTCTCAGAAATTTAATGTTTAGCCAGACAGTAAGTTTGCTTTGGTATGAGCTTAACTATATCAGCTAGGCCTATAACTATAGAATAATACCCCCGTTTTATTTGAGCAGCAACTTTCTTCACTTAGTAGTCGGCAAGTTAAGCGAATTGTGAAGTTTGACTTATGCAGCAATATCGATGAGGAATTTTAAGCACCAATTGAATTCTTAAGTTGAGTTGTTCGCTTCTCTATTCTTACTTCAAGAACTTGTTCTGGTCGATTTTTTCCTATAAATTTTTAACTCGTAAGTTGTCTGATTTTTATCACTTATACTTCGCCTCATCACCTTCTTTCTCCCAATTTAACTTCTTGTTTAATAATGAGGTTAACTGAAATTCCGACTTGCCGAAATAAGCGCAAGTACGAGTCTTAACTTTCCATAAATAGTGGTATCCACTCTCAAATATTGTGGAAAAAGTGCAAAATAGCTGAAGGATTGCTCGGTAATGCAATGTTTGTTAAAAGCGAATTTGACACGAAAATATCTTACATTTACTTTTCGACTTCTCTCAAATTCGCATGCATAACATACGAATTTTACAGAAATTTATAGTGAAAATTGTACCCAAAATTATAAAGATGTAAGTCTTAAATGTCGTCAAAGTTTCGACTTCTCTGAAAACCCAGCAGCCATCGAATATTAATGCTTCTAAGGATTTAATTTATGAGATACTTTTGATAAATGGTTTGTTATAAATCTTTCATAATAAATTGTTCACGAAGGAAACATTCAATCACAAGGACATAAAATTTGAAGTTTGTCTGACAAACACAAATTTTCTTAAATTTCCAATAATTTTTTTTTCTCAAAAAACAATGCTCGCGTTTTTGCTTTGCAATATTCTGTCCGCAATGACAGCCACAAAATCTTAGGAAAATCTTAGCTATTTCAATTAATTTTAATTTTAACCTAGTATAAACGAAATCATTTCTTAAGTTCGGTTACCATATGTGAACGACAACTATTTGCAAAATAAGTGCTCTGCCATTAACGGAAAACGGTACAACTTTTTCACTTGAGAAAATTAAGAATTCCTGTTGCTCAAATTTTTGAGGATCTAATTCTTTCCAAAAAATTTTCTCTAAATTTCTCTAATTATTTGATATTAGTTTGAAAGGATGATGTCTTACCTTTTTTTCCTTCGACGAATATGCAAGTTTTCTTTATCGAGTTGCGTACGAGTTCAATGCTTTGAACGAAATGGCATTGGGAATCTTGATGCGAATTCTCGAAGTCATCTCATCGTGGTCACCATGGCAATGAAACTACGCAAAACTGGAAACATTAATATTACGTTACTAGAGTAGTAGCAATTTTGTTTCTAAAATCTTAGGTCACTCACCGAGCAATTTTTTTAAATGCCAAATTGGTACAATTGTGATTTTTATCAGTAGTTTTAGATTTAGTAACAATTTTAGTAAGATTTTAGTATTTTTTTCCCTTGTACACCTGTCATGCCCTGCGCATGCATTGTAGCTGTCAATCGTTGTTTCAAAATTAACTGACGATGGCAGTTTTAATAAAATATCCTAAAGCCTGCAGTTTGTGAAACAATGATTATTCTTTTTTAGACAGTATTAAAAGAAATTGAGTTATTTGCATTTGAACTCTGCTCAAGTTGCTTTATTGAAATGTAGAAAATATCACAACGTATGGAGGGAATTTACACACAGAAAAATAAAAAATCTTAACTCAATCTTTTTCTATGGTTCTCTAAAATGATTTTAGATGATAAGTATAACGTCTCAGTTGAGTTGGATATAAAATCCATATAATAATAATAATAATAATAATCACCGAGCTTCAACTAGAAACTTCTCCAGTCATAATTCATCCCCATCAGACGTCATGCAGAGCTGGCATGATTTCAACTCACTGAGAGTTGAGATTGATATTCTTATTCAAATGAGTTTCTCAATTATTGCCTCAAAGAATTTGGAAAAGTGAAAAGCAAACGCTGGGGAGTGAAAAAGGGGCGATTTCGTATGCCCTCTTCGCTTTGATAATAATATGACTCGCTTTCGAACCTCACACGGCGAAGGGACATTATTAAAAGTTGCTGATTTTATTAGCAAATCCGCAGTATTGGTGTATTCACATGTATAGCAAAACTCGCTTACCTTCAGTCTGGATAGTGCCCTGTCCGTTCGACCTGTTCCTACAATTGTGAGAAATTCTTCAGATCCTGAATAACAATATGTTAATAATAATAATAATAATAATAATAATAATAATAATAATAATAATAATAATAATAATAATAATAATAATAATAATAATAATAATAATAATAATTAAAAAAAAAAATGATGATGATGATGATGGAGGTGATAAAAAATATAGATCCTACAATTGTGAGAAATTCTTCAGATCCTGAATAACAATATGTTAATAATAATAATAATAATAATAATAATAATAATAATAATAATAATAATAATAATTAAAAAAAAAATGATGATGATGATGATGGAGGTGATAAAAAATATAGACGGTGATGATAACAATGAGGATAGTGATAATGATGGTATTAAAGACGATTGATAGCAATGATGATTATGATGATTTAGAAGAAGACTGAGGGCGATGATGATGATATTGAAGACAATTGTGGCGATGATTGGTAATATGATTATTAATGAAGACTACAGTGGTAATGATGATAGTGTTTGATCATGATGAACGACTACATTTCGTGCATGACTACATATCCATAGTACTAGCACCTGCGTGCAAAGCTACACGATCCTTTGAAAATAAATCAACATTACCATAATCCTCCTTCCTCCCCCCCCCCCCCCCCCAAAAAAACACACACAAACATTCTAAAGCTGTTATTGTTTTCGATTCCTTTTCATAGCAATCTTTTAAGATAAATATTTTGAAGATTTTACTGACCCCTAGCGAGTTCTTGATAATAAGTTCTACTGGACTAAATGACGCACGCTATAAGGGGTAAACGTAACAAAGTTATTTCAAGTTTCTCTCTTTCTCAAAAAAAAAAAAAAAAAAAGGAAAAAAGGAAGAAAGAAAAGCAGATAAATTAGAATAAAAATAACTCATTAGTGGACGCCAAATTAAAAAATTTAGTTAAAGCATTCAATTTTAAAAATAAAAAGTATTTTTTCGTGGCGTAACATGAGAAAACAGACGTCTTTTGACGAGCGAAAGAACGTCTGTTTTCTAAGGCTATTAGTGGTGTGATTGATAGACTAAGACCCAGTTCAAACGTCGATATTCTTTTGAACCGAACGCATTGAAAACAATGAATAATAGACAGTGCGGTCCTCTTTGATCATGATGTCAATAGGTTCGGCTCATGAGAAGATCGATTGATGTTTGAATAAGGCCTAAGAAGTCCAATCGAATCTCCTGGACCCGGTTGTACGAAGGGTGGATAGCGCTATCCAATGGATAAATTTATTGGATAACAGCATCGACTTATCCACTGGATAAGGATTTATCCATCGGATAGCGCTATCCACCCTTCGTACAACCGGGCCCAGATGTCTACAGATCAAAACAGCCTCAAACTTTGCAGAACAAGCTCGTCTTCTAATTTATTTACAGTACTAATATACCTTTTTTGAATTCGCTTGAAAGACCACTTGATGTGTTCACACATTTACTGTATTCTATCAAGTTCAACTTCGACTTGCACAAAAAATGTTTTTAGATCTGCGTTAAATTTTTTTTAGATTGTTACTCTGGATTTCACGCCGTTTAAGGCTAAGTTGTAAGTTGGAGAGTAGTAGTCTTTGAAGATTTTTTACAGAAACTATTTTTTGGATTTGTCCTATTTGAATTGGTTACCTGTCACTGCAGTTTTTAACGCGCACGAAAAACAACTTCCTCTTTTGCTGTACGTTCCTATTCTTTAGAAATACAAACAATTTCAAGGCCTCAGGAGTCTCGCTATGTTTAGCCATGATAATAGCCATGATAATATCGCTGTTTCAGCTGTTTAGCAATGTTTCTTATTTGGGCAAATGAGTGGGAAGCATGAACAATGTAAGTATCACCGAGGAAACTAGTTAATAAAAATTCCACGAAAATTAAAACAAGTCAATCGCATGCAATTTCAATACAACTTTTCTTAAGATGTGTCCATTACTGGACTTCACAACTTTTTTTTCAGATGCGACTTTTGCTGGACTATATAAAACACCAGTTCTTTAATTAAGCAATAGAAACTAAGTTCTATTCATAAGAACTTAGTTTCTATTGCTTTTATGATATAGCAGAAGATATTTTAAGATTATAAAAACGTTTTATTTTCTGATCAAAATTGAGATTCTCCAAACTATGGCAATTAAGCGAATCACATTCGTCGTACTTTTTCTCATTCACAAAGAAGCAGAGTCTTACAAAGCAGTTTTCACGAAAATGTCTTGAAAAAAATTATAAAAAGGATGTAAACATCAACATTATACAAAAAGGTTTGGGAAACACAGGAAAAAATTTCAAAATCCCAACTTGGGAAAAAAATGGGGTAATATTGGGATATTTTTTGGGTTTTCCTTGGGAATTTCCCAATATTTCCCAATATTGGGAAAGTGGTACCAAATCCAAATCTGTGGTCAAAGTATTCCCAGCAAAATCCCATAATTGGGAAATTACTGTCCCAATTTATGATCAAATTGGGTTTTTATGTGGTCAAAGTAATCCCAATAAAATCCCATAATTGGGAAATTACTGTCCCAATATATGATCAAATTGGGTTTTTATGAGGTCAAAGTATTCCCAATAAAATCCCATTTTTGGGATGCAGTTTGTAATTATTTTCAATTTATTCCCATGTTTGGGTTTTGATTGGAAGTACAGTCCCATTTAATTCCCATTTTTGGGATTCAGTTTGTAATTTTTTTTCAATTTATTCCCATGTTTGGGTTTTGATTGGAAGTACAGTCCCATTTAATTCCCATTTTTGGGATTCAGTTTGTAATTTTTTTTCAATTTATTCCCATGTTTGGGTTTTTGTTGGAAATTTAATCCCAAAATATTACCAATATTGGGATTTGATTGGTTTCACTTTCCCGATGTTGGGAAATTATTATTATCAGGAAACCGAACAGCAGCCTTTCCAATAAATTCCCAATATTGTTTATTTGGTTTCCCAATTTTATCCCAATTTTTTCCCATTATTGGGAAAAATTCCCAAAAATTTCCCAAATCGTCTAAATTGGGATTTTGAAATTTTTTCCTGTGAAATCCGACTTAAAATTTAAACAGAAGTGACAGTTCCTCAAGATTTATACGTTATGTGCACAACTTTGGATCGTGCAAGCTCTACTTCAGAAACAACACTGGATTTTGTCAGATCTTTTTGAACTTCTTTTCTACATCTACAACAGAGCAAACCTCACATCCTGGGTAAGTTTTATAGTTTTGTTATTTGAGGGATTGTTTTGTCTTTTTATTTAAAAAAACAAAACTTTCTTGAATGAAAATTCAATAAGAAAGATTAAAACAATCTTGAAAATCAGAAATTGCCCATTTTTTTTCTGCAGATTTTAGAGTTAAAATGTAGTAGAGAAACTTTCATTTGTGAGCTGTTAATCACAAACCATGTCTTTACCGGTGAAATAGAGCATAGGTTTTTGGAGTGAATTAGCCAATGAGAGCGCGCGTACTATCTAAGCTATATTATAATGCTTAATAGTATTGCCTAGTTTAAACTTTTCCCCCTAGAATATGCATGCATCGTTATCGTTGGCTTTCATTGAATGCAGTTGAACTCATTTCAAATGATGGAAAAACTAACCTTTTGGGACGTTTTGAATCAGTCAAGACACGAGTGATGCTTAAATGAAATAAAATTTATAAGATAACTGGGAATGAAACATGGTCTACAATTGAAAAAAAACACGCCCAAGCCAGATAGATCCATTACAGGATTGGTTTGGTCATATCAACTACTAAGTTTTACCAAATTTGATGGGGGGATTGGTGTGCAATTACTTATTAAAATCTACAATTAAAGCTAGATTATCCAATAATTATCCAAATGCGCTTTAAAAAGGTTTAAAACCGACCATCATCATGATTCTACTGGTACTTAATTTTCTAATGCCGAAGCGGAAATGCCTACTTTTCGTAAGCACCTTTTTAGATACATTTAGAAGGCAAGTATTTTGTCGCAGATTTCCAGTCAATGATGTGCAATAGACCCCTTGCAGCAATTCGGAATGCAGCTCAATTTGGAGGACAAAGCAAATTGATGGTTTTCATAGCCGACATCTTGGATGAATTTAATGATTTGTCATTAGTGTTTTTTGTTATGTCATCCAACATGGCCGCCAAGTTTTTTGTTATTTCATTCTCTTGGGGATGATTGAAAACCAGCAATAGTTTCTCAGGAGATTGAAATTATTTTGTTTTGTCCTCCAAATTGAGCTACTTTGATGTCACGTGCAAGGGTCTATCCTAAGAAAGCAGTATCAATGTTGAAGCAAAGAACAAAACGCAATATTTTAAAGACCCCTTTAAAGTCTAATTTATTAGTTTTATCAATAAATTATGTTATTTTATCTTAACATTGACACGTATTCGCTTAACTTCAAAATTTATCAATGAGAACTATTACCAGCATATATCCTCACTGGAATACTATGCCAGATGATTCTATAACACAGGTAGCCCAATACATATATATTGAAAATGTTCTAACAAATTAATGAGGAAATAGATCTTTGCCACCGGATTCGCTTCAGTGAAACAATGGAACATGAAACAATGGCTCCAAGTCGAGGTTATGTATGAACACATCAAGTCCAACCTCGACTTGGAGCCATTGTTTCGTGGTCACTCAAGTGAATCCAGGAAAGATCTATTTTCTCAAAACCATTTTCCTGTGTGCAACCATTTCATACCCCTCCCTCCCTCCCTGCAGCAAAAACAAACAAAAAACGGTTAAACCAAGCCAACTGAGTTGATCGCCTTCCGCGAAAGGAATTATGGGTCACTATTTTTGGTTAGCATTTTTCGAGTATACAATGTAGACTTTTCTTGTTGATTAAAATTGAATTCTGCCATGAGTTCAACTATCATTTACGAATAATTTAAAGAAGGAAGAACTCATATTTCAAAAATTCTCTTGGCAGAAGAATGGGAAATGCCAATCAAAATACGATGTGGAATCCTCAATTCTGATTGGTTGACCTTGAGTTTGTTCTGAAGGTCAACTCAGCTGGAGAGAACATGGTTTTCACCGATCTTCTTTCAAGTGAGGGATGGAAGGGGGAATGTCTGCACACAGGGTACCCATCTTTTAAAACAAACTTATAAATCATTATTGGCCTACTGATGGACCTGCACATATTCACACTGGAATACTGTACTAGATATAACTACAAAAATAATGAATATAGATAATATTATTTATTAATTAATTAGAGAACAATGACCGGCACATGCTCTCACTGGAACACTGTGACAGACAGACACAGTGGATGTATGGAATTTATTCAAATAAATTCATAAACCCACGTTTGAAATTATGGGTATAGCAAGCCCAGAGTTTAAAAATGGTTTACTGGACATGCTAACCTAAAGTTAGGGTTCCCCTCTTAACCCTAGGTTTCAATGTTTTACTTGCTCAAAAGTTGTTTCTTAGCTTTTGCCAGACCTCGGCACTGTCTAGCTGTTTGAGAACTAGAGCAAGAAAACCTGTTACCCTCCCCACCCTCCTCAAATAGACCATTTTCAAGATGTGCAAGTGCTTTCAAAAATATTGCATGATTGAGTCATTTTCAGGCAGTGTCAATAGTTCGCATGATCATGCCTCCAAAAATGCCTCCTTTTCATGTCTGCGCCTGCGATGTTTTGAAAGTGCTCGCACATCTCGAAAATGGTCTATTGCTTTGGTCCCAAATCTTCACAGAGCATCAAGAACTAATAAGTTAGCTCTATAACAATGAACTAACTATATGTAGGCTTTGCACCATCACATGCTGGCAGCCATGTTAGATGTTAGCACAATAAAAACCCTTTACTCTCAAGAATTGAATTCTTCTCATGTAAAACAATTGCATTGTTCTTGCAATCTAACAAGGCTGCCGTCATGTGATGGATGTGAAACCTCTATTGTATCATCAAATAAAGACATTTCAGGTTCCATACTTTGTAAATCACTGGTTAGATTAAAAAATATAAATAAAGTTTAAGAAATAAATATATGTCCTCACTGGAACAGTATATAAAATAGTTTCTCTGTAGCTATTAGAATTTTAACAAATTTACATATTTTCACTGAAATCCTGTAAATATTCCAGGTATTATTATTGCTATCGGATTATCATAAAGCTCTGAATTTGAAAATCAACCTATGAATTAATTATAACTTTAAATATTAAATATATATGTTCACACTGGAACAGCATATAAAAAAAAGAAGAAGAAAAGTATTCCTTCAACAAAATATGAATAGGAGAATGAATCTATGAATTAATAACCTTAAATATATGTTCACACTGGAACAGCATATAAAAATAGAAGAAAAGTATTCCTTCAACAAAATATGAATAGGAGAATGAACCTATGAATTAATAACCTTAAATATATGTTCACACTGGAACAGCATATAAAAATAGAAGAAAAGTATTCCTTCAACAAAATATGAATAGAAAATTAAGGTTGTCAGAGCCAAAGGAGATAGGCAATAGGCGATAAGGACCGTGATAAGAGTCAAGTCATTCCAAGATCCAAGAATACCTGGAATGATTTATGTTTCGTATACTTATTCTCTTCAAGAACACAGAGGTTAGTGTTGAGATATCCAGTGTTGTTTGTTTTCGACATTATTCATGTTTAGTTGTATGCCCATAATTTCTTTAGGTCTTGGAATGACCTATTATCTATCTACTTTGGTTCCGTCAACCTTTCTTAAGATAGGTATATAAGAAATTACGTTTGCACTGGAACGATGTATAACAGTAATATATATTTATGATTATTGGATTTTTACTTAATCATAATTTGGATGACAAGCAGATTGTGGTCAAAAATAATTTTAGTGCTCAATTGCAAACGATGCACATATCTACTCTGAAATAGTGTACACAGTACAAACTAACTTTAGAAGAAAATATCAAGCTATTTCATCATTAAATAAATATCATATTTATCTTTAATCTATGTACATATTTACTCTGAAATACTGTACATATAGTTTAGAAAATTTAATTATTAAGTTTAACAATTCTAGTACTTGGAAAGTTTTAACTATGTACATATCTACACTGAAATACTGTACATAGTATTGATTGATTTGATTTTAAAAATCAAGACATGTCATTTAGCTCATAATTTTTATCAAAATATTATAAATTTTATTTAATGTTTTAGAGTGCATGTTTTCCCTGAAACAGTACACTTTGATTTTAAAGAATTATCAAACTGTCACATAACTATTGATTGGACCTTTTTTAAAGTGCGTAAAAACCCTAAGTCAATACTTTCAGTATTGATTTTACATGGAGTGAATAGTTGAATGGTAAAATATTTTTGTATGATTTGAGTGACACATTTTGGAGATATCACGGTTTAATATACTTCTACTATGTTACAGCCATTCTCAGACACACGCGGACTCTTGCGAATTTTTCTGTCGCAACAAGTTGGTTTTTGGTGGAGGTCAATCAAAATTTTTCCATAGCACTGTCGGAAAACACAAAGCTACAAAGGCATGTGCGTATGGAATGTCATGGAAATGCTTTGATTGACATCCACCAAACCCTACTTTGTTGCGACAGAAAAAATCGCAACAGTGCGCGTGTCTGAGAATGGCTGTAATGCTGTGATGTATCTGGAGGCATTTGAGTTTACTTGTCATCATTTGTCAACTGAAACATTGATTTCTATGAGAAAACAAATTTGCAATAACCTTTCTAGAAAAAACAAACAAAAAAAAACCTTTCTTAAACCCTAAGTAAGATAAGGATGTTTTACAAAATTAATGATGTTTTACTGCCCCAGAAAAGTTTTGTATATTTAATAATTCCTCCAGATACGTCACTGATACGTCTAAGATGTGTCACTCAAATCTCATAAAAATATTTTACCATTCAACTTTTCACTTCATGTAGAATCAATACTGAAAATATTGAGTTAGGGTTTATAATGAGGTACTTTAAACTTGGATGTAATGTTTTCCCATTTCAGACCACATGTCATTCCCTAGAGAATCTTCCTTTGCTTAGCATGAACATAAGAAGACACATGAATATGGATACGACTCACACAAAGAGAGAACATTACACCCAAGATAATAAGGTCTATTTCATGACTTACTGACTTACAGCACGTGCATCATTGGTACGACATGCCTTGAAATGGCTTCCTATTGTCTTCAAGTAATTCATCCAATCACAATGTTTACTGTAGTTACAGTTATAGTATTATATTGTACGACTACAGATTGGCTACAATTTTGATACTACCTCAGGGCTTAAAATCATGGCCGGTGATCAGTTAGAGACCAGCCAAATTAGTTTAAACTTGGTCATACCTCATTTCTGGCTCAATGTAACTGGTCAAAATGACCAACAAGCCAAAGATTTGACTGGACAAGTTCCAGAAGCCCACTTTCGATATTCTGGTTGAGTGATCATGCATGAAGCAATTCAAGACGAGGAGGCTCTGGGGAAACAATGGGGTAACCCTAATATATTCTTTTGTTTCCCCCGAGCCTTGTCTTGAATTGCTTCGTTCGTGATCACTGAACCAGAATATCAAAAGTGGGCTATTTTGGCCAGACAGTGTTTGATGACTGGCCATTATCTTAAGACCTGCTACCTTCTGTTAGATCAGGTGTTTTCAGCAACGGCAAGCTACTGACAGCACCAACTTGTTCACAATACCTTAAGACCATGAGATCCTGCTAGCAGACTACCGTTACTTGTACGTACATCCACGCCACATACCAAGGTACTCATACCTTGCTTAGTTTCATGATAGTGGGATTTGATTAACACTCTATCGATGTGGAGTGATTTTCTAGTTCAACTAAAGAGTGACTAATCTCCTCATTGGGACCAACCCTGAAATTAATAAAGCCTGAAATTAATAAACCAAATACAAGAGAGGAGGATGATAATTCAGTGACTACAGATGTTGGTTGGTTATTGAGGCTATAGACCTTATATCATAGATATATTATATTATAATATAATATAGATATTATATCATGCTAGAGTGACAATATAAGCTATTTGATTTATTGGAAAAAGGAGTTAAAAAATCAAGTTTACTATCACATTCCTGGGGTAAAAATCAAAATAATAACTGGTTAATTTGGCTATAATTTCAATCTTTTAAATTTTTTCTATCTTTATCATATATACACTACCTTCCACTCTTATTCTCTCTTTTACTCTGACGAAGGACTAGCGTCCCAAACGTCAGTAAGTGATCTCTCTTATTTTTACGATGTAAAATTTAACTTTTTATCCATACTGTTTCATTAGAAACACCGACGCAGCCCACACTAGCTTACCGCTAGTTATCATCTCTTTATTATTTCAAAGCTGATTACCAGCTATAGTGATCTTTACCAAGAATGTGTGCATGAGCCTTCAGTAATGTAAAGTTAAACGAGTGCAAAGTGATGAGTTGAATTAACACTCTATTTTTTTTGGTAGTAAAAGCAATATAGAATGTCCTCTTGTGTTTCGGCTATGCCTCACATTTCTCTCCAACTTCTCTGACACTCAACAGCTCACAGTGTGTTTATATCACAGTATATAGACACACAAACCATTATATATTCCTAATATATAGGATATACTTACTGGCTATTATAGGGATACTCTGGTAGATCTACTAATTGACAGTTCACATTAAATATCCTCTTCCTGTTGAAGGAGGGATTGAAAAATTGTGAATAATAAGAATTAACGATTAACAAAGATGAAACAATGATTGTTAAATAGACCTCTTTTGCTTAGGCGTCTGCCCATTTCAGCCCTCATGTCATTCCTTTGAGAAAAGGATTCTTTGTTTCATTTGCACCCAAACAAAAACATGATACTCAAGGGAATGAGATGTCTCAAATGGGCAAAACAATATGCTCAGCTAAAGAGGTATTTTACTCTGACGAAAATGCATACAGGTGTGAAGCTAATTAAAAAAATAAATCTTACCTTCTTCTCAGAATACAGAAGATTAACAACGCAAAAACCACAAGGAAAAGCAAACCAGCCAAAATACTAAGACCAGCGATAATTGAGTTCATCTTCTTCTCATTATCATTAAAACTTTTTCTGTGCAAAGCATGTGTTAAGTTAGCTGTGGAGGGTTTAATTGTTGTCATAGCAACAGTCGAGGATTCTTTAGATGGATGTAATGAAGTTGCTGGTACTGAATGAGAAGATGGTACTGTGGTAGTGTGTTGATGGCTTGGGGTTCCTGTGGTATAAGATGAAGTTGCTATTGAAGTGGATTTTGAAGAGGTGGATGGATCAATAGAAGTCGTAGCTGTAGATTTAATGCTAGTTGCTTTTGTGGTTATTGAAGATGTTATTGCAGAGGGTGTTGGAGTAATGGTTGTAGGAGTTTTAGTACTAGATCCTATTTTTGAAATTAGAGGAGTGGTTGGAGTAGTAGAGGTTTGAGTAGTAGTGGTTGCAGTAGGAGAGGTTGGAGTAGGAGTTGTTGGAGTAGTAGTGGTGGTAGGGATAGATGATCCTGCAATAGAAAAAGTCGAAAAGTTCATAAGAACAGAGAGAGAGGATAATTTTTATGAAGCTAGTTTAATGTAACATTGAATAAGAGAATGAGTGAATGGATAAAATAATGGAAGAAAGGAAAGATGGGGGAGGGGAGGGAGGAATGGAGAAATAAGATAAATGAGGACTGAAGGAAGGAAGGAAGGAATGAAGGAAGGATAAATGGAAGAAAGGAAAGATGGGGGAGGGGGAGGGAGGAATGGAGAAATAAGATAAATGAGGATGGATGGAAGGAAGGAAGGAAGGAAGGAAGGAAGGAAGGAAGGAAGGAAGGAAGGAAGGAAGGAAGGAAGGAAGGAAGGAAGGAAGGAAGGAAGGAAGGAAGGAAGGAAGGAAGGAAGGAAGGAGGAAGGTATGGATTGAAGGGAAGGAAGTATATAAGAACATTTAACCAACTCTCTAGCATTCTGATCAGTTGTACCATACTACCCATATGTTAGATAACTTTATAAGGTTAATATCTATCCCTCTTGAAATAAAGGTCATTAGTATATTAATTGTAAAGATTATTATAACTGTATTGTAATAAAACAGACTTTTAATATATTATTTTACCTTTGACACACCCATAGAGTTCAATCCTGAGACATATCCTGATATAAAAGGTGACAGGAAAAATCTTGACGTATCTAGCTTGAATCTGCGCAAAGTTGTTGTTTTTGATATCTAAACCATGCTTGTTACCCACAAATACCTGTAAAAATGTAACATAATATCAAAGCATTAAATAAATTAGGTTGTAAAATATTAATGGTACACAGAAATATTTCATTTCTAAGATATTTCAAAAAAGATCCTTTACAGCACGTTTCATATTTCTGTGAACTACTGACTCCAGATATCTGGTGTTTTGGCTTATGTAAATCAAACTAACAACAGGTGAAGTTCATTCCTATCCTCAGTGATAAAGATATTCCTGTGTGATGATGGTTGTCTAGTCGAGGGAATTTCCTTATTGCTCAATTGGAATGAACGGTAGTTGTAAGTTTGATTGATGAAAGCCAAAATGCCAGACGTCTTGAGTCAGTTTAACTAGAGTTAGTAGACTCTGGTTTAACGAACAGGTTGCAGAAATATGAAAAGCACTGTAAGATATGGGGAATTTTCAAAAATTCAATTTTCCATGTAATATTACTTGTAGCGATTTTGAAAAACATAAAGTTATAAATAAAAAAGAGTATAACGCGACGTTTTGGTGCTCAGCCTGCACCATTCTCAAGCAATAAACTCTTTGTTGCAAATATTTTCTTATATAGACATTGACTTTATAATTTTTCACTTTATTGCTTGAGAATGGTGCAGGCTGAGCACCGAAACGTCGCGTTATACTCTTTTTTATTTATAACTTAATATTACTTGTATTACTGTAATTACCATGTCAGTTCCATCTTTTCCTACAAATTTCCAAGAACTTCCATTAATACTATAGGCTAGTTTAAAGGATTGTACATAGTAGTCTCCAACACCAGTATATCCTTGGGTGGAGATAGAAGTCACGTTGGTAATTCTACCAAGATCAACCATCACCCATGATTGTACCCTTTTTCTTTTGTTTGTACACCATGCATATTTATGGTTTAATCTACAGTATTTAGCTTTCATGTCCACATGCCCCGATCCAGTGTAGAGGTTGTAGTATGACGATGCACTCAAGTGACTATCAGGGACTTTTCCATTCTGGATTCCAAGTGGTGAGTTACAAGCTAGTACAGAAAGAAAAATCTAGGTTATTTATAACATTTTATCCAATTATTAATAATTAATCATTAATGAAGTCTGTAAATCGGATGCAGAATCATCCTCATTTGCATTTAATGTTAATAAAATTAACAGAATACAATCTTCTTACATGAGAAATTTAGTATTCAATTCCCCAGAGTAAATGATTTTATTATGAATAAATAAACAAATTATTTAGAGATAAAAAATAGAAAAAATTAAAGAAACATGAGATTCTCGGCTGTTTTGTAATTTATTTTGGTTTGCAAGTTAGACCAAGAAAACTATACAATATTCCGCGATAGTGGTGTTTTCCACTAGTTTATCAGTTAATCTTGTGTATTTATCTTGTGTTTCACTCTTAGTTATTAATTCATTCATTAAGCAATAGAAACAAAGTTCTATGACTCTACCAGTGAAATAGAGCATGTGGGATGTTGGGAGAAACATGAGAAAAGTTCAAAAAATCACAAGCCGGAGGCAAGTGATTTTTGTACTTTTTCATGTGTTTCTCCCAACATTCCAAGTGCTCTATTTCACTGGTAGAGTCATAAGAACTTAGTTTCTATTGCTTTTATGATATAGCAGAAGATATTTTAAGATTATAAAAACGTTTTATTTTCTGATCAAAATTGAGATTCTCCAAACTATGGCAAATAAGCGAATCACATTCGTCATACTTTTTCTCATTCACGAAGAAGCAGAGTCTGACAAAGCAGTTTTCACGAAAATGTCTTGAAAAAATTATAAAAAGGATGTAAACATCAACATTATACAAAAAGGTTTGGGAAATGTGACTTTAAATTCAAACAGAAGTGACTGTTCCACAAGATTTATACGTTATGTGCACAACTTTGGACTCTACTTCAAAACCAACACTGGATTTTGTCAGATCTTTTTGAACTTCTTTTCCACATCTACAACAAAGCAAACCTCACATCCTGGGTAAGTTTTATAGTTTTGTTATTTGAGGGATTGTTTAAGAACCTTTTTAATTCATTCCTAAGTGAAACCAGACTGTTTTCAGGCCGTAGTTTTCGGCATATTTACTCTAGCATTTTGCAAGGTTTTTCCTCAACTTTTACATCTTTTACTCCTTTTCAGAGCACTATTCTAGTTGAAAAGTGTAGGTCTTTGGTTTAAATTTGACAGGAAGTTTTAGTTTAAGCTTTTAACAAATTGTTCAAGCGTATTTGTAAACAAGAAAGCCTAGTCAGCAATTAATGTTAGACAATGCTGCGAATTTCAACCTTGAGCAGGCACTCAAGAGTATATTTTGTGCCTCTTTTGTCTTTTTATTTAAAAAAAAACAGAACTTTGTTGAATGAAAATTCACTACGAAAGATTAAAACAATTTTGAAAATCAGAAATTGCCCATTTTGTGCAGATTCTGGAGTTAAAATGTAGTAGAGAAACTTTCATTTGTGAGCTGTTAATCACAAACCATGTCTTTACCGGTGAAATAGAGCATAGGTTTTTGGAGTGAATTAGCCAATGAGAGCGCGCGTACTATCTAAGCTATATTATAATTTTTATTAATATTCATATCATTCTATTAGGTGTAGACAGTCAGTAGGTTGTCAGTCAAAATATCAGCAGGCTGTTAGAACACTAGCTGGCATATACATGCAATACCCTAAATTTTGCTAAACCTGTATATACATGTTCAAATTTGTTTTCAAATCATCAGTCTGAACTGTACTCATTTAAAAAAAATAGATTTTTTTATCAGATGCCTAAAGGGCATATCTTAATGGTGTTTGCTAGAATGAAAATCCTGTGGGGAATGGAAGTCTTGGATTAATCCTCAAGCTCTGTGGGTGTGAGTAGGGGGTATTTCGAATGTTTTCGAAAAGCTACAGTCAATGGATGAATAGCACGATACTTTATGTGATGTAAGGCTTTGTCATGTGTCAACCAGAGATTGGCTGGTAAAACAAAAAAACTTGTGAAGAGCATTTGTGAAAATGGTTGGCATATTAACATCACAATACTATTGTTAGTACACAGGAAGTATTGCTATTGATGTCTTGATTCAATAGAGACTGCTAGACAATGTGCAGCCATGCTGATGTTATCCTTCCATTTTGCTCTCTATTGAATTCTCAATCACATAAATAGCTCACAAATCCAAAAAGGAAGACTATTTGTGAGCAGCCCTAACTAGACTGCTATCAATAATACAGATCTCTACATATAATATACATAACAATGTGCACATAAATAGCTCCAATATTGAGAATTTTTTGAATAATGATTTGTTTGATTTCCAGCATTACATAACAATCCACACACCAAGAAAACAAAAGAATTTTTGAACTGTGCCTCTTTCATCAAAAGTAAAGAGCTCTCTCTATATATTATACATAACATTGTATATATATGCAAATATAGCAAAAACAAGGATTTCTAAAAGAACAAAGATAAATTTTGTTTCATTTCTCACATTGCATAATATAAGCTATACCCACACATCAAGAAATCTAGAAAACTTTTGAGTTGACCTAACCAGTCTGTCTTCCGGTCGGAGATCTGAGATGGGCAATCTGAGACAAAACAGAATTTTTGTGCTTTTATGTTTTCTGGCTAAAATACAAAAAATTACATTGAATTTCCTAAGGCCTCAAAGGTGATGCTCTATTTTCCAGTCCAAAAGATGGCTACAATATTTGGCTGTGAATATATTACGTTTTGCAGCGTGTTACTTGGTCTCTGATTTCAGATTTCAGATCTTCCACCGACAATGTTTTTTGAAATACCGGTAGGTGTATAGAATTAATATAGCCAAAACAGGGATTTCTAAATGATTAAAGATTTTTTTTGAATCCTCAAATTACATAAATATCCCACACATGAAGAAAATAAGTCAGAATTATATTAACTAGCCTGTCATCAAAAATACAGCTATATAACACTGTGTATAAATAGAAAAACAGGGATTTTTAAAAGAACAAAAAACTGTTTGAAGAGTATTAAAAAACTATTAGCACATCAATAGACATTTGTAGTGTGTTATTTTGATTAAATGTACATACTTTCTTGTGTCATCTGCTGCTAAGTAACCAGGAGAAACTATGAATTCATTTACAGAAATCATTTTTTCAAGCTTTTAATGAAATTATATAGTGAGAATAAAATCAATTTAATACCATTTTTAATGTATGAAAAATCAACCTCTAGGCTGATCTAAGTCAGGGCATGACTTAATTGAGAAGAAGAAAATATGAATATGAGAATGAAAAAAGGAATGGGAAAACAGGATTTCCATAGCAGACCACTTTTGCTCATCTCAAGATTTGTAAGAAACACTAGTAAGAGCTTTATGTGTTTGAGACAAAATGGCTACAGGACAAATAAAAAAAATTCAATAAAAAATGCTATTCTTTGTTAAGTCTCCAGCCACCCCCCCCCCCCCCCCCAATATAAGCCAATAGATTTTTGCCACCTTTGCTTACAATTTTTGTGTGATTATTGGGGAGGCTAAAGCCTCCCTCCCTTTCTTAGCTTCTCCCTTTCCAAACTCTCTATAGCAGTCTATGACGAGGCAAGGATCGAGTTGTTCAGTTTATCATATTTATGTAACATTTCCTACAAAAAAGTAGGTGATCTGGTGTAGTTAATCCACTAATTAAGGTGACTAACTACTTCAGCAAAGAATAATTACAAAATGTTCTTAGAAAGATATTTTACACAGAATTTAACGCTGATTCCAAAAATGAAAAGAAAAATGAGGTGTCCTGAGCTCTTTTTATAAGTTCTAATAGTTACGTTTTTTTCAAACTTTCTCAAAAGATTGATTTTGCCCTGTTGTTTTAAGAAATTCAAAGAAAAATATAGAGTCCAGTGCAAAATTCGGGGTTTTTGCCCTGTTGAAGTTCAGAACGTGAATGGTTCCTCAGTATAAAATTATGAAGGTTGTTATGGGGTTTTCAGCGATTTTTGTGCATGCACACATCAAGGGCTCAAATTGAACATTAAAAAGTAGTCAGTCGCCTTAAGGTGACTGACTACTTTAGCAAGGAATAATTACAAAATGTTCTTAGAAAGATATTTTACACAGAATTTAACGCTTATTCCAAAAATGAAGAGAAAAATGGGGTGTCCCGAGCTCGTTTTCAAGATAATGAACTTTGAACATGACCATCTTGACAAGATTTTGAAAGAAAAATGGCGGAAATCAAGCTTTGCACACAAAAATTCATAACTCAAAAATTAAAGAAGCTCTGGAAGCAATTTTCTCAGGACATCTGCTTTAAACACTATTTTTGAAGACTAACTAAAAAAATTGAAGAAAGTTTTAAAAATGAGCTAAAAATTTAGCTTCATGTTAGCTCAATCAACCGAAAATCGTACTCAAACTACAACAACAAAAACACATAAGATGCTTTTTTTATAAGTTCTAATAATTACGTTTTTCTTAAACTTTCTCAAAAGATTGATTTTTACCTTTTGTTTGAGGAAATTCAAAGAAAAATATAGAGTCCCATGCAAAATTCGGGGTTTTTGCCCTGTTGAAGTTCAAAACGTGTATGGTTCCTCAATAAAATTTTAAAGGTTGTTATGCGGTTTTGAGCGATTTTTGTGCACACGCACATCGTGGGCTCAAATTGAACGTTCAAAAGTAGTCAGTCACCTTAACTCTTTTTATAGAAATAAAGTTGCACGCATGGTCTGGGGATTGCATGGTAGTTGATTGACAATAAAAGTTTGAAAAGTATATAGGCTTTTCGATGCAAAGTTGGCTTGTTTTACCAAATAAGGCATGAGAATGCTTGTTTTGCAGCAAAAAGTCCGTACGTGGAAGTATGTGTGTTAAAAGTGGTCAGATCTGCATGAACCTGAGGCTAAGGACTTCAAGCATAAAAAGTACGAAAGGGACCTATTGATTATGTGTGTAGATTGTGCTGTAGGATAACTACACTTTATTTGTAGTCCTGCAAATCTTGTTATTGCAGTCTTTTTCGTACCATGAGCAGCATAACAAACTGATCAATAATTGATCAGTTTGTTATGCTGCTCATGGTACGAAAAAGACTGCAATAACAAGATTTGCAGGACTACAAATAAAGTGTAGTTATCCTACAGCACAATCTACACACATAATCAATAGGTCCCTTTCGTACTTTTTATGCTTGAAGTCATTATTGCACTCATCTTATCAGTTCATCTAGCTCATGGTGAGTGATGTCTGGTTCAGGAGTATGTTTACTAAGCTTGTTATTTCATGCGTGCAAAGCTTTATTAGAATTGATCTGGTCCAAGAAGCTTGCTGCAGTCTCACCTTCAAATCCACACCCCTCCCAATATTGCCAAAGCCATAATCAGTATTTAATGTTCAACGTAAAAAAAATCTATATTTAGTAAATATTCAGCACAAAAATTGAAATATAAAGGTTAAAACCAAAATCATTAAAATTGTTAAAATATTAAGGGCCGACACTAAACATAAAACACATTTTTAACGTGTAAATAGACTTATTAAACTCATGTAAAGAAGCTAAACAAACAAACTTTTAAAAACATCTGTAACAAAAAGAACAAAGTCTTTTTTGCGTTTAGGAAAAAATAAATAATGACGCTTATATTTTTGTGTTGTATAATTTACGAGTATTTTCTTTAAAAAAAATGAATGGAGAGCAGAAAGATAAGAGATCTTTGAGTCTGAGTGAAACTCGTCTGCAATGTTCAGGTCTTCTCTATTCATTTTACAGCTTAAGAAAAGCAACTGGAGCTGTAAAAGGGTTGGTTGTTATTGGAGAAAGTGTAGCAGAAAAAGAAAAATACGAATGGTTTTTGATTTTATCTTTTTTAGATCAAAAAGTCGTGAACATTAATGACAACCACAGAGCTTCAGTTGACTCAAACACGAGGCAAAAAAACCTGTAAAACCAAAAGTAACGACGGACTAACTTAATCAATAGTTGCACTATACCTTCTTGTGTCTTTTGAAGACCAAATACTTGGCACGAAAGGATAAAAATCGCCAAAAAGGAAGAAAAAACGTAGAGACAATCCATTAGCTTTCATGCTTTCCACGGTTGGTCTACGGCGTACCACGGTCCGTACCATGTCCCGTACCATGCGTTAAAGCGTATGACCACAGGTAGCCCAAGTTCAATTTTTGAATACGATAATCTGATACTCAGGCTAGATAATTTTGAAAGAAATACTTTAATAAAACTTCCATTTCTTACATTAGGGTGTATTTGTGTGTCTTTTGTAAAGTCTGTAACGAGTTTTTCATAACTTACCCTCCCCTCAATATAAAATGGAATCCATTTTAAAAATTGTGCTTGGGCTACCTGTAAGATGACTGCGGAAGAGGGGTAAGGAGGTTGTGTAAAGTTTTGACCAAAACCATGGTGATTTCTTTGATACTTTGGAATTTGCTTTTACCGACACTTATTATTATACAAATATAAGATGAAAGGATATGGAAGACCCTTTGTTTCTTTGTATCCTTGTGGTATATTTTATAATTAGCCCTTGTTGAATTTCAGACTCCCTCTTTGAGAATTCCTGTCCTAAAAACATGTTGGAGAAGATAATTTTTTTGTCTCCGGCTTGAAATTGAAAAATCATCCAGTCAGTTATAATTCTAAAGATAGTTCCTCGCATGACAGGCAAATAAAAGAATAATAATGGTAATTAATAACATCCTACACTTTCCAACGATTGCGTGCGCGGAAATAATCCAGCTTTTTTTGCGCAATTTCTGGTACCTCCATAAATGACAGCCTAAAGGACCTAAGGCTGGCCTTACGCTTCTTACGCGGTACCGGTTTGACCGTTCAACGAGTTATCCGTTTGCGCGTTCCGTTTACACAGAACTGTGCTATCAGGACAAAAATTCAAACGCCCAGCCGTGCAAATTTGGGAACTTGTTCGGTGTATTGTTCAAATATTTGTACGGTTTAAAATTCGTCCGGTGCCATGTAAACCGAGCCTAAATGGAGCGGAAAAAATAGGTAATGGATAAAATGGAAATGCCTTCTCTAATTCCGACATATCTATCAGATCTGTGTTACTGTATCAGTTGATAGAGTGGTAAGCAGAAGGTGTCTATGAATCTTCCACACATTTGGGGGGGGGGGGGGGGGGGGGGGGGAGGGGTGTGTATATGCCACTAACGGTCAAATGAGATGGGTCTGGCTTGTCCTTCAGTCAAAGTATCGGATGATTTCCACGGTCTCAGGACCACGTACCGAGAGCCAGGGTAAAGGCCATGTTTTTTGTTTGTTTGTTTTTTTTCAGTTATTTTAAATCAGTAAGGTCTTCCATTTGCTCCTGGCTTTAATTTACCTTTGATACAAATTTATTAGATCTATTCAATCAGTTCCTTGCGCTAGTTGCAGTACACTTCATTAATTGAGATCGAGATTCATTTTATTAATCGCATCCGCGAGGTATCGAGTTCTCCGAGTTTGACTTTGAACGCTGATTCAGGAAGTCCAGGATCACGGCTCAATCATGATTGTCTGCTGACTTTAGAAAAACCCTATGTACATCGCAGTACATGATGAAAAGGAGAGCTTGAGATTTTCCATCTTCCAATCCAAATTTTGATAAAGGGGGCTTGAAAAATAGTACGTCAACACTTACCCATGAAATAATATATGAGCAGCCCCTTAAAGGTTACTCTTGTCCCTGCATGCCCGACTGCAAATGGGACCTTGACCGTTTCTAATATTATCGAAAAAGCCGAAAACGTCTGATGCGCGCATGAAAGGCCCCGCAAGACATCGAACACAAACAGCGCAAGAGTTAAGCTAAAGCGGCTTATGATAAATCAAGCGGTACATCTTCCAGTCTTATGTAACACTTTGGTTACGTAACATTATAATCTTATTTAGATTGAAAACGGGGAGCGGGAGAGGGGAAATAATACGTCTCTCTATTGCTTTTTGGATATATTTTGGAGAAATAGTTGCAAGAGGATTTTTTCTTATTTCATACTTTTCCACTACCACCTACGTTTTTCAGTTGGTAAGAGGATCCAGGAGCTAGTTTAATCTTTGATCTAGACGTCCTCAGAACAGATAAGCTTCCTAATACTTGAAGTTTTGCCAGGATAGTTATGTTCAATGTTACCTGGTCTACATTTTGAATGTTGTAGCTTTGCATTTGATGTGCGTGTGTGATAAAGTTTTCATCGAATGCCCTAGTTGGCACTAATTTACTGCTTCGCTGCTGATAAACATAAGTTCTAATATACTGAAAATTGATTCAAAGGCGAAAACAAAACAATCAATGAGGTGTGCTGCGACAAAAGCGTCTTTTCTCTAACTGAGAATATAAATTTCAAATAGCCGAGTTACTCTAATAGAAAAAAAACTATTTTTTACCTTGTTTATGACCATGGATCGCTGACAAATTAGGGAAAGAAGCTGTCGGAAATATAATGAAAGTAACGGACATAGCAAACATACAAAGACTGGTCAAATTACACATCTTGACCCACTGGTGCAGTCGCTAAGAATGAGGTCTTAAAAGTTTGATAGACTGTATGCATTCCCGACAATGACAGTTGATACTTTTGCCTTTGATCTGGTTGAATGGGGCTGCCAATCAAAATGCATTAAGTGTACAAGGTTAAGATTATACAGTAATGTGTTTATCAAAATAATACCCTGGCACATATACAGAGATGTGATATATACAATTAAATAAAATTTACGAAAATTTTTTATTGGCATAACATATTTTATTGGCATGACAGGCGATTTTAAGCAAATTCTATATGTTCCTGAAATCCTGGTAAAACATGGGATGCACACGTGCTGCCGTGGATAATCATCAAATTTTGAAGCCGTTTTGGCCCCTTGGTACAAGAACTATAGGGCGATGGATAAAAGTTGTCCTGGAGGCAAGTGGTATGGAGAAAAAAAAGTTCAAAGATTACAGTACAAGATCAGAAGCTGTCTTCGAATCAAGTCATATGGTTCCCACGGATGAACTATGGAAGCGCATATGATGGTCTCGAGAACCAATATTTCAAACATTCCGGCTATAAAAAAACCTGTGCGGGAATCTGCGGCAGTGGATTTCCTGCGCAGTTTCCTCCGAAATCAACAGCTGCAAACCGGGGCGGTTGACTTATTACGTTCATTGGACAAAAAACCGCACCCCAATCACTTGATACAACGCTGCTAACTCGATAAAACTGTCATGGAATAATAATTGTAACCTAAGCTCAGTGATCCCCGGCCAGTGAATGACCCGACCCCTCCCGGCTTACTTCAGTATTGAGGTGAAAAACTACTTCTCTCTGCGGCCGTTCATAGTGCTCTCTTGATAAGCAGGTTTGTTTGTCTGGTCAATAGTGTTTAATAGGGCTTGAATTTTCTTGCTGCTTTCATTTCTGCGATTCTTTTCTTGTCTTCTTCGAATTTCTTTCTCAATTGAGCAATATCTGAAGAATAGAGAAAGAGGAGATTCGCCCTTGGAAAGGTGTTTTTTCTATGGTGGAAAACAATTAAACTAAAGACGCAGACGGCACACGGTGCAACATTGCGCGCAATACTGCAGGCAATTTTGGTGGATGTCAATAAAACTGTCGGCAAATGCAAGGTTCTCAAGGATAAGTACCAAAGGAATGCCATCCGGATAGGATCATACAGTAATTCCAAGCATGCTACTGAAAACGAAAGTAGTTTAAAACAACCAACTTACGTTCTCTTCGTGATTCTCTTTGTTGAAATTGATAGAAGTCCACTTGCGTTTGCTAAAAATCGAATTAAATGAAACATTAAGAAAACTATTTTAATAGTTTAAAAGTCAACATCTACACGAACTAGGGTTTCTTTTTCGTGTAGAGGACACAGTCTATACGTAATTCAATAGCCACAACAGTAGACTCAAAGTTATACAATAGAACGAAGCTAACTAAGAATACAATAGTGATAAAAAGGTAAATTTTACACCGTAAAAAAAAAAAAGAAAGATCACTTACTGACGTTTCGGACGCTAGTCCTTCGTCGGAGTAAAAGGACTTTTACCTTTTTATCACAACTGTTTCATTAGAAACACCGACGCAGCCCACACTAGCTTACCGCTAGTTATCATCTCTTTAAGAATACAATAGGTTTTTATTGCATTACGTACACTGTGTCCCCTCTATATTGTGTTCTCTACACAAGGGTATACCACAAACTAGGTTTATTACATCAAATGCTATGTATGTCTTGTATCTCTATTTCTTTACAGTGCGCGCACTCGAACCGTGAACACTGAAAGTTTTTTGGACATATTTTAATTGTCCAATCAGAAGCCAGATTGGAAGATGAAAAAATGTCAAAATAACTTAAATTGTTCACAGTTTGAGTGCCCGCACTGTAATCAATAACAAAAGTGAGTGTATTACCTTTTTCTTCTTTTTCTTCTTTTCTTTTAACTCATTTGCATCTATTTGTGATGCTGCTGGTTTTCTTCCTCCTTTACCAACAGTTATCCAACCTTCTTCATCAGGTTTGCCCCTTGCTTCTTCCTCAGCCTTTTTGTCCTATGAAAGATTTTCAGGGATAGCTAGATAAGCTCGCTTTTCTCATAAGGACACAAGCACAAGAATAAGAGCAAGTCCAACAGCAAGTACAAGAATGCATTCTGGATGCACAGGAGTGGATTCTGGATTTTGTTCATGGAGGGTGCAGTGTTGTAGGGGCACCTGCCCACATTTTTTAAATCAAAAAAACATAACTGAACCTTGTATGGATATCTCCTAAGTTAGTTGTAAAGTAGGGGCTAAAAGTCGATTCAGGGGGCTGTGCACCCCCTGCACCCCTCCCCTTGATCCACCCCTGATGCATTCTGGTCTACCTTGAGTACAAGCAATGCCAAAGTGAACAAAAGACATTTGTACTGAAGCAAGACCACAATAAAATACACCATGTTCACTATTTCAGAAAAGTTCTATTATTGTCAGGTTTCTTTGAAGAAAGATTACCTCTTCTTGTTCTTCATCAAATTTAGCCATATATCTGTCAACTTCTTCTTGAAGTCTTGCTGGATTTGGATACTGTGAACCATACTCTTGACACCATTCTGACATAAAAACGATACATGATACATGTATTGCAGTTAGTATTAACTTACAGTTCTATCTATCCATCCATCCTTCCACCCATCCCTCCCATTCCTTCAAATTAAAATCCTATCCTATCTTATTCCATTCCTTCCAATCCTTCCCTTCCTTTCCACCCTATCTATTCAACCCCAACAATTCCTATCTCATCCATCCATTTATCAAGTGCTCCATTTGTTCATTCATCCATTCATTCTTTATTTTTAAATATACAGGTACTTACTTTCCATTCCTGATTGAATACAAGTTTCTTCATCAGATAAGCACTTCACTTCTGTGTTATCTAATTCCATTGCAGCATCAAAGGATGATTGTTTCTTGAATACTACATACGCCACTTTAAAACCCTGAAAAATATGTGGATTCTAAATTGATGTGGATTCAAATATCAAATTCAACATTTCTTTAACCTTGTAATGCTCACAGCTAAAGCACAAATGTTATCAAGTTTGAAGCTGAGGCTCTCTGAAATGAGATTTCCAGGACTTTATTGCTTTAAACTCCTGTAAAAGTTTTAGGCAACTCATAATAGAAAATCATTTTTGGCTAAAATCTTGGGAGGCTACCCCCCTCCCCCATCTCGGCTGTCCCTGTATCATACAGACTTTGCAGTAAAACCACCCAGTAACATTTTTGGATGAATTATTCAAGCCATAGAGAAAGGCTTTTACAGACTTACTTTGATTTCTGTGTTTGGATTGACAAGGCTAGCCTTGGTTTTCTTGACTTTTCCAGGTTGTTTCATGAGAAAGACACTCTGAACGGCCCCACATGATGTACCGAACAACCTCTTGAGAGCAGACTGCAGATCAATCATAGTTTAAATATTGAGAGCAATAAAGGAATACTTCTATGATGGTTAAGGGGTAAGGTATTGGGGGAGGAGAGGGTAGCAAACTCTTACACAAAGATCTTGGAGAAAAGGCTTTTTTTTCCCACAAATGTCTTACTCTTACTAAATCACCAATCAAAGCTATAAGTTACTTGCTAAGTTTCTAGAAATGTTCAAAAAATTTAAAAGTCATGAGTAAATTAATAGCAATCTGTTGCACGTGTGATTCTACCTTTGCTCCTAGAAGCACGAGTAAAAATTACCTTATTACAATATGGAGGGACGTTGACGATAAATAATGTCCTGTCAGAAGGCCTCATAGGTTCCTCTTCCCTTAGGGCGTGTTTCTTGTAGTATAAAACATGATATGACGAGCAGGTTTCGTTTAGTTTTACTCGTAGAGTTCGAAAACCTCCGACTTCAGCCGCCATCTTTGTTGGAATAACACAGGTTCACACAGGTAACCCATGCAATGAAAATTCAACATGCCCGTACTTATTTTTTTTCCTAAACATTTAGATAGAAAAACAAATTGACGTAAATGAAGAATTCAAGATCATATATGTGAATCAAATCTTGGTATTAAAAAAAGGAATGCAAAAAAACATTAGAAATGTTATCAAAACGTTGAAATCGTAAAAACCATGATGGAGTGGAGTTCCTGTGGTATTGAATTCCGCTGGATCAAGTAGCGCGGCTCATATTGATTAGGAAATCCAAAATGGAGGAGAATTTAGAGCTTTTAATTGGTAATCTCTACCCTACTTTTTTCTAATTTTGATCACCTTAACTTCTATTCAACAATTTTTTATCAATCTTTACAGATCGAGCTACAGATCAAACCAAAAACCACGACACTTCGGATCATTTTGTGGCTGTTTGGGACCGAATTAACAAAGAAACCGATGGGTAACTGTTCAGACTTCTCATTATATTTTGAAGTTCCGGGTGTAAATCAAAGATTTCTTTCATTATTAAGATTCTTTTCTCTCTTCTTAAGCCCTCAAGTAGCACTACGGTACCTGATACAGAAAGTACGAAGCGTAAACGAGAGGGAGTCACTTTGTGCTTTAGAGGTGAGTATCGGATCGAGTTAGTGTACTTACGTCAAATTTGTGGGTTTTGTTTCTCAGACAAAACAGGTATTTAATAATTCAAGTGATCTGTAACCATTCATTTTCTATTGGAAAATAAATGTTATTTAATCATCCTTGACTGATTAGAATATAGAATTGTTCTTCGTTGACATCAGCTGTTTTTTATAGTAGTGTTTTTCATCGTTTTTTAGTTTGATCAAAAATGAAATATAAGCTTAAGCTTAATTCCACTAAGTTTTGTTTTGTATTTGATATTAAGCTTATTATCAATTCTAATTTCAGCTTATCGAAGCCTGTGTCAAAAACTGTGGCACTAGATTCCACCAAGAGATAGGAAAATTCAAATTCCTTAATGAACTTGTTAAGTTGCTTTCTACAAAATATGATGGTGGGTGGACTCCAGCATCAGTCAAAGCTCGTGTCATTGAGCTACTATACAGCTGGACTAAAGGTCTACCCAGAGAAACTAAGATCCTAGATGCTTACAAGATGTTGAAAAATCAGGGTAAGGAAATAAAATAGTTTTTGAATTCATATACAGGGGTGTACAAGGGGGTGTACATGTTACGTGACGCATGATCAATCATTTTTGTTTGTGATAAAGAGCACCTTTACTTTAGTAACCCTACAAAGATTCATTATGTCAGGTGTTATATTGGTCAAGAAAACTTAAGTTAAAAATTGACAAACTTAAAGATGTTTGCATGAGTGGGGGTATACACCACATCCCCAGTCATGCA
Organism: Anthopleura xanthogrammica; assembly: GCA_964019055.1. Taxonomy (NCBI): domain Eukaryota; kingdom Metazoa; phylum Cnidaria; class Anthozoa; order Actiniaria; family Actiniidae; genus Anthopleura; species Anthopleura xanthogrammica. The sequence goes on along the minus strand of OZ025221.1, from coordinate 8,408,937 downwards.
TACAAACGTCTGTAAATTTGTCAATTTATATGTACAGTATGTTAATTCATGTTATATGTGAGAATAAATCATGTGGTTAAACCAAATTGTTGTTGTTTACTTTAGGCTTAATCACTAGTGATCCAGTTGATCGTTACAAGCCTGTATATCCCAAGGTAAGAAACAAATATTTTGCATCTGATCAGATCATGCAAAATTTTGTCACTGTTTTCATTGCTGCACGCTGATTGAGACAACAGTTGTGACAGGGAAATGGCAGAATACACTACTGTCAATCAAACTGTATTTACTCGTTTAAGCACCGCCTCAGATTAAACGCCGCCCTCGATTAAGCTCCCCATATAAGACTAAAATATGAAAGAGCACTGCCTCAAATAAGTGCTTTCCCCGAATAAGCGCCACAACAGAGACATTAAAAATTTAAAGAGCGCCATGGTGCTTAATCGAGTAAATATGGTAGCTGTATATAAATTGAATTAGACTCTAGATCTACCTTCCCAAAAATACTGGTTTTTAATATTTTTTACCTCTTTTTCATTCATCTTTTTTACTAGGAAATGCAGCATCCAAAAAATACTGTGTTTGAGGATGAAGAAAAATCCAAGGTATTTGAAGTTTATTACTAATAAAATTATTATAAACTGTATATTATAACTCTAAGGGACACAGCAGGTCTGGCCTTACATTTTCTATTAATTTTTCTTTGTATTTTATCCAGCTTTTGGCAAGATTGCTAAAGAGCAAGCATCCTGAGGATCTACAGGCGGCCAATCGCCTTATTAAGACAATGGTCAGACAGGTAAATAATTAAAATTGGTTAATTTGAAGATCAATTCAATTAATGAGGTTTCAGGTCATCTGCAGCAATATTGAAGTACAAGGGATACTCCACCATGATACTCGCTCAATAATATTGCTGCAAATGACCTGAAACTTCACAGAGACTCAAAGGAAAACATCAAACACAAGAAGGAACATTTATTTGTATGATTTACTGATTTTTAATTTTTTCTAAAAATTGCCATACATTGCTTTATAAGTTCGATAGGATACCACAGAAACCCAGCTTGGGATACCTGTGATCAAACAAGGTGTTTCCATGACATTCCATTATAGGCACATACTAATAACAAGGTGTTTCCATGACATTCCATTATAGGCACACCCTTGATTATCAGTTTGAAAAGCCAATATTTCCATTTGAAATGATTTGCAGGATGAAATTAAAACAGAAAAAATGGTAAAACGAAACATGGATATAGAACAAAGTGTTAACAATGCAAGGCTGCTGTCCGAAATGTTAAGTCATTATCAACCCTCTTCACCATCACAGGATAAGGAACTGATGAAGGTATGTATGAGTGTGCGAATACGGCTCAATGATGGTACTTAAAATAATTATTGTACATGGTTATGCAGGTGGAGTCAAAAATAATTTCTTGAAATAGTATCATAGCTTTCTCATAAGATTTGTTTTTTTTACAAGGTTTTAAATATATAATGAAAATGATATATATCCAATCAGAGCCCAGAACTGACAATTTTATTATTCTTTTTTATTTTATTTTTAGGAGCTCTATTCTTCTTGTGAGAAGATGAGACCATCATTGTTCCGACTGGCAAGTGCCGCAACAGAAGAAGGTGATGAAGGACTAGGTAAGCCTCCACTGTATCCATGGAAACATAAACCATTGATACACCTTCCCTTTCCTCCACTTCCCTTCCTTTATTTCACATGACATTTCAGCTAATGTGCTACCTCTCAACAATGTGACTGGGGTTCGATTCCCAGACTCGGTATCATATGTGAGTAGAGTTTCTAGTTAGTTCTCTCCTGTGCTTTGAGGGTTTCTCCAGGTTTCTCGTTTTTCCTCCCTCTTCCAATTTGATCTGGCATCGAAAGCTGAAACACAAGCCTCTGGCTCAGGAGACTGAGCAAGCATTCCTTGTATATAAGACTTACACTAAACTAAATTTACATTTTTTACCAATTATTGTCTTTCTTGAAATATACAGCTGAGATATTGAAAGCAAACGATGAGCTAACAAAAACAATAGAGGAATACAGGAGAAAGGTTGGGAAAGAAGAGGTTACAGCAACACCAGCATCCCCAGCATCCCCAGAGGCAACACCATCTTCTATAGCTACTCCAGCACCAACAGACACTAGTGCTTCATCTCTTATTGACTTGGGACAGCACCAAGAGAATAATGGTGTTGTAGATACTAATTCTTCTGTGCTTGATGATGAACTTAAAGCTTTAGGTAAGCATGGATTTATACTGGTTTGATATAATACAGCACTTAATTCTGTGACCTACCATTGAACTCAAGACGTCTGGATTTTTGGCTTCCATCAATCAAACTAAGATTAACCAAAATCATTCCGATTATGAGTGATAAAGAAATTCCTGTGTGAAAATGGCTATCTAGTCTCAGGAATTTCCTTATCCCTCAATCGGAATGAACTCAGTCTGCCATAAATTTGATTGATGGAAGCCAAAATGCCAGACGTCTGGAGTTGATAGGTCGCAGAATTATGAAAAGTGCTGTAAACAATTATTAGACCTGTTGCCCGAATGAGCCATAGTTTGGACTTCCAGAGAGTAAATAACTGTTTCTTCTGTTTTAACAACTAGGTATTCATGATACACCAAATAATATGGCTTCACAGCCAACAACTTCACCTGTCTCGGTAAGTTTGGAAACAACTTCAGTCAGGATGAAGAGGGGTGGGCAGCATGTGGCCTTACCTCACACAATATTTCAAAATAATTACACTTTAAAAAAGTTAACAAAAGACAATTTCCTTGCTCCCCTTCCCTCAAAGCAGAGTTTTGGTCTCTGTCTTAATACACCAGTGTATACGCTGCTTTCTTACAACTCATAAAGCATTTCGATTTGGCTCATTTGCATCAAATTTGAAGGTCACTTTGCATACACACAATAGTTTTCATGTGCAGTGAAGGATAACAAGCTATTGCATTTTATGCAAAGTGCCCCTCGAAGTCGAGAATAAGAAACCAGTGAATAGTGCATTTCTACTTCAAGATAATTTTACAACAATTTTTCTGTTCAAATGTTATTTGATAGGATATTGCAGCTTTATCTTGGGGAAGTTCCCAGCCAAACCAGAGTTTTGGTGCTCAAAGTCAAGCAGGCATGAATAATATAGGTATGGTAAGACCAATTGGTTACCCTGGACAAATGGTTCCTGGTTCAATGAATCCTGTAGGTCTTCCTGGTCAACAATTTACAAGAACACCCTTAATGAACCAATCATATAGTATGCAGCCTGGTATGGGGATTTCATTGGGTGGCCCTGGAGTCCAGAGACCTGGGATGGTACCTATGCAAGGGATGATGGCAGGAGCACGAATGTCTGGGCCTGCTCAACCTCGTGGTCCCCCACCAGCTAATAAGAGAGGACCTGAAGCTCTAAAGAAGCCTACATCATCGCTTGATGTCCTTGGACTGGATATGTTACAAGATCAGAAGCAGCAACAGAAGCAAAAGCAGTCAGTGTCACCTTTACCACAAAGCACCGACCAAACTCTCTTGTCGCTATCATCGGCACCTTCAACTGCCAATCAACCTCAACAGCAAGATCGACCACCTGCAAGACCCATGGAACAAAATAAACCAGCCACAAATGATTCTTCAAACACAGATACTCTTCTGTCTCTGGGGACGGACACTGGAGCTGATCTCTTAGCAACACCATTAACTCGTGTATCTTCAGAACCAGAGCCATTGGACAATGTGTTTATTCCACTGGATTCCGTTTTACCAGGTAATTTAGAAGAATATGTTGATTGTCAGCATGCGAAGAATCAACAACTTAGTTTAGTTTATTGTCTAGTTAACTATAGACCCCTTTCACGTTATGTAAAAGCAGCTCAATTTGGAGGACAAAACAAAAGAATTTCAGTCTTCTGAGAATTGAAACCTATTGTTTTGTCCTCCAAATTGAGCTGCATTCAGATGCGCTGCAGGGGAACATTACTTTCTTTGCTGGTAATGCTTGAGCATTATGGACATTTATTAGTGAAAATAAACTTACCCAATAATATGTAATTTTCAGGAGATCATCAACCCCTAACAGTACTAGATAAAAATGGCCTCAAGATGGTTTTTCACTTCGCAAAGGTATGATAATAATAAATAATATTTATTGACTTATATTGTGCCAATATCAATATGCATCGTATGATATGCAATGCCTTCTATTGCAGCCTTTATTGGCCAGATCTTTTAACAATGGTAATTTTAATGAATAATTCATTTTTTTTCATCAGACCACTGCAAAGCTTTCACGCACAGATGTGGGCATTGTTGTCATCTCAATAATGAGTACTCGAAGCACGGCAATAAGTAACTTTGTTTTGCAAGCTGCTGTCCCAAGGGTAATAAATTGCTTCTTTGGTGGTTATACTTTAATATAGACCCCTTGGAATTCCACGGACCTTCACTGGAACAATTAAATATTCTGAGTAAAATCGAGGCTAACCATGCTTAAATGAATCTGCAGTCAAGAAACAGAGGCATTTTACAAATTCAAAAAAGGACTATTCTCAGGAGATTGAAATTCTTTTGTTTTTCTACTCCAAAGTGAGGTACTTTGATGTCATGTGCAAGGGGTGAATAGGTTGTACATCAAACTACAGCCAGTCTTGCTCTTCTGTTTTTGCTTGAATCAAAGTTATGTATATGTCAGCAATCTTCATACAGTATTTTTGTGAAGGATTTTATGTTTTTATTAGCCTACACTGTAGCTGTTGACACCATGTACAGTTGTGGACACCCAAAACATTATTTATATGATATCTAATACCTGTAAATCTTGATTGTATTAACTGTTTCCTTTCAGGCTATGAAAGTTAAATTACAGCCTCCATCAGGCACTGATCTCCCAGCTCATAACCCAATTCTTCCTACAGCAGCAATAACGCAAGTGATGCTAATAGCCAATCCTAATAAGGTCTGTAACACAATTTATGAAAAGCTGATTAATGTTGAACGTCATAATGATGACTTAAGCTCCAAAAAGTGTGAAACACTCTGTTCTCACACCCAAAGTAAAAGGGAATTTTGAAGGATTCAACTGATGAAGACATATATTAAAATAACATCAGGGGGAGGGGGAAAATGCAGCAGTAAACCACCACCCGGTAAGCTCAGTTGGTCTGTTGTACTGGAGGTCATGATTCGAGTCACTGCCAAACCAATACTCAGGGTCTTAAAATAACTGAGGAGAAGGTGCTGCCTTTGTAATTACATCTGCAAATGGTTAGACCTTAACATGGCTTGGATGACCACATGAATGATGGTCTCAACTAGAGAAGTTAAAAGAGAACCACGAGTTTATCAGTTGAAGACACTGTCAAGTGTTATTCTCTATTAAACTACGGTAATCATAATAGATGTAGAAGGATGACATGAATATTACAATAAATTTATAGTCAAAAATATATTCATTTTTTTTCAGGAAACAATCCGATTAAAATACAGAGCCACGTATGAAACCGATGGAACAACATCAGTGGAAGCTGGAGAGGTTACATCCTTTCCATCTTTATGAGACCATCCTTGATAGACCAACATGCAAATCAATTACAATCAATGTAATAATAACCCATATGGTATAGTTATCAGTCTTGTCCTTTGTCTAGAAATATTCCAGATTCACACTCGTCTGAAGCTTTCTCATAGATTATAGTTGCAACTTTTTTGATGCAGTAATTCTTCTTTGGCACGTAATGTTATCATGACCATGTTGGTGGTCTCTTACAAGAGATTTCATTGCATCCATTGTTATAACTAGCATTTCAAGGGCTGCCAATCAAAATACATTTGATATGAAGAAGGCACTTCTAATTTTTGGAAGTTTTCTTTATTTTACTTTTGAGCCCTTATTAGCAAATCTTAATACCCTTCATCGTAGTATTTTGCTTGATTACCATCAAAATGTCAAGTCTGAAAACAAGACTTCAAGCTTTGCAGATTGCATAGTTTTCAACAATAATGGTTATTACCGAAAAAGGCCACCATGTCTGTCTCTGGACTCTCTCAGGAACGGTTGAAAACCATCAATACAACTTAGTTGATGTGCACCTTTAATTCGAAATTTAAAAATTGGTTGACACTCTGGCATGCATCCATTGAATTATGAATGCATACAGAAACCTGCTTTAAGCACAAAAGAAAATTTATAAAGTTCTATTAGGCATGCGGATTGTGATTCCAGCTTATTATCTTTTAACCCTACCAGTATTTTGAGAAGTTGATTCATTAATTTTACTCAAGGTGATGGAAGTTTCGTATTCAAAATGATTATTATGATAAATCTGTCAAAATAATAGCAATAAATGTACTGTAAATAATTGTGTTTCTACTTCTTTTTGTGAGACAGACTCTTTCCTTTCTTCTCAGTTCTGCTCATCTATTCATTCTTTCATTTACAGTGCGACACACAAAAGTATGACCACATATAATGTGTTAACATACTGATATGCTACCAACAAACTACCAGCATCCTGCCAACAACCTACCGTCACCCTACCGATACCCAACCGACACTGATTTGGGGTCGTATTGTCTACTATCACCAACATTACTCCCATATTGATTGTATTTACTTTTAAAACTCATACATTCCTGTTTAAAGATATTCATGTTTGCTAACTAAGGTCTTACAAAATTTCACTTGTAGTCCTGATCATTGGTTTGCTGGCTAAATGAATATCAATTTCTTGTACATATACGAACTGTCATCTAGTTATCAGTGAAGTCAGCCTTTCTTTTCTCCACAAATGCTGACATTCCCTCTTTTCTGTCATCCTGTGTGGAAAAATGGAGAAAGAAACCTCGTCAGTAATAAGCATTGAATCATAATAATGTTTCCCCATCTCTTACCATTTTTCTTCTCTTGGCTGCTAATAGGTTTTCTATAAAAATGTATCTTCTTAAGGTGGCACAATATAGTTTTTCTAAGCTTGAGGTACCTCTTTTTCAATCATGATTTTGCAGCTTAAGAATGATTCAATTACTTTCATTGATACTTGGTCAAACTTGTTTGTAGTCTGAAATGGGGAAACTTTACAGTACATCCACCCAAGATGAAAAAGTTCATTCTATTGATTCATCTGCTTAATTTTTCATTTCATTGGCCATTAGAATTTGCTTCAGTGATCGAATGAAACCCATCTGTCCTATACGACAATAAAGGACTTACCAATGCAAATGTTGAATGGAACATTCTCTTTTCAAAATGCAATCCTTCTTGAAGAGGCATTTCATAACCTGACAATAAAGACCACAGTAGTCAGACCCAGCAAGGCGAAGGGGGAGTGCCGAGATACAAATATAACTGATTTTTCCCTCATTGACACCAATATTCTTTGTGTTTCATGTGATGTCACAGCTTATTGTGTGGTCTTTTAAACCAGAAGTCAGGCATGCTGATGGATCACATACAAAATACCCCAAAATTTCATAAAAACAAGATAATTTATAGTAACCCACAGATATCGTTGGAGATACAGTTACAGCAACTTTCCACAGGAAGCCTAACAGCTCATTATTTTTTAGCTGTGAAACTGTTTTCCTTATAATTCACCTGCATTAATAACTTCTTTAGCAATCCCAACACTCAGTTTTGACAACCCAGCTATCTTTTCTGCTGTCTTTAGTGCACTGCCTACAAGCTGATCAACAGGCAACACAGCACTGACAAGCCCTACAAACAGAATATAGAATTATGAAATGAGAATAATTTTTTCTTTGCCAGTTAATTACATTATGATCAGGAAATTCATGAAATTAGTCAGAAATTTAAGTTGGGAGCAAAAAATATTGGGTGCTTATGGTTTAAACTAATCCATCCCATTGGAATGGTAAGTAATTTTTAAATCTCGATTCTTATCCGATAAACTTCTGACAAATGGTACATGTGTCTACCGGAAGAACTGAAAAAAACTGTGGGAAAAGTGGATTACTTCAATCAGAAGCCTAAGTTTTCCAGAAATTTCCAATCAAATATAATGACACATACCATTTTGTTTTCCAACCAGAATTTTTTTTTCCAGTTAAATGGTAAGCACCCAACTCAATAGCCCATAAATCCATTTAAGATATATTGAATATTGACTCAGTGGCCTAACCTGCTTGCAGGGCTTTATTTGCATCAATAGGATTTCCTGTCAGAACCATCTCCATAGCTAGAGATTTCCCTACAGCCTTTGCAAGCCTCTGAGTTCCTCCAGCACCTAGGATGGACAGATACTGTGTTAAAGCACGTAATAAATGGTGTCAGAGGTGACAGATGAACGTTTTATAATCCATGTGTAGGTTTCCATTCATCAATAGACCTAATCATCTTGGTGCAATGTTTTCCCATTACAGACAATTTGTCATTCTCCAGAGTATTATTTTGTTTGTTTAACAGTTGCACATGAGAAGACACATGAATATGGATACAAGTCAAACAAAGAATCTTATTCTCTTGGGAATGACACATGGTCTGTAACATTTAGGAAAACATTGCATCACAATGAAAAAGGTCTATTCTTATATATATTTTAGTGAAATGCCTTGAGTTTGTGGAAAATTATCTATAACTAAACAAATCAATAGCAGATAAAAGAAATTCTACTGTCCAAGACTGGCAAGGCAGTGACTTAGAAACAATGATAAGCAACAGAGACAATGGGAGAATAATCCCAGACAATTATCTATCTTTAATTAATAGAAAATAGTTTATTTTCATTTATTTATTTAATTATTTATCTATCTATCTATTTATTTACTTTTTTTTTTTTTTGTTTGTTTGTTTATTTATTTAATTTTTATTTATTTATTTCTTTTCTAATAATTCTTAGATAGCAGTTTAAAATTTATTGCTCGTGCATAAGTATCACATGTACAAATAGTTAGCGCATGCTAGTAACGTTTTCCATTGTGACCCTGAAGATGGACAATTTGTCCGAAAGCTTGGTCGTTTTGTTTAATTAAAACGTAGTTGAAACCATATACATCCAAAATGATAAAGTCCTTGGCATTACCTGGAATTGTACCAAGTAAGATCTCTGGTTGTCCAAACTTTGCTTTCTCACCAGCATAGATGATGTCACACATCATAGCAAGTTCACATCCTCCACCTAACTACAGTAATAATTGATAATTTATTAGTGTATGAAATTACGTTTTCACAGATAATACTTGTAGACAGGAAACTCACAGCATAGCCATTAACAGCTGCAATAACTGGTTTGCGACATCTTGCAACCCTTGTCCAGTGTCCAAGAAAGTCACCTGACAGACATTTCTGGTACGTCAATGGCTGCATCTCTTTGATATCTGCACCAGCTATGACAAGAAATCAGGATCTCAGTATGAATTTTGCTCTCTGCAAATCTGGACCACCAATGGACAGTGGTGGTGTAGTGAGGACTCAGGATCTGGTGATTTTTCATGCGATGTTGCATGCAACATTGCAAAATCTAGATCCCACAGCTATGTGACCAACCATGTGAAATTGCTTGTGTATGGTGAGATTCGCTTTGCACCATGTTGCAAAAGTAGAACTGAACTACTTTTTGCAATATCACTGGCAATGTTGCCAGCAACATAGCTGGTAACGTTGCATGGGTGGTCACACATTGCAACGTCCTATGAAACGTCACATGAAAAATCTCATTGTGTGTTCGCACCTATATATGTAGGCTCGAATTAAATACTCCAAATTAACTTACCGGCAAAAGCCTTTTCACTGCCAGTCAGCAAGACAGCTCCAATATTTTTATCATTCTCAAAAGCGTCCAACGCATCACTCAACTCAAACATGAGTGCATCACAGAGTGCATTCAGTGCTTTAGGTCTGTTTAACTGGATGTACCCTACGTTTTTTTTCTCTCCTCGCACTTCGGTTATTATGTGCTCGAATTTCTTTTGGGCTGGAAAATAAAGGGAATGAGGAATTCGTATTTAATACATTGCTGTGTTTGCACACGAGGATGTTATGAAAATTTGTAAGCTTATATTGGAAAGTTCTTTTCCCACGTGTGAAGCTAGATGAATTAAGAAAATAGTCCAGAAAAAGAAAGAAAATCTTCGGAAAACCTTTTGTTGGAGCAATGAATGATACCTTACCTGAGCAAAAAGCACGAGCAAATTGAGGCTGAACCAAAGATGCAGTTCGTAATCCAAGAATACCTCGTGAAATTTGGAAAAGCCTGCGAGACGCCATTTTGTTTCGCACTGCTGAAAAAATATCTAGGGAGGGGAGGGTGGACAAAGGTTAGAGTACTTTACTAAATTAATAAACAGAAAATAAAAAGAATTTGAAACTCAACTCACAAATAATATAAATTAAATAATTCTTTATTAAGTTTTAAATCGAAAAGGTAATCGAAAATAGAGGTTTTTTTTTAAAAAAGCTAAGGGTTGCAGAAAGTTTAAGGGGGGACCCCAGAGGCAGATTGAACAAAAGCGTGGTGGCATGGAATCTTTGAAAGCTTTTGGAGCCATTTTGTTTTTCTCGTAAGATTTTTGTAACAGTTGCTTTTAAAAATGACTCGCCACGGAAAAAACGCTACAGCCAGCACAGTTTATTCCTACCACGAGAAAAAGAAGGACACCAAGTCTTCAGGATACGGCAGTGAAAAGATCCGTTTGGGGAAAGATTCTGTGAAAGATTTCGATTGTTGTTCACTAACTCTACAACCTTGTCGCGATCCAGTGATTACTCCTGATGGATATCTGTACGATAAACAGGCGATCCTAGAGTGTCTGCTACACCAGAAAACACAGATAGCAAAGAAGACAAAGGAATTTGAGAAACAGATGAAGAAAATGCAGGCACAAAAATCAGGGAAGACATCAGAAGAAGAAAAAGCGAAGTTAGAATCGTTTGTGGATATGGAGAAACGAATACTGACAAAACCTAGTACAGTATTCAAGGCTTCTAAAGAAACTGCCACCACAGTTAGCGAACCTCAGCCATCGACATCTAAAGGTTAGCTTAGTTCATATTTATTCACTATTAAATTCTATATAAGGTTTATAAGTTATGTGCCACTGCATCCCGGCCTCCCAGACCCCAAGCGCAATATACATGTATGGTCGGTTTGTGTGGGAGAGGGATTGATTGAGGGATGAACTCAACTGTACTGGAGGAGAAGCAAAGAGGTGTTCAGTGACCAGGTTATAAGATGAAGCTGCAAAAACAAGCTGAAGCTGCAAAAACAAGTACATCAACCTCCGACTTACTGGGCAATCTGAAAGCAAAGTGCATTTCTGAGTGAAGCAGGCTCTAATAATGGTGTACTGATTGAATCACTGCACAGGCCTGGCCTGGGCATAATGTTTCCCCATTTCAGATGTACTGGTACCACATGCCATGCCCTCGAGAATTATTTCTTTGCTTACTGATGTGAATATGCAGTAAACTCAAACAGAGAATCATACTCAAGGGAATGTCACATGGATGGTCTGTAATGAGAGAAACACTCCGAATGTAATTGTTCAATTCTCAAGTGTAACAGAGTTTTTTGATTTTTTTTGTAGTACAAAATTCAGCAAATGACAAAAACCTGCCAAGTTTCTGGATCCCTTCACTCACTCCAGAAGCCAAACCTACACTTGTCAAAAAACCAGACTCCAAAACCTACTGTCCTATGTCCAAAAAATCTCTAAAAGTCAAGGATTTAATTACCGTAAAATTTACCCTCATCGACAAAGATGACAAACCTTTAGTTGCCAAAGCTGAACGTTACAAGTGTGCAGTCACGGGTGATACTCTTGGGAATTCTGTGCCGTGTGCTGTACTCAAGAATACAGGAAATGTTGTGACGATGGACTGTGTTGAAAAGCTCATCAAAAAGGATATGTTATGCCCTTTTACAGGGGTAAAACTTAGAGAGAAGGATATTATTCCCATGGAGAGAGGTGGAACAGGGTTTGCTGCCTCTGGTGTCACACTGGAGGCTAAAAAGGATGGACCAGCAATGCAAGCATAACTTTAACCACTGTATATATTTTCTTAGGTAGAAACCCTCCACAACTTTTACAGTGAGGACACTCGAGCCGTGAACACTTGATATTTTTATATTTTTTATTATATGAATTTTCTACTGCTTCAAACCTTCCGAAAATTAAGCACTGAACTCAAATAATCTTATTGTTGAAAATAAATCATATTTCCAATCGATTCACACAAGGGATAAAGGAGAAAAAAAGTATGAAAAAACCTCAAAGTGTTCACGGTTTGAGTGTCCTCACTGTAGTTATCTGTGGTTTTTAGCTGAAGGTGCAGAAATACAAGCAACTAAATTGTGCAACTTTTTACTCAACATTGTTACCATTTAGGCAACACATCCGATAAACTGGTGTGTTTTAGCATTTTGTCTAGACATTCATCAATGAAAGTCTTCTTCCAACTTTGTTTATCTCTATTTCCATCTTAACTCTAATGGAGCATACAGCAAGACTATCTACAGTAATATTACTTTAAGGCAAAATGTGTCACAGGCCAAGAGTGATATTTGATCAGTATGGATTTTCAGAAGTAAAAAGATATTTTAACACAATTTGGTGCGTTCTGTTTTCTTAATTATTGACATCATTTCTCATCTCAAAAACTCATCTTTATAAGCCACTTGGTAAATATACTTGCCTTGTGTCTGTTGGGATCCTATTGACTAAAGTGGCTGCCTTATAAACCTGTAAGTCCACACACCTGCTATATTGTTGTCATAGCCGTTGGCATCAAAATATTAAATATCTACACCGATGGAAAAATGACATGGTCTGTACTTGACAATTTGTCAAAAAACTTTGATAAAGGGTGGATCAAGTTTATGGTCGCTTAGGCCTGGTTTAGACGTCGAATTTCGCATGTGCCGAATCTAATGCAAATGAACTCAAACAATAGGTTTTGTTCATGTTCCTCTGCAGACACTGACAGAGTATCTTAGATCAAGAGACCATATTGATGGCAAAGACATGGTGTCCATGTTGATGCAATTATCTGTGGATGTTAATGAGAAATATTTTGTTAAATAACACCAATATGGCCGCGATGACGTATCGTGCAATCCGAGAATAATCGGTCTTTTCGTTCGATAGTTTTCTTCCTTGACACAATTTTGATGCACGTTATCTTTCTTTTCATCCCACGAATCAACATGTGAGTTGAATGGAGCCAGCTGAGAGTGGTGGCAATGTGAGTGCCGAAAGATAGTGTCCTCCATAAGAGCAGAAACTATATCGTAACTGAGACACATGCAGACAAAGACATTAATACTCATCATCATTATTGTTATGGTTAACATTAGAGATCTGATATTTTGCTCTAATTTCACATGTGCCGAATCTAATGCAAATGAACTCAAACAATAGGTTTTGCTCATTTGCATTAAAAAAAGGTAAAGCCAATATTTTACTTCGAAACGCGAGGAGTGGTTGCCCAATTCTCCCGAGCCAGGGGCTCATGTTTAAAGCGTTCGAAGGTGCGCTCTTTACCCCCTCAACCATCAGTGCCCTTATTACGGGTATCTAAAGCTAAAGCTACACAGAACAGAGAGAAGTCGAAACCGACGTGGAGATCCTGAGGATCGAACCGGGACCTCTAGCTCCGAATGCCGCGCACTAACCATTAGACTCGGCACATGTGAAATTCAACGTTTAAACTGGACCTAATAAAATGTTTTCCCTCTGACTAAACGATTTAAAATGAAAGTGTTTTTTAAGTTCTTAGCTTCGGTAAAACATCATTATAATCTGCGCGATTTTCCAAAAATGCGCAAAACTGTGAACGTGCATGTCCCAAAATTTGCGGAAAAAAGTCGATAAAAATTTTTTTTTTTACTGAATTCCTTTTTTATCACTTGAAAATCAAAAAAGTGAAAATGTTGAGGCCGAGCAACACTTTGTTTTACTTTAGGTCTTATGCTTACTGCCTTGAGGACAACACATAGGATTTCAAGATGACTGAGGAGAAAGCCTTATCTCTGTGGCTACACTAATGGATGGACCTCCACTTGGCTCAGACTATCACATTAATGGCGACCCCGTGGCTAGACCTTGGCTATAGCATTTTCCGTAACGCAGAATCAATACGTCAACCTGTCATACTTCATCTTCTATAAATAAAAATGACAAATGTTGACGAAAGTTTTGCTGAATACCCGGGCATGCGCAGTAGGGTTTTCCCCCGTCGATGTCCGGACGGATCAACACCAAGGGAACTTATCTCAGAGCAACAAAAATGTTAAAAGATCATGCTTCATAATATAATAAATGATTAAAAAAATTTATACCTTTTTTTAAAGAACTAATTTGCCTTGGAGGAAGAAAACTGACTCGAATCCAAACACACTTGAAGATTTTCGACACAAAATCGGAAAAAGCTGCTCATATGTCATAAATAAATCAAACTATAACATGTACATGACGTGGTCGATCGCCCTGCTGGGTATGGAAATTATTATATAACAGTTGGTGAAAAAGTGATTGACTTATTGCAAAAGCGTCAGTTCATTTAATGTTCTCTGTTATTTCTAACAACAACATACGAAACTTCTGTGTATGGATAGACTTTTTTGGCGGTAAAATTTTTCGGCCAACAGAAAACGATAACAAAAAAACAAAAAAAAAGACGTTGACAGTCTTTCATTAATTAAAAAAGGTGTTAACTCCAAGGACTAATGAAGGTAAAGAATTATAATTTTTGATGAATTTTTCGATAATTATGACTTGTCATATCTTTTGAGGAAAGACTATCTTAGTGAATATTCATGAATGCTCAAAGTGTTAGCTTTTTCTCCATCATATAGATAATCAAACAGAGAGTGGAAAGTCTCACACTCTGTTTACATAGTATAGGAAGCACGAAAATAATTTTTAGTCACAAGTCTATCATTATATGTCTTTGATATAAGGTTCTCCAGCTCGCTATACAAATGAGTCAGTCAAGTCTAACTCGTCTCATGGGTGAAATTGGAAAATCTTGCCAAATGCAAGGTCTCTCAGGTTCAGTTTCTCCAACTCATGTGAAATTTTCTCCACAGAAGTCTTTCAAACATAGATTCTCGGTTGGTCCTGAGCCAACAGCCTTGAAGCTGAAAAAAAGTATATGTAATACAGTGGAACGAACTGTTATCGAAGAAATCAACCTTCATCAGGTGTGTAGTACTAATATTCTTAATTAATGCTCTAATAACTTAAATATAATCGCGATTTGTTGCTCTTTGATATTAGTATTCACAGAATCGCGTTTTCATCTGTAGTTTCTGTTATTCATTGATGTGTCAGTTGTTCCCTAGGATCCATGAAAAATTGCCTTGTATTTTGAATAATGATTGATCTGATTAATTCATACATATATTTTTTAATGAAAATCCCAACTTCGACCTTTTTATGAAATTAATTTTACCCCAAGAAATAAATGTATGGTCAGGCCGTGCAAGGAACAAGGTTAGAGGAAAAACTTGACAGTCGGGTCCTCAATTTTGAAACAAGCTTTCAGAAATCTTCGACTAAAAAGGATGGAGTTCAATACTACGTATTTGGTTAATAAATTATAAACATAGGTAGTAATTCTATCTTCCAGAACCAAGAATCTCAGTCAAAAACACTCCAAAAGTCATAGGGAAATAATGCTCTCTTCACCCAGGTCAAAAAGAGGAATAATTATGACGGCACCATTTTCATTGAAATAAAAAATACCGCGTTCAAAACTTGTATAAGTACAAATATTCGAAGTGTTAGATAAAATAAATAATTCAATTCTTGATATGTTTTCTTTATTTTAATGTTATATTTAGTGAATAATGAACATTTTGCAGTAGCCAAGAAGTCGGAAGATTTCTAGACCATTTTCCTTGTTTTTATCTTCGTCGTACATTTAAAGGTGTTTATAAATATTCTTTACAACCAATTACCGCCTTTACGAATGGCAGAAATTATCTTCCAGATAATCCCTTAACTTATCGATATCGTTGTCGTAAAAAAATCTTCTTAAAAATTAAGGCTCAAAATGGTAATACATGTAATCAATCGTAAGAGGAAACGAACTCGATAAACAACATAGTGACAAAAGGGATTTAGCCTATAATCAACATATCGCCTTGAAATAGGATGTGAGAATTATTACTGATGGTAAAACAAATAAAAATTGGAATGAGTGTTTGAAGTAAGTAATGGGCCATAATTTATTTTGATGTTCCAATATGGTATTCTCATACATCTTTAAATTTATAAATAAATAAATCCAAGAAACTTGAAAGTGCTATTGCTAGTTTCTCCTAATTTTCTCCTAAAGTTCAATTTGAGCGAAAACCATTGACGTAAGTAAGAAGACGTCGGAAAATCATGATCAGTTTGAAGAGCTTGAAGTATTTTCAAGGATCATTTCAAGAAGGTTCTTGCCGCTTTTTTTTTTTACGCTTTTTTTTTTTCATCATTAAAAAAGGATTTCTTTGTTTGGTTTGAAGTGGGAAAAACTCGACGTATATAGTTTAGGAAATTCACAGCTTGAACACAGCGTCAACGACGTAATTTTTATGAGTTCACACTAAGGCGATAGTGAGGTCAAGGTGAGATGGAAATTGAAGTTTAATCTACTGATTAATTTGAATTCATACTTAGTAGGAATATTAGTTTGTACGTTACGTGATCTTTCTTGTAAACAAATCCAATCGTTCGTTCGCCTATTATTTCAAATACATTCATCAATCTATTGACGGCCACATGCAGTGCTCTTTCTATAGGAGTTCTATGATATCATTCCGAAGAGAATAAGAAGGCAATAGATGAGTCAGAAAACTGACTGGGTCGCGTTGGCGTTATAGTGCATTTTGGGATTGTTTTATTAGACGAAATAGACGCCATCTTGGAAATACGTCCCCTAAAACATTCCCATGATGCACGGCAATGCCAACTAGACCGAGGTTTTTCCTCAATATCGGAATGGCTAATAGCACTGAAATGAAACCAAAACTAGTCGTGTTGTATTAATGAAAACTAGCAAATAGCAGTTGCAATAAACATGCTGCATTCCAAAAAAGTTGCAAGGTTTATATTTTTCATGTTTAAATCAAGTTTTGATTGTTTAGCTCTGGCTTAACGCTTCTCAGGATTTAATAGCTAAGAGCCTGAGAGCAAATCTGTGGAAATGCCATTCAGCCTACCTTTCGCGCCAGGATGCAACAGGGGGCTTTTCCACAGGCAACCCAGTTACAATAATCGTTCTGATCTATTGTGTTAGGCATGCAGAGATGGAATGTATGAGGCCGTGCAAGTTCTACTCTCCGATGGATCACGTGACGTCAATGAAATTGACTGTTGTGGCTTCAGTCCCCTTCATTACGCGGCGAAGCATAATCGCACTGACGTCACATCGCTCTTGTTGGGCTACGGTGCAGGTATTTGTGACTTCTATGTGACGTCACATGGCCGCCATCTTTGTTGAATTTAGCATGAAAATTTCTGTTGGTTTCCCTGTGTCATATCAACCAACATGGCGACCATCATTTTGTTTTTTCTTGTTTGGACTTTACGTTCCACATTTAAGGCCAAATTTCAAATTAAGTATCATTATTTTTCTTGCTTGAAAAAAACTTTAATCTTATTCTTATAACTGACGTCGGATAGGGAAAATATCAAATTATTTTGTCCTTCAAAGCAAGGCATGCTCATTTTTAGTCCTTCTCTTAACCTTGGGCTACGTTTAAGTGGAAGGAGTGATTGCGTAAATAAAACGTCTGGCAGAAAGACCAATGACAGCCTGAGAATCATAGCCGGAAATCGTACCTGTAGTGAAGAGCGAATAGTTCTTGTCGGTGAAACACTTGTGTTACCAATATCTTCTCAATGACCAAACTGAAAGCCAGGGTCTGCAATAAAAATCATTACACAAAAATGGCTTAAAAAAGAAAAAAATATATCTATTAATGAACATTTAAATATTTTTATTTTCATTCAATTTTTTTTATCTCACAGATCCAAGCCAGTTAAACCTGTCTGATGATACAAGAAAACTCACACCGCTTCAACTTGCGTGTTGGTTCAATTCTCTTGAAGTTGTGCGCATACTTCTTACCGCTGGTCCCAAAGCCCTCAATGAGGAGAGACTTGGTCAGCGTGCTATTCACTGCGCAGCCGCAAAGGGAAGCCCCAAGATCGTAGAGGTAATCATTTCTAAGATAAGCAGATTCTAGTTGACTAATTCGACGATACGGCGGCCATCTTGAATCGCAAGGCATTATGGGGCGTCCAGGGGTCAAAACAATACAAAGATGGCGGATAATATATAGAGTTTTTTTTTGTTTCTCTTTAAAAAAATCATGTCAATCTTCTTAATTCATCTCTTATCGAATTGTCTTGTGGTGAATTGCTAATGTTAATCGACGCCATTACTGTAACAAAGTTTTGTATACTTGCCCCC